>CM060317.1:22058217-22130717 GCA_030674155.1 Stramonita haemastoma
CAGCAACGCAGAGCGTATGAGGCTGTACAGGCAACGGATGAAGGAAGACCCAGAAAGTACACCTTGTACAGGCTGAAAGAGGCCCAGAGGAAGAGAAAGATGCGACTTAAGTTCTCCCACACATGATTGAAGTCTTATGAGCAGTGTTCAAAGGTGCATCGATGTTCAGTTCTTCATATTCGCAGCAGTACCTTTGTTAGTCTTTTTTTTTGTGGTCTCGTCCTTGTGATCATTATTTTTTTTTTTATAAATTTATTGTGCTGTCTTTTCGGTATTATCTTTCTTTTGTTTTTTTCTTGCTCCTCATTTTTGTCGGTTCTCTGTTGTCCTCATGTTATTCTCTTTCTTTTTCTCAAAGAAGTCAAGAGTTCTTTCCCCTTCCATGGCTGCTATCGGTCAAATTGGTCTTCTCATTTTTGTCAGTTTTCTGTTTTCCCTGTCCATGTTTCTCTCGTTTTTCACAGAAGTCTGGACTTTTTTCCCCCTCCCTTCATGTTGTTATCAGTCAGTTCTAGTGTAGATTCCTTCTGCACCTAAAAGAGAGGCTTCAGCTGTCAGGGTTGTGTGCATGCAGTAGTGTTCTACACTTGCAGTCATCAGAACTCTGGCTGACAGAAGTGGAGCAAGGCCTGCATGTTAATTGAAATTGTTTGGTGACATCTTTTCTTAAAAAAAGATAAAAAAGTATGGATCATGCTTTTTTGGCACCAACTGTTGCATCCTCTGATTGTCGAATGAGTAGTGGTTTTGGTGACAATCTTTTCTTTAAGATTTTTTTTTTTTAAAAGATGGATCACGCTTGTTTGGCACCAACTTTAGTCTGTTGCATCCTCTGATTGTCAAATCAGTAATGGTGTTGTTTATTAAGGTGCTAGTTTCTTCTCATTTTTTTTCCTCATGGTTTTTTGGTGGTGGTGGTGGTGATGGGGGGAGGGGGGGGGGAGGTTGTGTGTGGTATATTTGTTTCCAATAACATGTTAAAAGATTGTGAAAGAAAACAAAAAGATATGAAGGCAACATGAGAGAGAGTCATTATTATCCACAATTGCAAACCTGATGTTTTTTCTTTACAATTAAAAGCGACGCTGAACTCTGGTAGAAAAGAAGGTTGTGGGGGTATTTTGTGTTTTGTAATGGTATGATTTCAGTTTTTGTTTTTCCCAAAGGAGGGGAGGAGTCTACGCGTGGCACACTGAATTATACTTTTTAGCATCTTGCTATAGCATCTCGCCAGCAGGTTCACTAACCAGACAGTTGGCTAAAGTTTCCCATAGTTACAGGAACTAGATCTAGCGTCGTTTCTCACTCCCCTCCATTCAGTGAAAGAAAAAAATCATTCTGTTTTATTATTTTTTTTGTTAGTTTCCCCATAGTTTGAACATTGAATTTTGTATGAAGAAGTTGTTGGTCATCTCAGGGAAAAAAAATAGAGAGTGCATATGGCGAGTAGTCAGTCTGTGCTGTGGTCATGAGACCTACAGGCAGTAGATAACTGTTAGAGTTATTTTTCTTACTGAGGTGAATGTTTGGGGTTGGGTTGTTTTTTTTTCAAAATCATATCACTCTTTGTATATCAGTGGTATTTTGAGAATCACTTAAACCAAGATAAAAGTTAATTTTTTTAATGGTTCATGATCTCTCTCTCTCTCTCTCTCTCCTCTCTCCTCTCTCTCTCTCTCCTCTCTCTCTCTCATCTCTCTCTCTCTCTTCTTCTCTCTCTCTCTCACTCCGCTCTCATCCTCAATGTCTGTCTTCTAATCTCTCTCTTTATTCCTTCTTCATACACTAGCAGAATTGAACCTTGGTATAACTTTTCTTGAAAATGCGTATACATATGATATAGGCATGAAGCGAACATCAGACAGGGAAGTTTTGACGCAAGAATGATGTGGCTGTTTGCAGATGCAGCTGGCGTCGAAGGGAATACATGCGACAATATCGACAGCGTCTGAAGCTGGATCCGGTCAAATTTCAGCGTGCTCGAGAGCTGGCTCGCGAGAGAAAGAGGAGACAGATGGAGAGGAGAAGAACCTGATGAGAATGTATCAGGAAAGTTTGCCGTGAAGAGCTTGACCCTCTCCTCCACACACACTCCCACCCTGCCACAACTACACAAGTTTTCTCCCTGCCTCCCCACCCAAAAAAAAAAACCCCACAACCCCCCCAAAAAAAAACAAAAAACATCTGCACTTTGTTTCTCTCTAAATCTTTGACTCTTGATACTTTGGATTCTATCGTGTTTTGTTTTTTTCCCCCCTCAAAATCCCTATGCACATGCAGGACTGAAAACCCCGTCAGTTTAAGGCATATGTGCCTCTGTATATTCAGAACCCCCAGAAGTGAAATTAGATGCTTTTTGGTTTGGGTAGTGGTTTGCTGGGTTTGTTTGGTTATTTTGGGAAGGGGGGGGGGGTGTACTGTTTTGGTCGTTCTCGTTTTTTTCTTTGATGGCTTCTTCAGAACATAAGTGGATGTAGTGCTTGTATCAGTACAAAGTGGAATTAAGTGTGTGTGTAGATTTGTACTTTACATGTGGATCATTATTTGGAACTTCAATAATTGTTTGAGTAGTGCAATTGTGGTGAAACATGAAGCGGAATCTCTTGTTTTAATTAATAGGTCAGGAGAAATGGATTGATCAACTAAGAACAGTGATTGTGATGAAACATGAAGCAGATGTCTCTTTTAAGAGGTCGAAGAACCGGATTGATCAACAAAGAACAATGACTGTCAGAACTTTTAGTTGATAAATGCAATGATCATTCATGTTGAGTCTCTACTTTCGGGATAAAGGAGAAACTGATTAAAAATCAACCTGGTAACGGATGGTAACTTGTTTCCCAGGACAGCAGAACAGTGGAAGAAACATGTGCTCCGAGTCAAAGAAAAGAGAAAGTGAAAGATCCTGTGGCAGGGCTCAGGACAGTGGAGACCACTTAAGGACATGAGCACTGTATATAAGAGGGTTCAGTGTGGGACAGCTGGAAAGAGTGGGGATGGGGTACTTTGGAGTGTGAACTAGCAATGCCTGCTTATGATTTGCGCTTGTTGTAAAGAATACGGTTGTCATTATCATGAAGTATTATAATAGTATTATTGTGTTATGTTTATAACAGCTGCATATGTAATAGTTTGCCCTCCATACTTACTTACCCAAGCTTTGGGTTCTAAAGACTAGAGCGCAGCTCCATAGTCTTCCGAGACTGATGGGTGCCTACTACTACTACTATAACTAGGATGGCAACAGAAACAGTGTTAAATTAGAGCAGTACTATAACTTAACACACAACTCATATTGGCACATTTATTAAGCCAGTGTCGGGCTTAACATGTTGTGGTTCACGTTCCCTTTACTGATTTGCTCATCTTCCCTTCCTTTCCCTGCACTCTGCCACCTTTGTGCACTGTCTTTGATCAGTGAGTGGTCACACAAGCATCAGTGGATTGTTGATTAACTGATCATGAAAAAACTCCAGCACAGACAACACACGTGTCTACTACAGGAAAGAAGAGCATCATGAGAACGTCTCGAAATAGCACAAGGTAAATGGGGATTTTTTATTTGCTTTAGTCATTCCTTTCATTTGTGGATTTCATGCAGAATGCTTTGGTGTGGTGCATGAGTTTTTTTGTTGTCAAGATGTGGGCGTAGAGTGTTCATGTTGTTTGTTTGTGAGGTAGAGTGTACTGTGAATGCATACAGATTGTTACAACTAGGACTGTATCAGGCAAGCTCTTGACTTCACGTGTATGGATCCATTCAAACATGGTCCAAGATACATTTTAGGAAGCTTTCAAAACCAGTATTCCTATCTACTTTTTGAGTGTGTGTGTGTGTGATGAAGTGTTGGGAGGGGAAGAGGTACTTTGTTTTCATACAAAGATGACCATGCAGGGTTTAGTCCAATGATCATCATCACCATCACCCTGCTGAACACAGAGGCCATATCAGGGTTGTTGCCTGATGATGGTCAGCAAAATCAAAAACAAATCGTAACAGTTATATAATGAATATTTTCATGGTGCAGATGAATACAGGTTGCCTGTTGGTGTTTTTTTGACTTTAGACAACTCTGTTTTTAAGACTACTTGACTGCATATTCTGTTTTGTTTAGCTCGGTTGCATTTGGTCTAAATTGCAGGCAGTCCTAAAATCACAGCACAAAAATGCTTTTACCAGCCGTCCATTTGAAATACAGTAAAAATTGTTTGCAGGTCTGGTGGATAAATCTATCTATCAAATAAAAAAAACACCTAAATTGGTTATAAAAAGTATTTTAGTAAGACCAAGAGAGAATCAGACTGCTATCTGATATTATACAAATTGTCTGACACATGGCATGTTTTATCCAAAAAGAACTGATGTAAGTCAGTGTTGAGTAATAAAGAGGCATAAACAGATAGTCCCGAGAAAGGTATTTTGTTGGCAAGAGTTGTTTTGGACTTTTTGGGTAAACAATCTTGAGTCTCATTTTCAATCAGTTCCCTGGCAATGCATGACGTTGACACAGTGACTATGTCTGTGTGACAGTGCTTGTGATAAACTGTTTAATTGATCTTGTAAAATCTAATTTATCTACTGATTGCCAAAAAAAAAAGGAAAAAAAGCCAAGATCTTAGATAGCAAAATGTTGCTTTTCCTTAGGTTCCCATTACAAAATTTTGCTCTAGTGATCAGCTCAGGAAGAGTACAAATATAGAAATGGAGATAGCTGTTAATATCTTTTGTCAGTGGAAGGTATTGTCAGTTGTGTAGGTACATTGTTTACAGTAGTGCTCATGCATGTGCATATGTGTATGTGTGAAAGTGCATGCATGTATATGTGAAAATGTGTTTATGTGAATGCTCATGCTTGTGTAGGTGCATTTGTTGACATACATCATATGTGTGTGTGTGTGTGTGTGTGTGTGTGTGTGTGTGTGTGTGTGTGTGTGTGTGTGTGTGTGTGTGTGTGCACATTGCACTGTGCAAAAGCGTATGTGTGTAAACCAAATCCATCACACAAGCACACAAAGCAGCACTTTAAAAATGATTGTCACGGGAGTGTTTTGGGTAGCTTCTCAATGATTTTAGTACCACCTCAATATTGCTTTTAATCTGATGTGAACTTCTTTCTTCTTCTTCTTTCTTCTTTCTTCTTTCTTTTTTCTTTCTTTCTTCTTTCTTTCTTTCTTTCTGTCTGTCTTTCTTCTTTCTTTCTTTCTTTTCTTTTCTTTTAAACAAACGAATGTTTAAGAATAGACCAGTTTTGGATTAAACCTGTACTTCTCGCTCTATAGGTGGTGCATTACTCTAGACCACTGATCACTGATATGATATGAGCTTCTTGCTTGTTTCTTTGCTATTATTTTGTGTAAACTCAGCTGTTGACTGGAATGTGAGTGAAAACAAACACCCACCCACACACATGCATGCACACACTCACACACCACATGCACGCGTGCCCGCACACACACACACACACACCCCAACACACAACACAACACACACACACACACACACACACACACACACACACACACACACACACACACACCACACACACGCACACATGCACACATCATTTTTTCTCTCTTTCTGCTTGTGATTGTATACATATGTGACTGTGTCTGCCTGTCTATGGACATTTTTCCCAGAAAGAACTGTTGGGTAGGTTTGACAGCACTGTAGATGGAAAACATATTTTATAACTTGCTATTATATATACAATTATGGCCTGGTGCCACTGACTCTACAGAGTGTATTGCAAAAATGAAGCCATGACATGTCGAAACGACAAACAAAAAAATATGAAGGACATTGCCAATGAATGAATGAAGAAACTCTCACCTGCAGTTGTGTAAGAGTTTCCAGCTTCTCAGGCACTTTTGGGCATAATCTATTGCAAGCTTTTCCACACCACTGTGCTTGACCCTTTCGCTGCTATCATATTTTGCTCTGGCACATGCTGGATGAAACAGAGAGAGCCTTGAATCATGATAAACAGCAATCCTCAACTGAGCATTGCTGGTGATGGTTTCTATGATGAACGCTGTTCGTCAACAGCGCAGTAAAGAGGTAAAGAAGGAGGGCATGTTCAGCCCAAAAGCTTCAGGGAAGCTAGCAGCTATTTGTTTCTTGAAGGTGAGAACCCTTCATTCATTCATGTAAAGATATGTAACATTCTTTTCTCCATTGCATCATCCTCATCACCACTAACCATCATGCGATGAGGTTGGCATGGTGTCCCCAGTTGCTCTGGTCTCATGGTGGCCTCAAATTTGGTTTTTCCCTACCTCCATACCTGTGGTGAGTGAGTCTGTGTCAAAGCCTTTGGGGTCTGAAGATTCATGGGAGATGGGTTGTTTGGGGGGTGTTGAGTGGTCACCATGGCACCCCAGGTGGGTGTCTCACTCTGCTCCATAACAAAGCTACCACTGCCATCAGTTCTAGGCTTTGTATGTTTGTGACCTTTGTACGTTGAATCAGGACAACATAACTGTACACCACCAAAATGACCCAGCAGCAGTGCAGGGCCCTTCAGGTTGGTGGCCACACGTCAGCCTAAAATGGATAAACTCCTTATGGATTTCTGATGAACTCCTTATGGACTTCTAATGAACTCCTTATGGACTTCTGATAAACTCCTTATGGACTTCTGATAAACTCCTTATGGACTTCTGATAAACTCCTTATGGATTTCTGACTTTTGGGATATATCGCATGATGACTCTAGGTGTGGCTGAGATGGAGAAATCAGCATGAGTGATGTGGGAACAGATAAACAGGAATGGCACAAAAGATGACGAAAGACTGGCTTTATTCAATTTTTGTTCAGTAGGAACTCACTTCTTCCGTCGTGGAGAAATCCATTGGAATGAGACAGAAAGGCTTGAATCCTATCAATTATGTTGAGGTGATAACATAGTGCACGCCTGTTGAAAACTTCACTTTTTTCCCTCAAGAACTTACAAGGAAACTCATGACTGTCAAAAAATTTTTCTTACTGCTATCTTTTGTTTTAGCCCGTCAGACCCAAGTTTTTCTAGCGCAGTTTGAAAAACCTCTCAATGCTCTAACATCATCATCATCTCTGTAAGCACGGACTCAAATAAACAGGACTAGTTTTCCAACCAAATATTCGCCACAAAAAAGCATGGCCCCAAGTTTCCCATTAATCCCCACCTTTGTTCCCTTTGCAGCAGAGGGGGACACGCTACACCAGTGGTGGTCAGGCTCTTCACGGCAGAACACAACTCCCAGGAACTGGGGACGCAAGGAGCGAGACCGCCGCTATCGGGAACGTCTTCGCCAAGACCCTGAGCGCTATCAGCGAATGCTGGAACAAACCAGACTGCGACAGCAGCGTCGGAAGGAACGGTTACGCCAGCTTCGGGAAGGTCAGAGGGCCACCATCATGGGGGAAGAAGTCATTATTTCTGTCAACAAGGACAGCAGCCCTCCTGGAGGGCAGGACCGGTAGTGGATTGCTTCCTGAGAGATTCCGCTTTTGTCTGTTTGTTGTGTCTGACTCTTTGTGATTGATGCTGAATGGGGAAGATAGCGTCACTGGTGCTTAAGTTTCACTCTGAAGAACACAGGAAAAGTAGAAAAATTCTTGTGAAGAGTTATATAAGAAAAATCATGACTCTACCAATCTAGATAGGGAAAATACTCTTAGACAAAAGTTAATTAATGTCTGATGAGAATGACCGCATGACTGTGCTGGAAAGTAGATTGCTGATATGTCATTGGAGGTTTTCCATTAGTGACAGCAACAGAGTGTGTTGTTCTTGTAGTTCTGTTTCTTGTGCTGGAACATGTCTGACTTGAACCTGGTGACATGGTGGGGGGAGGAGGGGGGGGATTTTTGTGTGGATTTTGCATTTTCTCTTTTGAGTTGTTCTTTTTAGCTCTGACTTTAAGGCACTGGAGGTGAATGAGAAAACTGCTATGGAATAGCTATCGTTTTGTGCATGTGAGCAAAGGCAGTGTCAAAGAACCTGTCATTTGAACTTCTTATATCTGTAAATATTTACTTGCTTGTGATATTTAGATCTTGCATACCACACAGAGTGCCCACTGAATATCTTTATAACAGGAAATATTCAAATTGTACTCTTTAACATTTGTCAGTATCAGAAAACAATCTGTGCAGCTCTCTCATATGGTCATATGCCTATTTTTTGCAACATTTTTCTTTATCAGTTTTAAAGGTCACCTATATGGTCATAGACATAATTATACAATCCAGAAAGTACACTTTTGGAGGCATTGTAGGCACTGGATTTTTTTTAACTGATCCTTGGCTTACCACACTTCCATCTCCATTGGTGGAAGACCCCTTTGCAACCTCAGATTTGCAGATGACATTGACCTCATGGGCAGCAGCAAACAAGAACTGCAAATCCTCACAGACAAGTTAACAGATCGAGCGAGCGCATATGGCATGGAGGTCAGTACAGAGAAATCAAAGATCATGGTCAACAGCACGAGTAATGACATCACGGAAATAAAGATGAATGGATAAACACTAGAAGAGGTGAGCCAGTTCAAATACTTAGGCTCCATCCTAACAAAAGATGGCACATCAAACAATGAAGTGAAAGCTCGCATTGCAACAGCAACATCTGCTCTAGTCAGACTCGAGAAGATCATCAGAAGCAACAACATCAGCTTCGGCACCAAATACCACCTTTACAAATCCCTCGTGATATCTATCCTCCTATATGGCTGTGAATCATGGACTCTGACAGCAGAGTTAGAGAGGAGAATCCAAGCATTCGAGAACAAGTGCCACAGAAGACTCCTCAAAATATCATACAAAGAACACAAGACCAATAACTATGTGAAAGAAGAAATCAAAAAGCGTGTGGGCCCCCAAGAGCCTTTGCTCTCCACCATAAAGAGGAGAAAGCTGATGTGGTTTGGTCACACCACAAGACACAACACCCTAGCAAAAACCATCCTGCAAGGAACAGTCGAGGGCAAGAGAAGAAGAGGCCGCCAAAAGAAATCATGGGTTGACAACATCAAAGACTGGACCACCCAACCCCTGCAACACCTCCTACTAGCCACACAGGATCGTGAAGCATGGAAAAAGATCTCTGTTGCGTCTTCTCTCATGTCCCCCCTACGTCCTTTGGGACATGGGATTGAGTGAGTGAGTGAGTGAGTGGCTTCTCCTCCCAGTTTAACCAATGGTGAGATTTTTTAGTACAGCGCTGTTTTTTCCAGAATATCACATGACTTTCTTTCTCTTGCCCTGATGTGCTGAATTTTCTATCAGCAACCAAGATGCTGCAGTTTTTGTAATGGTCACCATACAAGTAGAAAATTACATCATTGTTAAATCAATATTAGTTTTGGATGCTAGCCTCAATATGTGTCTGACCCACAACCACACATTGTCAGATTTCAACATTGTATCATATGCAACAGGTGATCAGAAGCTTGGGTCAAAATGGAGAAAAGCGTATTGCAGTTTAGTCTGTAAATAATACGCAACAAAAACAGTCCATTCAAACTTAAGGCATCTCTGTGGCTGTTGATGTTTCTGAGTTGAACCTGAGTGTGGAAAGATGGCAGTAGTAAAGAGATATTCATGATATGTCAGCTGAAGACTGATTTCAGATTGCAAAGGCTAGTTTCTCATTTGTGATATCTAATGCCATTCCTGATTTGTGAAATCTGGTTTTTCTGTGTGTGTTTGGAAACTTCTGAATTCAAAACTATGTCAAGTTTTTAAGTCTTTTTCATGCTGAGATAGAATTAAGTTTGGTTTATTGGATTAAGTTTGGTTTATTGGATTGAGTTTGGTTTGACTCAACTTGTTTAAGATATCTGTTTGATTTCATTTGATTTTTCCATACTTTTCGTGTAGTCTTTGTTCAGTTACTATTGTTGTTTTAGATGTTGTTTGCTTTCTGCAGTCTAAAGAGTGTCAGCAGACCTTAAAATTTAAGTCACACATAACCATCATACCTGTACACTTACCCCCACCCCATTCCTCAGCTACAGCTTTGAAGTTCACTGATGGTGAGATTTTGCATTTGCGACTGTTTTTACCCACCATTAACTAACTCTTAGTGTCCTGAACCACTCGGAAGTGCAGTATCATCATGCCATACTTTTTAAGCTCAGTATAGCCAAAGGAAACCTGTTCTCTCAAGGTAGCTGCATTCTGACTTCAAAGATTGTGTCTAAACCTGCGTGCATGTCATTGTGGTGATTTCTTTTTCTTGGGGGAGGTGGGGTGGTGGTGTAATTTTGCCATCAGTTCCTACCGGCATGAAATGGCCTTCTCTTCTGAGAGGTGGAACAGGTTTTTGACATGTGGGCAAGATACTCTGCGAGCGTTCACATAATTATTATGGGGTCTCAGTTTATAGTCTCATCCCAAGGACTTTTGAGGGGTGGAGTATGTGCTGATGTTAACACCAGTGTAAAATTCCCTAAAACAAGCGCCTTCATGGTGGCTCAATCCCAGGCCATCAGATCACAGGTGCAGTGCTATCTATCTATCTGTCTGTCTATCTATCTATCTATCTATCTATCTATCTATCTATCTATCTGTCTGTCTGTCTGTCTGTCTGTCTGTCTGTCTGTCTGTCTGTCTGTCTGTCTCTCTATCTGTCTCTCTATCTCTCTATCTATCTATCTATCTATCTGTCTGTCTGTCTGTCTGTCTGTCTGTCTGTCTGTCTGTCTGTCTGTCTCTCTATCTCTCTATCTCTCTAGCTATCTATCTGTCTGTCTGTCTGTCTGTCTATCTATCTATCTGTCTGTCTGTCTGTCTGTCTGTCTGTCTGTCTCTCTATCTGTCTCTCTATCTCTCTATCTATCTATCTATCTATCTGTCTGTCTGTCTGTCTGTCTGTCTGTCTGTCTGTCTATCTATCTATCTATCTGTCTATCTATCTATCTATCTATCTATCTATCTGTCTCGCTGTCTCGCTGTCTCTCTATCTATCTATCTATCTATCTATCTATCTATCTATCTATCTATCTATCTATCTATCTATCTATCTATCTATCTATCTGTCTGTCTGTCTGTCTGTCTGTCTGTCTATCTATCTATCTATCTACCTATCTGTCTGTCTGTCTGTCTGTCTCGCTGTCTCTCTATCTCTCTATCTCTCTATCTCTCTATCTATCTATCTATCTATCTATCTATCTATCTATCTACCACTAGGCTATCCCGCCCCAATGCCTGTACACATAATTTTACCAGTTGCTTTGTAAATCAGCTTCAACTGCCTTTTTGTTTACTTTATTTGTTTGTTTAAAAAAAAGCCCTAAAAACCAGACATATGTTTACTTTTATCTTATTCATTTTCAATGTTAGTGTCATTGTTTATATATAATAATTATGTTGATTGCTCTGTTACTTGAGCTGACAATGGAAGCATGTAAGTCTGTTGTATATTAGTTACCATAGCACATCTTTTCATCTGTTAGTATTTTGTAGGTGGTAATTTGAATGAAATGAATAAATAAATAAATAAATCCATGTTCATTTTGTGCTACTTTCATTTTGTTTGTACAATCCTCTTTCTTTAGAGAGTGTGTGTGTGTGTTTGAGTAAATCTGTATGTGTGTGTGGCATGCACAAACAATGTGCATTTGTGTTTGCAAGTATGTCTTAGCACATACCGCATACATGAGTAGGCTTGCCTGCATTAATTTATATCTATGTTTTGTGTTTGTGTTGACTAGTGTGTGTGTGTGTGTGTGTGTGTGTGTGTGTGTGTGTGTGTGTGTGTGTGTGTGTGTGTGTGCGCGGTGCGTGCGTGCGTGCACAATGGTCACCTCCTGAAATCAGACTACTCTTTCTTGTTGGAAGAGAGAGCACGGTGACAAAGACATGTAGATGTGATAAACCATCACTTTTTCCTGAAAAATATCCTTCTTGATCGCCCTCCCTCCCCCTCCCTGGCCCCCAGCTCTCTTTCTTTTCTTTCGACTCTTTTTTTTTTCCCCCCTCCGCCATGCAGTGCCATTAGTCCTTTGACTCTGTGATCTTGCTGCACTCAAAAAGGTGCTGTCTTCTTGCTCTCAGAGAACATTTTCTGTTATATATATATAGCTGTGTCTGGTTGTGCTGTCTTTTTATGAGATATTCAGGATAAAGAAGAGATGGAAGGACAACATCAGTGAATGGACAGGCCTAGAACTCAACAAAACCCTGAGAAAGGCAGAACAGAGAGAGGAATGGAGGGAACTGGTTGTCAAGTCTTCATGGGTGCCCCATGGTCGCCAAACTAAGGGATAGACAGACAGACAGACGACAGACAGACAGATTGATTCAGGATAAAAGCAGGACCATACACCGCAGTGATGTTCTGCTTCTTCTGCATGCTGCACCAGATGGATTTTTTCTACAGATTGCAGGTTGCAGTTCTTTTACTGGAGTGACTGCTGTCAGCTTGGCTGTTGAAATAGCGTATTCATTAACATAATATAGTTACCTTATAAAAATAAATCTGTATCCTTTGTGTACTCTTAGTAAACAGTGGTATTGCTGATTGAAGCACAAGGGAAGAAAAAAAATCTGTATGTTTTGTGTACTACTCTCAGTAAACAGTGGTATTGCTGATTGAAACACAAGAAGACATTTTTAAAAATCTGTATGCTTTGTGTACTCTTAGTAAACAATGGTATTGCTGATTGAAGCACAAGAGAATAGGAGGTGGACAAATTAAACAGTCAAATCCATGGAGCTACCTGTTATTTTTTTATATTTTAAATTTATCTTTATCGAGATACGAAAAGCATCATGTGCTTTTCATCGTCCCCATTGTATGCAGTTTTGTAAATCTGTCATCTGTCACGCACACGATGGCTACTCTGAAAGCGGACAGGATTAACTTGCGCAGATTCTGCGTGGTTCGCCACGGCCTCGGTTTAAAGTCTCATCCGAAACTTTGGAAGTGGAGTCAGCATGTGTAACACGAAGAAAATTCCTTGACGACTGAACCCGGTCGTCAATTGCCAGCGCAATGTTCTGACCACTAGCTATCGTCCCCTGTTTGCAAACAGTCTGTGTATCTGTCATGAGAGGGATTGACTTGCCAGTTCCACTTCCAGGACAGTAACAGTGTCAGCTGGCTCCCGTCCTCAGAGATAGTTCAGGAAGAGGAGAAGGTTCATTGATTAAATAGTCTGTGCAGTGGTGCCTTTTAGGCAAGGCTGATTTGAAGTGCATCCAATCCATTAGCATCACTACAGGCTCAGGTGTGTCTTTCTTGCTTTATCAATCAAACTTAGAGCAAAACTACCCCCCCTCCCACCCCCCCATACAAACACAAAAAGCACCAACGACTAATCAAACAACTCCTTTAAAAATATTAACAACACCCAAAGAAACCAGGAAACAAACACTAACAAAGCTGAAAGTATAACAAACAAAACAAAATATACCAAATATTTCTTAGAAAAATCAGCAACAAACACAACTAACACAAAGAACAAGCAAACAAAAACAAAACAATGAACGAAAAACTAAAAACAAAAGTTGTTAAAAAAACAACAACAAAAAAAAAAACCCTTCCCTAAAAATCAAAACAAAAATTGAAATGACTTAAGAGAAAGCCATGCTATGCCAAAACTTAACTATCTGACACAAAACTTTAACTGTTTACTATGGCCACCAGTCTTGTTATCATGCTTTGTCTGGGAGTCTTTTGCCAGCATGAGTCATGGAATGGACGTCAAAAACTTGTGTAAAAAAAAAAAAGAACAACCAACCAAACAGAACACAAATTCATGTTCCTGAAACAATGCGCATGACATGCATAGCATGCACACATGCTCACACATGCATGCACATATGCCACACACACACACACACACACACACACACACACACACACACACACACACACACACACACACCACACACACACACACACAGATAACAAAAAAAGCAAAGTATTTTGAATCAACAAAAAAAAAGATAACAACATTTTAATTTCAGATCAGGTTTTCTAAAGATCTCTTTATTATCAGATGTTTCAGTATCAATTAACGTTTTTCTCAGTTTATCAGTTTCATCATCATCACTATCAATATATTTTTTGTGTGTTCTAAACGTAATATATTTACTGATATCTTGGAACTCTTGGTTGAACCCTCCCCAACCCATCTGTTTGTTATTAAATATAATAATATATATTTTTCATTCATTAACATTTTACTCAGTTTATCAGCATCATCATTCATCATCATCACTATCCAAATATTGTTTTCTGTTCCAAACCCTTCTTTACCCATCTCTTGGAATTAAAAAAACAAACAACAACCAACCAAACCAACACAACAAAAAAAAGGACAATTATTAGCAGTGACATCTTATTTAATTGTCTTTCCTCAGCCTCCACATCATCCCTCCAGAACTACCATGGTACAGGAGATGGAAAAGGCACCAGCAAGTTCACAACAACCCCGCCATGTCCTCCGCTAACTATCAGGGAATCGACTCCCCTTACTACGTGAGATACCGCCGCCACATCCACAGACCAACCCCGCTCGCTACCAAGCCATGAAGATGAAGCAGAGAGAGTGCATGAGGAAAGCTCGCGCGAAGAGAAAAGCCGAGAGATTGGAAATGGATGAGGGTCCTGGGAATCAAGCCTCCTCCATTTTTGTTCGAGTTGAGCGCTTCCATTAGGCAAGGAAATGACTGAACAGTGTGGGAGAGGAAGAGGAGGATGAAATACTGTAAAATGAGCTGAGGTATTAATATTTTTTTATATTTTTTATTATATTATTATTATTTTATTATTGATGAAGTGAAGAGGTGTGGGGAGAAAGTTTTCTGTCGTGAGATAAAATGACATACAACAAGAATTTTGAAGAAATGTGTTTGGATAGTATAACAATGGAAGAGTTTTGTTTCTTCTCTTCTTCTGTCTGTCTTCTGTCTTCTGTCTCTCTCTTCTCTCTCTGTCTCTCTCTGTCTTCTCTCTCTCTCTCTCTCTCTCTCTCTCTCTCTCTCTCTCTCTCTCTCTCTCAAACACACACACACACACACACACACACACACACACACACACACACACACACACACACACACACACACACACACACACACACACTGAAAGAGAAGTAACAAGCATATCAGTTTTCTGCTTTTTGCCTTTTTTAGGGAGGACAGTAGAGAAGAGAGAGAGAGAGAGAGAGAGTGTGGTGAGGTGAGGAGGGAGTGCACTGAGCACAGGCGCACATATTGCTGTTACTGTTGTAATATTGTGGCACTTATTGGTTTGATTCTTAAGCCTCAAGGAAGATTTTTTTTTTATAATGTTTCTGTTGGGTTTTTTGTTTCTCACACACACACACACACACACACACACACACACACACACACACACACACACACACACACACACACACACACACACACACACACACCACACACAACACGTCTGTGTAGAAGGAAGGCTGAAGTATTACATGTGTCCTACTGCTTCACTGTCATGGAAACAAGTAAATCAACAACACTGCAACAAAAAGAGGGCCAAAGGTAGAAAGAAAGTTGTGCACAACTCATGACTCACAAATTGACCAAAAGTCAAGCACAGAATGAGGGGGGAAGGATCATCACAGAAATAATGGGTTGGGAAAGTTTGGAGACTACTGTATGCATCCACAAACCTAGCCTGAGGATTGTTCTTTTAGGGGGTTCATCTGTGTTAAAGTATTCGAAAAGTACAACAACATCAATACTGATTTGATGACAATGATTATGATAATGGTAGATTAGAAGAACATAATATAATGGTATTACTACTAATAACAGAAACATATTTAGTGGTATTGCGACTAAGTTCTACTACTGTTGCCCAAAGATCTTGATTTTGAAGATATTAGATATTCCTTTTTTTGTTTTTTATTTTTTTTTACCCCTGTTGCTCAGGTAGAGCTCTGTGGTTTACCAATGGTGAGATTTTACCTATGTGACCGTTTACCTACCACTAAGGTGACCATTCCCACTTTAGGGATGATGTCTAAACACGACGCCAGTGTTCATATGTGTTTTTTTTATTCTCTCATCCATTCCAACCGGCACACAATTGCCTTCTCTACAGAAAGGCAGAGCGGGTTTTAATGTGCGCACAAGATGTTCTGCATATGTTTGCACACAGGACCTTGTTTATAGTCTCTTCAAAGGACTTTCAGGGGGCTTGAGTTTGTAAACTGAATTTCATGTTGAGAATTCTGTCATGACTTAAAGTGGTAAATAATACAAAACAGTACAACTCCAGGATGAAAATCCCTGGAATGGGTGTCTGGATGGTGGCTCAGACCCACACGCCATCAGATCACAAGCTCATACTTCTGATTGCTAGGCTATTCCACCCCAAAATAATCATATAATAAAGTCTGAAATTATCATTTAAACAGATCTTATCATCTCAGTCATCATCATACATCTATTCCGCAGTAAAGCTTAGATAAAGACGCTGTATTTCTAAGTCATCACCAATCAAACCATCTTCCTTTTTTCTTCCAGACCTGGAAGTTTCTATGGTTCCCCTCAAAGACCCGACGACGCTGGTTCTCCGACAAACCGTTATCGTCATTTTCCTCAGAGCAAGGGAGTCCCGCTACGTGCAGTACCGACGACACATCAGACAGACCAACCCTGCCCGCTACCAGCTGATGAAAGAGAGACAGAGAGAGTGCATGAAGAAACTGCGAGCCAAGAGAAAGGTGGACAGGAAAAAATTGCCGAGGTTTTGAAGAACCAGCCTCTCCTCTACCAGGAAGCTGACGATTTGGTGACTGTGTGGAAAGTGGATCCCAGTGAAGACGATGCGGATGAGGGGAATCAGTAGGATTACGGTGTTTTGTGTTTTTGATCCTGCAGACAGACACCATGGATGATGGATGGCAAAAATAAGATCGTGTTGTTTCGTTTATGGTGTAACTTGGTGTGTTCAGATAGGATGATTGAATACTTACATGTGGTTTAAATAACCGAGACACTGTTGTGAAGACACAGTGTGTCTCAGGAATGATTTGGTTTTCTTTTTCTTTAATATTTTGTCGTTTACGTGTTTATCTCCTTTTTGTACATCTTTTGGAAAGTGATTTTTTAATTTTTTTTTTTTATCATTCCTCAGGTAGAGTTCAGAGGTTCAACTATTACAACAGAGACATAGTTGTGAATACAGTCCATCTCATGAATGAGTGATTCACTTTTTCTTTGATTTTGTTACTCCTGTGTTTATCTCTTTTGTTGTTCGTCTTTTGCATGGTGTTTTGGATATTTCTTTCTTGGAGGGTGGGGGTGGAGGGTTGTGTTCCTGAGGTAGGTAGGGTTCAGAGGTTCATGATGGCGATATTTTGTATTATATTGTGATGTGACAGCCCATCATTAACTAAGGCAGCTGGGTCTCTCTCCTGAAACCTGGATTAATTAATGATGGTAGGATCACACAATTATAACTCAAGTCTGTAATAACCAACTACTTATTAATATGTTTTGATTGCGTTTGCATAATTATGGGCCTCAGTTCTATAGTCTCTTCTGATGGACGCCAAGGAGAGTGGAGTCAGTACTGAAGTTAACTAAGGGGGAAAATCTCTTCAAATAGGTGCTGAGGTGGTGGGTTCGAGCCCAGGCTGTTAGATGTGAGTTCAGTGCTCTAACTACGAAGTTATCCTCCCCCCCCCCCCTTCCCTGCCCCCCATCCCCCCCTCTTGCCATCAGACAAGGAAGAGGGTAATGGGATTGGAAGGGAACAGGGATAGAAGAATATGATTTGTCAGGCTCTGAATTGCAGCGCAGTGCATTTTTACTCATATGAAAAACAATAGTTGCTGTCTGAGCGTTTGTTGATGAAGTAGAAGAATGATATAATTAATTATAGATTTGAGCAAACAAGCAGAAGCTCTCAAAGAAACACAACATTTGCATGCACGCATGTGTACACACACATGCACACATGTACGCACGCATGCATGCACGCACGCACGCGTGCGCACACACACACAAGAGTCTCTCTCTCTCTCTCTGTCTCTGTCTCTGTCTCTCTCTGTCTCTCTCTCTCTCTCACACACACACACGCACACACACCAACGCACCCCCCCCCCCCCCCCCCCCCCCCCCACACACCCCGACACACACACACACACTGTGTTGTTTCGTTACAATCATATCAATATCCATGCTCAGTCAAGATCCATTATCATTCATTATGCGATGCCCCTGTTTTTTCTCAACGGGTTCAGAGAGAGAGAAAGAGAAAAGAGAAAATGCAGCTACACATGTTATCGCATGCATGCGCATGCTGCGTCATGGATGTAGTACGAGTTGATAATTAGATTAATAGGCCTCACCAGGTTCGTGACTGAAAATCCTGAACCAGATCTACTGTGACCTTCTCTGGGTCATTGCTCTTTATCTGTGTCGAAGCAGATAAAGAATACAAAGCAGATATTTTATACCTCTCTGTGTGTATATCTCTGTTTGTCTCTGTCTGTGTCTCTGTGTGTCTGTCTCTGTCTGTCGTCTCTCTGTGTTTCTGTCTCTCTTCGTGTCTCTATTTCTTTTGCTGTCTCTCTGTCTCTGTTTGTATGTGTGTGTGTGTGTGTGTGTGTGTGTGTGTGTGTGTGTGTGTGTGTGTGTGTGTGTGTATGTGTGACAAAAGAGAGAGAGAGAGAGAGAGAGAGAGAGAGAGAGAGAGAGAGAGACTGAGAGTAGTTGTGTACTGTGTGTGTGTGTGTGTGTGTGTGTGTGTGTGTGTGTGTGTGTGTGTGTGTGTGTGTGTTCCCCCTCACTTTGTCTTTCTTGTTCTTTCATCGTCTCTCAGTCTTTGTCTCTTTCTCCCTCTATCCTTCTCTGTATTTTTCTGTCTGTCCTGTCTGCTCTGTCTTTTCTCTGTCTTCTGTCTGTCTGTCTGTCTGTCTGTCTCTGTCTGTCTGTCTCTCTCTCTCTCTCTCTTCTCTCTCTCTCCTCTCTCTCTCTCTCTCTCTCTCTCTCTCCCCTCTCTCTCTCTCTCTCTCTCTCTCTCTCCTCTCCTCCCCCCCCCTCTCTCTCTCTCTCTCTCTCCTCCCCCCCCTCTCTCTCTCTCTCTCTCCTCTCTCTCTCTCTCTCTCTCTCTTCCCCCCCCCTCCCTGCCCCTGTACTGTGTTTTTGCACTCTTCCCATTTCTTTCTGATACAAACACACAGACAAAACTCTTTCTGATGAACCAGTTATCTGTGTTGCAAAAGGAGGCTTGAGAGAGAGAGAGAAGAGAGTGAGAGAGAGAGAGAGAGAGAGAGAGAGAGAGAGAGAGAGAGAGAGAGAGAGAGAGAGAGAGTTGTGTGTGTGTGTGTGTGTGCGTGCGTGCATGCGTGTGTGTATAAAATAACCGTATGTCACAAGAGAAGTGCTGGGAGGAGGGGGGGGGGGGGGGTGAGGGGAGTAAGTGTCAAACAGTGATCATTTATTTTTCAACAGACAGCTAGACAGACAGACATATCACCTGACAATATAACGTGTACTGTATAGTAAAGTATTGAAAGAGCGGGTGTCCTGAAACAGGGTATGAAAGGAAACACAGTTTCTCTGACCTCGGCTCCAGTTGGGTGATAGCTTATCTCTGTGCCCCAGTTAGAAAATGACCCTTTTTCTTTATTCAATCCTCGGCTACATGTATCCCCCAGGT
Organism: Stramonita haemastoma; assembly: GCA_030674155.1. Classification (NCBI taxonomy): domain Eukaryota; kingdom Metazoa; phylum Mollusca; class Gastropoda; order Neogastropoda; family Muricidae; genus Stramonita; species Stramonita haemastoma. Next base: position 22,077,859 of record CM060317.1, read on the forward strand.
TCACCAGTATGGTTATTTATTTATTTATTTATTCTTTTATTATTGAAATTAGAATCAGTACTCATGTGCTTTTTTTTTACACCAGTCCCCATGTGCATGCAGTTTTGTAAATCTTGTTATCTGTTCCCACGGCTCATGATGGCCTACTCTTACGAAAAGCGTAAAAGGATTTAATTTTGCAAGATGTTCACGTGCATTTGCACATGGCCTGGGTTTTAGTCTCATCCGAAAGACTTTTGAGGAGAGTGGAGTCAGCACTGGTGTTAACTCCAGGGGAAAAAATCTTTGAATGGGAATCAACCCGGAGTCATCAAATTGCGAGGCAGTGTTCTGACCACTAGGTTATCCTGTCCCATGAATCCTGTGGTCAGATTTTGTCAGTGACAGTTTACCCACACATTAAGTAGCTGTGTTTTAACATGCATGCCAGATGTCTGCATGCATATCACTCACAGGACTTTGGTTTTTAGTCTTCTCTTATCCTAAGTGCTCCATGGGGAATTGAGTCAGTTATGGCCATGCTTAGTCCCAGTAGGAAAATCCCCTCAAACAGGTGCCTCAGTGGTGGCATGAATCCTGGCTGTTGAATCAGAGCTAATGCATAACCCTAGGCTATCCTGCCCATCAACCTGACAATATCTATAGCAGGTATAGTTTAAAAGAATTCAGTGTTATCTAAGAAATGCGTGTGCTTTAAGAAATGCAGTATATGACCTTCAAAATGCAGTGTATAATATAATAATGGTTATGGCTGTAAGAAATGCAGTATATAATCTTAAGAATATGCATGTATGATTAGAATGAGTGTTATCTTAAGAAATGCAGTGTATATCTTAAGAAATGCAGTGTATAATCTTAAGAAATGCAATGTGTTAATCTTAAGAAATGCAGTTCGTGATCTTAAGAATGCAGTGTAAATCTTAAGAAATGCAGTGTATAATCTTAAGAAATGCAGTGTATATCTTAAAAATGCAGTGTATATCTTAAAAAAGCAGTGTATGACAATGCATGTAGACCTACGAAATGCAGTGTTTATCTGAAGAACAGTGTTAATCTTAAGAAATACAGTGTATAATCTTAAGAAATGCATGCATAATCTTAAGAAACGCAGTGTATAATCTTAAGAAATGCTATGTATGGCCTTAAGAAAAATGAAGTCTGACAGGTTCAACATGCTTATCTACACACACTCCTGGAAAGTTTCCATGTGGTGTCCCAATGACTCCTTGGGAAATTAAGTGAGAAGTTCAGTTAACCTACCTAAATTATTTGAAGGTGCAAAGCTAAAAATAAAACCAACCACACACCAAAATGGTTAGTTATCCATAAAGACAAAAGTCACAAGCGTGGGCTGACTTCCATTGGTTCCAATCCTTGATTGTAGTCAGCTGGCTTGCAGACTCTCATGTAGGATTGATAGAATTCTGGAATGGAGTATGGCAAGACTCCACAGTTTGGGTTTTTTGCATGTGTGTGTTTTGAGGTTGTTTTTTTGTTGTTAAAGTCTCAGGCGTTTTTATAAGCAAAAGTTTTGTATCTGATTTGAAAATTTGATTTTGCCATTTCTTTTTGATTCTTCTATGGAACAAGATTCTTGTATGGTTTGTTCAGCATATAAATAAATCATTTTAATGTGACCACTGATTCTTCTGTGTGTGTGTGTGTGTGTGTGTGTGTGTGTGTGTGTGTGTGTGTGTGTGTGTGTGTGTGTGTGTGTTTGTGAGTGTGTGTTTGCGAGCATAAAAATACTAAAAAAACAGAGCAGATGTGTGTGTGTGTGTGTGTGTGTGTGTGTGTGTGTGTGTGTGTGTGTGTGTGTGTGTGTGTGTGTGTTTGTTTTCTCTTTCTCTGTCACTCTTTATCTCCATCTCTGTATCTCTCTGTCTGTCTCAGTATCTGTCTGCCTCTGAAATCTCATTCTGTGACTGAGGGTTTTAAAAATTTTATTTTATTTTATTTTAGAGTATTACTCAAATCATCTGACCAATGTTGCAAATAACATTTTTTTAGGTGTTGGGCCACATTGACACCAGCATAAAAATATTGATAGGGGAACCTCAGAATACAGCCCTTTATGTGATTTAGTCTTGCCATGTTGACACTGGCAAAGAAGTATCAATAACGAAAGAAAGAAAGCCCAGAGTACAGTCCTGCCAACTATTTTAAAACCAAACAGAATTACTACATAGACATGAATTGTCATTTTCATCATTGAGTGTACTGTTGTGCAGTAAAGAAAACAAAAAATTATCATTATGAGGATCCTCAGTCTCCTTATCTTGATCCTTTACTAGATTCAGTTTACAACTTTTCCATACATGTAGGCTACTTGAGCTTATGTCAGAGTGTTTGAGTCTGCAGGTAATCTGCAGACTGTCATAGGAGGGGTATGTGACTGTCATTTCACCTTTTTTTGTTTTGTTTCTTGGCTAGAGCTCTGAGGTTTACTAATGGCAAGGTTTTGCGTATCGACTGTTTTTGCCCACCATGAAGGTAGATTGAACAGCAAGATGAGTGCTTTTTTGCCTTTTTATACCCCTGTTAATGTTGTCCATTTGGTTATAATGAGAGTAGGAGCATTGGAGTATTATTGGAAATAAAGCCCCCCCAAAACAACAACAACAACAACAAACAAACAACAAAAAACCAAAACAAAAAAACCCACCAAAAAAAACCCCCTCCCCTCCAACCCCAAAATAAAACATCAAAACTGAACAAGAAACCTTCCCAAAAACCAAATAAAACCCAAAACCAAACAACATACAAGAACCACACAAATCCCCCACTAAACATCATAAAAAACAAAAGCAAAACCCAAACCAAACAAATAAATGAAAAACAAAACAACAACAACAACACACACATGCATGCACGCACGCACACACGCAGGCAGACACACAAGACAACTAACCAAGCAAACAAACCAAAAGAAATCACACAACACTACAGAGGAAAAAACAACAACACCACCCATTCCACTTGGCAGTAAATAGCAATCTCTTGTTCACTATGGATTTTAGGAGAGTCTTTCATGTATTTATTTTTACAGATTTTATACCACTTTATGTCACAGCAGATTTTTCTGCGTGAAATTTAGGCTGGTCTCCCCGGGGAGAGCGCGTCCCCACAAGTGCAGCGCCTACCCATTATTTTTTTCTTTTTCCTGTCTGCAGCTGTAATTGTTTCTTTACCAGAGTGGCTTTTTTCTACAAAATTTTGCCAGGGACAATGTTCTTGTTTTCATGGGTTCTTTTACATGCACTAAATAATGATGTGTAGCTCACGGGACCTCAGTTTATTGTCTCATCTGAAAGACTAGACCCAGACCACCATTCATGGTCTAAAAGATGGGGGAAAAGTTTTGGGCCCAAACGAGATTTGAACCATCCGCACACTCCGACCCAGACTTTTCGCTTTCTAGACAGGTGCGTTACCACTTGACCACTGATCCACACAACAGTCAGTTCAAAGCATTGTGTTTTGTGCAGATATCTTGTACAAGTATTGAAGTGCTACAGATCTATGTAGATTTTTTCTCTGTGTGTGTGTGTGTGTGTGTGTGTGTGTGTGTGTGTGTGTGTGTGTGTGTGTGTGTGTGTGTGTGTGTGTTTGCGAGCATAAAAATACTAAAAAAATAGAGCAGAGCGCTGAAAACTATCTCTGCACAGCAGTGATCTGTTTTTGTGTTACTGATACATCCACTGTATTCATATTGGGTCAGTCTACGCCACATAATACTAATTCAAATAAACAAGTATACCTTAAAAATCAGTTACACATTAAAATAGTGGTGTTAGTAGCAGCAGTAGCACAAGTAGTAGGAGCAGCAGTAGCAGTAGTTTTAATAGTAGAAGTAATAGAAGTAATAAAAGTAGTAATAGTAGAAGTAGTAGAAGTAGGAGTAGTACTAGTAGTGGGAGTAGCACTAGTAGTGGGAGTAGCAGCAACAGTAGTAATAGTGGGAGTAGTAGTAGTAGGGGTAGTAGTAGTAGCATAAGTAAAAATAACCATAGTAGTAGCAGCAGTAGTATTAGTAGGAGTAGAAGTATTTGTAGAAATAGCAGTAGTAGTAGCAGCAGCAGCAGCAGAAGTCATTGCAGATGTATAGAAGAGTTGTTGTTATGATGATGATGATTATCTCATTGTCATAATCATCATCATCATCAGAATTTTTATCATCACCACCACCACCACATCTCTAACCAACAAGTTCCCCTTTTCTCTCTAGGAAACCGGCTGTCGGACAGCATACCCCCGGAGATGCCGGTGCCCAACTTCAGCGCGATGGTGCACGAGATGCTGACCACGTGCTACCAGTTCCCGCGCTGGCTGTGGGTGAAGATGGTGCAGGAGGCGGCCTGGTTCTACCTCAAGCACTTCCCCACCGAGATGAGGGACCGCAGCACCTACCAGAGCATTGGGCAGGCTGTCTTCAGCCGCTACCCCAACATCGGCAGTCCTGGCAGAAAGCCCTGGGTAAGTGCAGTGTGTGCAGAAGAGTTGTTTTGTTTGGTTTGTTTGGTTTGTTTGTTTGTTTGTTTGTTTGTTTGTTTGTTTTTTCCATCGTGTTTGTTTGTTTGTTGTGTTTGTTTGTCCGTCGTGTTTGTTTGTCTGTCATGTTCAATGGTGACCTCAAAAGTTAAACAGCTAAGGAGGCAGCTGGTGTTTTGGAAACTGGGCTGAAATTTGATTATAGTGGAGATGCCTTGCCCACAGTACATCACTACTCTCTTGGCCAAGATGGGCCTAAGGACAGTCAGCTTTGGAGATGTTTTCCAAAGGCCAACTAGCCCCCTGGGCTGCAGCGCATAAGGACTGTTCAAGTCAAGCCTCCTAGTCAGTCAAAGTCGATCATTAAAGACTAAGCTGTAAAGTGGATTTCCATGAGTAGGAAAGCCACTGATCATGCAGCCTCTCACTTTGCTGTTGCCCCCTGCATCAATGGTTTAATCAAGAACTGTGATAAAGCCCAGGTGCTGAAGGCAAGAGTTGTAACGTGTAATTTATACCAGGGGTCTTCTGGTAATTGTTTATGTCCTTCACCATGAAGTGAGTCAAATTGCACCTCACTCACTTTTCGCTAGGGGTGATTTTAGGCAGGGGAGGGGGGGGGGGGGGGGGGGGGTCAGGTTGTCGATTTTGTGATTCCTATTGATTATAAAACTAAGGCTTTCCTTTATCTTGTACTGAAGTATCAAGGCATAATTTTGTTTTCTTTTGCTTTAAAAATAGATTTTAAAAACATCCAGTGCCTCATCCTGACCACCAGTTGCGATGTAAAACTTGTCAGTTTCTCATTTTGTCACTTCTTGGAGCCTTGAGTTTCATTTTTTGTTTGTTTTATTATTGAATAGCTCTTTCATTGCAGGTTAATGATGAAATGTTAAAAAGTGAAAATTGACCTTCAGTATAATATGACTCATTATGGGATGGAGGGTCACAGTTAGAAGGTTCCAGTATCCCTTAGAATCCCATAAATGGAAACAAAAGTTAACTTGACCAACAACATGAAGGGATAGTTTAGGCAGGGTATGTTTGACATTCTCAAAGAACCTTCCCCTGGCAGATACCGCACTGGCCATTTTCTGGCAACAGCTTATTCTGCACAGAATACATGGCATACTTAGTATTCAGTTCCCTCATCTTGTTGTTATTGTGTTTCCCAGCCTAACACCCTGGTGGTCATCAGCAGATGCACTCTGACTCACTCATCCCACATATTTGGGAATCCTGTTATTATGTTTTCTACTATTTCTGATATGATACTGTCAGCTGTCTTGTCTCCCTTTGCGGCCCCACAAGCACACAAGTTCAGTAAACCATACTTCTGTTATTGCCACAGTGTTTTCTTACACGTGCTTTATGACATGTTGTGTTTGTTATTCAACAATATAAAGTTACAATACAAATGTCAGGATACAGTAACACAAGAACCGGTCTGCACAGTTCGTCTCTCTGAAAGAAAACCCAGGAAACAAAGGAATAGTACATCATCAGGAAACTCAGGAAACAAAGGATAGCAGTCTGGAAAATCTGATCAAAGGAATAGTAGGCCTGGAAATTCAGGAAACAAAGGAATAGTAGGTCTGGAAATTCAGGAAACAAAGGAATAGTAGGCTAGAAATTCAGGAAACAAAGGAATAGTAGGTCCTGAAATTCAGGAAACAAGATAGAGCGAATTCGAAACAAAGAATAGAGTCTGGAAATTCAGGAAACAAAGGAATAGTAGCCTGGAAATTCAGGAAACAAAGGAATAGTAGGCTGGAAATATCAGGAAACAAAGGAATAGTAGGCCTGGAAATTCAGGAAACAAAGGAATAGTAGGCCTGGAAATTCAGGAAACAAAGGAATAGTAGGCCTGGAAATTCAGGAAACAAAGGAATTGTAGGTCTGGAAATTCAGGATTCAAAGGAATAGTAGGTCTAGAAACAAAGGAATAGTAGGTCTGGAAACAAAGGAATAGTAGGTCTGGAAACAAAGGAATAGTAGGTCTGGAAACAAAGGAATAGTAGGTCTGGAAACAAAGGAATAGTAGGTCAGGGAACAAAGGAATAGTAGGTCTGGAAACAAAGGAATAGTAGGTCTGGAAACAAAGGAATAGTAGGTCAGGAAACAGAGGAACAGTGGTCTGGAAATTTAAGCTTCAGCAGTAAGCAATACTCTCCCACTACAGCATCTAACCGGGACAAAAGAGTTAAGAGGGGCAGAGAAGATGGCAGTTTTTATGTGGAATGACAGGCAGTGGATTTTCAGTTCACAACTTTTGGAACAGCAGTCTCATGCTCTGTTCCTTGAAGACACTCCACACAACTCTTGCCTCCAGGGATTGTTAACCACTGTCAAAAGCTGATCACTTATGAAAATCGATTAACTGAAAAACATGTCTCATTTTCCATTGTAGGAATCATGGAGTAGAAACGATATAAAATTTAGCATGTAATGAATTATGTGGGGAGAAATTCAGATATAGCTAGGGGCATCCTCAAAGTTGGAATGTGGCTACCTAAAATGGTGGGTGGGGAAAAAAACTGGTCAGTTTTGCCAAAAATCTCACCATTGGTAAACCTCAAAGCTCTAGCTGAGGAATAAACAAACGACAACAAAAAAAGCAACAACAACAAAAAAAGATATAGGGAGAAAGCAGATGAGATCTTTGCTAGCAATTTGTTTAATCTTACACCACTGGAGTGAAGAATGAAATGGAAGAAACAAAACTGGCTAGAGTACACAGTGTCATACATTTGCAAGTAGGCCATGAACCAGACTGTAATTCATTTATGAATGCGCATGCAAAGCGACCCTGGCCCCGTTCTTAAATTTGTGAGTTAGCACACAAAGTAATTCTAATTAAGTCCCATTTTTGACACAGCCTCAGGATGAGTGTTTATCAATCATCTCTGTACCTTCCCATTCACTGTCATGGTGTGGAGATGTATGAACCTTTGATTAAAAAACAAAAGTGCTGATGGAAAATGTATGGACCTACAAATTCACACGCGAGAACTTCAGCGATGTATGCTGGATATGTTCGTGTTCCTTTAACCTCCCAAACACTTATATGAATTACAGGATCTTTCATGTGCATGTTTGGTCTTCTGCATGTGTATAACTATCCACATGAAGGGAATTAAGGTACTGGCAGGTCTGCATTTGAAGTTGACCTGGAAGACTAGTAATAAAAGTCCTCATCGTTAATTCATTACATGCCACTGAGATTCGAACCCATGACTTCATAGTCCCATGGGATTGAAGACTCATGGAATTTAACAACTTGACTGCACCATCCATATAATAGGAATGAAAATAAACAACATACCAAGAGTCAGATATGGAGAACAGGGCAGCAGGCCAGACTGTTTGGGCCCCAAACTAACCAGCCTGAAGAGTTGTAACCTGTCTTGCCCATGTCGACAAAAAGAAGTTTTTATCTGTTCTTTGGTTTTGTCTGCTGATTTTTTTAAATAATTTTTTTTTGGGTCATAGCACTATATTTATGTTCATGTTTGGTCTGTCTACATGTTTCTATTTGTATGCAAGTTGTCTATAGATACATAAGATATGATAATTATTTATTATTATTAACGTATTATGAAAGACAGACCTCTGTAGCTGTATATGCTTGCTGTGTCCATGAAATATTTTGGTGGAAAAGCCCAACAGTTACAGAACACTCTTTGTTTTTTCTTCCGCATCTATTCAATACACATTTTGATAGGAATAATTTGGGGGGAGGGGGAGTGAGAAGGAAAGTTAGGTGGGTTTTTGTTGTTGTTGTTCCTTGGCTGGAGCTCAGATGGACACCAAAAGTGGTACTTAAGCGTATGCAACCATTTTTATCCACTTTGGTGAGTAGGAATGTATATTTTTAACAAGGACTACAAGGGAGACAATGATATAATTTTGCTTCTTTTTTTTTTTACACTTTTGAAAACATTGTGTTGGTATGTTTTTTTTTCCAGAGCAAGTTCATCAAGTCACTGTCTCAGAAGATTCGGCATCAGCGGCACAGAGAGTCGGCTTTGGCGAACAAAGATGTGAAAGGAGAAATGTATCTGTCCCTAGACCATGATGAGCTCTATGCTGCATCTCCTTCTCCTTGAATGATCTGTTCTTTTCCCTCTTCTCTGCGTGCCCTTGTTTTGGGAGGTAGGGGGTGTGTAGTACCTGGTCTTCTCCTGTACTTGTAGCTCTGCAGGAAGTCTGTCCACTGGCTTCAGCCAACACATTCCGACTAAAGAGCAGTTCATTTTTTAGTGCAGGATGCATGCTGGGTATGTTGGTGTTTGTGTTTCTGTAACTCACCAGACACTGACATGAATTTCGGGATTTTTAACATGCATATTTTATCGTCTGTGTGTATATATACTTGAAGGGAATTAAGGTATTGGCAGGTATGCACTTTAAGTTGACCTGGGGGATTGTAACTCCCCCCCCCCCCCCAACCTAATTAACCAGACCCCACTGCTAAGATTCAAACCCATAATTTCATGGACCAATGTCAAAGTCAAAGGGCTGTAGCAGCCATCAGATTAACTTGATGGTGGTGAAGCATATGCTAACATGTAGGGTCATCCCCCTTTTGTATATATACATGGTGATCCACTTACATATATAGCGTTTTCATTGCAACTTTCCTTTGATCAAGAGGAAATCTGCGCATGCAGTGTCATGAATACATTTCATCAATAATTGTTGTGGAATATCTCTCTAACATTCTTGATGATCCACGTTCTGAATAGGTACACGGTTCTGATCTGAAACCAGTTCAATTTTGTGAAGAGCAAAATGCTGCATACCTACATTTCATCAATAATTGTTGTGGAAGAAGAAAATGCTGCACATACCTGAATCAGAATGGACAGGAAGAGGGGAGGAGGTGGAATCAGCAGATCAGTTGATGTTTCAGATCCAAGGTTTTTTCGTCAGCGCTGTGGGTGGGGGTATGACGAACACAAGGGTTTTCAGACAGATGCAAGGGCTGGGTTGATAGAAAAGAGGGGAGGGAATTTGAAATCAGCACATGGGGAAGGAGAGGGAACAGAGTTTGGTAGAAAAGAGAGGAAGGAAATTGAAATCAGCACATGGGGAAGGAGAGAGATCAAAGTTTGGTAGAAAAGAGAGGAGGAAAATTGAAATCAGCATATGGGAAAGCAAAGGAGAGATCAGAGTTTGGTAGAAAAGAGAGGAGGTAAATTGAAATCAGCACATGGGGAAGGAGAGGGAACAGAGTTTGGTAGAAAAGAGGGGAGGGAAATTGAAATCAGCTTATAGAGAGAGAACAAAGCTTAGTGAACTCAAGTCAAAGAGAAGATGAGGGGAAGGGGAAAAGGAGTGTGGGTGGAGGGGTATGAGAAACTTGATGTCAGGAAACCTACCCCCCACCCACCCAACTGTAAAAAAAAAGGGGATGGGGGAGGGGGAGGATGGATTAAGAGTGTGGGCTAAGAGAATGGAGTGCAGTTAAAAAATGGTGAGTAAGAAAGGGTAGGGGATGAGGGGGGTAGATATTGGTGTACCAGTGTGAACTCTTTTTTATTTATTCTTTTATTCTTTTATATCGAGGATAACAGAATAAGCAATCATGTGCTTTTTTTCATCCGGTCCCCGTGTGTATGCAGTTTTGTAAATATTGTCATCTGTTCCCACCGGCACACGATGGCCTACTCTTACGAAAAGCGGAACAGGATTTAACGTGTGCGCAAGATGTTCTGCGTGCGTTCGCACACGGGGCCTCTTTGATGCTGAGGCCTACAGTGGCACCAGGGCAAAGAGGGCTGGTTTCATTCATTTTCTGTACATTGAGCGTGAGTTATTCTGCCACATGGCAGCAGTTCATGCATTGCAAGGCTACAGCATGAAGTGTAACTGAAATGTCCAGTGGGATCACTGCAGTTTAATTAACTTTTATTCTGCCGATTTTCTTGTTCCTGAAGACTTTTGTACAGTCACTTTGGGTTTGTTTTTGTTTTTTTCTTGGCTTATTTTAGTTTCGGTCTTGTCTGAATTTTGTTCTCCGATCCCAATTTGTACAAATTTTTTGATTTTTTTCATCTTCAAATTAAAAGAAAAAAACAAACAACAAAAACATATGTATTTTTTGTTATTGGTGTTTAAATTTTTGCTTTCAATTTTTATCGGAAATAGACTAGTAAATGTACATAGTATAAATATGAATTTGGAATAGTAATCTGATGTTGACCTACATTTTGTACTGCCCTCTGTACACAAAAGAATGGAGGACATTAAGGATTTATTTTCAGATTTAATTTTCATTTGTATGCTATAGGCTAAGGGGACAGGATAGTTCAGTGGTCAGAGCACTCGCTTTCCCCCAGCCAAGGTTAAGCAGCATTCAGCGTGGTTACCAAGCGGATGGGTGACCGTTTGCATGCCTTGGCTTCAGTACAATCCCCCAGTTCACCCAGCTGCAAATGGGTACCTGCCCTCTTTAGGGACAGGGAAGGTAAAGCAGTGTGGGAGAGGAGATGGGCGCTGCCCTCAATATGCTGGCCCCTAGAGAAGCTGAGGTCTCTGATGCCTCACTCCGCTATGCCCACTTAGGTTATGGGACACCTTTTTTTTTAATGCTCTAGGTTGGTGTCATCAGTCTGCAGACTCGTTGGACATGATGACCTCTGATGTATGTATCTGTGTGTGGCTTTGATGTTTCTTTAAACCAAAAAAAAAAGTAAGTTTTGCCAAAAGACATGATTGTTATTTGATCAGATAATACTAGTATTTTTCTAAAAATCTAAATTGCGTGCTTGTTTTTTTTATAAACACTTTGTGTATGTGTGTTTAAAAAAAAAAGTTTTTAGTATACGTTTTTAGTGTGGATTGCTTTTTGTGAGGTGGTTTTTTTTTTAGCGCAAGTTTTGCCAATAGACATGGTTGATTTTTGGAGTCAGACTTTTAGGAAGTGGTTATCAGATAATAAACAGTATTTTCCCCCAGATCTTTTTTTTTTTTTTTTTGGTTGGTAGTGTGTGTTCCTTGGCTAGAGCTCTGAGGTTCTCCAAAGGAGAGATTTTGTGTACGCGACCACTTTTGTCTACCATTAAGGTAGCCGCATTCAGATTTGAGGGATGGTGTCTAAACATGTCACTTGTGTGCTTGCATTTTTAACAATTTGTCACCCATTTCTACTGTCAGAACAGGTTTGTAGCATGTGCATAAGACTTTCTGTCTGCATTTGAACATGGGGCCTCGGTTTAATGTCCCATCCAAAGGACTTTTGGGGGAATGGAGTCAGTACTGATATTAGCTCCAGGGTGAAATGCCCTGAAACAGCTGCCTCCATGGTGGCTTCATCCCATGTCATCAGATGATGAGCTCAATGCTCTAACCACTAGGCTATCCTGCAACCCTTCCCAAATCTAGATGGTGTGTTTATCTTTAATGTGCTTTTTTGTTTGTTTTGCTTATGAATTTGAACATATACTTTGGAATTCAGTTTATCATTATTCAAGTGTAAGTTTATTTTTGTCTGTGGTCAGCGTCGTTATCATTTTTTTCTTTTGTTCCCCAGCTAGAGCTTTAATGTTCACCAATGGTGGAATTTTGTGTATGCAACCATTTACCCATAAAGGTTGCTGCATTCTGACTTCATGTGTGCATGATGTTCTGCGGCTGTCTGCACATGGGACCTAATTAAATGAATTGTCACATCTGAAGGACTGTCAGGGGAGTGGAGTCGGTTCTGTATTAATTCCAAGGAAAAAATCCCCTTGAACAAGTGTCTTGATAATGGTTGGAACCTGGCCATTAGATCATGAGCTCAATGCTCTGACCATTAAGCTATCCCCCCCCCCCCCTCCCCCCCCTCTCGGTCAAATATCTGATTCATGTTCTTCTTTTTGAGTACATATACTTCAGGCATGGGATTTTTCCACTTTTTGGCGGGATTCTGCCATCAATTGTTACACTTTAGCATTTATTTTTCTGCTGTTCTGCCATTTAAAAAAAAAAATTGTTCCACCATCAGTACAAAAGCTCATTTAAACAGCATGCTGCATTCGAAATAATCATAAGATGCATATCGTCTTTGAATGTTGAGAACTTGGCCTATATACTGACATAACTTTTGGAACATGCAGATAGTTTACGAATGCAAAAGAGATTGAGAAACCAGCCACCTTAATCAGAAATCATTCCGCTCACAGATCATTTGGCAGTTTATTGGGGAGAGGTGACTGTTGTGCAAATAACATGTCAGACATAATTACTTGGAAATTTTTTAAAATGATAATCATAATATACATTTTTTTTATAGCGTGAAGCTTATAAAGCAAACAAATCGAAGCACCTGACAAGAGAACAAGAGAACTCCAAGTCAAGAAATTATTCTTCCAACAAAGGTGCAGCTTTGTAATGCTGTGCTGTTAAAGACTTACTGATTACCTAATTTAATAACAAACATTTTCTAATGCATCAGTTTCTCATTCCATGTTTAAAAGTGAGAAATGGAGATAACATGTAATTATTGGGTGTTAGGTGTGACAATTGTTTTTTTTAGAGAAACTTTGAAAAAAAAAACTCTGGAGAGAGAGAGAGAGGGAGATTGGGGGTGGGGGTAGGGGGCTATAACTTCAGTGTGGTATGAAAAACATGATAAAAAGAAAATTGTGTCATCAATCCAGAGTCACATTTGGTCAGATCTCTGACTAACATGGTAATTGATTTTGAACGGAGGCTGTCAGAAGTGATAACTTCCACTATTGTGACTGCCACAAGTGCTGGTTAGGTCTCCCCCCTCCTCTTGACTTTTGACTTTATTCCGTTGTTCATCATTTTGGTGAGCAAAATCCCATGCCTGCTACTTTTTGTTAAAAAAAATATTTTTTATGTCACTCATGATACATTTGTAGATAACCAGCCATGTCTTGTATATGATTTCTTGTATTTAACATGTATTTTTTCCACTGATTTTTTGTCTTTTCTTTTCTCTCATCTATCTGTGTAGATCAGACTGACAGCTTTGTTTCTCTCATTTATTCGTGTAGATCAGACTGATAGCTTTGTTTCTCTCATTTATTTGTGTAGATCAGATAGCTTTGTTTCTCTCATTTATTTGTGTAGATCAGACTGATAGCTTTGTTTCTCTCATTTATTCGTGTAGATCAGATGATAGCTTTGTTTCTCTCATTTATTTGTGTAGATCAGACTGATAGCTTTGTTTCTCTCATTTATTCGTGTAGATCAGATAGCTTTGTTTCTCATTTATTGTGTAGATCAGACAGCTTCAAGCAAACAACTAATACTGGCATACTGCATACTCAGAATATTATGACAAAGCAAATAAAGGGAAAAAAAGGATGACTGAATTTCATCTTTGCCTGACTGGTGTGTGTTCTATTTTTATTGTCTTTCCCATTAACATGGAACAGGTGTAATAGAATGCACATCTAATATGCGCACGCGCGCGCACACACACACCTGTTGGAGGGGATTTTTCCCGTAAAATTAACATCAGTGCTGACTTCACTCTTCCCAAAAGTCTTTCGGATGAGACTTCAAACTGAGGCCCCGTGTGCAAACGCACGCGGAACATCTTGCGCACACGTTAAATCCTGTTCCACTTTTTGTAAGAGTAGGCCATTGTGTGCCAGTGGGAACAGATAACAATATTTACACAACTGCATACACACGTGGACTGGATGAAAAAAAGCACATGAGTGCTTATCCCTTTAAATCCTTGATATAAAAGAAAGAAAGAAAGAAAGAAAGAAAATAATTTTTTAAAATAATAAAATAAAACATGTGCACACCCAGATTTTTCTCCTGGAGTTAACATTAGTGCTGACTCCACTCTTCCCAAAAGTCCTTCGGATGAGACTAAAAACCGAGGCCCAGTGTGTCAACGCATGCAGAACATCTTGCGCACACGTTAAATCCTGTTCCGCTTTTCGTAAGAGTAGGCCATCATGGCCGGTGGGAACAGATGACATTTACAAAACTGCATACACACAGGGACTGGATGTAAAAAAGCACAAGAGTGCTTATCCCATTATCCTCGATATAAAAGAATAAAATAAAAAATAAATAAAACCCAGAGATTTATATACAAAGAAAAAATAATAAAATTACACACACACACAACACACGCACACACTCTCTCTCTCCACCCCCCCTCCCCCCAGTCTCTCTCCACCCAGGTTAAGAAGTCTCGAAATCAAAGACACAACACAGAATTTCCAAGAATTTGTATATTTTGGGAAAAAAATGGTGGAACATACCAGTCATTACTAAAGTACACAGGCATCTGGATATATGAGGTAAACACACATCTAATACACACATGACATTTACTCCTAACTCGACCAATACACTAAGAAGAACATCTTACTGATGAAATGACACTGTCTCATAAAGACACATGCGCCTATGCACATTTTGTGCTTGGTGTACAGTACAGGCATGTTTGCTTGACATCTATTTTATATGGCAATGACATTCATGTAACACACATGCAAAACACACACACACACAATCCCCCCCAACCCCTAAAAAAAAAAACCCAACCCCATAACAACCACACAACCTTAAACCATAACATCCTTAAAAATAACAATAAAATCAATTATCCTGAAAAAAAATCTAAATAATTCACACTCCAACTCATTCATTTTTTCTCTCTACTGTAACCCTTTCTAAATATGGCTAACAAATTAAAACATCATGTAAATTTGCAAATACACAGACAGAGACAAACTGCTTGGCAAATGTTTGTGAAGTAGAGACAACAGAAAACCACTTTCCTGCACGGTCTATTACTGCTTTTTCTCTATGGGTTATCTTTAAAGTGAACTCAGGAGAGCGAAACCAGTTATAAGTGCAAAGGAAAACACATTACTCTATAAAGCAGAGCATATTTTAGTTTTCCAGTGCCGGCACAAGTAAAGCGTTCTGCCAAAGGTTTAGAACAGAAATAGTGACCAACTTAAACACTACCTTATGTTAGTCCTCTGTAACTAATGTACACCACCATTTTGCATAATACTATCATATTATGTAAATCTTATCAAATTGGGGCAACATTCCAGCTCTCCCCCCCCCCCCCTTTTTTTTTTTAAAGTGAACACCATTACTGAGCCTCAAAGCAGCAGAAGTGTTAACTAATTTTCAAAGTCTGCAAACATCCCTGAAGTTGGAATGTGGCTAACTAAATGTTGGGTGAAAACACAAACGGTTGCATATGCAAAACCTCACCTTTGGTGAAATATATCAGAAAATGAAAGGAAGCAGTGGACGAGGAATTGCAAAAGACTTTGACAGCCAATTCATTTGAGTGATAGCTCTCAACATGCTAATGCCTTGTTGCAAATAATGTTCAAATAAAGTATGTGATGAACAGCAACTTTGGATCTAAAAAACCCCATCAAACAAATAGAAACTGTGCTGGCTTCCAATTCAAAACCAAGTATTTCCTTAAGAAATGGGTGGAAAACATGAACGTAAATTAAAAAAAAAAAGAAAACCAGGGCAGGGCAGCTAGCTACATTTTCACCAATAACTCAGACTATGTCTCTGGTGTGATAATATATCACCACCTTTCTTGCCTCTCCATCAAAAACCAACCAACATTCAGATATACAAAGTGACAAACCCATGCAAACACGATTAAAGAAGTTCTAAAACAAAACAACTACTAAAGCACCCAGTTTTCAGATGTGTCCAGGATTTTGAAACAAGATACAGACGAATGGACCAGCTGGGAAGAAAAAGGAAAAATGGAAAGAAAAGAAAAAAAAAGACTGTAACAGAGTAAAGGAAGATCATAGTACAGAATTTCCAGAAACAATTCATTTAATTTCAAATTCACGTTCATAGCCCCACTGACCACGAAGACCATATCTGGGCTGTCACCTCCTAAATACCAACATTCATAAACAGTCACTTAAATCCAAACTGAACAATAGGTATGGCTCGGACTAATCCCTTCAAACACCAAACACAGTCAACCTGGAAAAAAAAGCCAACGCATTAACCCTCATGCATTCATAATGGGAGCTGATGGGAACACTGACAGCATGCTTTGTGTTCACAACAGGAGCAGACAGGTGCACATGATGGCAGCCTACTGTTCCATCATGTGATGCCATGGTCATGTATGGAAAGAAGGCTATAAAAGTGGGTGGGGATTTCCTGCCATGGTCCATCAATTTCCAAGCACTATTTTGAGATGCTGGCACCACTTCCATTCACACTTACCCATTTTGAAGCCAACAAGCCAAAAGGATTCGAAAACTAAGAAGAGTTTTGGCTTAGGGAGTAAAAAAGCAAGAGAGTCAAATTACACAGAACCTCAACTATTCTAGAACTTAAAAGCAAATACAACCAGACCATGCTAAGGATGCCAGGTTGCAAAAATGCATTAAAAAGAAGAGGTAAACACTTCAAAGAAATACTAAAAAATAAAAAATAAAAAGCAGAAAAGTGGGTCAGGTGCAAAGTGATTCATTTCATGGTGGAGCGTCAGAAATAAACCTGTAGAATGACCATCCTGTGTCCATCCCAGAGTTTTCACTAACTGTTTGCCAGAACTAAACACTACAGGCAAAATGTCACATAATGCACTGAGAGAAAAATTCTGTCAAGACTCTCTTGAGAAAAGGCAGCAGAATGGACTGCAAAGGCAGAAAATAAGCAAGATTTACAGGACAGAAAAATAAGGGGAAGGAACAGAAACAAAGAGTGACAAAAAAGGATAACATTTCTAGAAATGAATTTCCAGAAGGTGAGGATGATATTCATCTTGAAAGAGCCTCTGGGTGGGGGTGGTTTGGGGAGGGAGGTGTAGGTGGTGTGTATCAGAGGTCATGCTCTTTAAAAAAAGAAAAGGCTTTCTGTAGCCCTATGGAGGCTGTTTTGTTACCACCTGCTCCCACTTGCTAATACTATCTTGTAGTGGAAAGAAAAGTGGTGACTAACTCATATTAGACCCTTCTCGATAATTCCAGAATAGCATGAGAGAGAAAACCCTTTCAAGCAGCTTTCTTTTCCAAGTTTTCCTTCCCAACAAGACAATCACGACGGACCCTCAACATGACCGGGAGGTCATCTCGTGACTCCTCCGAGTGCAGAGGAAGGTTGTAACACGTGACGGCTCCGTGCACTGCTTGCTGGTGGCGGGGCAGGTGGTGTTTGTAGAGAAACTTCTGACCACACACCTCGCACACATACTTACGCTCACCGTGACTCTTCATGTGCTGGTTCAAATACAGCTTTGTCTGAAACACCTTCCCACATTCTCCACACGCAAAGTCCCCTTGACGAAAATGTCGGAGAGATGCGTGCCGTGCCAAGGACCTTTGGGAGGTGGTGACATACCCGCAAAGGGAGCACGTCACCATCTGAGGTACGTCGCTTGGGGAGTCCGTGGTCGAAATTTCAGACATACGCTGTGAATACTGACAAGGGACAGACAGAAAACTGGGACTGGAACCGCTTTGCTGCATCACGTTTGGCAGCTGGAAAGAGTCCATTTGCTCCATCTTGGACTGGGTGGAGATAGGGGGTATGTGAGAGTCTATCCACCCCAGGTGGCCTTCTGCAGGCAGGTAGGTAGTGGCGGAGGTGCTGGTAGCTGCACTTGGTGTTTGCATAACGCTCATGGCAGAGGATGGCAGCTGAGGGTCTGATAATGACTGGAAGATGTCTGCTTTGCTCTCTGTGTTCAAACAAATACATCCAGAGTTTTACACACACACACACATCGACTCAACCATCATCAGTAACAATCCTCATCTTCAGTACATGATTTATTGCAGTGACAGCAGAATTTGTAAACTTACTCAATATTGTAAAGACTTGAAAACATGATTTCTACTGAAAACAATAAAACAAAACATAAATCTTCTCACAAAATATAAAAACATACAAAATTAACACTTACGAAAACTGCATAATCATAAAATGGTAAAGAGTTAAAAGAGTTCAAACCACATAAAATCCAAGCGCCTTCATTCTTTTTTTTAAAAACAACTTTTGAAGGTCAATCTGTTATTAATTTTAAAAAATGGGCCATGCCTATCGACCTGATAAATTAACAATCATCAACACATGCATATCTCTAATAATTCATCCATACTCTATTTTCATGAATTCCTTTATAAAGTCCAGTAATATCTACTGGACTGAAAAAAAGGATATGAAATAAAGAGACAAGCATTTAAAACTGCTTTCCATTTATTCTGAAAAATTATTTTTAAATAGGCTCTGGTAAACGGTCATATGTGCCTTACTACAATTTTGTAAATTTTTGTAAGGGATCACTTTCTTACTGTCTGCAATCTGATTTTCTGTTTTAAAGAACTGTCCATTTGAGCTAAAGAGAATTATAGGAGCTAAAGAGAAAGATGAAATAACTGGTTCAAATAACATTCTCTGAGCCCAATTACTGAATTAGTTGATGCTAAACCCAGTTGTACTTGCTGTAAAATACAGAATGCACCTCCTATGGGTACAGTTCATCTTATTCTTACATCTAACTTTTTAGGAATTTTTTGTTTTGATCATACAGACTCAATGAAAGAAAACTCATACCATAGTAATATCATATTCAAACAAATATTACAGTATGTTCTTACATAGCTTGATATATAGGTCAATCCACTGACCTCAGCAAGTGATGCTCTTTAGTTAACAAAGGAGGGAAAATTCCCTCAGTGCCTTATAAGGGAACACCATTGAGACTTCCTCCACTTCTGTTTACTGGATATAAATTCACTTGTCAGTGATTTTCATTTATCATAGGAAACAAGCTGATACATAACTGAAAACTGTTATCTTACAGTAAAAAGCCTCGTTTCAGTACTATGATTGGAATTTTTTGTTTTGAGCACCCCTTCACTGATATGATATGTGTACAAAGACTTAAGTACTACAGTTGTCTGTCTCTCTGCTATTTTGCAGAAAAGTATTTTAGCCTAAACTATTCGCCCAGAGGCATAGCCATAAAAATAAAGATATCATATGGATCCATCACAGATATTATCGCTGGAGTACAAGCCTTCTGTCAGAGTACCAATTTTCCATCAACCTGAGAAAGCTAATTGTAAATTTACCTGCAAAATACCCGATTTGCAGACTCGGATTTGCAATCAACATCAAATTTAGTTTTCTGGAATTATGCTTGTTGTTTACTGCTTTTAGTAAACTTTCAATGGAAAATTCTGGCTTTCTTCTGTTTATTTACTGAAAAGCAAATGGTTATAACCTTTTATCAGATATTTAGCTCAACACGAATGAAGCACATTACAGGGTCAATAGCGATCAATATCTTCCACTTTGTAACTGGAAGGTCATACATACATCAAAGTTTTATTTTAAATATTACCACACAAAACATATACATGAGGCAACGTCACACAAAGCCACACACACACACACACACCACACTACACAGAGTTAGGAATAAAACTGTACAAAGTATTTTTAAGAGGTAGGTATTCTGTCTATATCTCAGCAATGATAACCATGAGGAAAAAAACCATGACAACCTGTAATAATAAAATGTTCAAATAAGTTGTTTTCCATGTGCATAATATCATTAACATTCACGTATATTTCCCCCCTGAACACACACGCATGTACACACACGCATGCACTCACGCACACACACACACACACACATGCATGCACGCACACACATACAAATCCATTCAATACATCTTGGCTCATACAAAAGTGTAGGATTTTTTCCCCCCTTAAACACTAAAACAGTACAAGATCATACATTTTAACTAAAGAGACAACAATGTATGCATACATGCACATATGCATGTGTGTGTGTGTGTGTGTGTGTGTGTGTGTGTGTGTGTGTGTGTGTGTGTGTGTGTGTGTGTGGTGTGTGTTGTGTGTATGTGCGCGCGCATATGCATCTATATATGTGTGTTGTATACATGTGCATGTGCTTAAAGGTATACCTTTTGTGCAGTGTGCACAAATCTCCTGAGTAATAGGTAAAACATACATTCTATTTCATACTTTGTCCACATTTCTGTGACATTTCACTGCAATACTTCATAACAAATGTAAAAAATTGACCAGAGTAACTACCATGAAATGTGTAAGCATAAGATAACTCACAGTTATAAATGGTAACGGCTAAAATCAGATGAGGAGGTAGGATCAGGAGCCTTTGGTGTAAAAAAAGAAGTGCATTCTTCTTGTATAACAAAAAAAGTGCATTCTATTTGTATATAATCTTTTAAAAAATAAAAGGGAAAAAAAACCAAACAACCAATCAAACAAAAAACTGCAACACAGATATGGCGTGAAAGGAAACAGAGAAAGAGAGAGAGAGAAATACACACAGAGAAACAATACTTGAGAAGCAAAAAACAGAAAAAAAAGCAATTTTAAAACAATCATCTTTCACTATCATCATTTGGGAAAATATCTGCAAGTCTAAATCTCTGCTGTCATTTAAAACAGTATGTACATATGTTACTCAATATGTGTTTCTTTTATATTTGAAAATCTGAAATTTTTACAGAATTAGCACTTTACATATCATATTATTCCAACTTCGAAAAAACCATGATACATGTTCTAGTGAATATCTCAGTCATTTAACTCTTTAACTTCACTGTCACTGTTGTCAGCTGAGCGCTTTATAGATGGTATCATGTGTATGTTGGCTCAGGACAGGCACCACTGAACATCACAGAAGTGAACCACTAGCAGTGCAAGGCCATTCTGGTTGGTGGCCCCACAGAAGCATAGCAGACTAAGCACTGAAGCTCCTTATGGGCTTCTGGCTTTGAAATGACAAGCCTGGATATGGCTGGGGTGGAGAAATCAAAATGAGCCGTGTGGATACAGCTGGACAGGAATGTCACAGAAGATGAGAGAAAAAAAACAACCACCAACACCTGCCATTCAAAGACATCATGATTTAAACTTTATATTTCTGACACTGTTATTTCTTTTCAACAAGTATCAAATTTATTATAGTTAATACACTCATTCTTATTGACGTCTGATCTTCTTAGTTGATTTCATTCAAGCACTTAAGGTGATGCATTGATCTGCTCACGCTCCATCTCCAATGCACAGAACCTCCCTCTCTCTACCTGTCCTACAAATAAAAACCAAACCAAACCAGGAAACAACCTAAATGACAATAAACTAAAATGCCTATGTTTTTTTCCCCACAGTAAGCTACATTACTGATGTCAGTCTGTGTATATATTATAATGTACAAAGTGGCAACATCAAACGGAGAAAAGTTTGCAACAAAACATATAATAAAAATGTCTGGTCTGTCACAGATTACAATGCAAAACAGACCAATAGTGGTTACAAGTAAAATACACAGCATGGCACAATTTCCTGATGCTCTCCCTGAAACTTATAACAGAAATTTTATGAGACACAATACACCTGTACTAAGTTATTACAGTAATACAGCAAAAAATACATGGAAATTCAATTTGAATTTGGCGTCTTACATACCTGGTTTGAACTGCTGCCATGAATTCTTTAGCTCTAATGGGTTAACACTGTTTTCAATTCAAATTTATCAGCAAAGGTAATTTTTTTTTTCAATTTTTAAAAAAATCAACCTTTCAATCAGCTTGAATCAAAATGTAAAAGATTGCTACTTCAGAATTTGCAAGCATGATCTGATTATTGAAAACAAACAAAATCAAGTCCAGGTTGTAGCTGCATACCAGTATTCAAACAAACAAAAAACAAAAAAATCTCCCTGTTACATTTTTTCTCTCTCTTAAAACATACTGTTTAAAGAAACAACAGTTTCATAAACAACATAACATAGCAAGTGAAAACAGAAAAAAAAGTGATATTATTATTGTTTCAACACACTGTACACAATTCAGCATAATATTCACATTATATACATAATGGAAATAGTCCAAAAAAGAAATGGACAGCATGCCAGCCTCATCTGGCCTTTATGTGCAAGACACCATTCACTTCATCATTAATTTCTCAACATCGGCAAGAGACAGGAGAACGTTTATAATTTTTAAAACACAGTAATGCCCACTTCTATTTTCCAATCAAAAAACAAAATGCCCCACACAAAAATTAAGATAAACATGAAAATGAAGACTGCTCTTTATTTTTTTCAGACAATTTTTTTTTCAGAGTGATGAAACAGAAAATTCTGTCCAAACTCAACTGAATAAAAAAAAAACCCTGAAAAACAAACAAATAAACCCCCAAACAAAGAAAATTCAATAAGAGTATTTTAAAGTATGTTAAAACTTTATGCTTTGTAACAGTGCTAACACAGTCTTTCTTCGACTGATATTTACAAGTCTTGCATGGTACATGAATGCAACAAGAAAAAAAAAGTTGATGACAGCTCATCCAACTTAAAATTTCACAGTTCAGATTGGTGGGAAAGAGAAGGGTCTGCAGAACCCATGGCAGCAGAATGAAGCCCTAGCCAAACAGACCAGCTTCGATGGGTCCCTTGTTTATGCAACTGTTTGCAGCCAGGTTGCAATTTCGACATATCATACCCCACTACGTACACATTAACTTAAAATGAAACAAAAATTTTCACTGAAATAAGAAAGGTGTACAATTTCAATCTATTAAAACAATTAGCTATTTTAAAACAAAAGTAAGACTTTCTGCACTCTGATCATAAAGAATGACTCACAGACACACATACAATAAGTTGAATAACATGTATGCAAAGTTGCAGGCACAACACACAATTGATTTATTATGTACATCGTAGGTTAGTCTCAGTATAAATTTAGTTTGCTTAAAAAAAAAAGTTTAGCCTTTTAAAAGAAAAGTTTTCTTTTTAGACAATAACAAAGATAAACTTATCCCATGTAGGGCTGACAGGTTCACCATAACCTGGCAATGTCTCACTTTCTAAACAATGTCACTATCTGTACATAAGCACAATAGGGTTCTGATGATTTTTAAAACCAGTTTATGAGGATACTAGGCTACCATACCAATGGTGGATAAATGGTCGCACATAACATGTATGCCAAATCTCACCTTTGGTGAACGTCAGAACTCTAGCCAAGGAATGACCAAATAACCCCCAAAAAACAAACCCCCGAAGAACAGAGGATACTGAACTTAACTCCCAAGTGTGAATGCACTCAGGACATTTAAAAGACATGTAAAAAAAAAAACCAAACCCATCTACCATCAGTAGAAGAGCAGGCCATATGGTCATTTGAATGAATGACAAAAGCACAATATGCAATACATGATCCAGAGAGGGAGGGATTCAGTCAGCTGAGGTCAGAGTGGTGCCCAGTATAGATATCTCCTCTGAGTTACAAGAAGGGAACCAATCATATTTCTGACAAAATACCACAAACTTGAAAGGCTCGGTCAAGTGATTACTGCAGTATGCTCTCATCTAGAAGTATGGCTTCACCTCTCATTACAGGTCTGTTTACCTGGTTACATTTTTCAGACTCACACTGGTCTTCTACCCCAAATACCTGTGCTATGGGCTTAACGGAACGCTCAGCACACAAAGCTGAATATCACTCATTTTATCAAAAGAAATAATCTGAGAAAACTCTTCAAATAACTAAATTCCCTCTGTGCATTATGTTTACCTTCAGGCCTGATCAATACTGAGATTTTTAATTTCATAAAACAAAGTGCAGAGTGCAGTCCTTGTCATGCTGTCTCTAACCTAACTGGAGATCCATGCAATAGAACTTACGTTTACTATCTTAAGTTATCTGATCATCGTGGAATTAATTTTAAAAAATTTACTATATGAAAATACTTAGAAACTGTCCCCTCCTCCAAACAAATAATTAAACATGCAACCAACAAAACAAACAACAAAACCCAAACCAAAAATAAGCAACAACAATAAACCGAAACAGAATCTACTGGTCATTTACTTTACTCTCTGACTGCTAAGAAAGTTGTTTTGTTTTCTTTTTTATTTCCCCCTTTCAATAATTAAAAAAAAAAGGTTGTTATGAAAGAGTTCCTCTTTTCCTCTTTTGACCTTAAAAATACAAACAGACTAGTAAACAATAACAGAATGTGCATTTGAAAAAAGGTACAAAATCCTGCTTTTGATAAAGTCAGCACTTAGAGTTACAGAAAAATCTATGTTGACAAACATCAGCACTGATATTCACAGCCTTGTCTTTGCAAATCTTTGATCTTGGCATGGGTGGTTTTCTAACGTGTAGGTTTTAAAAATCGACAACCCCCCCCCAAAACAACACCCAACCATATACCCCCCCACCCAAAAAAACCAACCAACCCACAACAAAAACCAAAAACCCAAGCTGACAAAAAAAAACAAAACAAAAACAAAGCGAAACATACTAAACATATTACAGATAAAAAAAAATCCCACAGCTGCCAGTTTTTTTACAGTGACCCAGAATCTATGCTATTTAATGATTCAGATATTTGATATCAGTTTTCTAAAAGAAGTCTAATCAAATATATCAAAACACAACCCAATCAATATACCCCCCCGCCCCCCCCCCCAAGATACTTTTACCCCTTCATGATGGCTGACGCTCGTAAAAGTATAATGCACACTGATTGCTAACTGATGTACAATGAGAAACTATTGAAGATCACAGGAACATTATCTTCTCTCCCAGAGCAGATGGATCATAATAAATTAATGTAACTAGAAGATTTGACATCTGGCAATTTGTTTTTGACAATGTCTTCTTTTTCACTCTCACCCTGTCTCTCTCTCTCTGTTTAGTTGTTTTTTTTTTTTTCTTTATTGTTTTAACCTATACAAGATTATGGACTGGAAGAAAAAAAAAAGCGTTACATCCCTTGATGAACCAATTTTGGGTTTCTTTTTTTTCTCATCCTTTGTTTCGGAGGGATTTCTTTTCACATATTTCTGCGAATTCAAAAAAAAGTACCAAGTCAATCTGTCATGCCCTTTTGCTTGATTCAACAGGACTTTAAAGGACTTTTCAGCAATTAAAGAGACCTGATGATATTTTAAAAGGACCTACTTGCTGAATCAAAGGACTTAAAAGGCCTTTTCACTCAAATCACATTTATAAGGAC
This sequence comes from Stramonita haemastoma, assembly GCA_030674155.1. Lineage (NCBI taxonomy): Eukaryota > Metazoa > Mollusca > Gastropoda > Neogastropoda > Muricidae > Stramonita > Stramonita haemastoma. The sequence continues at coordinate 22,103,386 of CM060317.1, forward strand.
TTAAAAGGCCCCTACGAACCTTGAATTCACATTGCAAAAATCATGAAAAAAACCCCCCGAACTCTCACATAATTAGGAACATTAACAACACAACAAGAAAAGAAGGGGGAAAAAACCCTCCTTAGTCATCATCAGCAGAGAAAGAGAGCGACACTGTTTCAGGAACATCTGAATCGTGCTCATAAAGTGTCTCCTGTTTGTTGAGACTGTCATCACACACAGTGGATGCTGGTCCTGTGTTGTCGTAGGCATGGGTGTCCTTGGTCATGTCGATGCCCAGAGTTTCTGGGGATGGTGAACCTGTGGTGGCTGAACCTCGGGTGTCCTCTCTGCTGATCAAGTTCAGCCCTTCCGATATTTCCCTGCTGTTCATGAGTTCTCTGGGATCCCCTCTGCTTGGAAAAACCACATCCCCACAATCCTGTGCACCAGGCATGCTCCCTGATAGATTCCCGTAACTGGAAATTCCCTGACCCAACACCCCATCATCATCTGGGGAGTCGAAACTACCACCTGGAACCCCTCTTGGCATGCTTGGGTGTGCCGTTTTATGGGAGGAAGAGTCCAGGTTTTCACAACCATCTAAATCATTGTCCAGCTGGCTTGCTTGGCTGAAAGTGGACAACCTATTCTCGTTCAGGCTCATGTCCCGGTCTGCTTGCCCGTGGGTGCTGTTGGCGTCTGCACCTTCCAGAGGGCTCTGGCTATGGCTGGGACTGGGACTGGGCCTCGACTGGGTCTCCGCCATGTTGTAGGGTGTGAAATCCCGGAGCAATTGTGATGTGGACAAATCCAGGCCTGCAGGGTTGTTCATGTGCGAAGCTCTGCAGGATCCACTGCGGAGGTGCTGCTGCAGGGACGTCTTGTGAGCATACTTTGCCCCACATGCTTGGCACTGGAAGTTTTTGATGTTGGTGTGAGTGGCCATGTGCCCGTACATGTGGGTGGTTTGCTGGAATCCCTTGCCACACACAGGGCAATAAACATTGAACACATTCTGGTGCTTGGCTCGCTCATGGAAAAGCAAGCCCTGGCGAGAACGGTAACATTTACCACAGACTTTACATGTTAAAGAGGTAGTCTCTGAATTGCTTTCTCCTGAGAAGTATGGGAATCTGGGATTAGACCGTGGCATGTTCATCCGCTGGTCAAAGCTCTGGGAGCGAGCTAATCGAGGGTAAGGAAAGTAGAAAGGCTGTCGCATTCTCATGGCCAGCCATGATGCTTTCCCTTGTGCTGCAAAGCCATCTGGAAAAGAAGGAATGATACTTGAGTATTCTTGTAGTTTCATCAAATTATATGATTCTCTTTGACCCTCCCCACTCCCCACAAGAAACACAATACATTCCTTCTTTTCCAATTGACCTGCAGAAAACAAGACCCTTACTTCTCATTCTTGTTTTATTTTAGTCAATAACTGTTTAACATCTTTTAGTTATTTGTCTGTGTACAGTTGGTCTTGAAACTCTAAGTGAATGTACTGTTTTTAAGCCATCTTCATCAGAGGATAAAAAAGATTTTTCTTTAAAGAAATGAATTTTTGATAACTCACACTGCTGAAATGAAACATGCTCAGTTTAAACTAACAAAATTTTCAATTGTGCTGACGACCGATTTCCGGTAAAATGTTACATTTGACAATTAACTGAATCATATAAAACTGACATTTTCATTTTCAAACTTTAAAATTCTGAAATCTTTGCAAATGGAAGAGTTTCATACAGCTGTACTTCAGACATAGTACATTCTAGTAACGTTGTCAATTGTCATAGATCTATAACAAAGAAAATCTCCCTGAAATAAAAACTGGAGCGTGTTTCAAGGACAGTCCCTCTGACATAATTAACACAGAGTGAGTCCTTATCTAAACACAGCCCTACATTATGCACATACATATATGTATGTCAAATACATGATAAAGTACAGTACACAAAAAGCACATGATACATAAACAAATGGGAAAATGTTCAAAAACAAACAACAAAACCGCCTTACAAAAATGGAAGCTAATGCAGTCAAGCGATACAAAAAACATTGAGATATTATGTAAATTATATTTCTTATCAGAAAAAAATTTCCAGCAGTAACCTTGACTTTTTCACCAGCTATCAATTCTGACTGGAAGAGCTTTTTGTGTTTTGCTTTTCTTTAAGCCAGCAAAAACTTGAGCAAAGCAAAAAAAAACCCCATCCAACAACCCCCCCTTCCACCTCTCAACTGATGTGTGGTGTGTGTGTGTGTGTGTGTGTGTGTGTGTGTGTGTGTGTGTGTGTGGTGTGCGTGCGTTGCGTGCGTGCGTGCGTGCGTGCGTGCGTGCGTGCGTGTGCGTGTGCGTGTGTGTTTCTGAGTTTATATTTTTTCACACTCTTGTCTTAACAAGCCTGATTGGACTCAAGCTTCTTTTCGGATCTTCAGTGAGGGAGATTTCAGAAATGTTATTGCAAGTCACAGAAACATTTCATCTTGCAAGAGCTGTCAGATCTGTGCCTGATTTGATGCCACAGAAAATCTTTTGAGCATATAAAACAAAATTAGCTCAATGGAAATGTGTGTGTGTGTGTTAAGAATGAATCAATACAGTCAACCTCAGTACCACCTAGGAAAAAAGTTTTATTTTGCCCTGGCTCTTGATTCAGAGGGTTTTGTGATGGGAGTTGATAACTAGAAAAAATGGCTTCAAGAATGTGCTGAACTAGTTTTAGTTTTCAGATACTGAAGTAAGCAGAGTCAGGCAATACTTCACTCAAAATTCTTACTCTGAATCCCTATGAATATTTATTCACAAAATGACCAAGCAATAACATTTTCTGACATCAAATGCAGGGGCTTGAAAAAGCACGGTAGAAACTGGGAAAGGCCTATTCAGTCAGTGTAACAAACTCACTTAGGGGCATCATGTGAATGTCACAGAAAAAGAGGTTCTACTTCATACCCAAAATAAACAAATGAACCAAAAGATTCAAACAAATGAAAACAAAAAAGCTGCAATGCAGAGCTTTTCCAAGTTGGCTACCTCTGAATGGCAGTCCACAACTGATGCTGTGATAGATTCTTCCTACAAACAGGTCAGTTTAGCTCAGGGAATGCAAATAATTTTAAACCATCCTGCAACCTCTTTAAATGTAAAGTCAAGCGAGTAATATCCAATCCAACCTTGTTGTTTATAGTCCCACCAACCACAGGGGCCATATTGGGGCTGAGTTACACAACACTGAAATTGCAATACTACTGACAGACACAGAGACAGAGTTCTATACAATTCAACAAATCTGAAACACTAACAGATGTAAAAATATTCATCTGTAACAGACCAAACAAAAGGAATCCTCAACACACCCTGTTACTGAGTCAATTGCACCATAATTCGAGAGACATGGCCCAATGTCACTGTTTCAGTTCACAATCTTCCCACTTGTCCAAATATAACAAATTTTTTGAGTAAGTGAACTTAGTCAGAGAAAAAATGATTTTCCACTCTGAAATGACATGCTTAAAAGTCAAAATGAATTCCTTCAACAAAACAAGTATAAAATGACAAGAAAGACTACAAAGAATGTTTGGCTTTGAGTGACTTTGCCTCTTACTTTAGTATCAAACCAAACAAGACAAAGATCACACACACAGACACACACAGACACATCTACATGGAGACAGGAAAAAAAAAGAAGACAGAAACAGAAACCAGAGATTACAACAATGCACAATGCGATCCTTACCAGAAGACTCTGGCCCTCCCTGGTGACACTGGAGTGGAATGTTGAACACATCATCCTCCTCTTCTGTTTTGACATGAACCACCTCCATGTCACTGGGATCTGGAAGGATGCTAGATTTACTTTGCTGCTGCTGCTGCTGCTGCTGCTGCTGGGCAGTATGGCTTGATGACGACCGAGAACTGCTGCCGTTATGAGAAGGGCTCCAGTTATGAGCTGAAGAGGACTGATGAAGTGGACTGCTGAGGGATGCAGAAGGGTTTCGAAAAGCTGTCTGAAAATCTGTCAGAGATCTATTTTTTGACCTGAAACCTTCAGATGAACTTGCTGTAGCACTTTTGTTGCCAGGATGGAGTTTCATTGAGCCTGAGATCTGAAACTCGTCCCTTGGTGCACTTTTCGGATGCATGAAACTGTCTGAATTCTGTGTGTGGGATAGAGGTAGATTCTGATGCGAGGTACTTGCACTCCAGTAGACTGCGTTGTGGAATACATAGGGCTTTCGGAGGTAGAGGCAGAATGGATCTTCCACTGCTTGCTGACTTTCCTGACAACTCTGAACTACTTCCTGAAACATTTTTCTCTTTGGAAATTTTGCTGCCTGCTTGACTTGGCTGTGGCAAGGCATGGAAACTATTGCTATGAAAAGTCATTGAATTCAAATCACTCTTCAGCATCTTCTCACTAAGTACATAGTCAATGCGCTCGGCATTGTCCACCTTCAGGTAGACATAGCCACCCAGCTCAATGTCTTTGTCGAAATCTAAACATCCATGAATGACAGCCTGAAGTGACTTTGTCAGAGACGTAATGAATCTGGTAGCTAAGTCAGCATCCATCTTGACAATGTGGACAGCAGCACTCCAAACTAACCAGCGTCAGGGCAAGAGAACATCTACAACAAGAGGGAAAAAAAAAAAAACAGATTGAAAAACATGGTAAGTCATTTTAATCTTTAATTTCATGCTTGTGGAAGTGAATTTATATGAGTACTTTACACAAGGTCCATTTCTATATAAGTCATAACAGTGAATTAATACCCAGGCTTATTTATATATAACAAAAAGTTACTAAAACTATCATTAAGACTCCATTAAAAAAAAAATACTGAAATGGTAAAATCCTTTTTGATTATACTACCCAAGTCTAGCCTAATCTTGAAAAAGTTTTACAATTAAAATCTTCCATGATATGAATTCAATCAGTGTAAGGAAAATGCAGTTTTAGCTAGAAAAAAAAACAAACAAAAATAGAGTAAATACAAAACCGTGGGTCTCCTGAAACAGACAAAGCACATGCTTGACCTCAATGCATTATTTCAATGCCCTTATCACCTTGATTTATCTTGATATCAGTTGGATGACAGTACTGGGATCCTTTATCACATACTAAAAGCACACAGACAGAAGTTGCAAGGCTATGTGGAAAAGCTTAGCATGACATTACAAACAACGAACCCTATCTAACATCATTAGAAGCATGTAAAATTGGCCTGTGACTGGAACAACACAGCAGGCTGAAATCGCAAAACAGCAGACCGCAGCACACTGTAGTGTAAGTGTAACAAATTGAGTGCATCTATAGCCAATTTGGAAAATGCCAGACACTTTAACTGTTTGAGTTGTGGTTTGCATAAATACCCTGCATTACTAATCAGTACAAAAGTCAATGGAATTTGAGGTGTTTTATCCCTCTTTCGGGCCTGAAAAGTTTAAGTGCAGACCCTCTGTCTTCTCATACAAATGGGAGCCTTCTCTTGTGCAGATGCACCTTGCAAAGTCTCTACAGCTTTCACAGCCGAGGTTCAGGTCTGGTGACCCCAATAAGGTAAATCAGTGAACACTGTGACTTGTTTTCAGCTATTATTATCTTATCTGTTACAATTCTCCTTTAATCAGGACTAAAAAGGAACGAAAAATATTCAACTTTAGTTTAATTTTTAAGCCTGCTGAAAAAATCCATTTCTCCATAAATGTGATACAGCTAAAGCAGTTCTGAACAAAATCCCAAAATATAATGCCTGTGTCCTGTTTTGCAATTAACTCTACTGCATGAGTTTACATTGTCTACACCTTTTTTTTAAGTTTGCAGCATAAAAATAATAAATGTAATTTTCTCACCAATTATGGACAGATAGGTTAAAACTGTAAATTGTTGTTGATTGTGTGTTGTGTAGGTCGAATGCAAGCGCTTTGATTTGTTTTTACAAGATATAGCGCTATACACATTCCATGTATTATTTATTATTAGATAGGTCAGTGGTTTAGTTTCAGACTTGGGATATGGAGTAATCGAGACCCTGTGTTTCAATCCCCACTGAGCTGTCTGTTATTAGTGTTAATGGGACTTTTGCCCTTTAGCTGTTAGCCGTTACTCATTTCCCTATACGGCTACAGTTTAGGTCCTTTGATCATGAATAAACCATGATCCTGTCAATGAATACATAAATAAAATATTGTGCACAAGATAGAACCCTATCTTTCCCCATGGGGATGTCGGGGGCCAGTCAATATGAACAGCATCCCCACCTAGAAATTATGTGCTAGAAATACCTCTTTTCTATCACACTCTTTGTTTCTTCCTGGTTCCTTTTCTTCCCTGTCATTTCCCTCTTGTCTATCTTCTGCCTTCCTGGTCCATTTTCCTGCCTTTTTTCCAGTAAGACTTACAACAAAAATTCCTCTCCCATTCTGAAGTCAGATGCACGGGGCCTGACTCATCAGGCGCTTAACGGCAGTGCAATGTATTTTCGCTCATATAACAGCAATAGTTGCTGTCTCAGTGTCTGCAGGTTCAATGAAGAAGAAACCCCATCTGTTTTTTTGTAGAAAAGCAGGCCTACAATAATTGCAAGTATGGAAGACATAAGCATGCCCAGTAAACTGTATGTAGCGTAAAGATATATATAAACTATACAGATCACTGTGAACTGAGGCAGTGCAATACCCCCCTTTATGCAAACCTACCAGTTGTTAAGTTGTTAGTTACTGATCTAGACTGCAAAGTGCAATTCAAAGTATTTACTGATATACTACATTATAATTCAAAGTGCTTACTAAACAGCTTTTGATCAATGGTTTAAGTGTCCAAAAAAGCCATAAAAAAATTCTGTGAAAGGAGGATGACTATGAAGCTATGATCCTCCCAATCTCTCACCCACTTCCTCCATTTTTTTTTTTTTTTTTTTTTTAAAAACCTATAGGTTTTTAAAGACAGCTATAAAATTTGGTAAAAAATGAATAGCCTCCTAAAGTTTTTTTTGTTTTGTTTTTGTAAAACCAAGTTTGGCAGACGGCAACATACTCAAGAAAGGAATAAACAAAGTGCTGGAAGGGGGAGAGATAATAAAATAACTTTTTTAAAAATTAAAAAGAACATAATTTTGAAAGAGTAACTGGGTACTTTGATAGGGCTAAACATGGATAAAATCAAAGGGTGCATACAGGTCAATTACAACCTGGTAGAGGGGACAGAAGCTGATAAAGTGAAAGACAAAGAGATTCAGCTCAAGTCACTTTTTTCTTTTTTTTTCTTTATCCGTCCTCTTGTACCATCTAGGGCATCGAGGGGAGAAAGAGCTTTCTGTCTGCAGCAAGTTTGAAGGCCTGGGTGGGTGGAATGTTGTGGGTCTTAAGTGTTTCTTTTACACCCTCGATCCAGGTCTTCCTCGGATCATTGGTGTTTTTCTTCTTTTTTTCAAACAACAAAAATTATCAATAAATTACTATTGGTGTTTGTTCCTTTCTTGTTTTGTTTTGTTTGCTTGTTTGTGAGTTAGAGGGTTTTTTTTTTATATATTATTTTGGGGGGGGGTTGTTGTAAATTTGTTTTAAATTTCTACCCCACCCCTCTTTTCTTAATTTTTTTTTTTACAAGCCACAAATAATAGCTGTATGATTTCTCAGATTACTTTTTTTTCTTTGCTTTTGTTTTGTTTGATTTTGGAAAGTAACTTGTTCTGAGTTTTTGTCCTTTTTTCCCTTATATTTCTTTACAACACATCAATCCCCATCTCTCTCTCCCCCCCCCCCCCCCTCCTCCCCTATGTTCAGAACTGGTTTTAAAAAATGCACCATTCTATTTTCATTGTGACAGCCAGAACTTAAGGATACACATGAGAACATGCATGCTGAGTTTTGCATGCAAGTGTATCTTTATGTCACTATGTGTTCTAGATCATACATTATTGTGTTTTCAAAGCAAACCAAAAAAGGTGGAAATGAGATGATGATTTACTCAGATATAATGGTCCATACATTTGCTTTCGAATGTTCGTAAAATTTCATTTCTGAAGACAGAATTCACAGTCGAAAAACTGTGATGTTTTGTACGGTCCCACACTCGCGCTCTCGAGGTAGGCCCGCACAAAACCTTACAAAAAACAATCGTCTCTTGTAGTTTACTCCGTGTGCAAAAACGCCAATCCTTAAAAAATATCTATAGCAATTCAGTGCGAGCTTATCTATTTATTCGCCGCTCATATATATTACTTTATTCTTCCAACTATATATTAATTTAGTCTCCATACTGTGCACATCGATATGAACGTCTTAATCTGTATTGTAAAAAAAAGAAACACAAAAAATGATTGTTTACCTGTGAAATAGCATTCATTATGTGACCTTTCAGATCTTTCACAAAAAAGAGCGGTACTCCACCAAAATGATAATTAATATCAAAAATGTATAAATTTACCTTACTATAAGCTGCTAGGTGCCAAATATATGTAAAAAATGTTTTAATCAAGGTGTGTTGAATTCTATAACAACGCAAAAAGTAAAAATCTTGGTGTTTATCATAAAAACGTATTTTAATAATTTGTTGCATTTTGTACTAAAAGTCTTCCAAGGGAGATCACTGAGAAATCTTGGTCTAGCGATCGGAATCCATGCACATGATTCAGTAACAGATCCACTATGAATATAGATAGTCATGGCATAATAGGGCCTGTTACAGCCTTACGTGTCTACAGAAATAGAGTTTTTGCAGGTTCGTTATTTCAAAAAGAATATAATAAGCGGTAGTGATGTGTTTACATCTCGTGATTTGAACAGTTCAGGGTCACTGTGACACAGAGCAGAAAACGTGTATGAAACGCCGATTCACAAATAAACATACATGTATAATTTATAAAGTATCCCAAAAGTTATTGACATACACACAGCTATCAGTTCATTCATCATATACACCAGTAATGAAGAAAAATGACTACTCAATTTGAGCGAATTATTTTTTAAAGTGTTATGACAGTAATATCTAATAGTAACTCTCTCTCTCTCTCTCTCTCTCTCTCTCTCTCTCTCTCTCTCTCTCTCTCTCTCTCTCTCTCTCTCTCTCTGTGTACATGTGTATTTCGTGTGTGTGTGTGTGTGTGTGTGTGTGTGTGTGTGTGTTGTGTGTGTGTGTGCACGCACAAGAGGGAGAGAAATTGTGGGAAAAAAGTATCCTCCCACTTTCATTCACTGATTTAGTCTACTTTTAAACCAATAAATTGTGTGTGTGTGTGTGTGTGTGTGTGTGTGTGTGTGTGTGTGTGTGTGTGTGACGTGTGTGTGTGTGTGTGTGTGTGTGTGTGTGTGTGTGTGTGTGTGTGTGTGTGTGTGTGTGTTTCAGGCTGTGGAAGTGAAATCCAAGTCTACAGTGCAGGCACCTGTGAATTCCTGGCATCATTTTCAGCCTTTTCCAGTGCTACTGTACATAATATTGAATTAGGTAATTCTTTCTTTGTTTCCAGATTTTTGGCAGACTGTGTAACAAGGAACAATTCAGTAGGGCTCTGGCTCCACCATTCAAAAGTCCTTCGGATGAGACTTTAAACCGAGGCCCCGTGTGCGAACGCACGCAGAACATCTTGCGCACACGTTAAATCCTGTTCCGCTTTTCGTAAGAGTAGGCCATCGTGTGCCGGTGGGAACAGATGACAATATTTACAAAACTGCATACACATGGGGACCGGATGAAAAAAAGCACATGATTGCTTATTCTGTTATCCTCGATATAAAAGAATAAATAAATAAATAAATGAATAAATAAATAAATAAATAAATTCAAGAATATTTTCATCTTTCACCTAATCATTTTGAAATTCGTTGATGGGTGAAGCAGCTGCATTTATGAACATTTGGCTTTTGTGTGTGTGTACTTTTATTTACATCAAACAACAAAATCATCATCAGTGTTATTCCCATTATCCATTAAGGTTAGAACGATATAGAATAAAATATATTTATTATACACTTATCTATGCAATAAGAAAAAAATCAAGAATTATTTCAAACCCTGTTTATTTTTATTTACATCAAACAAAACAATCATCACCAGTGTGATTTGCATTATCCATTGAGGTCAGAATGATATAGAATAAAAAATATTTATCATATATTTATACTGATAAGCAGTAAGAGAAGAAAATCCAGAATTATTTCAAACCCCATTTCATTGATTGTAGCCATGACTTTTATATTTTGTTGTTGTTTGATTTTTCAAAAATGTAAATTCTGTATAATTTTGGAAAGAATAATGAAAAAGCACTCATGTGCTGCTCTTTTACATCCAGTCCCCATGTTAATGCAGTTATATAAATTTTGTCATCCACCCCTATCACAGTATTAGCACATGAGTACACAATAGCCTATTCTTCTGCAAGGCAGAACAATTTTTTGAACATGTGCACAAGATGTTCTGCATGTGTGCAAGATTAGATATGTAAAGCTGGTGACTTACATTTTACTTTCAAAATGATTTTCTTTTTCTTTTTTTTAATACATTTTTTTAATGTGTAACAAAATCTTCAGATTAAAAAAAAATGAATTTCAGGACCAGCAGTTGATGATGGAAAGTACCTGTGCGTGTTTGGGGCAAAATGCTCAAGAATCTTTTACCTGGAACCAGAAGAAAGTGCTTACAATGCAGATCTGCAGATTGCTCACTGTGTCAGGTCAGTCAGCCAGTCAAAGCTGAGATTTTTGTTGTTACTCCTGTTTTCTTGTATTCATAATGCGAATGTAAAATTGTCTAAATCGCTTTGTAATGAATGGACATTAAACTAATGAGAAGAAGAACAATACACACATGTACAAACACACACATGCATGCACACACAGTAACACACACACACACACACACACCACACACACACACACACACACACACACACACACACACACACACCACACACACACACACACACACACACACACACACACAACACACACACTCACACAGTGTGTCACTCACTCACACAGTATATGTGTGTGTGCATGGCCAGAAGCATTTTTTGAGCATGATATACATTGTGCCTTGAGTAAAGTACTTTTTTCTTATGGATATTTGTTTTTAAATTGCCCAGAATAATTGGCTTGTGGTATACATGCTCCTGACAGGATAGCTCAGTGGTCAGAGCACTCACTTTCCCCCTGCCAAGGTTAAGCAGCATCGAGTGTGGTTGCCAGTTGGATAGGTGACTGTTTGCGTGCCTTGACTACAGTACAGTTCCCCCAGTCCACCCAGCTGTAAATGGGTACCTGCCCTCTTTAGGGTCAGGGAAGGTAAAACAGCAAGGGAGAGGAGATGGGTGCCGCCCTCGATATGCTGGCCCCTAGAGAAGCTGAGGTCTCTGACGCCTCGCTCCCCTACGACCACACAGGTTATGGGACACCTTTACCTTTTACCTTTTATACATGCCCCTGCTTCCATTGTACTGTAGTGTACAGTCTCATTTCTATGTTACATCTCTGTTGCCCTGTTACAGGTTACAAGCTGCTTCAGCTGTCAGAGAGTTTGAGGACTGGATCTGGGCTGCTGTTTGGTTACAGGTTTGTCTGCGTGGTGTGTGTGTGTGGTGTGTGTGTGTGTGTGTGTGTGTGTGTGTGTGTGTGTGTGTGTGTGTGTGTGTGTGTGTGTGTGTGTGTGTGTGTGTGTGTGTGTGTGTGTGTGTTGTGTGTGTGTGTGTGTGTGTGTGTGTGTGTGTGTTGTGTGTGTGTGTGTGTGTGTGTGTGTGTGTGTTGTGTGTGTTGTGTGTGTGTGTGTGTGTGTGTGTGTGTGTGTGTGTGTGTCACTTGTGTGTGTTGTGTGTGTGTGTGTGTGTGTGTGTGTTGTGTGTGTGGTGTGAATCAATCAATCAATCAATCAATCAATCAAATTTTTATTTCCAGATGGTACATTGAGTAAGCAACGATTTGCTCAATGTACCATCTGGAAATAAAAATTTGATTGATTGATTGATTGACACACACACACACACACAGTGACACACACTGTGTGTGTGTGTGTGTGTGTGTGTGTGTGTTGTGTGTGTGTGTGTGTGTGTGTGTGTGTGTGTGTGTGTGTCACTGTGTGCGTGTGTGTCACTGTGTGTATGTGTGTGTGTGTGTGTGTGTGTGTGGTGTGTGCATGCTGTGTGTGTGTGTGTGTGTGTGCTGCGTGTGTGTGTGTAGTGTGTTGTGTCAAAGTGTCAAAGTCAAAGTCAGTCAAAGTCAAACTTTTATTTCCAAATGGTACATTGAATAAGCATGCAATTGCTTTTTTCATCAAGCCATCCATCTAACTTGACTGTGTGTGTGTGTGTGTGTGTGTGTGTGTGTGTGTGTGTGTGTGTGTGTGTGTGTGTGTGTGTGTGTGTGTGTTTTATTTTATTTTAATCTTTTATATTGAGGATAATGGAATAAGCACTCTTGTGCTTTTTTACATCCAATCCCAAAGTGTATGCAGTTTTACTAAATGTCATCTGTTCCCACTGGCACACGATGGCCTACTCTTACGAAAAGAGGAACATGATTTAACGTGTGCACAAGATGTTCTGCGTGTGTTCACACACAGGGCCTCGGTTTATAGTCTTATCCGAAGGAATGTGCATAGGTGTGCAGGTGTTCATGCATGTGTGCATACATGTATGTACATTTATGTTTGTGAGTGCATACATGTATACATGTGTATTTGTATTTGTGTGTGTGTGTGTGTGTTGACAGACACCTGGAGAGAAGAGACAGGACACAATAGCCCTGGCACTGGCTCACAACATCATCATTCACTGGAACTGGCAGACAGACACCATTCTGCACAGAGCAACCTGTGTTGAGAAATGCATTCTGTATCCTTTGTGTCAATTGTTAAAGATACTTATTTGTCTTTTGTCGCAAATGTATATATATGAGAATATTTTTGAAAGCTCTTCGAAGGTCATATCTGAGGTTTGAAATACCATGTTTGTGTTTTGCGACAAGAATGGATTTTAAATGTTTCCGTTGAGGACATGTCTTAATTTTATTGCCAGCATGTTATGCTTATACCTCTCTCTTTATTTATGGCTGTTGTGTTTTTTTGTTGTCGTTCCTCAGCTAGAGCTCTAAGGTTTACCAATAGTGAGATTTTGTTTATACAACCATTTTTACTCACCATGAAGGTAGCCGCAATCTAACTTCAGGGATCTCTTTCTCCCAGGACAGTTCATCATCTTTTTAGCTGGAAATTCAGAAAATATGTGGCATTGAATATCCTGGCAACAGGAAAAATCTTGCAGTCAGGATTGTGTTGTTTTTTGGGGGGTTCCTTCAAGATTATATCTTACTTTTTTTTTTTTCTTTTTTTTTTTTTGGTGCTAGTTAAATTTTTCACGTTCATATGTAACCTATTTAAATTGATTTGATTGTACAGCACAGTGAGTCCATGTTTTGGGGAATTCGCACTATATAAGCCGCCATTTTATTATTATTATTATTATTATTATTATTATTATTATTATTATTATTATTATTATTATTATTATCATTATTATTATTATTATCATTACTTGACTTGTGCCTGTGGAAGTTTGACTTAACACGCGAGCTACTGTGCTCACTTCATTGGACACCAGTGGTCACACCTGGTGCTGGCTGCAGGTACGGTGTTCAACCAGGTGGTGTTGTGGGCCCCCTCTGGACAAGGTGCTGTGGGCAGAGGGTCCGAACCTACACCTCAGCCTGTGCTTCACCGCCTGACAGGACACAAGGTAATCACTTCACTCACCTGCCTGGGGGTGGGTTAGCCTTGTGATTAGGGTGCTGTGCTCGCAATTTGACCATAAACCGAGGCATTGTGTGCGAACGCATGCAGAACATCTTGCGCACACATTAAATCCTGTTCTGCTTTTTGTAGGAGTAGGCTATTGTGTGCCGGTGGGAACACATAAGATTTTCAAAACTGCATGCACATGGGGACTTGATGTAAAAAAGCACACGAGTGCTTATTCCATTATCCTCAATATAAAAGATTACAGAAAAAAAAACAAAAATGAACCATCGCAGATTGAGCCAGGGTTTATCCACCACTGAGATGCTCATTCAAGGGAATTTCCCCCCCCCCCCCCTAGATTTAACATAAGTACCGACCCCATTCCTCCAAAAGTCCTTTGGATGAGACTGTAAACCAAGATCCCGTTTGTGAATCCATGCAGAACATCTTGCGCACATGTTAATACCCGTTTTGCCTTTTGGAAGAGTAGACCATTCACGCCATTAGGAACAGATGACAAAAATGAATTTTGAAAAAAATGGATGCACACTGGTGTCATGTTAAGACTTTATTCCTAAAGTCAAAATGGGGTTACGCAAGTGGTGGGCAAAAACAGTGGCATGTGCAATAATCTCACCATTGGTGAACCTCAGAGCTCAAGCTGAGGAATGGGGGAAAAAAGATGGTCTGCCTGTCCAAAAAGTGAGATGTTGGGTGTTTGATTTCTGTTTGAAGCTGGATTTTACCTCCATCTACTAGATCACGGGTAGTGATCTGAGGGCTATCATATGTGTACATTTGACTTTGTTAAAAATCTAAATTATTATTGGTTGCATGCGTAAGAATTGGTTGAATGCAAGCGCTTTGATTTGTTTCTGCAAGATATAACGCTATATAAATTCCATTTATTATTGTTTATTATTATTATTATTAACATCGTCATCGTCATTGTCATCATCATCATCGTCATCGTCATCATCATCATCATTATATGATAGTCTAGAAATGTATTATAATATTTTTATAAACAGAATTATGTTACAGGGTGTGATCTTCTCCATCTTCTACCACGAAGGGCTTCAAAGACTGTGCTCTGTGTCTGATGACCGAAGCATCATCATGTATCAGCTGCATTTCCGTCCATCGGCCGCAACATCCCCCATGCCTGCAGACTCTGCATCTGAGGACTGGAACCAAGTCGCCATAGAACCCATGCTGAGTGTGTTTGGTCACTCAGCCCGAGTGTGGGATGCTGTCTTGCTGAAGGACTGTTTTGTCAGCGTTGGAGAGGTCAGTACATTTTGTATCCTAAAGAGATTTGTTCTTTTTTATTTATCTATTTGTTTATAGGGAGATGGGACAGCTCAGTGGTCAGAGTGCTTTGTCTGTTTTGTCAGTGTTGGAGAGGTCAGTATGTTTTGTATCCCAAAGAGATTTGTTGTTTTTTATTTATTTTATTTGTAAATATTTACTTACTTTTTCATTTATTTGCTTATGCGACTACCTATTGTTATGTTACACATGCATGTTGACACATGTATGGTCTATAGACTCATTGACTTACAGAGTTGTCTTACAGCTGTCTATTAATTAATCAAATGAGTTAAGGGGCAAAGTCAACGAATGCATTGAAAGAAGCATTGAGGCTGCAGTGTGCTAACATCAGCTTATTTGCAGAAACATTTGATTTTAACAGTATTTATTGAGGTATGATTAGATGTGTGTTTGAAATAATAAACTTCCTGGAAAGACAGAAGATATTTTGAATGAATGTTAGTTTGCATCACCCTCTACTGTAGTAAGTAATGGTTATAATTTAGTGTTCATCTTTCTATCTCCCAAGCTGATTGTTTTAGGATGTTTTTGGTAAGCCATTCAAAGACAGAGCGTATCTGCCTGTATAAAGCAGGATAAAAAAAATGTCATACCAAAAAGTTTTCATCCAAGGTTTGGTAAGCAGATTTAATGTGAATTTTCATGCTTTAAACTAGGGGCCCTTACAGTAAGTAATTGGAAGCTTGTGTTCAAAGAAACTTGAAAACATCTTCCTTTGCAAGTAGAATGTTGATGCTGGTTAAATGATTATGTTTCTATACTTGAAATTGTGTATGACATCTTTCAGGATGCTAACTGCATTGTATGGGACTACAGTGGAAAAATCCTCCAAAACCACAAAGGTCACAAGGTGTGTATGTTGATTATATGTATGGTACTGTCAGTTAGGGGGCAGGATAGCTAAGCGTTCAGAGGCTCGCTTTTCCCAAGTCAAGTTATGCAGCGTCGAGTGTGGTTACCAGTTGGATGGTTGACTGTTTGCGCACCTTGGCTTCAGTACAGTCCCCCCAGTTCACCCAACTGTAAGTGGGTACCTGCCCTCTTTAGGGTCAGGGAAGGTAAAGCAGCGAGAGAGAGGAGATGGACACGGCCCTCAACATACTGGCTCCTAGAGAAGCTGAGGTCTCTGATGCCTCGCTCCCCTACGACCGCCTAGGTATGGAACACCTTTACCCCCTTTTTTTTTTTTTTTTTTTACTGTCAGTTTATTGTAGATTGAGAAAATGCAGAAATGTTGCAGAGAAGGATACCTGTTTGTGCTGTCTGTGTATTGTCAAGAAGTTTGTAAAAACTGTATTGTACTTTTCACAATTGCTGGTAAGAAAATAAAATAGCAAGTTTTGGGTACATTTTGGCTAGGGTAGTTTGAGTGTGTGGTGGGTCTGGCTTTGTGGTGGGTGTGTGTGTGTGTGTGTGTGTGTGTGTGTGTGTGTGTGTGTGTGTTTTTTGTTTTTGTGTGTACACTCTGAGATCGTGGTCTGGAGGCTCGGAGTGTTTATAGTTTTCGTGTTTTTCTTGTGGTCTGCTCTAAATACAACTGAAGAAAATGCACTGGAAGGCTAGGATAGTTTGCTACAATAGGTATATTTGTCGGGGGTTTGGTTGATGAAGACTGCTTTAGCATTAGCAATAGTGTAATGGTCACTGAAGGGTAGAATTTATTCTGTGAGCAATTGATATATAGACTCTTTGTGCTCGTGTGATGCTTGAGAGTCATGAATGTGTTTGCTGTTGTATGTTGTAATGTATCTTTCTCTTTGACCATCTCATTCCATGCAGCTCTCTCTCTCTCTCTCTCTCTCTCTGATCCCTTTCCTGGTGGGTACATAGTGCCTGGTCTTCTCCTGTGCTTGTAACTTTGCAGGAGTCTGCCTAATGGCCTCACCCAACACATTCTCTTCAAAGCAGCTCATTTCATTGTACAGTTGCATATTAGATATGCTCCTGTGACCATCAAATGCTGAAATGAATCACAGGATCTTTAAGTGTATACTTTATCTTCTGTATTGTATATATATAAGATGAAGAATTAAGGTATGGGCAGGTCTGTTCTTGACGTGACATGAAAATCATAAAAATCACCACCTTAATTCATCAGTCACAGCCACCAGATTTGAACTCACAACTTCATGGAGCCATGGGATTGAAGTCAGATTGTCTTAACCACTGAGCTATAGATCCTCATTGCGCTGACAAGAAGTTGATTTTATTTACAGGTCAGAGCATCTGGAGCCTGGCAGCAGTGAGGATGAGACGTTTGTGGTGAGTCCTGTTTTGGGATGTTGTGTATTCTTCTTTCGAGTCCTCTTGTCTGGGGTGTTTTGGATGTGTGTAATATTCCTCTTATCAAGTCGTCGGTTTGATGGTGTATTTTTTTTCGAGTCCCCTGTTGAGGGGTGTTTGGGATATGTGTAATTTCCTCTTTATCAGAGTTCCTCTTGTCTGAGGGTGTTTGGATGTGTTGATTTCTCTGATCAGAGTCATCTAGTCTCAGAGGTGGGATTGTGATATCCTCTGTATGAGTTGTCTCATGTTTTGGGATATGGTAAATTCCTCTTATCAAGTCCCTTTTGTCTAGGGGTATTTGAAGCACCATATTAAGTCTTGGGCTAGACCTAACTAATGTAGGAATATTAGAGCTTTCAAACTTTATGGTTGTGTGCCAAACATGTGTATGTTAGTCATTTTTTATGCACAGGTAAAGTTCCAAAAGAACAAATGAAAGCATAATGCACGTTCTGAGAACAAGAAAACTTCTTACATTAACAAATGAAAAAAAAAGATTTGTACGGCCATGCACTACAAAACCAAGAAACACGCACCACCACGCACACACGCACACACACCACCACCACCACGCACACACACACACTCACACACACACACACACACACACAGACACACACACACACACACACACAACACACACACACACACACACACACACACACACACACACACACACACACACACAGGGGATAGCCTAGTGGTCAGAACATTGCGCTCGCAATTTGATGACCCGGGTTTGATTCCTGGTCGAGGAGATTTTTCTCCTGGAGTTAACATCAGTGCCGACTCCACTCTCCCCAAAGTTTTTCGATGAGACTATAAACCAAGGCCCCGTGTGCAAACGCACGCTGAACATCTTGCGCACATGCTAAATCCTGTTCCGTTATTCATAAGAGTAGGCCATTGTGTGCCGGTGGGAACAGATGACATTTACAAAACTGCATACACACGGGGGACTGGATGTAAAAAGCACACAAGTGCTTATTCCATTATCCTCAATATAAAAGGATAAATAAATAAAATAAATAATAAACACACACACACACACATGCGCCTACACACAGGTATGCCCCACACACACACCACACACCACACACCACACACACACACACACACACACACACACAACACACACACACACACACACACCACACACACACACACACTTCAGAGATTTACAGATCCAAATCTCCTGTTCCTCATTCATTGTACACAATCCTGAGTGCCTTTCGAGGCTGTACCTGAGGATCATAAAATGACATTCCATTCGTCATGCGCAGGTAACAGGGGGAGGCGACTGCAGCATACGCAAGTGGCAGCTTTGTGTGAATGGAGAGTTGTCTCTGACTCAGTGCCAGCTGACCATACCACACAATGTCAAGGTGAGGAACAGCTGTGCTGTGAAATGTTGCTTGAACATTTCAGTAAAAGATATTTTCCGACAGTCTTCTTGTCATCCTGACACATCAGCATGGGTTAGAGTAGTTATCTTTCAAGTCTTTCTGAAAAAAAAGGCAGGAAAATTAATTAATAATAATAATAATAATAATAATAATAATAATAATAATAATACATGGAATTTATGTAGAGCCATATCTTGCAAAAACAAATCAAGCGCTTGACAAGAAGGCAGATAATAGACTAGAAGGAGGTGACAGGAAGAAAAGGGACAAGGCAGAAACAAAGAGAGGGATAGAAAAGAGGGAATTCCTAGCACAGAATGTTTAGAAGGAGGTGGAGATGTTGTTTACACTGACAGGCCCCCATCCTCAGGGAAACTGGGTTATTCAAGAGCTCCCAGAAGCAGAGGACAAAAACATGACAGATTTTAGTTGGTATTGAGCAAAACCAGAAAAGGTAAGGGTTTTTTTCTTCTTTTTTTGATTATTTTTTTTCAGAGTGAGAACTTGGGGAATGAGGATTTGGAGAGCTGTTATTGTTGTAATAGTCGTTCTTGTTTTTGTTGTTGTTTGACATCCATTTACTCACAGACCTGTTATCAGTGGTTTGCAAAGATGGTGAGGGTTATAAAATGTGTACAGACCTGAACAGCAGTATATTTCTACTACAAAAAAATCATGTAAAGCAACAGTGATTTTTTTGGTATGAATTTTGATACCCCAAAAGGCTCTGTAGCACTTTCATTTTGAAATTTTCTGAAGTACTTTTTTCCTTTTTTTTATTTTCCTTGTTAGTTCCTGCCATATGGGTTTTTCTGATATTTCTTTTATTCCATGTGTTATTCAAAATCTTATTTTGGCATGTATTACTGTTTCATGTGGACATGATAGCTCAGTGGTCAGAGCACTCACTTTCTCCAAGTGAAGGTTAAGCAGCATCAAACGTGGTTTCCAAATGTATAGGTGACCATTTGTGCACCTTAGCTTTAGTACAGTCCCCCAGTTCACCCAACTGTAAATGGGCACCTGCCCTCTTTAGGGTCAGGGAAGGTAAAGCAGCAAGGGAGAGATGATGGGCACCGCCCTCAATATGCTGGCCCCTTGAGAAGCTGAGGTTCTACCTGTTCCCTATGACCACATAGTTATGGGACACCTTTACTTTACCTTTATCACTGTTTCAGACCTGTGATGATGACTTGTAAGAAGCCTGGCCCTTTGGAACTTTGACACCTTGTTGTGATCACAAATGCTGGGTATGATGTGTTGTGTGTGTGTGTGTCTGTGTGTGTGGTGTGGGTGGGCACATGTGTGTGTGTGTGTTGTGTGTGTGTGTGTGGTGTGTGGTTGTGCGTGTGTGTGTGTGTGTGTGTGGGGTGCATGCATGCATGTGGTGGTGTGTGACTATGGTGTCTGTGTGTGGGCTGCATGTGTGTCATGCTGTGTGTGTGGGGTGTGTGTGGGGGGCACATGCATGTGTGAGTGTGTGTGTACATGCGTGTCTGTGTGTGGGGGCGCATGTCTGTGTATGGGGGGGGCGCGGGGGGGTGGGGGGGGGGGGGGGCACACGCGCGTGTGTGTATGTTGTGTGTGTGTTTGTATGTGTTGTGTGTGTGAGTGCGTGCGTGCGTTCGTGTGTGTGTGCGTGCATGCGTATGTGTGCGCGTGTGTGCATGCATGCGTGCATGTGTGCATGAGCAATCATGCATGCATATTTGTAAGGAAGTGTCCTTATTTTTTTTTAGGATCAGCGTGCTTTCTATACCCTCATATTTGAAAAAAAAAAAATTCTCACATACAACTTGCACTGATTCTTTTAGATACTTTTAACCTGAAATGCAAAAAAATCTGAATTTGCGTTTAACATTATATACCCATTAGGAGGTGTGAGAGCATAGTGGTTAGAGTGTTGTGCATGTAATCTGACAGCCTCAGATCGAGTCACCATAGAGATGCCTGTTTTAGGGAATTTTACCCTGGAGTTAACATTGGTACTGACTCCATTTCCATGACTTTTGTTTTATATTCTGTTATTTGATTTGATAGTTAGAATTGTGTGTTTTTTTTTTAATTCTTGGAAAGTTGCAAACAGACTTCGTGTTCAGGAGCATATTGTGCAGAAAATGACTTAAAAAAAAATATATTCTCTTATTTGATTTGATAGTTAGAATTGTGTTTTTTTTGGTGGTAAAGATGCAAATGAACTTCTTGATTAGGAGCACATTGTGCAGCAAATAACTTTTTTGTAATTCTCTTATTTGATTTGATAGTTAGCATTGTGGTATTTTATACTGGTAAAGATGCAGACTTTGTGTTCATGTGCACATTGTGCAGAAAATAACTTAAAAAAAAATATTCTCTTATTTGATTTGATAGATAGAATTGTGCTTTTTCATGGTGGTAAAGATGCAAATGAACTTTTTGTCCAGGAGAACATTGTGCAGAAAATGACTTTAAAAAAAAAATCTCTTATTTGATTTGATAGGTAGAATTGCGGTTTTTTTTGTGGTGTTTTTTTTTTTATACTGGTAAAGATGCAAACGAACTTCTTGTCCAGGAGCACACTGTGCCACAACATGCAGAACGACAGATGGGAAATTCTGGTGCACGACCCTGACTTTGCCTCATACGCCACGTTAGCTGTGTCAGCCAACAGAGCCTTCCTTGCCATGGGCAGCATCAGTGGACACGTCAGGGTGCTTTGCATGGACCCAGGTCAGTGGTTATGTCAGGGTGCTTTGCATGGACCTAGGTCAGTACACATGTCAGGGTGCTTTGCAAGGACCCAGGTCAGTGGACATGTCAGAGTGCTTTGCAAGGACCTAGGTCAGTAGCATCAGGGGTTATGTCAGGGTGCTTTGCAAAGACCCAGGTCAGTGGTTATGTCAGGGTGCTTTGCAAAGACCCAGGTCAGTGGTTATGTCAGGGTGTTTTGCAAAGACCCAGGTCAGTGGTTATGTCAGGGTGCTTTTCAAGGACCTAGGTCAGTACACATGTCAGGGTGCTTTGCAAGGACCCAGGTCAGTGGACATGTCAGAGTGCTTGCAAGGACCTAGGTCAGTAGCATCAGGGGTTATGTCAGGGTGTTTTGCAAAGACCCAGGTCAGTGGTTATGTCAGGGTGCTTTGCAAGACCAGGTCAGTGGTTATGTCAGGGTGTTTTGCAAAGACCCAGGTCAGTGGTTATGTCAGGGTGTTTTGCAAAGACCCAGGTCAGTGGTTATGTCAGGGTGCTTTGCAAAGACCCAGGTCAGTGGTTATGTCAGGGTGTTTGCAAAGACCCAGGTCAGTGGTTATGTCAGGGTGCTTTTCAAGGACCTAGGTCAGTAGACATATCAGGGTGCTGTGCAAGGACCTAGGTCAGTGGTTATGTCAGGGTGCTTTGCGAAGACCCAGGTCAGTGGACACGTCAGGGTGCTTTGCAAGGGCTCAGGTCAGTAACGTCAGTGGTTTAACCGTTATGTCAGGGTGCTTTGCAAGGACTCAGGTCAGTAACATCAGTGGACATGTCAGGGTGCTTTGCAAGGAAGGCACTCTCCTGATGTGACTGGTCCGGCAGCTAGGCGCAAACTGACGGCTGGCAAGTGGTGTTTATCTCAAGGGCACTCTTAGTGCAGGTTTCAGCGGGAGATGAGTTAGAATTAGAACCCTAGTCCTTCTACTGGTTGATAGACAGGTCAGGGTTTTAGTCCTTCTACTGATTGATACACAGGTCAGGGTTCTAGACCTTCTTGTTAATAGACAGGTCAGGGTTTTAGTCCTACTGGTTGATATACACAGGTCAGGGTTCTAGTTTTGCCACTGATACTTAGGAAACCTATCATGTTTGTTGCATGTAATGAGTAAATCTTAAGTGTAATGGCGTATTTCCAAATAACAGATGTAGACACCTATTGCAACAAAGGTTGGTGGGGGGGGGTCTGTGGAATAGTAATCATGGCTTATGTAGTGATAAACTTTCAAAGCATGTAAATCTTTCATATTTGTTCATCAAGACATTTTATTTTGTAAAGATCTGTTTTTGTTTATATGTGTTCATTTATTCACATGTGCTTTATCTACATAGGTTGTTCTGGGTATTTATGTTGGGTTTTTCTTTCTGTTCAGGATCTGAGGGTGGATTGTTTGAAACAAAAGTGCAGGTACATCCAGGCAAGGTGTGTGGTCTCACCTGGGTGAATGAAGATCATTTCCTCACCACCGGGCTGCAAGGACGATGTGTAAGTCATGTAGTACATATCAACTCACTCCATGCAAAGCATATTAAGATCCGCAAAACCAGGGAATCCAACCATTTGTATGCCACAGAGGAAAAAAAAAGTTGAAACATCAGAGTAATTAATGAAACTTAGTGACAGTATGAAGAAGATAATAATGTATCTATTACTCTGTATGATATAAACAGTGATATTCAGAGAGTCTTTGTGTAAGTGATATTCAAAGAGTCTTTTTGTAAGTGATATTCAGAGAGTCTTTGTGTAAGTGATATTAAGAGAGTCTTTGTGTAAGTGATATTCAGAGATTCTTTGTGTAAATGGTACCCCGTTAATGGTTCAAAAATGATTTTTTAAAATATGGCCCACAGCAGCCATTTTTGCCTTGTAGTGTTTCCTAAGGAAAGTCAGATTCTTCCTAGAGTTGGTTCACATTGCTATGAATAATGGCTCACACATGCAGTGTCCCCAATGACCCCAAAAGGTTGTTGTGTCAGCTGGCAAGTATTAGTTACCTACGAGTCGCATTATCAGACTGGCACAAATTTTTAAACTTGTTATCCTTATGTCTATACATAAGGCTGTGAATGACTGTAGAGTGGAGAGAATCAAGATGATAAAAGTCATGTGATTTGATTTTATGGTTTTTTTTATTACGTTGTAGTTACACAATGGAAAAACTGAAAATCTGATCTCAAAAAAAAGGAGAAAAAATGAATTAAAAAAAACCATAAAAAATAAACAAGTCTTGTCTTGAAAAGTGATGACAGAAAAAAATGTTCACACCTTTCCTTATTATTTTAAACAGACACAAAAAAGGATTAAACAGTAAACAAGTAGTGGCTTGAAACCTGGAAAATATCGTAACAGGAGGGATGTTGAACTGACATGGGGACGGGATAGCCTAGTGGTCAGAACATTGCGCTCACAATTTGACGACCTGAGTTCGATTCCCGGTCAAGGGGATTTTTCCGCTGGAGTTAACATCAGTGCTGACTCCACTTTCCCCAAAAGTCTTGCGGATGAAACTGTAAACCGAGGCCCCGTGTGCAAACACATGCAGAACATCTTGCACACACGTTAAATCCTGTTCCGCTTTTTGTAAGAGTAGGCTATCATGTGCCCGTGAGAACAGATGACAGCATTTACAAAACTGCATACACACGGGGACAGGATGAAAAAAAACACATGAGTGCTTATTCCATTGTTCTCGATATAAAAGAGTAAAATAAATAAATTTAAAAAAACAACAAAAAACACAAAGGCCTGATAATTATGGGTGCAGACCTTGGCCAGAGTTCAGCAATCACCAGAGGGAGTGTTACATGTCTCCATCCTGGCCAGACTTGAACTCCCTGCCTGCAAGCATCGTTGGATGGTGTCGGGTTGTCTGGTGTCAGCATCGCCATCATCGTCATCAGTGACATCACCATCATCATCATCGTCGTCGTCATCATCGTCGCTGTCGGCACCAGCAAAGCCGTGGTGCCACTTGGTGTGTGGTGACAGAAGTGGCAGTGTTCATTGCTATCAACTGTCTCAGTCAGATTTACAGGTAATTTTATGGCTTTGATTGATGCATAGATATCTAGGTGAGTCAGTTGTGAAAAAGTAGTTGTAGAAATAGTATAGTAAGTGCAATAGTGTGTGTGTGTGTATGTGTATGTGTGTGTGTGTGTGTGTGTGTGTGTGTGTGTGTGTGTGTGTATGTGTGTGTGTGTGTGTGTGTGTAAATTTGTGAATGTGTGTTATAAATTTGTGTGTGTGTGTGTTGTAAATTTGTGTGTATGTGTGTGTGTTGTAAATTTGTGTGTGTGTATGTGCATGTGTAAAAGTGTGTGTCTGTGTGTACATGTATGCATGTTTTTACACCAGAGTATGCTTACCATTCAACATTTTTTTCACTATGAGTGTGCCAGTGATTGTATAAGGTTCCTTTCCCCTACTAAACATATCATTTCAAAACATGCTCCCCATTGATGTCACACTCATTTTTCTTAATCATTTTCAGACGGAGTCCATGTTACAACCAAAGCAGACGTTTCCCAAGATTCATGGCAATGCAGGTGTGACGTGTGTGTGTCTCCACAATGACACAGTGTACACTGCAGGCAGGGATGGCCACTATCGACGCTGGACTCTGACCTCTGGCTCTCTGCAGCTTCTCAACAGTTCACGGGTAAGGTCAAATGAATAAATAATCATAAATTTTTTTTTTAATGAATTCATAGTTGTTGTTTTTTTTCAGTTAAAAAAGTAATAGTTTATGTGTAAAGGGAAAAAATCTGTTAGCTGCAACATCCACAAGCATGTAATGATTCAGGATTCTTCAAACCCAAAAGTGCACAGAGGCAAATACTTTTTTTTTGTTTTCATTTTGAGCTGTGTCATATCTGTCGATTATTTGTTACTCTGAATTGTTTCTGCAGTTTGAAAGACACACACATGTGTATGCATGCACACTCACATGCATGCATGCACACACACACGCATGCATGCACACACATACACACGCATGCATCACACACACACACACACACACACACACACACACACACACACACACACACACACACTCACAACTCACACACACACACACACACACACACACACACACATACACCACACACACACACACACACACACACACACACAAGGTGTCTTGTTTTGATCCCAAGAGTCTTGAATTTGTGAGTTGTAAATTTGCACCTTTGCGGTGATCAGTAAAGCAAGGTTGAGGGTAAAGAAAAAGGTCACCTGCATGAGTAAGTGTTTTTGTTATGATGATGGTTGTATTTTTGATGTCACATCTGTTGTGTATTTTGTCTGAAACGTATCATCAGGCAGTCAGGCACACCGCATGTCTGCATAGCCCCTCTTCTAACATATATACACAACTACTTATCTTCATAAGGTGACTGGATTGTGAACAGGAGATAAACCAGACACAAGTGTGTGTGTGTGTGTGTGTGTGTGTGTGTGTGTGTGTGTGTGTGTGTGTGTGTGTGTGTGTGCATGTGCACATGCATGTGTGTGTGTGTGCATGCGTGTGTGGACGCGCACTTGTGCATGCGTGCGTGCGTGCGTGCATGCATGTGTGTGTTTACACATGCCTACAAGATATGTCTTTTTTTTCTCATTGTTTTAAAACTATTTGTTTACTTGACTTTGTCTGTTCTATTTCAGGTTTTCAAGGGCTTTGACTGGCTCGGTCATCTGTGGGTTGGGGAACAAGGGCTGCACATCTTGGGATTTTTCTCTGTGAGTAAGCTCCCTGGTCACAGCAAGCAAACCCAGCATATCTCAGTCAAGGGTCCAGGGCCAGTGCTAAAAATTAGACCCTTCCTTTTACCAAGTCCAAGTGCAGTCAGTTTCTGCTATAAATAGCACCAGCTGGGATGGAATGGATAGCTGCTGAGTGTAGCTGAAAGTAATAATAATAATAATAATAATAATAATAATAATAATAATGATGATGATGATGATGATGATGATGATGATAATACATGGAATTTATATAGCGCTACATCTTGCAAAAAGAAATCAAAGCGCTTGCATTCGACTTATACAACACACAACCAATCACTGACAATAAATAGTTTTAGCAAATTCGAATGAAAGTAGGGGTAACTGACAGCTGTGTGGTTTGTAGCTGAAGGCAGCTAAAGGACTGTTGATGAAATGAATTACTGTTGGGAAGAAGAGCTTTCAGGAATTGCTTAAGTTTTCTGATTAACTAACTGTTATGGCTCCAAGGTCTTTTATGATATGATAAAACTTTTCTTTAAGCATCGGTCTGTACCATGTACCACTTTCTTCAGAGAATGGAAATAATTATGGTACTAATCGTAACATCATGGATAAAAAATAAAACGCGAACAAGTGCACTGGGTTATGCACTGATGAAGCATACACATGGTTGTTTCAGAGAACTGTCCCCATTCTTACTTTTCTTCCTTTCACACTTATCCCCATCATTTTTGTTCTACTGTTCAGCTGATTGAATGGTCTGCTTAGCGATACCTCCTGAAAAACCAAGACTGATTTTTAAAAAAGTTCTTACCTTTATCTGTAAATTTCATGTGACTGATGAAAAAAATTGTTAAATACTGAATTTCTCATCATTGATTTTAAATCTTGAAAATTTCCAAACATGTCACCAGACAATGGCAATGTCTGTAAGAGATCTGTTGGAGATTATCCTCTGAGCAGCTGAAATTTAATATAAACAAATTTTAATCTTAAAAGGAAAAGATGACTGTAGGATCAAATTGTTTGTATTTTTTGTTGTTTTTTTCCCCATTTTCATATGCTTGTATTTGAGAGTTTTGTTTGTTTTTTGTAAGTTTTGCTTTGCATTGTTAAGAGTATTACATATTTTAGACTAGAATGGAG
>CM060317.1:22135717-22169173 GCA_030674155.1 Stramonita haemastoma
CATATAGGAGGATAGATATCACGAGGGATTTGTAAAGGTGGTATTTGGTGCAGAAGCTGATGTTGTTGCTTCTGATGATCTTCTCGAGTCTGACTAGAGCAGACGTTGCTGTTGCAATGCGAGCTTTCACTTCATTGTTTGATGTGCCATCTTTTGTTAGGATGGAGCCTAAGTATTTGAATTGGCTCACCTCTTCTAGTGTTTCTCCATTCATCTTTATTTCCGTGATGTCATTACTCGCGTTGTTGACCATGATCTTTGATTTCTCTGTACTGACCTCCATGCCGTATGCGCTCGCTCGATCTGTTAAATTGTCTGTGAGGATTTGCAGTTCTTGTTTGCTGCTGCCCATGAGGTCAATGTCATCTGCAAATCTGAGGTTGCAAAGGGGTCTTCCACCAATGGAGATGGAAGTGTGGTGGTTTTGCAGTGTCTCTGTCATGATGTTTTCGAGGAAGAGGTTGAAGAGTACAGGTGAGAGAAGGCAGCCCTGGCGAACCCCAACCGTGGTCTTGAAGAACTCGCCCACGTGATTATTCATAAAAACTGCACTTTCTGCGTTCTCGTACAGAGCTTTGATGACTTCAATTAGACAGCTGTCAATGTTGAAGTGCCTGAGTACTTGCCAGAGGCCGTCATGCCATACCCTGTCAAAGGCCTTTTTAAAGTCTATGAAATTGTGGTACAAGTCTTTTTGGTGTTGGAGATGCTTCTCTATCAGAATTCTCAGATTGAAAATTTGTTCCATTGTGCTGCGTTTTGGTCTAAAGCCCGCTTGTTCTTCTGCCAGGAGTTTTTCCGCTTGGTTTTTCAGTCTGTTGAGGACTACCTGCAGCATGATCTTGCTAGGATGACTTATGAGACTGATGGTTCTGTAGTTCTGGCATTGTTTGAGGTTTCCTTTCTTTGGCAGGTTTACATGATACATATGTTCATAAGTCTGCATGTGCACATGCATGTACATGTGCTTATGTGCATGCATGTGTTTATGACTTCTGATCAGTTCTTTTTCACAACCTTGTAGACAGTTGGTGATAGCTACCAATTTCTAAAAAAAAAAAAGAATTAATAAATCAAAAAGGAACTTTTAATAATAATAATAATAATAACGCCACCGCCGCCGCCGCCGACTTTATATAGTGCAATATCTTGCAAAAACAAATCAAAGCGCTTGCATTCGACCTATACAACACACAAGCAATCAATGACAATTAATAGTTTCAGCAAATTTGAATGTACACACACACACACACACACACACACACACACACACACACACACACACACACACACACACACACACACACACACACACACACACACACACACACACTTTTTTACCTTTCTACCTGTTAAACTTCATCCCGCTTCTCTTCTCCTGTGTTCCAGGCTCTTCTTGTTTGACGAGCATCACCGACAGTTCACCTTGCTGTGCCAGTCTTCCCACCACAACGGCTGTATTCTGAAAGTCTTCATTCATCTGCACCCCTACCATCGCCACAACCCCCAACCAGATTCCTCTTCACATTCCAGCCCCGCTATCCCTGATCACCTTCCTGTCCTCCTATCAGCAGCCACTGACGGTCGTATAACGGTGTGGAACCTCCAGCCTGTAGTGAAATGGCTTCGTGATTATACCCGTCCTCTGACACCTGTTGATTCTGGTGACAGCGCTGCTAGAAATGAAGCCTGTTTCCGTCATGTTTCTCAAACTTCCTCCAGTACAGAAAATCGAGAAGTAACAGATGCCGCAAATTACAAACAGTGTCAAGGTCAAGGGGATGAAAGCTCGGAAGATGAAAAAGAGGACGGTGGGGATGTGACAGGCATGCAGCAGCATTCCATCAGTGCAGGACATTCAGGAACAGCTCAGTACATAGGGGATGTGTCGTCTCCACTCTTCTGTCCCACAGCGTCGTGGGGAAGGAGTGGTGTGAGCTCGGGGGAATCAGCCACTGGGGAGGAGAGGGGGGATCAGCGTGCCGCCGGGGCAGATGCCCCCAGAGTCTGGATCCCCAGCCAGGAGATTGTGGCTCATCAGTCAGGGGTGAACTGTGTGCACGTCAAGTCTCTGACAGGTAGTGTTCATTGTTTGTTATGTTGTGTTGGATTTATCTTTTTTTTTATGTATGTCTCAGAAAGAAAAGCTAGGCTGTGTTATTGCCTTGATGTGTGTGTGTGTGTGTGTGTGTTTTCATTAATTTAATATCTCTTCAGTTCGCTCATAGTGATTTTAGATGGAAAAAGGAAATGATGGTGATGTTTATAAAATTGTGTCACATTTAGACAATGTGTGTGTGTGTGTGCATGCATGTGTGTATTGTGTGTGCTCGCGTGCGTGTGAGTACATGCATGCACATGTGTGTAGAAAGATTACCGAATGACTCACACATTTACTTTTTAGTACCATGAATCTTATAGCTCAAAGACTTGTAAAACTTGAAAAAAGAAAATCATCATGAATAGAAGAAAACAATTTTTTATGTATAATATATCCTTCAGTATGAACTTTAAGGACATAACTGTTTACTTCTTGTAGAAATTTTAAAATGAAAAATTTGATTCCTTGTTATTTTCAGCAAAGTTTGAATTTTGAACTTCAGAGATTTGGCTGCGCACTAGCAGTCATATAGATGTGGACATTTAAAAATTACAGATCTGGACATTCACTGGTTCATATGAAAAAAAAAAGAATTTGGCAATTTACTGGTTTATGATACAGAGTTGGACATCAGAAGTTCAAGGTGTTCACTGGTTGGTACAAAGTTGAATGCCTTCAGCGCCTGGGCTTTATCACAGTTCTTAATTAAACCATTGACACTGGGGGCAACAACAAAGTGAGAGGCTGTATGATCAGTGGCTTTCCCACTCATGGAATTCCATTTTACAGCTTAGTCTTTAGTGTTTGACTATGACTGTTTGACTAGGAGGCTCAACTTGCACAGTCCTCATGTGCTGCAGCCCTGGAAGCTAGCTGGCCTTTGGAGAACATCTCCAACACTGACTGTCCTTATGCCCTCTTAGCCAAGAGAGTTGGGGTGTGCTGTGGGCACACAAGGTATCTCCACTATAATAAAATTTCTGCCCAGTTTCCGAAACAGCAGCTGCCTCCTCTGCTGTTTTGGAGGTCATGGTTGAACACGTCAGACAAACATACAAAAACAAAGTTGGACATTTTCAGATGGCAGTCTCCTGATGGCCAGTGGTGGAGACGACAATGCGCTGACCATTCACAGGCTGAGGTTAACAGAGCAGGGAGCAGACACCATGAGGGACACACACAGTCCCTGTGGGGGCCCTGTCTTCCACGTGACAGGGAAGGCGTGCAAGACTGATGCCCATGCTGCCCAGATTACAGGTCAGTGTATATATGTGTTTTTTTATAGTTGGGGGAGGGATGGAGAGTGTATCAAATTCATTTAACGTCTTTTCACAAATTGTGATATTAGACGGGAAGGGGGGGGGGGGGGGGGAGGGAGTAGGTGGGTGTATGAGTGTCAGAAAAAGAGGGTGTGGTTGGCAATGTATGGGATAAAGAATTTCAGGGAGTCAATACTTGCTAAGTAAATTTTAAAAAGAAAACAAAAAAAAACCAACACCTTTTTGTCACTAACCTATTGAACTACAGTAAGCAAAAACGGGAAATGCAGTTCTAACAAACTCTAACAAAATCAGTAATTCCAATGAAAAATATAACTAAATAGTTACTTAATTTCACATAAGAAAACACAAAATACCCCTCCCAGAAAAAGAACGGGAATACCCAAAAATAACTGCGAAAAATCAGCTACAATCAGCAACATCTCCTAGCCCTCGCCCCCCAAAACCAAACAAAGATAAACAACAATAAGAATACAAATACCCAGTACAGGAAAAAACAACAAAAAAACAACAACAACAACAACAACACCCTTACAAACAAACAAGAAAACAAACAAACAAACAAACAAAAAACAACAACAAAAAACATCCGATTAGAGCATCTTTAGAGTCCAAATCAATCACAATAACAAACCAACTGGACTATGAATCAGCGATCTAAAAAAGTCATACATAAGTGACAGATTGTTAAAGATAGCTGATGGAGAATTTACCATCAAAACGGGAATATGCCCTTTTAAGCTGCTGCATGTTAGTACATGATCTACTGTTATATAATTACCGCATATGCAAAAAACATTTCCAACATATTTTGTCTTAAAGCAATTCAATTTCCATCTACAAGCTAAGGAAACAATCTGCTTTGAACAATATACATCACGTGGAGAGTGTATGAGTATGAGTGAGTGTGCGTGCGTGTGTGTGTGTGTGTGTATGTATGTATCTTCAGTTTAACGTCTATTCACATTTCGTGATTTTAGACAAACAAACAAGCAAACAAACAAACAAAAACAAAACAAAGCAAAACAAAAACCTGAAAGAGTTCAAAATAAACTGAAAAATGTCATTTAACAATGCTGAAATAAGAAACTAATCCTAACACTACAAAAACTGGATTATTGGACTTCTTTTCAACGCTAACACAATGTCCAACAGCAAAGAAGGTTCAGACAAAATCTGATCCAGTGACAAACTAGGTACAGCAGGTAAAAATGTTTTTAAATGTTCACAATTAAAAATGACATGACTATTTGTAATCTTCTCACCACAAATACAGTTTACATCTTTCACGTATTTTGTCCTGAATGCGTTTAGTTTAAATCTATAAATGAGGGATGACACATTTCTCCGATTATACCAACCAGAAACTTTGTTACATACTAAAGCATTTTGAAAATCTATCACATTGCTTGTGTGGCTATTATATGGACAATAGCCAGACTCATTTATCTTCTTTCTGAAATGCTTCCAGCAAGCGTTTTGTAGCAAGTTATATCCCTCATGCAGAGATAAGGCAACATTTATTTCACAAGAATTATTTTTACACCTGGCTCCAAACTTTGCAAGGCAGTCAACTTTTTCATTAAAATAGATACCAGTATGTGAGGGAACCCAACAGAAAGTAATAGTGCTACCTCTTAAAATCAAAAAGTGTACCAGATGCCTGATTTCAGTGATGAGGTCTTTTCTTACTTTAGAAGTAGAATTGTTTAAAGCATGCAAAACCGATTTAGAATCGACACACATAAGGATGTTGAATATGTTTTTAGGGAAGTCAAGTACATTGTATAATGCCAACAAAATGGCAGTTAGCTCAGCTGTAAATATAGATTTATTTTTTCCCAGGTTGAAAGATCGTTCTACTTTCAATGATGGGATAATGAAAGCTGCTCCTGTCTCATTAGTATTTAGAACAGACCCATCGGTATAGATTTTGAGATGATCAGGGTAAGTGGTTTGAATATGTTCCTTTACTAATGATGTAAGAATGTTAACATTGTCAACTTTTCTTACAGAAGAATAATTAATGTCAAAATGAGCTTTAAGCAGTTCCCAAGGTGGACAGGGAGGTGGACAGGGAGTGTGTGTGTGTGTGTGTGTGTGTGTGTGTGTGTGTGTGTGTGTGTGTGTGTGTGTGTTGTGTTCATTTTTGTGTGTTTGTTTGCCTGTATAATGTAGGAAACACTCTAGTAATGTATTTGTTTTGCTAAATGTTTTATCTGCTATCGTACAGGTTGCAAGCTTAAGAAAAAAATGCAAGATGTCTTTTCTGAAAAACAAACCAAAAAGTATTTCTCTTTTTGATTGATGAAGAGATACAGCAATGGTTGGAAAAAAAGAAGAAAGTTTCATCATAATCACAAGCGTGATGGTTTGAGTTGAAATTATAATGTGAACAATCAGTAAGATAATCTGATTATGTAGTACTTTGTGAGTATATGTATGGGCATGCTACATGGGCATGTGCACATGCATGTGTGTGTATGAAATTAACACTATAGTGAGGAAAGTTAGTGTACAAAAGCAGCAAACGTAAGTGTTAGTTTAGCCTTTTCATTTTATTTTTTTGTTCTTTGTCTAGAGTTCCATAGTTAACCAGTGGTGATAATTTTGCATATTGCAATAGTTTTTGGGGTTCCCCCCATCTCCCCCCTCCCCCAACCATTAAGTTAGCTGCACTTCAACTTTGATGGCCGCCGCTGTGGCCTAGTGGTTAGGGCGTTGTACTCGTAATCTAAAGGTTGCGGGTTCGATCCCAGCTATTCCGCTATGGCGTTGTGCCCTTGGAAAAGGCACTTTACGGCTATTTTCTCACCCCACCCAGGTGTAAAAGGGGTACCAACCTTGTGTTGGGGGTTAACCCTGCGATAGACTGGCGTCCTATCCAGGGGGGAGTCTATGACTCTCAGTCGCTTAACGCCACAGAAACCGGGATAAGCACCGGCCTGATGAGCCTTATGGCTCGGGACAGACAGACAGACCATCCCCCAACCATTGTTAGCTGCACTTCAACTTTGGGGATGGTGTCTAAACTTGACACCTGTATGCATGCGTTTACATTTTGGGGCATGAAATGACCTCTTCCTTTTTAAAGTTTTTAACATATATACGCAATATGTTCTGAGTGCATTTACACACAGAAAACCTGTATAAATAGTCTTTGACATTCAATTCAATTTTATCGTTAAACTGGGAAGAAAGGGCAAGTTTGGGAATTGGACTCAGAACCTCACAGTTTACTTGTTAAGCGTATGAACATCTTAAAACCATCCTGCCTTCTTATCCTGTTCATAGTTTTGTTTATTCATGCAAAACTAAGAATTTTTAAATCAGATGAAGCAGAAGAGCCAGAACTGTGATGATGGTTTTGTTGTTTTCTTCAGGAGTGTGGGTGCTATCTGAGAAGCGTGTCCTGACTTCATCCATTGATCAACGAGTCAGCCTGTGGAACCTTACCGAAGATTCACAGGTATAGCATTTTTCTGCACTCTGTAGTGTAGTTCACTTAGCTTCTTTTTTTTTTTTTTTTGCTATTATACATCTAAAATGGTTTAAGGATGTAAATGTATTGTGGTATCTTAATGTATGCATATCATTAGATTGTTCCATGTTATTCCTGTTCTTTGTTGTTGATGCAATAGAACTGTACATCTTAAATAGATTACAGTCTGTTTCTTATAGAGATGCTATTGAATCATGGAAAAGAAAGATCCTGCTAATCATAAGTAATTGTTGTGCAGACTCAAAATTTCAAAGAGTATGTAAATTTAGTGCATTTCTTTTGACCTACAGCAAAGTTAATACATAGTGTCCAAGTTTTCCATTTTCAGAAGGGCGTATCAATAGGTGGATGCAATATTTAGTTAGTAGGCAAAATAAAAATTTGATACCACTTGCTCTAAGCTTCCAATTTATGTAAGCATTTAGTTTTTAGTTTTTTGTGGTCAGTCAGTTTTAGTTAACTGATATGAAGGAAACAAACAGATTGAACCAAAGTCTGCCACTTAATTTTGTGTTTGTTTATTTCATTTCAGATTGCTTTAGAGAGATGCTGCTTTATAAACCTTGCTGACCCATCAAACTTGGAAATTTGGCAGCATGAGTAAGTGTGGAGTGTGTGTGCATTTGTGAGTGTGTGTGTGTGTGTGTGTGTGTGTGTGTGTGTGTGTGTGTGTGTGTGTGTGTGTGTGTGTGTGTGTGTGTGTGTGTGTGTGCTGGAAAGTCCATGTGTACATGCATACATTTGTGCTTGCACTTCTCATTACACTAGCTGCCACTGTAGTCTAGTGGTTAGGGCGTTGGACTCGTAATCTAAAGGTTGCGGGTTCAATCCCAGCTTTCGGCTATGGTGTTGTGCCCTTGGAAAAGGCACTTTACGGCTATTTTCTCACCCCACCCAGGTGTAAAAGGGGTACCAACCTTGTATTGGGGGTTAACCCTGCGATAGACTGGCATCCTATCCAGGGGGGAGTCCATGACTCTCAGTCGCTTATCGCCACAGAAACCGGGATAAGCACTGGCCTGATGAGCCTTAGGCTCGGGACAGACTTTAACTCATTACACTACACTGAAGATTCTGCTTCACTGAATGCCTTTTCTGTTATACAAATTAGTGCCCAGAAAAAGAATTAAAACTTGTGTGAAAGTTTTACATTGTATTACTTATTGATGAGGATGTCCCATATTGAACGGAAAAGTAAGCAAATTTGATCATACAAAGCTGATGGTTTGAGTGAAAATTTTACCACAATCAGTAAAAAATATTGACTCAGTTTTCTGTATTACTGAAACCAAACAAGCACAAAAAATAGGGAGAGTATGTTAAAAAGAAAGGGAAACAAAGTCAACACATTTCACAAGACTTCAGCTGCTGGTCAAATTCATGAGTGTGTGTGCATAGATAATTCTGAAACAATTAGAACAAGTCTTTTCTTTTTAATAATGTGATAGTTGATACAATAAAGTGCTACATTTGACTTTCAAGTTACCTTTGCTCTGATTTTTTATGCTCATTTTCTTTATTCAGTGTCTCAGTGTTGCCAGATTCATTTTTACTGTGAAATCGTGCATGAATCCACTCAGGTATTGAAGGGAAAGATACACTAAAAGTAAGGCTTCCATGAAACTAGCATGTGAAGGCCCACAGAGTCTTGGATGTTCCGTTATTGCATGATGTTTGATGAAGAGAAAGATGGTAACGCTAGTGACGTCCGATCAGATTGGAGACTAAGTGTCAGATCTGTATTCTAAGCTTCCTTTCATTCATTATGTCCAATTTCAAAGTTGAACAGGTCTAAGAGAAACAGACACCTGCAGGGTTGATCAGGTAGTTTTAGCGATACTGTCAAATGCAGAATTTATAAATCGAATGATATTTGACTAGTTCTCTAATCCATGACTTCAAGAATTTAGCACTTTAAAAAAAAAAAAAAAAATTTTTTACATTTTCAAACACATGCGTCTGCTGTGTGAGATGTCTTTGTGAAGAAAAATGTTGTGTTTGTTGATTTCAGGGACAGGGTGTATGCTGGCCTTTGTGGAGAGGGGTTGGCCCTGATGTCTGTCCTTGGCCAGGAGGCAGAGGAAGCATAGGACCTCAAGAGACTTCAAAATGACCTTGTGTCTCTGCCCTAGTGACGGACCTTCACCCTTTTGCTGCTATCATATTTTGCTCAGGCACATGCTGGACAAAACAGAGAGAGCCTTGAATCATGACGAACAGTAATTGTCAACTCAGCATTGCTGGTGACGGTTTCTATGACAAACGCTGTTCGTCTACAGCGCAGTAAAGCGGTTAAGAGATTTCAAAATGACCTTGTGTCTCTGCTCCAACATAGGACCTTGAGAGTCTTAAAATGACCTTGTGTCTCTGACCCAGCATAGGACCTCAGGAGACTTCAGAAGTGACCTTGTGTCTGCCCCAATCGGCAATCTGCACAGCTCATGGCCTGACCACTTGAGAATTGAAAAGCCACATGTGTGCAAGATGCAAAAAAAATTGTTTGCAACATTCCAACCACTAACAACAAACACACTCCAGAAAAATTCAGACCTGGGAATTAAACAAAAAAAAGACTGTTGAAAGTAAAAAAGAAGATGAGAAAAGGAAAGAAAGAAGAAAATAGAAGAGAGGAAAAGTATTTCATGCTAAAAATGCCCATTGCATCAGTCAAAAAGACAAGACTCATGACTACAGTATTTTCTAGCCTACACAAACTAGTAAACTAGTCATTCTTTCCCAGAACACATGGTTTTTGGAATTGGAATTCATCTTTTTTTTCCCTGACTCAACATCCTCCAAGCTGGAGCTGTCTTCTCACAAATTCTAGTTGTCCCTTTTATTCGTTTGCTTCCTTCTTTTAAATTGCTCACTTTCTGAGCACCATTTTGCCATGAATAATTGTATGTAACTGCAATGATGTATTTTAAATGCTAATTAGAGGAGCTGTTTTCATGGTGAATTTGTTTTTCCCCGGTGAAATTATGACATCAGCCTTCAGAAACAGGTGGTCTCCAATTGTATGCATACATATAAAATACACACACACTCACACACACACACACACACACACACACACACACACACACACCACACACACACACACACACACACACACACACACCACACACACACACACACACACACACACACTCACTCACAACTGTGGTAAAAGATGCTGAAATCATTGCACAGATTTTATCGTTAGTGCTTCAGTTTAACGTCCTTCCACTAATTAGTGATATCAGACGTGTGTATATGTATGTGTGTGTGTGGTGTGGTGTGTGTGTGTGTGTGTGTTGTGTGTGTGTGTGTGTGTGTGTGGTAGTGTGTGTGTGGAGTGTGAGTGTGGTATGCGCCCATGTGCATGTGGGTGTGGGTGTGGGTGTGTATGATGACAGATTTTATCAGACTTTTTGAGTGCTCTAGTTTTAACCCTCAAACTTTGGAGATTTTAAGAATTAAAGTAGTCTCTTAAGGGCATATTGCATTGTGGTTATCTATGCATGGGTTTAGATGTGAGTGAGTAAGTGTTGTAAGTGTGTGTGTGTGTGCGTGCGTGCGTACGTGCGTGTGTGTTTTTACTGTTACCTGATCAAGCTCTTCATGAGGAGTGTTAAGCCATACACAGTATGGATTACCTGTATGAAAGTTGATATGCATTGATGTGCTTTTGTTGTTACATAGTTATCAACTATGTGATAGTTATCAACATATGGTAATAAAATAACAGAAACTATGTTGAACAATGTGTGTTGCATATTATTGTTGTTATGACAGAGTTTGTCTCGTGTCTACCCAGCTCTTTTTCTCTGTCCTTTTTTCCTTTGTCTGTACCAGTGACATTTTGTTTTGTCAATAAGCTTTGCACTCAGTAACAAAACGTGTTGTTTGTTGTTGTTGTTTGTGTGTGTGTGTGTGTGTGTGTTGTGTGTGTGCGTACATTTGTGCACACGCATGCGGTGCGTTTGAGAGACTACTGTTTATCTATCAAAAAACCAATTCAAGGCAAGGATTGGATCAGGAAAAATATGCCAGTGTGTATCACCTGTTACCCTTGAAAACAAAAGTCATCATCATTACCCTGATCAGTGTTGATCTCCTCCCCACATCATCATCATTTTCATGTTGAGGCTGTCCTCAGCCATGACAAGCTTTTAGCATTTAGCACAGTGGATCGGTGGTCTAGAGGTCACGCGCCTGCCTAGAAAGCGAAAAGTCAGAGTCGGAGTGAGCAGTGGTTCGAATCCCGTTGGGGCCAAAACTTTTCCCCATCCATTAGACCATGAGTGGTGGTCTGGGTGCTAGTCTTTTCGGATGTGATGATAAACTGAGGTCCCATGTGTTACACATCATTATTTAGTGCATGTAAAAGAACCCATGGCAACAAGAGGGTTGTCCCTAGCAAAATTCGGAAAAAATACACTCTGATACTAGGGAAACAAATACAGTTGCAGACAGGAAAAAGAAAAAAAAAAGAGTGGTGCTGCACTTGTGGTGATGTGCTCTCCCCGGGGAGAGTAGCCCACATTTCATGCAGAGAAATCTGCTGTAACAAAGTGGTATGATATTTAAAAGATATCTTAGAAATAGAATAGATGAAAATACAACCTGTACTATCCAATAAACTTTGAAAGAGAAGAAAAAAACCCCTCAGAAGTTGAAGTATCGCTACCACTATGGTGAAATTCCTGAAAACAGTCATAAACGCAAACTTCTCATCCCGTTTGTGTTCAGGTCTCTCTCCGTGATTTTCACGTGTGTCGAGTGAGACAGAGTGCATGTTCTGGGTGGGTCACCCAGAACATGCACTTAGGGTGCTCAGCTGGAGACCACCCAACCCCCCCAAAAAAAATCACCTCATTGTGATGTTTTTCATCATCATAAAAACAAGTTCTGAAAGGTTAAAAAAGAATAGCGCGTGCACACACACGCACCAGCAAATCTGCACAGACATTGATCTGGAAAATTATATGAATCCCAGCTTAATCCACCAGGTGCTGTGGAGCTTATTATCTTTTACACATAGATAGTACAACAACAACAACAAAATCCAAAAACAGACTTAAGGAAGGCAACCAAAAAAAAAAAAATCAAACAACAAAATGAGCATGTGCGCACACACACCCACTGCTTTGTTTTCTTTATTTTGGTTGTTTAGTTCGTTGGCTGGGTTTTTTTCTTTTTTTTTCTTTTACTTTTTGCTCCTCTTTGTGAGTGTGTGGGTATTGGGCTTATTTTACAATCATGATGTGTCCCTAATGGGAGGGACTGGATGCAAAAAAGCACATGGGTGCTAGCTCATTATACATTCATTTATTATGAATTCTGTGTGTGTGTGTGTCACTGGTACAAAACACACAATAGTCGATAGTTTCATTAATTTTTTTCTTATTTGGCAGGTTTATTTTCATATTACACCACACACGCACGCACGCACGCACGCACGCACGCACGCACACACACACACACACACAAAACACACACACACACACACACACACACACACACACACACACACACACACAACACACACACCTATAATTAAAAACTACGCACACCCCACACGTAAACAAGAACGAGTAGCTTCCCTTTAAACGATTGCAAATGCGCATGCCAATCAGGAAGTTTACATCTCTGTGGATTTCCCAATCGAGAATGTGACAAGAAATTGGTAAAATAAATAAACTCCCGAGGTAGTGCAACATGGGTTTGTTTGGTAAAAGCAATGAAAGACCCCCAAAAGATTTGGTAAGTGTCTTTCTTTATTCTCATTAACTTCAGTGTGCAAGCGAAAGATTTCACCGGCTATAAGTAGTATGCATCTATGATGAGTATTCATGATCTACTCAGTTATTCCTGCCGATTCAATCATTCAGCTCAGTGACTGAGTGAGTCACTGAATGACTGATTACTAATCATGCTTATCGAAAACATCACGACCATAGCCAGTAGGTTTATACGTCCCTAATGTGAAACAATTATCTTTAAGTGTGATAAGAAGCACTGCAAGCAGAGTTATTTATCGTAGCCAGGCCTGGAAAACCTCCTCCCCCACACCCACCCACACTCACGCTCTCTGTCCTGTCTCTGTCTGTCTCACTCTCTCTCTCTCTCTGCTCTCTCTCTCTCTCTCTCTCCCTCTCCCTCTCTCTCTCTCTCAAGACAAGGGGGGCCAGATAAAAAAAAAAAAAAGCCTATCAATAGACCTGTAGCCTTGGGGAAAAAAGATTATCAATCAATCAGTCAGTCAAAATCTCTCTCTCTCCTCTCTCCTCTCTCTCTCTCTCTCCTCTCTCTCTCTCTCTCTCTCTCTCTCTCTCTCTGCTCTGTCGTCTGTCTGTCTCGTCTCTCTCTGTCTCTCTCTCCTCGTCTCTCTCTGTCCTCTCTCTCTCTCTCCCTCTGTGTCTCTCTGTGTCTCTCTGTCTCTGTCTCTCTCTCTCTCTCTCTCACATGCACGCACGCACCCACACACACATGCATGCACACACATGCATGCATGCATGTGTGGCTCACAGTCACATGCATGCACCACCCGCACCACACACACACACACACACACCACACATACACACACACACACACACACACACACACACACACACAACACTACATTCTCTGTGTGTCTCCGTCTGTCTTACTGTGTGTGTGTTGTTGTCTAGTCTGTCTATCTCACTGTGTCTGTTTCTGTCTGCCTGTCTGTCTGTCTCTATCTGAAACACACAATTCACAATTCAATTTCAAATACATAAATTATTATCTCATGCACAAATTATAGAGAAATGCACATGTGCTACAGGCCATACTTATAATATAGCATGTGTTTATATTATATAATAAGATACAGCAAACAGGAAAACATACAGAAAAAACACCACAACATGGTATCTACAGTTTACATCAGCACACACATATTAAACCTTAGAAGGAAAAAAAGCATCCAAATATCAGCAATACCTAAGCTAGTATAAACTTTCCTGTGCAAAATTACATGCACTCATGGCGCTCATCCACACACTCACACAGCACTCAGTGACACGCGCGCACGCACGCACACACAGCAACACACACACACACACACACACACACACACACACACACACACACACCACACATTGGGCACATTTGCACACATGCACACACATTTCATGATCTGAATGACATTTTTATAACAGGTTGTATGATGAGGCAATTGACAATGACCTTAATAATGCTCTATTCTATTAAACTATTGAACACAGTTTAAAAATATATATTAACTAATTAAGTAACCTTTCCTGTGCTTCAAATGTCAACAATGACAATTCCAACACCATTATGACATGTTAATGTCGTTATACAATAAAAAACAAAACAAAACAACAACAACAACCCCCCCCAAAAAAAACACACACACACACACAAAAAACAACCAAACCCCACCCCCCACCCCCCAAAAAACAACAACAACAACACACCATTCATCAAAAAGTATCAAAATAATTAATTAGGCAATAAAAAAAGTGCATACTTTTGTTTCCAGTCTGTCTGTCCCTCTGTCTCTCGTCTCTCTTCTCTCTCTCTCTTCTCTCTCTCTCCTCTCTCTCTCTCTCTCTCTCTCTCTCTCTCTCCTCTCTCTCTCTCTCTGTATTATATATATAGTGTCCTTATTCTTGTATGTTGTTTGGTACTGCGTATAGTTTTATTGTTTAGTATCTTTTCAACTTGATGTTATCCCTGAAAAGGGCAGGGACTGGGTGTTAAAAAAGCACATGAGTGCTTATCTATTATCCTCGAATAAATTTTCTCTCTCTCTCTCTCTCTCTCTCTCTCTCCTCCTCTCTCTCCTCCTCTCTCTCTCCTCTCTCTCTCTCTTCTCTCCCTCCCCTCATCTCTCTCTCTCTCCTCCTCTCTCCTCCTCCCTCTCTTCCCTCCTCTCTCTCTCTCTCTCTCTCTCTCCTCCTTCCTTCTCCTCTCTCTCTCTCTTCATTCTCTTCTCTCTCCTCTTCTATCTCATCCCTCTCTTCATCTCTCTCTCTACTCTACTCTCTTTCTCCTCTCTCTCATCCTCTCACTTACTCTCTATCCCTCCCACCTCTATCCTGTCTCTCCTCTTCTCTATCTCATGTCTACTGATCATGATAACAGTATGTCACACATTGCATAAATTTAAATTATAAACACACACACACCAAACATCAGTCCTGCTTTAGGTCGTTAGATTTGATCTCACCTGAGTGACAAGTGCCTGAAACTGATCAGTTGAAAACATCTAGATGAAAGTAAATTTAAACTTAGATGATCTGTAGATACATGTATTACTATTTAATGTAAAAAAATAATTGAATGTCTAAATTTAAATAGATTATTAAAGACATTATAGATAAAAATGTACAAGTTTGTCCTGATATCACATGTGGAATAGTATGTACAGTGTTTTTTTTCTTACAATCTGCAGGTTCAAGAATGGACACACAAGATCAGAAAGGAAGGATACAATATAGACAGACAGATAAAAGGTAATTTTTTTGTTTTATCTAAAAGGGTGCAGATATGGTGTAAATCATGTTCTATTTTGTATTCATGTGTGGTGTGTGTGTGTGTGGTGCATGTGTGCGCGTGCGTTCATTGTGTGTGTGTATGTGTGTGTGTGTGTGTGTGTGTGTGTGGTGTGTGTGTGTTGTGTGCGCGCACACACACACTTATGACTGTGTGTAGCTCTAGAAATAATTATTTCCTGGAAATATATATTTATAAAGAATTGGCATCCAAACTTCACTTCTAGATTTTCAGGGTATTACACTCCAAACTAACTCAACTGTGAGAAAGTGCATAGGACAATCGGGTGTACACACACACACACACACACACAAACACACACACACACACACACACACACACACACA
This sequence comes from Stramonita haemastoma, assembly GCA_030674155.1. Classification (NCBI taxonomy): domain Eukaryota; kingdom Metazoa; phylum Mollusca; class Gastropoda; order Neogastropoda; family Muricidae; genus Stramonita; species Stramonita haemastoma. The sequence goes on from CM060317.1 coordinate 22,151,483, forward strand.
CACACACACACACACACACCAACTGCTCACAGGTCTATCTGTCCAAATTTATGATGCAGCAAGTAAAGACTAAAAGATAGAAGGGGAACTAGGTCAAGGGGGAGGGAACAGAAGAGAAAAGAGAGAGGAAGAGAGAGAGAGATAGAGAGAGAAGAGAGAGAAAGAGAGAGATGAGAGAGAGAGAGAGAGAGAGAGAGAGAGGGGGAGAGAGAGAGAGAGAAGAGAGAGAGAGAGAGAGAGAGAGAGAGAGAGAGAGAGAGAGAGAGCAAGCAACAGTAAATCATAAAAACTAAAATGAACTAGTTTGAAAATGTACACCTCTATGTTAATTTGTTATAGAGATAAATATTCTTAAATTTCTGAACAATTTAATGGTGATCCAGGTATTCAAAGAGAGGAGGAGAAAACCAAACGGATGTTGAAAGATGCTGCCAAAAAGGGAGAAAAAGATTCGTGTAAAGTCCTTGCTAAAGAGATTGTGAATGCACGGAAGGCTGTCAGTCGGCTCCACGCAGCCAAAGCTCACATGAATTCTGTACAGCTGAGCATGAAACAACAGCTCGGTAAGTTATAAATTTTATGCAGAATGATTTGATCTTAAAAGTTAAGAGTCTGTGTGTTTAAGGTTCTAGGGTGATATTTTTTTTTGTTTTATAAGACAAATTGTGTGTAAAAAAATATTTAATTTACAAAAGACTTAACAAAAACACCAGCCACATTGGCACTGTTGTTGGAGCCTTGGGTTAGGTACTGGAAGGTTGCAGGTTCAAGTCCCATGTATATTTTTGGGGTTCCACCCAGCTCCTACCCAGAGTGAGTTTGTTATGGGCTCATTGGGAAGACTGGGACCGCACAGTCCAGCTTTATCCACTCTATGGATGCAGTTTTTAGAGTTTTGTTCAAATTACCTGAACAACGCTGCAGGTGTCTGTATCTCTCACTCTCAGGCCCAGTTGATGCTGGGATATATTATGATAGTGAGCATAGATTACAGCCCTATCAAGTAGTCTCAGAGCACATTACATCATCATCATTTATCATCATGCAAAAAAAAAAAAGTCTCTGATTCAGTGGCCCTTGTTGCTCTGGTCTCATGGTGACCTCAGTTTTAGTTGCTCCATACACGTCTGTACCTGTGGTGAGTTTGTGTCAAAGCCTTCAGTTTGGAGGTTCACAAGAGAAGGTTGTTGGAGGGACATAGTGGTTGCCACCCAGAGTTGGCATCTCACTTGGCTACTTCCATCAGTAGGAGCATGGTCATCGGTCTCCTGCATTATATGTTAGTTCAGAACTGGCACTACAGAACACCACCAAAGTGGCCCATTAGCAGTGTGCACAGGGCCCTCTCTGGTTGGGGGTTTGCAGGAAGAGTAGTATTGTAGTAGTATGGCAACATACTCTTTCTAGGGAGAGCATCCTGAATTTTTCATACAGAAAATTTTGCTACGACTACAATATAAAGGATTATATGATACTAAAATAGGATTTGATAAATAACATAGTAGATTAGTACAAAAGTTTACACACCTCTAGAATCTTTTTGTAATCAGCTTTGATCATATTCCTATCCATACTCAGCCTGGCTGATAAGACCCTTACTTATGAATTATGTAAATACTGTTTTTTAGCTTGTGAAAACAGTGGCAATAACTCTTGCTTTGTGTAACTTTTTTTGTTCCTTTCAACATCAGTCCATGACTGGCTGACCGACTGATTTGTATTTCAGCTCCTTGAGGAGTCAACAACTAAGGCACTAGTTGAACATTTCAGGCAGTGGGTTATAGACAGGTTGAGTCTGGCAGAGCTCCACTCTCTTAATGTAGCAGGTTGCATGCTGGGTCTGTGTCATCCACGCCACTGACCATAGCTGGCTTAATCTTCTATGGAAAGCACATCTATGTGCTTCTGAATACATAAGACATTCAGCATGTTTTCTCAAACATCGTACACAGAAATCTTCACTTTCCCAGAAGTCATTCACATGAAACTAGAAACCGAGGTTCCGTTTGCAAATTCACACAGAACATCTTAAGTGTTTGTACACATTAAAACCTGCTCTGCCTTTCTGATGAGAATGCCATTTTGTGCAGGTGTGAACAGATGATAAAAACTTACAAAACTGCATGAACACAAGGACTGGAAGTAGAAAAGCACACGAGTGCTTATTCCATTATCCAGGAAATAAAGTAAAATCAATAAAAAGATTATAAAAAAATTAAACACAAGACATCAGTTAACAGTTATATCTGAAAGATTTTCAGTGTAATGGAGTCAGTACCAATGTAAACTCAAGAAAACAAAATCTCTCCTTGATGAGACGATTCTGTGTAGACTCGAACCCTGTGCCATCAGTTATGATCAGAAATTGTCGGGAGTATGATGCTTCAAGTTAAACCACTAGTGCAGTAGTGGTTTTTAATTGTTATATTATTTTATTTTTTTTAAAACACACACACACACACACACACACACACACACACACACACACACACACACACACACACACACACACACACACACAACCATAAATTGCTCAGTTTTTGTGTTTTTTTAACCACAAATGTATTGAAATGTTTGCAGCTAACCTGAGGATTGCCGGGGCGTTAGAGAAGAGCACTCAGGTGATGTCAAGCATGCAGAATCTGGTCAAAGTGCCAGAAGTCATGGCCACCATGAGAGACATGTCCAAAGAAATGATGAAGGTGAACATTTTTGTTCTGTATACAGTATAATTGTTCTTTTTCTCAGTGTGTGTGTGTGTGTGTGTGTGTGTGTGTGTGTGTGTGTGTGTGTGTGTGTGTGTGTGTGTGTAAGTATGTGTGTGTTTTGTGTGTGTGTGTGTGTGTGTGTGTGTGTGTGTGTGTGTGTGTGTGTGTGTGTGTGTGAAAGCAGAATGTAAATAATTGTGACAAGAGTTTGACAGAAAGATAAACAATAAATCACTAACATGTTAAGTTGTGTGTGTGTGTGTGTGTTTGTGTGTGTGTGTGTGTATCTCTGTATGCATGCATGCATGCATTTTGGTGTGTGTGTGTTGTGCGTGCGTGTGTGCATGCATGCATGCATGTGTGTGTGTGTGTGCGTGTGTGTGTGCATGCGTGCATGCATGCGTGGCGTGTGTGTGTGATGACAGGCGGGCATCATCGAGGAGATGATGGATGATGCTATGGACGTGATGGATGATGAAGATCTTGAGGAGGCAGCTGATGGGGAGGTGGAGAAAGTGCTGTATGAACTGACTGCTGGTGAGCACTGTAGATGATTGTCTTATGTGATAGCTTGGGGTGAGATAGGGTGGGGTGTGATGCAGTGTGGTGTGGTGTGCTGTGTTGTGTTGTGTCCTTTTTGATTGTATGGTATTGTTATGTTAGCCTACATTCGGTACTTTCAAATCCAGCCTCAACGCATTTATTTCCTACCTGAGATCTTTCCCTTCCACATGCATGCTCGCACATGCAAATGTGTATGTGTGCGTGTGAGTAAATGTGATATCTGTTAATCCTAAAGTTTGTGGACAGTTGAATGCATGTAAATGATTTGAATGAAAGCGCTTAGATTTGTTTGCTTTACAAGATTTAGCGCTTTATAAATTCCATACATCATTATTGTTATCATATTGAGAATACACACACAGGCACACACACATGCACATACACATGAGAGCACACACATACACACACGTGCGCATGCGCACACACACACACTCACACACACACACTCAAATGCTTGCAGAACATCTTTTGCACACATTAAAAACTGTTCAGCCTTTCGAAAGAGTTGGCCATTTTGTTGCCAGTAGTAACAGATGACAATATAAAAAGATGCATGCACACATGTATTGTGTTTTAGACACCATCCCTGAAGGCGAAAGGCAGCTGCCTCCATGGTTGGGTAAAGAAATGGTTGTTCAAAGTCTGACCATTGGTGGGCCTTGGAGCTCTAGCAGAAGAATGGGGAGGAAAAAAATGTTTTCAATCAATATTTTTTTCAAAATGCTTGTATTGAATTATGATACTTTTCACCAAAAATACAAGTAAGTAAAGGTAAGGGGCGGGAGAGCTAAAACTACAAAAGCCTGTTCCTGATTTTTACCGTAGCTGGATGCTTCTCGTAAGATTCCGAGGTACAGCTATTTACAAATCACTATTCGTACTGGTTGTCACGCAACCTTTCTGTTGTTCCAGGTGAGCTTGGCAAGGCACCAGAAGCAGTGGAAGACTCGTTACCTGCAGAACCCATGGGCGCCACAGCAGGTCCCTCCTACCTGGCTGACGAGGAGGAAGAGGAGGAGGATATGTCAGCCATGCAGGCGAGGCTGGAGGCACTGAGGAGTTGAGAGACTTGACTGACACAGGCTGTCTGTCCTCTGTGAGAACTGTGCACGACTCTTCCCTCTCTGGTGGGCGGCTGTACATAGGCTGTCGGTGTGCTCAGCACACCTAGACAGGAGACTGTGGTTATGGATAGTTCTAGTAGTACAAGAGAAAGCAGAGATTTTAAGATCGTGGTATTTTCTTGATGAACACTGTTTGTGGATGGTTTTGGGTACGGTCAGTCAGCTCTAAACCAGATCTTGACTTAAGTGTTTTTTGGGGTTCGGGTTGTTTTTTTTCCAACAGAAAAGTGAAAAGCAAAACCATTTTTTTGGGGTGCGTTGTGACTCTTCTCGTGCTGGAAGTCTGTTTGTTCCCGCCGGAGACAGAAATGGTTAACATTAAAAATTGTTGTTCATCACGTCTTTTTTTTTTTTTTTTAAGAAATAGGAAAATAAAAGCACCCACAAGTTTATTTTCAAGGATGATTTCAGGAGAATTGAAAAGTTCTGTTTTCACAGTTCTGTCATAGGGGAAAATACTATTACACCAGAAGCTTTTTACAATTATGGCTGGATGTAAAGTATATGACCATAGCAACATTGATATAACCATAACTGAATTCAATTTTGTGAACATACTGTGTGCTTTATTAATAATTTTAAAATGCTTTTATTATTATGTATATATTTGTTGTTTGTTGCATCGTCTTAAAATTAAGTAGTTGATTTATATACATTTGTGTACAGAAATTCATTTATGTACATTTGTATATTCTTTCACATATTTTTAGGATTTTTTTTTTACAGAGAGGTAATAATGACACCAATCAACAGAAAAATGTATAACAGCTGAAAAAATGTGGAGGCATGTTTATAATGATGTACATGTTCACATCAGTATGTGCATTAACTCATAGTAGAGATCATGCATTTGAACAGCCACAGAAAATCCCCACACTCTCTTGTGTTCATACATCTGCACACATTCGCTAAAAGAAGGTCATTACATAATGTTATTTACCACAGAAAAAAAGTTATATATGCTCCAAACATATATATCTATTTTTTTTAGCAGAAACACTATTATTTCTTGTGTGATTTTCAACTCTACAGGGATTTCTGTTATGGAGAGGATTTCAGTCATCTTCTAACGATCCAACAGGCAAGAGTAAAGCCAGAGTATGTGTATATAAGTATATGTAGATAGATATCTATAATACCATAGAGAATGTGATATGATGGGGTTTCAAGCAAGTGGACATATTGATATTTTCAGTCATAGCAGAGAGTCAGGCAGATAGGACTCATGTCATTCTGGTGACGACCTTCCAGTGATCATAAGTCTCAGCTTTTTGTGGAATATAGTGAAAAAGTATGCCTGAGAACAGATTGTGATACTGATCAGAGATCTCACATGGAACAGTAACACGAAGTTTTCAATAAGGAAAAAGTCTAGTAACCAGGACATTTTTTCCCCCAAACTTCACACATGCACGCACGCACACACACACGCATGCACGCATGCACACACACACCAAACTCACACACACACACACATACATACACACACACACACGCACGCACGCACGCATGCATGCATGCATGCACGCACGCGCACTCACACACGAACAGATTGTGATACTGATCAGAAATCTCACATGGAACAGCAACACAAAGTTTTCAGTAAGGAAAAAGTCTAGTAAGCAGGATATTTTTTCCCCAAAAGCTTCACACACACATGCACACACACACATGCACACACACACACACACACACACACACACACACACACACACACACACACACACACACATACACACACACACATACACACACACAACACATACACACACACACACACACACCACACACACACACACACACACACACACACACACACACACACACACACACACATACATGTGTACATATCGTGACAAGGTTGTTATAAAATGATGTTGTGTATCATTTTCAGAGCAGTGAAAGGAATCAAGTCTTTACAGCTCATAATTATTTATTTCGAGGGAAGTTTGTTTGTTTTGTACTTTTTTTTTGTAAACCAAGATGTTAGTTTAAACAAAATTTTATTTTAAAAATCATACATCAAACCAATAATGTTGAGGTTGGCTTCCAACTTCCTCCTTTGCCACGGGGGGGGGGGGGGGGGGGGGGTACAAGCTGTGCTCAAAGGGGGGGGGGGGGTCACCTTTTTTGGTGAAACAGAAGAATATAAGTGAGTGATGGATTTGACATTTTTCACCATAGATCCTGCATCAATTGCTTGTGGAGAGTGTAGGGGAATGAGATGAGAAAGAAATGAGGGAATTTCTAAAGGGGAAACAGATTTTCTAAAGTAGCTGAGTGATGTCAACTTGGGACAGAAAAAGTTAAAGCTCACCACAAAAAAGACCGAAGAAAAGGCGGAATTGTGAGATGACAGTTCTGACTTGATAAGAAGCTCAGAAATGTGATTCTAGAGTTAAGAGTTTTTGAGAGTACTTGATTTTTTTTTTTAGCAATTGGCACTGGTCAGTTTGAGTTTTCCTACATTCTGCTACATGTATTGTGAGCTTACTAGTACTAATTTTTCTAAGAGATGTGGCTTGGGTATATCATATATTCTTCAGTATAGCCTGTAAGTGGTTTTGTGTCAAGGCGTGCTTTATTTGTTAGGTTTTTGTGAATGCATAGGGCCGTAACTTTGATATCCCATCCAGATGTTGCATGTAATTTTCAATAACTCATATCAAAACTCTAGCCCCTTTAAAGATATCTGTTGATGTGGGTTCCCCCCCCCCCCCCTCTCCCCCACCCCCTTTTTATGTGAAAATACTTTCAGATCATTTCTGTCTGTCTCATTTCTTTACACAGCAATTTATGGATCTTCCAGTTAATGAAGAAAACTGTGGGGTGGGGGGGGGGGGGTTTATGTCTTGTCATATTGGTCAACTTTCATTGTATATTTTTCTCAACAATTCATAATTATGTGCTTCTGTGTTATCTTTTTTTATTGGCTTCAGTCTGATTGGTGATGTTGTGTGTGTGTGTGTGTGTGTGTGTGTGTGTGTGTGTGTGTGTGTGTGTGTGTGTGTGATTATTTTTTATGCATTCAGAACACACTTATTCAAATATGCACCCCCATATTCCTGCTGAAGTATGCAGGTACATACGTGCTTGCATGCAGATGCTACATACACACACACACCACACGCACGCACGCACGCACGCACCACGCACGCACGCAGCAACGCACAACACAATCACACACACACCACACACGCAACGCACGCACGCACGCACTCACGCACGCACGCACCACTCAGCATGCGCACAACACACACACACACACACACACACACACACACACAACACACACACACACACACACACACACACACACACACACACACATTCACTTCAGCACACAACACACACACACACACAACACATTCATGTGTGCACTTTCATGCACACATTTACACACACACACACACACACACACACACACACACACAACACACACACACACACACCACACACACATACATACACACACACACACCACACCACACACACACCACACACACACACACACACACACACATCTCTCTCCTCTCTCTCTCTCTCTCCTCTCTCTCTCTCTCTCCTCTCTCTCTCTCTCTCTCTCTCTCCCCCTCCCTCCCTCCCTCCCTCCCTTTATCTCTCTCTCTCTCTGTGTCTCTCTGTCTCTCGTCTGTCTCTCTCTCTCTCTCTCTCTCCTCTCTCTCTCTCTCTCTCTCCTCCTCTCTCTCTCTCTCTCCTCTCTCTCTCTCTCTCTCCTCCTCTTCTCTCTCTCTGTCTCTGTCTGTCTATTTCTGTCTCTCTCCCTTTGTCTGTCTGTCTGTCTGTCTGTCTGTCTGTCTGTCTGTCTGTCATGTCTGTGTCTGTCTGTCTGTCTGTCTGTCTGTCTGTCTCTCTCTCTCTCTCTCTCTCTCTCTCTCTCTCTCTCTCTCTCCTCTCTCTCTCTCTCTCTCTCTCTCTCTCTCTCTCTCTCTCTCTCTCTCTCTCTCTCTCTCTCTCTCTCTCTCTCACTATAGTAGGGATCCAAAAGTGCAATTTCCAACAACTAATTGTTCATCACTTCAGTTACTTATTTCCAACAATTCATTCTTCATCACTCTTCCATGGCATTGGCACAAACAGATCAGATTTACAACAGCACAAACTGACTGACAGTATCACAAACCAATTATGACAATGGCACAACTCAAGAGTGACATTGGCACAATCAGATTGCATGGTACATTGTCATCTGGCATGATTTGTCTTGCAATGCACTTGGGGTGTTTGGCTTAAAAAAAATAAATTATTCCTTGGATAAAGTTATGAGGTTCGCCAGCAGTGAAAATTTTGCATGTGAGACCGTTTTATCCCACAATTAACTCATTGGAATTATGCTGTATCCATTACAATAGCAGTAGGAAAACAGATTCCCTATTCAGTACTCTTAAGGCTACATAATTATGTGACCCTATCACATGGTAGTTGATGACAGGAAAATTATGCTGTAGCCTTTGCTGTGCTATGGCAGTCTTGACACCACAGTGATGTGCCGCATGCCAAGGTACAGACAACACTTTTCAGATCTTGGGGGGGGGGGGGGGGGGGGGGGGGGGGGGGGGGGGGGGGGGGGTAATTTTTAAAAACTAATTGTAAAATGGCATTCAATCAAAAGGAAATAACTCATTTCATTAGATGAACAAAATAACCTTACTAAGGAGTTCTCTCCCTGAAACTGATAAGTAATCTGTAATGAGCACTGGCTTTCTCCAGGCTAATGTAAAATGGCTTTGAGTGTGGTTACCAACTGGATGGTGTGGCCGTTTGTGTGCCTTGGCTTCAATACAACCCCCCAGCTCACCCAGCTGCGAATGGGTACCTGACCTCTTAAGGGACAGGACAGTAAAGCAGCAAGAAGAGGAGATGGGCGCCACCTTCAATATGCTGGCTCCTGAGGTAGCTGAGGTCTCTGACCTCTGACCTCACTCCCCAATGACAACATAGGTTATGGGACACCTTTACCTTTTACCTTTACTTTCATCTGTAATAAAAAGAATTTAAATGGGCATTTCGACTTCAGAAAATTACACCTTTTTTCTCAAAGGGGTGCTGGCACAAAAGGGGTTGATAGACTTTTCAGTAAGTGTGGAGCTTTATGACTTCAAAACTAATTCATGAGGCTGAAGAAACATAACTATGTGCAGAATCATGCTTGTTTTGGGGTTTTTTTGTAGATTTTTGTTATATTCTTACACCTTGTCAATGTAAGCATTGAGCATGCCAAAACTGTTTGGCTTTTACCATTCACTGACTTCATTTAAAACAACATACACAATGATATGGGATAAAAATTCTTTGTAAATATGAAAAGACACAGAATAAACTTTTAAATTGATAAATGTATAGGCCTAGAGGTCTGGTTGTATCAACTTTTTTGTTTGCTACTTTTTTTTCTTCTAACATTGGCCTAAATGGCGTGTTGAGAAAAGCTGAATTGTAAACTTGAGTGTGACTCCAGGAGTTAAGGTAGCCATGTTTTGACTTTGGGGATGATGTCTAAACATGACAGCAGTCATCTGTTCTTACTGCCCTAAATAGCCTACTCTTTCCAAGGGCAGAACCAGTTTTAATGTATCCACAAGATGTGTTGCATGCTTTCACTCACAGGACCTTGGGTTATAGTCTCATCCAAAGGACTTTCAGGTGAGTGGAGTCAGTACTGATGTGAACTCCAAGAAAAAATTCCCTCAAGCGGGTGACTCGGTTTAGCCTCAAACCCAGGCAGTCAGATTGTGAGCTTAATGCTTTAGTTAATGGGCTCTCCTGCTCTCACATGGTGTATAATAAAGGAAGAAGAAAGAATTACTATATTTTGCCGAAAAAATGAGAAAGGCAGAACATCTGTTAGAAGCTCGAAGAGGACTTCTTCACATGATAATTACTTATTTGCAGTCTTAAGAGTGGGTTCAAAGCAAACTTTGTAAGTCATTGAGATCAAAGGTAACCATAACTTCTTCATCATCATCGAATGCTCAAACAGCAAGTGTGGAAACCCTGACAAATACCGTGGTACGCCAAAGGCCGTCCAGGGGTCCAAAGAGTTTGCCCCTCATCGGCAGGTAAGTGGCCTGTGCCAAATATCAACCCTCAGGTTTTGGTGTGTTGGACAGGTCTGGAGGAAGGTGTTCCACTGTCATGAGAGAAATGCCACAGGGCACGTCACAGAATCACTAATGTGGAGCTAGGTGAACATGATCGTGATGTCTGCAGTGTCCAGTCCTCAGTCTCACAATAGTCACTTGGTCTTCTCACTCAGGGCAGGAGGTTGAAATTAGGGTGCTGCTGAAGCCATCTTCTCTTTCGCATTTCCCTCACTCTTGTCTTTGCTTCTTCGTCGTTACTTTCTGCTCCTCATGAGGCATCTGACCTCTTACCTTCGCCAGTAGGTCAGCTCCCTGTTGCCATGATGCTGCAGTGTGAAGGAAACCACTGGATGACTGTGCTCAGTGGACTGCTGCAGGGCAACAAGAGCGGAGTAAAGGTGTTGAGTTCCTTGTTCTGTGAGTTTTTAATGGCCCGAAACACAGACATCATATCTGAGAAAATCTTTGTCAAATCCTTAGACAGCACCACTGTTGTCTGTAATGTAAGCAAAAATGCATTGCACTGCCATCAAGCGCCTGACAAATCGTGCGCAGTAGCCTACATTAAACTTTGGCGTGGGAGAAAATTGCAATCTATTTAGACTCTGGAAAAAAAGGCAGGAGAATGGACCAAGTGAGCAGAAAATAGACAAGAAGGAGGTGACAGGTAGAAAAGGAACAAGGCAGAAACAAAGAGGGGGATAGAGAAGAAGAATTCGTACCACAGAATTTCCAGAAGATGGGGATGCTATTTATATTGGCAGGTCCCCGGCATCCCCATGGGGAAATCTGAGAAAATAGATGAATTGCCTCTCTAATGGTGCAAAGTGTGTTGGCTGCTGTTCACAGTGCATCTGCTTCAGCCCTGAAATATGTTGAGAACTTCCCAGTTGGTACTGATTTGCGACTTTAGTGCTATGTTTCAATGCAATGAAGACTCTGCCACCTCCATTTCTGGTAGCCTTTTCTGCTGATCCTTCTGTGAATGCATGTGTCCGGAGCTCTCTTGGATAGGTCTATTCTATGCACTCCAGCATAAGTAATTTTCTTGAAGGCTCTGGCTGTGTTTCTTTTGGTAGGATGTCGGATGCAAGAAACTGTGATTTCTGGGACCTGCTCTTTCATCCAAGCTGGTACTGTGGAGTAGATCGATATTTTTTTTGGTTCCCTTATTGAATTTGTTCAGGATCCAGCCTCTCAAGTCTTTGTGCACTGTGCACAAAGGTGCTGCGTTTAAGCCTGCACTTTGTAGGCTCTGACATTCTCTTGTGCATTGGGTGGTTCTTCAGCCTCTTTAATATAGCAGCATGTGTCAGGACTTTAGTGTCTCGCCTGCTTTCAAGGCCCTTGAGACCACTCAACTTGCTTGACTAAGCCACTCAATTTTGAGATGAATGTTATACTGTTATACCTTTTGCTTGAATAAGCCACTGGGTTTTGAGGGTAACACAACACTGTTAACACAGCTGCCAAGCATTAAATTCTGACATGAAGAGTTACAGCAAGTCAGTTTGCAGACATCTTAGTGAACAATATCAGTGTGGGAAACAATGAATCTGTGCCTGCGTCCCCCCCCCCTCCCCCTCGCCTGCCTTGGGAGTTATGGCGAACAAGAAAGTTTTGCAAGACTCCTGACACTTTTGGTCTGCTGTAAATAATGTAACTACTCTGGGGTGAATATATATATATATATATATATATATATATATATATCTTAAATCATATATTATATGCAGGATAATGGCACAACATACCCCCTTCTTCCCCCCCCCCCCCCCCCCCCCCCCCAACAATACATTTACCCCACTACCTCCTCCTACTAGCATACCCACCCCTCCCTCTCCTATTAGCCTACCTCCATCTTCTCCATTCCCCCCCCTCCCCCCCCATTCCCTACCCCCTCTCTCCCATTCCCTATCCTCCCCCCCCCCCCCCCCTCCCCCCCCATTCCCATCCCCCCCCCATCCCTATCCCCCCCCCCCCTCCATCCTCCCCCCCCCCCTCCTACCCCCCCCCCCGTCCTATCCCCCCCCCCCTCTCTCCACTCCCCCCCCTCCCCCTCCATCCCCCCCCTCCGTCCCATCCATCCCCCCCCTCTCCTCCCATTCCCCCCCCTCCCTCCCCCCCCCCCCCTCTCCCCCCCCCTCCCATATACCCCCCTCTATCCCCCCCCCTCTCTTCTCCCCCCCCCTATTACCCCCCTCTCTATCCCCCCTCTCTATCCCCCCCCTATTCCCCCCTCTCTACTTCCCCCCCCCTCCTATCCCCCCTCCCCCCCCCCTACTCTCCCATCCCCCCTATGTACCCCCCCCCTCTCCCCCCCCCTCTCCCCCCTCCTCTATCAATCCCCCCTATGTACCCCCCTATGCCCCCCTCACCCCCCCTCTCCCCCTATTACCCCCCCCTCCCCCATCGTACCCTACCTCCTCTCCCCCCCCATGTTACCCCCCCCCCCTGTTCCCCCCCTGTCCCCCCCTATTACCTCTACAATCCTCCCCCTACCGTTCCTACCTTCCTTCCACCCTTCCCCCCTCCCACCTATCCTTCCCCCCACCTGTTCCCCCTCCCCCCACCTTTCCTCCTCCCCCCACCTGTTCCCCCTCCCTTTCCTAAAAATGTCTCTTCCAACCTACCCATCTTCCCCGTTACATTCAAAATTATATACCAAAAAAAAATAATCAACAGATGTTTGGTCCTAAAATATGAAACAGCAACAAACACACGAACATGGGAAGATAGACAACACATCTCCTCCAAGCATCAGAGGATTAGGAGTTTGGGGTGATCCCTTTAGAGATCTAGAATTCCAAACTTCCAGATTAAATACTTGCGTGCATCGTTTTACAACATATATTAAACTAACAATTGCAAACTTTAAAGGTGTCTTTTCCCAGTATCAGTTGAGGAATAAAAAAAGCATATTCTAAATTTTTGGTTCATTCTATCTCTTACCTGTCCTTGTTTTAGACGGTAAATGGTAAAGTCTACAATTTTATATAAAAATTGCTGCTTCATTTCCATCCATACAAACTTTTATCTCGACTTATGTGGAATTTCAAACAATAAAAAGGAATATAACTGTTTATGGATGGGAGGTAATATTGTTATAAGATAGAACGAACAAAGTTTTATCACGCACATTGCATGTGTCAAAAACGCTAAATACAGTTGAGCAATGTTCATTATGCAGCATTGATATAACACATGTAAAATAACTTACACATTAAAGAGAGTAATCACTGGGAAATTTGATGTCTGGGGGGTAATAAATCCAAAACATCCTTGGTGTGGCCTGGATTTATTGGCCTGCAGGACGAGAGAATTAATGTGATTATTTTTTAGGTTGACAGTGTTGGATGTTTGAAGGATTTAGGATGTCTTGATCTTAAATTGGAAGTGGAAGTTGTTATAGCTATTGAAACTAAATGAGGTGACAGTCTTAATATGGCCTTCGTGGTCAGTAGAGTTATAAACAACTTTAAATGATAATGATAATGACAATATCATAAAAATGATGATAATAAGAATATGGAATTTATATGGCACCGTATCTTGTGAAAACAAATCAAAGTGCTTGCATTCCACCTACTCTTACACATACAACCAAATCACAAATACTTTTAACAAACTCGAATTCACACACACACACAGCACGCACGCACGCACGCACGCACGCACGCATTTTCTACACATGCATGCAAATGCGCAGCCAGCGCACGAGTATATGATTGATATGATATTTAGACAGGTTATGCACCAGAGGGGGAGACAGACAGACAGACAGACAGACAGACAGACAGATAGACAGAGACAGAAGACAGACAGACAGACAGACAGACAGACAGACAGACAGACAGATAGACAGACAGAGACAGACAGACAGAGACAGACAGACAGACAGACAACAGAGATACTGACAGAGATAAAGAGGTTGGAATGATATTTCCCCCCTGTTCAGTAATAACGATGTATGCATTGTGTGAATCCAAACAGCCCTCTTCCACCATTTTCATTTTCTTGTCCAGGCATATGGCACCATTTGCCTGCTCAAAAGCCTCTTCTTTGAATCAAATCCTAACTGTTTAGTGAAGTATGTTTTGATGGACCTTTTTCAAAGGTTGTTATATCATGCGCCCTACTTTCATTTTTGGAACCATGAAAGCACCATATAATTATGCTCTGTCTTTATCAATCTATAATCATTTCCTGTGGGGATTCCAGGTAAAAGCCTTCGTAAGATGTGATTTGTTTTGTTTTGTACCAATTTATGTCACGGCAGAATTTCTCCTGCGTGAAATTCGGGCTGCTTTTCACGGAGAGCGCGTCGCCAGTGTGCAGGCGAACCATTTTTCTTTCTGTTTCCTGCATGCAAGTGTATTTTTTCCCTATCAGAGTGGATTTTTTCTAACAAATTTTGCTAGGGACAACCCATTAATTGGCCGTGAGTTCTTTCGTGCGACTAAATTATGTGATGTGTAACACGGACCTCGGTTTCATCGTCTCATCCGAAAGACATATGCGCCAGACCACCACTCATGGTCTAATGGATGGGGAAAAAGTTTTGGTCTCAATATGGGGACAAACCCCCACACTCCGACCCGACTTTTTGCTTTCTAGGACATGGCGCGTTGCCACCTAGACCACCGATCCACCTGTGGGCGATCAAATCCATTGATTTTGTTCGGTAATGGCCCCCCATAATTATACCAACGCACCAACGTCTTGTGCACACGTTAAATCCTGTTCCGCTTTACGTAAGAGTTGGCCATTGTGTGCCGGTGGGAACAGATGAAAACGATTTACAAAACTGCATACACACGGGGACTGGATAAAAAGCCCTGAGTGCTTATTCCATTATCTCGATATAAAGAATAAATAAATGGATAACATAAATAAATAAACTAAAAATAAATTGTTGGTTGGAAGGTCACAATATAAAATTGGAACTTTCAGTCGAAAATATAGTATTCTTTCTCACCGAACTTATGTGTATGTTAGCTGTTACAAGTTCGGTTTTCTTTTTTTTTCTGTTACAACCCACAAGAAATAGCACATAATTATGATATTATTTTTGTCTTATGCATGACAATACACAGGGGGGAGGATTAAAGCATAGTTGTGTCTGCTAGTTTTGTTACCTGGAGGAGGACAAAAGCCTCCATCTTAATCGAGTGTCACAGTGGTTCAAACCCGCATCTAAAAGACCCTGAAGACTGGGCAGGCTTTGGCCATCATTGTGCATAGACATAGATCTTCTTCTTGCTTGTTTTTGTTATCTTTTTGTATGTATAGTTCAAGCAGTTTTTGATGGTTAGCCTGTTTTGTTGTTGTTGTTGTTGTTTTTTCTGTCCACACAAACACACCGACTTTTTTTTTTACAATCTCTTTTCCCTCCTAATCATTTGTCTAAAATCACTTTTTTGTGGATAGACGTTAAAATGAAGACACACATAGATCTTGTGAAAGCCAGTGCTGAAAGACAAAGTCAGCATTGAATGCAGTATATTGAGAGAGAGAGAGAGAGAGAGAGAGAGAGAGAGAGAGAGAGAGAGGAGAGAGAGAGAGAGAGAGAGAGAGAGAGAGAGAGAGAGAGAGAGAGAGAGAGAAGGCATTTTTACTTATTTTTAGTTGGAAGATTTGTGGTGCAAAATATTTGGTAATGGTAACTGGTTTTTGTGAGTCTTTATAGAACTCTTTTCTTTCTCACAATCACAACAATTAATTTGTTTTCTGGTCAGTTTATTGCATATTACTATGCAACAGCCCAGTCTTTATTATGTAAATCAACGTCATAAAAATATTGAAACAAAGAATCTAGAAAAACCCCCCACTTTTATTCATTTGAAATATGCAAAGAAAGCATACATTTAAAATGATCTACTGATATAATATCTATATACTTATGCCGCTCAAAAGATTGCATACAGTATACTAAACAGCAGATTTTTTAAAGAACTTATTGCATATGCTAATCCCACTTCCTCTAAAACAGTAGTTGCGTTAACTTAGAATCTACGATCGCATAAAAAAAAGAATGACTGACTCTATATTACTATGTACCTTTGATGGTATATCGTGCCTCTTTTTCGGTTAGACATCACAACACAATAATAGATATTGTACATGTTCAGATGACTAGTCACACATCTGTTTGCATGCGTAATGACACCAAAAGTCTCACTGGGAAGTATTTCAATTATTATGTACATTTGGTCACATTGCAAACAGTTTCACATTAGAGTACCCCACAAAAAAAATGCATACATCGTATTTACATTAAATGCCATGTATCTAAATGCATAAAATGATTGTGCAAAAACCATACAGTGTTATACAACTCGGCCAGCCGAGCATGGTTCAATATGGAAGTGATAGAACTAGATGATAGGCCCTATAGGTAAAAACAAATAAATTCACACACTTGAACAACTATATATCATAAACACTGAGATCTTATTATTTACTAGACTGAGTGAGATCCTTATTAATTCACACAAAAAAAACTCAACCAAAACTAAAATTCCCCTCCCTCAAAACAAAACAAACCAAAATAAAAATTAAAAAAACAGATAAAAAAACTTAACCAACCAACAAAAAAAACACAAACAAACAAGAAAAAGGAACAAAACAGAGCAAGAAAAGATAACTGGATATGTTTCTTTTGGCCACCGAATGCTGACATGAATCATCAAATTTCTAATACACGAAACGAATGTGATTTCCTCTGTGTGTGTGTGTGTGTGTGTGTGTGTGTTGTGTGTGTGTGTGTGGTGTGTGTGTGTGTGTTGTGTGTTTGTTTTTATTTTATTTATTTTATTTATTTATTTTATTCTTTTATATCAAGGATAATGGATCCAGTCCGTGTGTGTATGCAGTTTTGTAAATCCTGTCATCTGTTCCCACCGGCACACAATGGCCTACTCTTACGAAAACCGGAACAGGATTTAACGTGTGCGCAAGATATTCTGCATGCGTTCGCACACGGGGCCTCGGTTTACAGTCTCACCCGAAAGACTTTTGGGGAGGGTGGAGTCAGCACTGATGTTAACTCTAGGGGAAAAATCCCCTCCAACGGGAATCGAACCGAACTCGGGTCGTCAAATTGCGAGCGCAATGTTCTGACCACTAGGCTATCCCGTTCCCCCGAGTGTGTGTGTGTGTGTGTGTGTGTGTGTGTGTGTGTGTGTGTGTGTG
>CM060317.1:22177575-22182575 GCA_030674155.1 Stramonita haemastoma
TGATCTTAAATTGGAAAGTGGAAGTTGTTATAGCAAATTTAAACTAAATGAGGGGGAAAGTCTTAATATTTTCCCCTTTGTGGTCAGTAAGTTTATAAACAACTTAAAAAAGATAATGAAAAAATTACAAAACATAAAAAAATTTAAGATAATAAGAAAATGGAATTTATATGGCCCGTATTTGTGAAAAAAAATCAAAATGCTTGCATTCCACCTATCTTACCCCATACAACCCCAATTTACAAAAACTTTTAACCAAAATCGAAAATTTACACACACACCAAAAAACCCCAAAAGCACGCAAAGCACGCCCCGCACGCAACCCCTTTTTTCTAAAATTTCACAAAGATCAAAATCGCACCAGCGCAAAGGGGTATATGATTATGATAATTTATAATTTTAAAGGGGGTGCACCAGGGGGGGGAGACAGACAGACGGGCAAAAACAGACAGACAACAGAAAAGACCGAGACAGACAGCATCTGGGGCAACAAAACAGACAGAGCAACCCAAAAGATAGAAGAAAAGAGACAGGGCAGACAGAGGACAGACAGACAGGGCAACAGACCGAGATCCGACAGAGGGTAAAAAGGGTTTGGGAAAGATATTTTCCCCCCCGTTCAGTAATAACGATGTATGCATTGGGTTTAATCCCAAAAAAAACCCCTCCCCCCACCATTTTTAAATTTTTTTGTCCCAGCCATATGGCCCATTTGCCTGGCTAAAAAAACCTCTTCTTTGAAAACATAAACCCAACTGGGTTTTTGTGAAGTATGTTTTGATGGGGCCTTTTTTAAAGGTTGTTATATCATGGCCCTACTTCATTTTTAGGAAACCCTGAAAGCAAACCCTTTTAATTAGGGTCTGTTTTTTTTCAATCTATAAACATTTCCTTTGGGGGGGGTTTAAAAGTTTTTAAACCTTCGTTTAAAATGGTTATTTTTTTTGTATTTTGTAAACCCCTTTTTTGGGCACCCGGGAGATTTTCCCCTTTCGTGGAAAATTTGGGCTGCTCTCCCCCGGAAGAGCGCGTCCCCCCACATGTGCAGCGCCTTCCCCCTTTTTTCTTTTTTTTTTCCTGGGATGCAAGTGTATTTTTTTCCCTTTCAAGTGGCTTTTTTTTTTTTTTACCCAAAATTTTTCCAGGGACAACCCCTTGTTGCCGTGGGTTTTTTTTTTAGTCCCTTTAAAAAGGATGGGGTAACACACGGGAACCCGGTTTTTTCGTCTCATCCGAAAAAAAGCGGGCCCCGGGCCACCCAATCATGGTTTTAAATGGGGGTGGGGAAAAAAATTTTGGGGTTTCCCAAAAGGGGGAAAGAACCCGCCCACTCCCCAAACCCCGGGCTTTTTTTGCTTTTTTTAGGCAAGGGCCCCCCCCTGGACCACCTTTTGACCACCGGGTCCCCCCGTGGGCGATTCCAAAAACCTATTGATTATGTCGGTAATGGCCCCCCCAATTTTTTTACCAAACCCCGCAGAAAGTATTTGTGCCACGTTAAAAACCGTTCCGCCCTTTTCGTAAAAGTTTGGGCCCTTGGGGTTTCCGGGTGGGGTAACAATGACACATTTAAAAAAACTTTCTACACACGGGGGGCGGTTTCAAAGAAGCCCCCTGAAATGCTCTTTTCAAAATCATTTGATATAAAAAAAATTTAAAAAAAAAGGATAACATAAATAAAAAAAAATAAAAATTAAATGGTTGGTTGGAAAGGGAAATTTAAAATTTTAAAACCCTTTGGGAAATTTCAGTCGAAAAAATGTATTCTTTCTTTACCCAAAATTTGTGGTTTTTTAAACTTTCTTACAATTGGTTTTTTTTTTTTTTTCGGGTTTTCAACCCCACAAGAAGATAGCACATAATTAAAGAAATTATTTTCGTCTTTTGCATGGGCCCAAAACACAGGGGGGATTAAAGCATAGTTATGTCTTCTATTTTGTCACCTTGGGGGAGGGACAAAAGCCTCCATCTTTAAGTTCCCGGTGTCACAAGTGGTTCAAACCCCATCTAAAAAAAACCCTGAAACTGGGCAGGCTTTTTGGGCCACCCTTGGGGCCCTAACATAGATTTTTCTTTCTTTTTTTTTTGTTTTTCCCTTTTTTTATGTATAGTTCAAAACAGTTTTTGAAAGGTTAAAACCTTTTTTTTTTGTTTTTTGTTTTTTGTTTTTTTTCTGTCCACAAAAAACACCCCCGACTTTTTTTTTACAATCTCTTTTCCCCCCTAATTTATTTGTTTTAAAATCAAATTTTTTTTTGGGAAAACGTTAAAATGAAGGGCACACATAGATTTGTGAAAGCCCGGTGGGGTTTAAAGACAAAAATCAGCATTGAATGCAGTATATTGAGAGAAAAGGGGAGAGATGAGAGGGGAAAAATAAAAAGAAAGGGGAAAAAGAGAGGAAAAAGAGAAAAAGGGGTAAAATAAAAAAGCTTAAATCCTGGGGGGGGGAAAGGGGGGTAAAAAAAAAAGAAGGGGAAGGGGGGGAGGGGGGGAGGGGAGGGGGAAAGGGGGGGGGAAAAAATTTTTAAAATAAATTTTTTAGTTGGAATTTTTTTTGGGGGGGGTCCCAAAAAAAAATTTAAAAGGGGGGGTTAAAATGGGGAAAAAAATGGGGGGGGGTTTTTGTTAGAGTTTTAAAAACTTTTTCTTCTCAAAAATCCAAAAACCAATTAATTTGGGGATTTCCTGGTTTCGGTTTTTATTGGCCCAAAAATGGGGGGCTATGGGGGGGAAAAAGGGGCCCAAATTTTTTTTAAAAGGAAATCAAACGTCAAAAAAAATTTTTTTTTTAATTGGGGAATTTTAAAGGAAAGGAAAGAAGTTTTTTTTTTAAATTTTTTTGGAAATAATTTTTACAAAAACCCCAACTTTTTTTTAAAACATTTTAAAAAAATTTCAAAAGGAAAAAGCATTTTAAAATTTAAAAAAATTTTTTGAAGGATATAATTTATCTTTTATATTATGCCGCTCAAAAGATTGCATACCCCCATACTAAACACAGATTTTTTTTAAAAAACTTATTGCAAAATGCTAACCCCCCCCTTTCCCTAAAAAGTATTGGGGTTAACTTAGAATCTCGATCGCATAAAAAAAAAAATGCGACTTATTTATATGTACCTTTGGGTAAAAGTGCCTTTTTCGGAAAATACAACACAATAATAGATATTTAATGTTAAATAGCCCATTGTTTGCTCGTAAGCCCAAAAAAAAATCTCACGGGAAGAAAATTTTTTAAAGTACATTTGGCACATTGAAAAATTTTTACATTAAGCCCCCCCCAAAAAAAAAAGAACATCGTATTTACTTTAAAAACCAAATTAAAGCAAAAAAATTTTGTGCAAAAACCAACGTGTTATCAACTCCCCCACCGGCGGTTAAATTGGGAAAAAGGGATGAAAAGATGATAGGCCTATAGGTAAAAAAAAATAAATTACACCTTAAAATTTTAATAAAACAGAGTCTTATTATTTACAAATGAGGAGACCTAAAAATTAACCCCCAAAAAAAAACCAACCCCAAAACAAAATTCCCCCCCCTCAAAAAAAAAAAAAACCAAAAAAAAAAATTAAAAAAAAAAAAAAAAAATTAAACCCAAACCCAAACCCCAAAAAAAAAAACAAAAAACAAGAAAAAGGGAAAAAAACGAGCAAGAAAAAAAAAATGGTATTTTTTTTTTTTGGGCCCCCCGAATGCTGACTAATTTTAAAAATTTTTAAAACACGAAACAAAATTTTCCCTTTTTGGTTGTGTGTGGTGTGGTGTGTGTGGGGGGGTGTGTGGTGGGGTTTTTTGGGGTGTGTGGGGGGTTTTTTTTTTTTTTTTTTTTTAATTATTCTTTTATCTTTTATATCAAGGATAATGGATTCCAGCCGTGTGTGATGCAGTTTTGTAAATCCTGTCAACTGTTCCACCGGCACACAAGGCCACTCTTCGAAAACCGGAACAGGATTTAACGTGCGCAAGATTTCTGCAGCGTTCGCACACGGGGCCTCGGTTACAAGTCTCACCCGAAAGACTTTGGGGAGGGAGTCAGCACTGATGTTAACTCTAGGGAAAAATCCCCTCCAACGGAAACCCGAACCCGAACCGGGGCGTCAAAATTGCGAGCGCAATGTTCTGACCACTAGGCATCCCTTTCCCCCGAGTTTGGTGTGTGGTTGTGTTTGTGTGTGTGTGTGGTTTGTGGTGTGTGTGGTGTTGGTGTGGTGTGTGTGGTGGTGTGTGTGGTGTGTATAATAGAAATTGAGGATTACAGGTTTGCACGTTGAGTAGACCCGGAGATCATGAAAATCCCCAACAATTAATTTCCCCCAGACGCTGTTGGTGAGATTCGAACTCAAAACTCCGTGGAGCCACAAGAGGGAAAAATCAAATGTTTAAGGCCTTTCCGCAGCTATTGCAGCACCAGTCAAAACCCCACCCAATAAAACAGCGTAGGGTTTTTTTTCCCATTGGGACTTTGTGTGGAACATAGACATAATAAAATCTGTGGAACATGAAAAAAACTTACCCATCTTTAGTGTGAAAGGGGGCTGCTATGTATCGGTTGGAATGGGGAACCCCAAAGTACAAAAGCACTGCTTAAGGTTTACTGTGTATTCTTATGCACCGGGGATGTATCTGCCAAGAGGCTCAAGTGGTTAGCGTGTATAGATTATTCCACTCGTTTATGACCCCTCACTCTTAGGAAAACCGAGCCAAGAAGAATGGATACGTTTATTACATTAACTTTTGACATATTATGTTGTAATCTTCGGATTTTGTGATTTGTTGTGGACCAGAATACAATAATCTGCAAAACTGTAAAAAAATTTTGGGGCTTCTCCCCTCCTCTTTTTTGTGCTTTTTTTAAATGAACAAAACCCCAAACTACAATGAGAAGATCAGTTTTTCAAAAAACATTTATGACAATAACCCACCTCCTTTTAAAAACAACCGAGACTCAAGTCCTACAAAACAACAACAGACTTTTGTTTGAATGTTCCACAAACACATTT
>CM060317.1:22197575-22200075 GCA_030674155.1 Stramonita haemastoma
AGGTTCGAACCCTCGACTTCATAGACCCACGGGATTGAAATCAAACTGTCTTAACCACTCAGCTATAGCTGTCTGTCTCGAGACAATCCCCCCTCCCCCTCCAAAATAAAAATCAAATTACAAAAGAGGTTGACATAAGACATAAAACAGGTCCCCACAAATCAACAACAAAAACAAAACACACACACACACACTTACATACACACAGACACACAGACACACAGACACACACAGACACACAGACACACAGACACACACACACACACACACACACACACACACACACACACACACACACACACACACAAAACACACAAACACACACACACACAAACACACACACACACACACACACAAACAAAACAAAAAACCCCATCAAGTCCAAATAATTATTTCTTTTTCAGCGCAACGTACCCTGAAGGGCCTCCATTGGTCCAGCAGTATTTGTAACAGCAGTAGCACGTGCATCAAAGGAAGCACAGCGTAAGGCGGTAACAAGGAGGCAATCTCCAGGGTGAAAAAGGTCACTGCTGCTGACTCCACGAGTGTCGTGAGGAGTCCCTGAAACAGTCACACAAAGTCAAAAGTACTCTTTTATTTCGAGGATAATGAATAAGCACAAATTAGTGTGCTCTTTTTTTTTTACATCCAGTCCCCGCAGCCAACCAACCAACCAACCAACCAGTCAACCAATTGTTGCAGCCAGTACTTTTGACTTTGTGTGACCAAGTCATTACCACCACCACCACCACCACCATTACCACCACCATCACCACCACCACCACCACCACCACCACCACCATCACCACCACCACCACCACCATCACCACCACCACCACCATCACCACCACCATCACCACCACCACCACCATCACCACCACCATCACACCACCACCACCATCCCCACCACCACCACCACCACCACCACCATCACCACCACCACCACCATCACCACCCCCACCACCACCCTCCCCGTCACGCAGACATACCAGCAGCAGGGTGTGGAGGGAGGGCCAGTGTCTCAAGGCTCCTGCCACCAGCAGACTAGATCCCCACAGGGTCCGCAGGAATGACGTCATTTCCGGCACCAGTGCTGCCCCCAACACAGCTGCGTACCTGCCACACCACATAGACCACATCTGCATCCTCACTTTGTTTCTTTCTTTGCATGTCATACCTGGCACACCACATAGACCACATCTGCATCCTCACTTTGTTTGTTTGTCATACCTGGCACACCACATAGGCTACATTTGCATCCTCACTTTGTTTCTTTATATGTCATACCTAGCACACCACATAGACCACATCTGCATCATCACTTTC
Organism: Stramonita haemastoma; assembly: GCA_030674155.1. NCBI lineage: Eukaryota > Metazoa > Mollusca > Gastropoda > Neogastropoda > Muricidae > Stramonita > Stramonita haemastoma. The sequence continues at coordinate 22,198,902 of CM060317.1, forward strand.
TTTGTTTGTCATACCTAGCACACCACATAGGCTACATTTGCATCCTCACTTTGTTTGTTTGTCATACCTAGCACACCACATAGACCACATCTGCATCATCACTTTCTTTGTTTGTCATACCTAGCACACCACATAGGCTACATTTGCATCCTCACTTTGTTTGTTTGTCATACCTAGCACACCACACAGACCACATCTGTATCCTTACTTTCTTTGTCATACCTAGCACACCACACAGACCACATCTGTATCCTTACTTTCTTTGTCATACCTAGCACACCACATAGACCACATCTGCATCCTCACTTTGTTTCTTTGTTTGTCATACCTAGCACACCACATGCCAGAACTACAGAACCATCAGTCTCATAAGTCATCCTAGCAAGATCATGCTGCAGGTAGTCCTCAACAGACTGAAAAATCAAGCGGAAAAACTCCTGGCAGAAGAACAAGCGGGCTTTAGACCAAAACGCAGCACAATGGAACAAATTTTCAATCTGAGAATTCTGATAGAGAAGCATCTCCAACACCAAAAAGACTTGTACCACAACTTCATAGACTTCAAAAAGGCCTTTGACAGGGTATGGCATGACGGCCTCTGGCAAGTACTCAGGCACTTCAACATTGACAGCTGTCTAATTGAAGTCATCAAAGCTCTGTACGAGAACGCAGAAAGTGCAGTTTTTATGAATAATCAGGTGGGCGAGTTCTTCAAGACCACGGTTGGGGTTCGCCAGGGCTGCCTTCTCTCACCTGTACTCTTCAACCTCTTCCTCGAAAACATCATGACAGAGACACTGCAAAACCACCACACTTCCATCTCCATTGGTGGAAGACCCCTTTGCAACCTCAGATTTGCAGATGACATTGACCTCATGGGCAGCAGCAAACAAGAACTGCAAATCCTCACAGACAATTTAACAGATCGAGCGAGCGCATACGGCATGGAGGTCAGTACAGAGAAATCAAAGATCATGGTCAACAGCGCGAGTAATGACATCACGGAAATAAAGATGAATGGAGAAACACTAGAAGAGGTGAGCCAATTCAAATACTTAGGCTCCATCCTAACAAAAGATGGCACATCAAACAATGAAGTGAAAGCTCGCATTGCAACAGCAACATCTGCTCTAGTCAGACTCGAGAAGATCATCAGAAGCAACAACATCAGCTT
>CM060317.1:22205075-22220075 GCA_030674155.1 Stramonita haemastoma
TCTTTTCTAAAAACCATGCGCGTGCCGTCTCTTTGAAACTTTTGAAAGCAAAGACTCTGAGTGTGTGTGTGTGTGTGTGTGTGTGTGTGTGTGTGTGTGTGTGTGTGTGTGTGTGTGTGTGTGTGTGTGTGTGTGTGTGTCTGTGTCTGTGTGTCTGTGTGTCTGTGTGTCTGTGTTTCTGTGTGTCTGTGTCTGTGTGTCTGTGTGTCTGTGTGTCTGTGTGTTTGTGTGTCTGTGTGTGTCTGTGTGTCTGTGTCTGTGTGTGTGTTGTGTGTGTCTGTGTCTCTGTGTGTCTGTATGTGTGTCTGTGTGCATGCGTGCGTGCGTGTGTGTGTGTGCTCGTGCGTGCGCGCGTGCGTGCGCGCGTGTGCGTGCTCGCGCGCGTGCATGCACTGGCTATGCGTGCTGGCATGCGCACGGGGGGCACTTGTGTCTATGTTTACTTTGTGCTCAAAGAAAACGGAATGCAGCGACCCGGATGCAGCAGAGGTCGCAATATGGTTAATTCATACATGTGGCCTTCACGTTTGCCTGTCCAAAACACACCAGTGCAAGCATGTCATTGTCCCGCATGCACTAGTCTGACTCTCAAGTCTGCCTGCTAACACCCCCCCCCCCCATCCCCTCCCCCCAACGCCACAGATTATACTAATGGGATAAAATTAGTCATCCTTTCCCCCCTGCTATTACCATATACACAGACTGACAGATAGGCAAATGGGCAGGCAGACAGGCGGACAGACATGGACACAAATAGACACACAGTCACACACATGTACATACATGCACGCACCCCCCCCCCCCCACACACACAGGCGCACGCGCACGCACACAAACACATGCACACGCATGCACGCATACACATACACATTGATTCTCTCTCTCTCTCTCTCTCTCTCTCTCTCTCTCCCTCTCTCTCTCTCTCTCTCTCTCTCTCTCTCTCTCTCTCTCTCTCTCTCTCTGGATATTGGCTTTATTCTATCATAATACATCCTTGATAAGGACGGAGACTGGATGTAAAAAGAAACACATGGGAGCTTCTTCAATATCCTCGAAATAAAAGAATTTGCTTTGATTCCTGATTTGATCTCTCTGTCACACAGGCGCCCGCGCGCGCGCGCGCGCGCGTGCACACACACACACACACACACACACACACACACACGCACAACACACACACACACACACACACTCTCTCTCTCTCTCTCTCTCTCTCTCTCTCTCTCTCTCTCTCTCTCTCTCTCTAACTGGTTTTTAAAAGCGTTCAAAGAACGTTTGACTGATTGCTGGAAGCAAGACTGGCATAGCAGGATTCAGGAACACGATAGATATTCAATGTACAGGAAATTTAAATTTGAGTACTCTTTAGAGCCTTATTTCGAGTGCATTAAAAACAAAAGAATAAGAGATATCTATGTGAGATTCAGACTAGGAATTACAGATATAAAAACACATAAACTCCGCTATTCTACAGAGACCCCAGTAAATGTGTGCTGTCCTTTATGCAAAAACCAATGTGATGACGAATTTCACTTTCTGTTCCACTGCCAAGTCACAGAACAGTTGAGACTACAGTACTTTCCCCCAGAAATCAGACAAAATCCACATAGACAACAATTGACTATTCTAAATAATGAGAAATGCATGACCAACATAGCCCGTTTTATTTATCACAGTTTGAAAGTGAGATCAGATGAGAAAGTAGTTTAAGGGATTTTTCTTGTTTGTCAGTTGATTTTGTGTTGTCTGGTTGATGGCCTTATGATCATGACTTTGGTTTAGATCGAGTTATTAACTCCCATTTAGGTACAAGGTATGTGAGAGTGTGAATGTTTAGTGTGTGTGGTAGTGGGTGTGGGTGTATGTGCGTGGGGGTGTGCGTGTACGTGCGTGTGTAATTATGTGTTTGCGCGCGTGTATGTGTCTGTGTGTATGAGTGTGTGTATGCGCGTGTGTGCGTGTGTATGTGTGTGTGCGTGTGTGTGTGTGTGTATGTGTGTGCGCGCAGGTGTACATTTGCATATTTGTATGCACACGCTACAGTGTACATGGGCATAAGGGCAATTAGTGTTATGCTTATTTGTGAGAGCATGCATAGGAAGGATCGAGGTGCTTGTGTGTATGTACGCACGTGTGTGTGTGTGTGTGTGTGTGTGTGTGTGTGTGTGTGTGTGTGTGTGTGTGTGTGTGTGTGTGTGTGTACGTGTGTGTGTGCGTGTGTGAATGCGTGCGTGCGTGCGTACGCGTATGTGTGCGTGGTTGTGTGTATGTGCGTGCGTGTGTTGCAACAATTCGCAATTTGCTTTCTACAGTTTGAAGTATTGTCTTTGTTTTCCTTGGTTGTTCAGCTGTGAGTGAAGCAGACACATTCGTTTGCCTTTTTTTTCATGCATTTCCCATTCCGTTTTTGTTTGTTGTGATATGAGCAATTTGCTTAAGTCAGTAAATTTTCGAGTTCGAGTTCGAGTTCTCTCTCTCTCTCTGTCTCTCTCTGTCTCTTTTCTTGTCTCTGTCTCTTCTCTCTCTCTCTCTCTCTCTCTCTCCTCTCTCTCTCTCTCTCTCTCTCTCTCTCTCCTCTCTCTCCTCTCTCTTTCTCTCTCTCTGTCTCTGTCTCTCCGTCTCTCTCTCTCTGTCTCTGTCTTTGTCTCTCTCTGTGTCTCTGTCTCTATCTCTGTATCTATATCTCTGTCTCTGTTTCTGTCTGTCTCTCTCCCTCCCTCCCTTCCGCCCTCTCTCTCCCCTTCCTCCATCCCCCTCTCTCTCCCTCTATCTCCCCCTCTCTCTCCCTCCCTCCCACCCACCCCCAACCCCCACCCACCCCTTTTTTTCTTTCTCTACGACACGCTAAGTCATTCACGCTCACTCCTCCCTGTCTATGTCTACACCGGGGCACCAGGGGCGTGAGGCGGACGGTGCCACTCACACAGACCTGCCTGTCCACAACAAGCCCCTTCACAGCCATCTACAAAGTTTAACTGAGCATGGCACTGTCTGTTTGGCCGGGTCGCCGGCCCCGACCCTCCCTCCCCCATACAAACTGCCCCCCTACGGACAAATAGTTGGACTGTCATCAGCACTGAGGAAGGAAGGAAGGAAGCGACAGCCTCATTATATGCCTGCCACCTGGTGTGAGAAAGACAAATCCGAGGCAAACACCGCAAGTTGATTCCACCTGCTCTCTCACCCCTCCCGGGGCGTGGTATTATAGTATGGGATGTTAGGAGGTTGGGAGGTTGCCAATTGGATGGGTGACCGTTTGCGCGCCTTGGCTTCAGTACTGTTCCCCCAGTTCCCCCAGCTGTAAAATGGGTACCTGCCCTCTTTAGGGTCAGGGAAGGTAAAGCAGCGAGGGAGAGGAGATGGGCGCTGCCCTCAACATGCTGGCCCCCTAGAGAAGCTGAGGTCTCTGATGCCTCGCTCCCCTACGACCACATAGGTTATGGGACACCTTTACCTTTTTACCTTTATGTTAGGAGGATACGAGGAGGACGGAAGAGAAAGGATGAGGTCTGCACAGGTTTACATGATGGTTTGTTAGGTCTGGTTTCGTGCATGACTCACTGGGGGATGACACAATTATGTCAGAAAACAACAACAAACAAATAAAACAAACACAATTTTATTTTTTAAAATCCCAAGTCTGTAAAAACTGAAAAAAAATCATCATAATAAATGTTGTTGCTTTTTTACTATAATCCTACGATTCTTTTTTGATTATATAATTTTACAGACATGCACCTTAGCTAATTGTCAAAATAAAGTAAAAATAAAACACAGACAATTTTTTTTTAAAATCCCAAGTCTGTGAAAACTGAAGAAATCATCATAATAAATTGTCTCCTATCATAATCCTACGATTACTTTTTGGTTATATAACTTTACAAACACGCACCTCAGCTAATTGTCAAAATAAAGTAAAAAAATAAAACACAGACATTTTTTTAAAAACATCCCAAGTCTGTGAAAACTGAAAAAAATCATCATAATAAATGTTCTCTTATCATAATCCTACGATTACTTTTTGGCTATATAATTTTACAAACACACACCTCAGCTAATTGTCAAAATAAAGTAAAACTAAAACACTTTTTTTTTTAAATCCCAAGTCTGTGTAAACTGAAAAAAATCATCATAATAAATTTTCTTTTATCATAATCCTACGATGACTTTCTGGTATATAATTTTACAGACACGCATCTCAGCTAATTGTCGAAGTGTAGGTTTTACCCTGTGCTCAGCTGTCACGTTTGTCCGCTTGCTTGCAATCCGTCCAGTGGCCACAGAATTATCGCATAGCTTCTGCTTGAACGATGAGGGGACGGGATAGTCTAGTGGTCAGAACATTGCACTCGCAATCTTACGACCGGGGTCGATTCCCGTTCGAGGGGATTTTTCCTCTGGAGTTAACATCAGTGCTGACTCCCCAAAAGTCCTTCGAATGAGACTATAAACCAAGGCCCCATGTGCGAAAGCACGCAGAACATCTTGCGCACACGTTAAATCCTGTTCCACTTTTCGTAAGAGTAGGCCATTGTGTGCCGGTGGGAACAGATGACAAGATTTACAAAACTGCATACACACGGGTACTGGATGTAAAAAAAAAAGACACACGGGTGCTTATTCCTTTATCCTCTAAATAAAAAAATAAATGAATAAATAAATAAATAAATGGAGGACATTTTGACACGTGATAAAAGGCAAGAGAGCTTGTTAGTTTGGTCTCCAGCCAGGTCTGAGATGCATGCTTTGCCCTCATGCTTAGGTTGTTCAATACAATGGAACTACCCGTGCCTGTAGAGATAGAAAAAAAACTGGGCGCTTTCTGTTTAGTTCGGGTTATGAAGTCAATGAAATACTGCTCTTTGCATAAATGACTTGATTTTCTCTCTTTTCTCATGTCTAGTTTTCTCCTTATTGCCTCGTTTTTGTGTATTTTCTTCATGTTTATGTATGTCGAATGGTTACCACTGCAACTGTGGGCTGTATTCCTCTTGAATAACCTGTTTCTTTGTTATTGGTGCATTAATCTTATTGATACTTTTCAAAGGCGTCTTATGAATTTTGTGCGTTTGGGTGAGCATAAAGAATGTGGTTTTGCTAGTCTTACAGCCTGTCTGTCTGTTCACATCTTTTTCGTGTGTGTGTGTGTGTGTGTGTGTGTGTGTGGTGTGTGTGTGTGTGTGTGTGTGTGTGTGTGTGTGTGTGTGTGTGTGTGTGTGTGTGTGTGTGTGTGTGTGTTTGTGTGTGTGTGTGTGTGTGTGTGTGTGTTGTGTGTGTGTGTGTGTGTGTGTGGATATGATATGATATGATATGATATGATATGGTATGATATGATATGATATGATATGATATGATATGATATGATATGATATGATATGATATGTAGTTGCATATCATAAATGTCCTGTGTGGGTGTTTCTAAATGTGTTGTAGCTGTATGCAGGAGTCAGTGCATACTTCTTTTTAAAATAAAATCTCACTGCCATTCCCAAGGTGCAATGGGTGAGACAGAGCACATATTCTTGTTGACTCTCAGAGCGTTAAGCTGGGAAATATCCAACAACAACAACAACAACAATGATATAAAACTATTTTGTGTATGCACACTCCATGGCCATTGCTCTAGTAGGCCTGTGCAAGCTCCCTGCAAGTGTAGCAATAGTGAATTTCAGCCTTGGTCTTCCTTTTTGATACATTGTTAATGCCCGTTCCCATATGTATTAGACTATGTGTATGCACACACAGTATTCGAAGCGTGATTATATTTACAGGTGCACATAGATTTCAGGTGTTTGCCGATGTATAAATGTGGATTTCCCATGAAGCAGGTCTTCATAGGCTGTAGTTTGATGACTTTTCCTTTTCGTAGTGTTATTTTCGACATAATATGTATTATATATCTATCTCTATCTATCCCTTAGTCTGGTGACCGTGGGGGAACCCCTGAAGACTTGATAATCAGTTCCATCCAGTCCTCTCTCTGCTCTGCCTTTCTCAGGGGTTTTGTTGAGTTCTAGGCCTGTCCATTCGCCAATGTTGTCCCCCGATATCTTCCTTGGTCTGTCTCTTTTTCTTCTTCCTTGGACAGTGCCTTGCCGTATCGTTTTTGCAAGTCCTTTCGATCTTGTGACATGCCCATACCATTTAAGTTTACGATTCTTTACGATTGATAAAAGGTTTTCGTAGGGCCCAATGGTTTGCTGGATTCTGTTATGCACGTCTTCGTTGCTTATGTAGTCATTGTAGGAGACGCCAAAGAGTCTCCGGAAGCATCTCATCTCTACCGCCTGTACTTTTCTCTCCAAATCAGCTGTCAGGGTCCATGATTCACAGGCACGCAGGAATATGGATATGACAAGGGAGCACATTAGTCTGATCTTGGAGTGGAGTGAAATAGTTTCATCCCTCCAGATGGTGTTCAGTTTTGACAGTGCAATGTTGTATAAATTGAAGTCCAAAGAAGGCCTAATCTTCACTAGTTCAGGGGTGTACCCTGAGGGGGCTCTGCAACCCCAGGCTGGAGTCACAGAGTCTGGAGCAGTGGGGTAATAGGAGTCTGGTGTGACCTCTGTCAGAGTTGTGTGTGACCATTGTTAGAGTTGTGTGTGACCACTGTCAGAGATGTGACCACTGTCAGATTTGTGTGTGACCACTGTCAGAGATGTGACCACTGTCAGATTTGTGTGTGACCACTGTCAGAGATGTGACCACTGTCAGAGATGTTGTGACCACTGTCAGAGATGTGACCACTGTCAGAGATGTGACCACTGTCAGAGATGTGTGTGACCACTGTCAGAGATGTGTGTGACCACTGTCAGAGATGAGACCACTGTCAGAGTTGTGTGTGACCACTGTCAGAGATGAGACCACTGTCAGAGAGGTGTGTGACCACTGTCAGAGATTGACCACTGTCAGAGATGTGTGTGACCACTGTCAGAGATGTGTGTGACCACTGTCAGAGATGTGACCACTGTCAGAGATGTGACCACTGTCAGAGATGTGACCACTGTCAGAGATGTGTGTGACCACTGTCAGAGATGTGACCACTGTCAGAGATGTGACCACTGTCAGAGATGTGACCACTGTCAGAGATGTGTGTAGACCACTGTCAGAGATGTGTGTGACCACTGTCAGAGATGTGACCACTGTCAGAGATGTGACCACTGTCAGAGATGTGACCACTGTCAAGTCACGTCGGAGATGTGACCACTGTCAGAGATGTGACCACTGTCAGAGTTGTATGTGACCACTGTCAGAGTTGGTTTCTAGCGTTGTACTCTTACAGTGACGATCTTTGGAGCCAGGTGTCTTAGTAGATGGCAGAGGTGTGATGGTTGATGTTTTGCCATACAATCGATTTAGTGCCTATTCTTCAAGTTCTTTTGGCTTTCTTTAGCACCATTTTTTTGTGGTTTTTTTGGGGGGAAGGGGAATGAGGTAGGCTTATGTTTCAACCAGCAGGTTGTAAAGGCATTTAAGTCTTCCCAGCGGAGTTAAAACCGCCATAACAATCAGCATAGTGCCAGTTCTTTCCAGTCCTTTTATGACCGTAAAAAACTGTGAGTGATAATGAGGACAATATCGCTATATATGGCCGTCACCATGGGCATACCCCAGTTCACCTTCATTTACGGTTCAAAACAAGGCAACAAAGTTATCACTAGTTCCTCCTATCAGAAAATTAATAATAAAGGCACCGAAAAATAGAAAGAAAGAAAAAAAAAGTGCCCCCCACTCATACCACCTAAGATAACATACAAATAGGTTACTGAAAGAAAAACAGACAAAACCCCTTCTAAACTGAACCGACAAACATCTTTTCATGAAGGCCTTTTTCGATTCGTCAAACCTAATCTTCATTTGAATGCCCTCAGTCGTAACCGAGCGCATCTTTCAGGTTGTCCCTGAATGCATAATTATTATATTATCTCCCCATGGATGCTTTTTTTTAAATATATAATTATGATTTCCGCTGGCTGCTGAAGGAATCAACACACCGTCAATTCATGCTCCTGTATTCTTCTTTTCAATGTCTTCAACTGTTAATTATCAACACATCCCATCAATTTATGCTCACTTTATTCTTCTTTTCAATGTCTTCCACTGTTAATTAGTTGTTGACTTTCTTTCATTTCGTAGTTAAGGTCACAGCTATATTGAGGGGTGGGTATGGCGTGGGTGGGGTGGGGTGGGGTGGGGTGCGGGTGTTTGTGGTGTTGTGCTATAAGGTCACCTGGTAGATCCCTTCATCAATGGAATCACACACGGTCGTCAAAACTGGGCTGTAATGTTCTGTTGGCCTCCCGCCAAGGTAACTGACGTGAAACAGGTAAATAGGTCCTTGCCATCTCTCTCTCTCTCTCTCTCTCTCTCTCTCTCTCCTCTCTCTCTCTCTCTCTCTTCTCTCTCTCTCTCTCTCTCTCTCTCTCTCTTCTCTCTCTCTTCTCTCTCTCTCTCTCTCCTCCCCTCCTCTCTCTCTCTCTCTCTCTCTCTCTCTCTCTCTCTCTCTCTCTCTCTCTCTCTCTCTCTCTCTCTCTCTCCTAATTAGTATGTAATGCTTACTCTGTAACCCTTGAAAAATAAAGATTATTCATTCATTCATTCTATCATCATTCATTCATATTCATTCATTCTCTCTCTCTCTCTCTCTCTCTCTCTCTCTCTCTCTCTCTCTCTCTCTCTCTCTCTCTCTCTCTCTCTCTTCTCTCTCTCTCTCTCCTCTCTCTCTCTCTCTCTCTCTCGTGTGTGTGTGTGTGTGTGTGTGTGTGTGTGTGTGTGTGTGTGTGTGTGTGTGTGTGTGTGTGTGTGTGTGTGTGTGTGTGTGTTGTGTGTGTGTTTTCACTAATTATTTCGCATTTATTGCATGGCTCGTTTTTTGGTCCAGTTTTACTGCTCTGATTATTTCAAGGGCAACGGCTTTTTCTTTAGTCCCTGAAGGCGAAGTCTTATTGTACAGCTTCTTTTTTCTCGGCCTAGTTATTTCACAGCTAATTTTTTTTTTTACACCCCATTGAAACCCCAAATCAGAGATGTTTATCACTTATCGCTTCATTTAAATGTTCGCTGATGATCATCATTAACATTATCATCATTATCATTATCGTCGTTGTCTTCTTCTTCTTCTTCTTCTTTCTTTCTCTCTTTTTTTTCTACTTTTCATCTTTCTTTCTCTCTTTTTTTCTTTATAAAAATGTTTTTAATCTTTTCTTTCCATGTTCATAATGAAAAGTGATGGAGAACTTATTTTACTTGGAGTTATATCTATGTAGGGGACGGGATATCTCAGTGGTGAGAGCACTCGCTTTCCCCAAGCTAAGGTTAAGCAGCATCCAGCATGGTTACTGATTGGATGGGTGACCGTTTGCAGGCCTTAGCTTCAATACAGTTCCCCAGTCCCACCAGCTGTTAATGGGTACCTGCCCTCTTTAGGGTCAGGGAAGGTAAAGCAGCGACGGAGAGGAGATGGGCACTACCCTCAACATGCTGAACTGAGGTCTCTGATGCCTCACTCCCCTACGACCACGTTGGTAATGGGACACCCGTTCCTTTACTTTTTTATATCTACGCTCTGAAATCTAACATACTGAATCCCTTAAGAGCTAAACTGTGTCCTCACATTGTATGAGGATAATACTTTCCTTTAAAGGTTCCAAATTTTATATCTAGAATTATCTACATGTATGAATGGATTTTGAAGTAAGCAATCTGTGAATCAACCACCCAGCCAACCAACCATCTTCGATGATTTAATACAGGACAGACTTCGTCCCATAGAACAAGACCTGAAGAAAAATCAGATTTCGAAGGAAAAAAAATACTAGCTAGTAAAGTCGTTCTGACAGATGCTATAGCCGAGTGGTTAAGAACATCCGACTTCAATCCCAAGGTTCATAAAGTCGTGTGTGTCTCCCTGGAGTTAACATCAGTGCTGACTCCACTTCCCCAAAAGTCCTTCAGATGAAACTATCAACTGAGGCCCCGTGTGCAATCACACGAGAACATCTTGCGCACACGTTAAAAACCTGTTCCGCCTTTCGGAAGAGTAGGCCATTTCCGCTGAAAGGAACGGATGACAAATTTTGTCAAAACGCACGCACACAGGTGTCGTGTTTAGGCACCATCCCCTATCGGAATACGGGCTACATAAATGGTGGGTAAAACCATTCGCAGGCGTAAAATCTCGCCATTGGTAAACCCTGGAGCTCTAACAGGAAAATGAACGAACGAACAAGAAAAGTCAGTTCAATGCGTTTTCTCTGTGATGTGGCTGGGGGGCGTGGCTACTGACTGACCCAGCACCAAGAGTGGATGGAAATGGGAGAGGCGGGGGTGCTGTACTGAAAGCACTGGGCATCAGAACACACATCTGTGCTGCTGCTGCTGCTGCTGTTATTGTTTCTGCTCTTTCCCAAGATAGAAGGGAAGAGGGAGAGGAGGAGCACGATGGTAAACCATGATGATGACGACGACGTTGATGACGACGATGATGATTCTTCTTCTTCATCGAACGTTCAGAGACAGCAACTATTGTTGCCTGTGTTATGAGCAAAAAATGTGTCAAGCAGGCGTTAAGCGCCTGACAAGTCAGGCCCAGCGCATGGCGTGTTATCTTTTAAGTCTTTCTGGAGAAAAAAACAAGCAGAGAATGGACCAAGAAGGAGAAAAGACAAGAAGGTCACAAGAAGAAAAGGAACAAGGCGGAAATAAAGAGGTGATAAAAAGAGGGAATTCCTGGCACAGAATTTCCAGAATGTGGTGATGCTATTTACACTGATAGGTCGCCGGCATCCCCACGGGGGAAACGACGACAACGACGACGATTGATGATGATGGCGGCCAATAGCCACACCAGACATGCTAGCTTGGTTTAACCATACATAATTTTACTGAATATAGGAGACGTCACAGAAAACAAAAGCCTAGTCTCGTTATAGGGCAACAAGTAAACTAGTATTCATTTTGCCCAGTCACAATCATTATACATAAATGTTGAGACGAATAACTTCACAGTACGTAACAACAGTCGACTATCTGATGCACCATCTTGGACATAATAGCTCGCAGAGTACATACACCCTTCCCCCACCCCTTCCCCAACCTACCCCTACATCCTGCCCCTAATTATTACTAAGAAGGTGTGTACAGCCAGGGCTTTTCAGTGTCCTCTTTTGTTCAGGTATACCCATCCCCATTTCTTGTAGCTGTTACCCGGATATCGTGTGTTGCAGGTGAATGGACAGTGAGAAAAGAAAAACCCCACCTTACCTACCTCTTCACACTTTCTTCATTTCAAGCATTTTCCTTCTTCCCTTCCGTAATTTAATCACACGAGGAAGTATGACAAGCCCGCTATGTTTTCGTGTTCATTTTTGATTGATTTATTTATTTTATTTTATTCTTTTATATCGAGGATAATAGAATAAGCAATCATGTGCTTTTTTTCATCCGGTCCCCCGTGTGTATGCAGTTTTGTAAATATTGTCATCTGTTCCCACCGGCACACGATGTTCTACTCTTACGAAAAGCGGAACAGGATTTAACGAGTGCGCAAGATGTTCTGCGTGCGTTTGCATACGGGCCTCGGTTTAAAGTCTCATCCGAAGGTTTTTTGGGGAGAGTGGAGTCAGCACTGATGTTAACTCCATTCCGAACAACAGAGTGCTCTCTCTCTCTCTCTCTCCCTCTCTCTCTCTCTCTCACGCAGAACATCTTGCGCACACGTTACATCCTGTTCCGCTTATCGTAAGAGTACCCCCACCGTGTGCCGGTGGGAACAGATGACATTTACAAAACTGCATACACACGAGGACTGGGTGTAAAAAAAAAGCACAAGAGTGCTTATCCCATTATCCTCGATATAAAAGAATCAAATCAAATCAAATCAAATTTCTCATCTCTCTCTCTCTCTCTCTCTCTCTCTCTCTCTCTCTCTCTCTCTCTCTCTCTCTCTCTCTCTCTCTCTCTCTCTCTCTCTGTCTGTGTGTGGTGCGTGTGTGTGTGCATGCATGTGTGCCCTTGTGTGTACACGAGTGTGCTTGCATGTGCGTGTGCTCGTGTTTATGTATGATGTAAAAATATTCTTTTCTTTTCCCCTATTTTTCATTCCATTCCACTGAGGGGAGGGGGGGGGGGTTGCTTTATTCTAAAGAAACAATCCACATGAGGAAAAACGTCACTGCTAACAATGCTTGTTTGTCTTCCACAGTTGTAGGCCCTACTCAACTCTGGTCATTTACCTGTCAAAAGTTGGTTATCTGATGTAATCAAATGTCTAACATGCACCAGTAAGTCTTCAATTTATCGTCTTTCCACTTTAAGTGATACCACAGAACCCTAAGATAGGAGACTGGATAGGTGAGAGAGAGATAAATCTAATCTCTGTGTGTGTGTGTGTGTGTGTGTGTGTGTGTGTGTGTGTGTGTGTGTAAGAGAGAGAGAGAGAGAGAGAGAGAGAGAGAGAGAGAGAGAGAGAGAGAGAGAGAGAAAAGAGAGTAACAGCAAATGAAAAGGTATTCTTAACATTAACAAATCAAGAAAAATATTGAAAATGTAAAAGCCCCAAAAGAAAAACAAGAACTACGATAAAATGCCCTATAGGACTTAACAAATCTTTAGCAATGTCAAACTATGATTTACATTGTTCAAAACTTCGTCGATGGAATTCTCAGTAAAGGCAGGGAGATGAGGTTTTAATCTTACATCATACGATATGGGTATTTGAAATCCACCACATAAGCATTTAACATCCTTGCTGAATTTTGTCATGAAAGCATTTAGTCTTATTCCTAAAAAATAATGCCTTGAATCGTCTTTTTTTTGGACAGCATTTGTATGAATCTCTAAGTGATCAATGTATTCAACTACACTCTCCCCACTTGGAGTTGAATGTTGAAGCCGCTTGTTTTGCCCATGCTTTTCTATAAATTTATTTAAAGTTGCTTCTTCTAACAACCGATAACCCTCTGCAATGGATATAGGGACATGTAGAACTATGGACCCCTTTTCATTAACCTTTTTTCGCAGCCCTGTCAACCCACTCATTGGAAAATAACCCTATATGTGAAGGAATCCAACAAAAGGAAACATGAATTCCTCTTAAACGTAACAGATTTGTGAGGTATTTGATGTCTAATATAATGCCTAATGTCTAACATGCATAAGCAGGCTGTTTGGGGTTCTTCTTTGTTGGGTTTGCTTGGTTGGTTAGTTGGCTTTATGCGTGTGCGTGTGTGTGTGTGTGGGGGGGGGGGGGGGTAACAGTGAACAGTGGGTAGACTAGTTGAATGGTTCTGTCAGCTTGTTTAGAACCGTAAGTGAATAAAGTGCCATAGCGACAACTGTTGTGCTGTCATGGTCAGGATTCATGTTAGCTTCCAGGAAGAGACTGGGGAAAAATTGTGATTTTCTGGTTGTGGTTACGAAGGTTTTGAAAATTGCTGTGGTTACACATATGCCTTCATGGTCTGTTGGGTTGCGCGAGTGAAAATGTACATATAATATATGCAATGCTTTCAAACCGACATCACTTCAGTTCAGTGGCGCGTATGCTAAAGGAAACGACGAGTACTGGAGATTAACTCCAAAAAAAGAAGGCACAGTGGTTTCAGATATCAGTGGCTTACATGTAGATCTAGAAATGTATCATTTGCATAACAGGTCTAACACGAAGACGCAGCATTTTGCTATTCCAAACCTGTCATCTAGGGGACTTGGCTTAATTAAATAGATAGTTATTCAGAAAAGCATGGTCATACTGCTTAGAAATGGAGTGGACGACAAGTCAGGGGTTTATGGGATGCTCCGTAAACAAAACGCCACATAGTAATTACTTCATTCTATATATATATTTTTTCACTATACTATACTATACTATACTATACTATACTATACTATACTATACTATACTATACTATACTATACTATACTATACTATACTATACTATACTGCCCACAAAACCACAACACACCACACCACAACAAAAGATACACGAACTGGAAGAAATTCCCAACAAAAGAAACACACACACACACACACACACACACACACACACACACACACACACACACACACACACACATGAAATAACATTTTGAAATAGTTCCCCCCCCCCCCCCAAAAAAAAAAAAAAAAAGCAGAAGAAAATTGCAAACTGTAAAAGGAATCTACGAACAGTACACACTAATTTTTGGTTTTGATCGATGTTGGAGAACCACTATAAGCTGTCTGCTTGTCGGTGCCCTAAGGGGGTGTGTAAGACATACAACTCTTTCTGAAGAAACCAACAGAATCCTAGCGGTTTCAAAGCCATGGCACTTCTTCAGGTAATCTTGTCAAAATGCACCATTCTTTTCAGGTAATCTTGTCATGCACGGAGTCCCAACTCAGTATAATTATAATAATGGGTAGGCGCTGCACTTGTGGCGACGCGCTCTCTCCGAGGAGAGCAGCCCGAATGTCACCCAGAGAAATCTGCTGTGACATAAAGTTGTATAAAATAAAATAAAATAAAATAAAACTCCACATTGTTTGCCCTATTCACACCCCTTTCTACCCCCATTAAACCAGCAGTGTTGCGCTGAAGTGTTATTTTAGTGTCAGTCGTTTAATTTGTGACCTTTTCCGACAGCTCGTTCATGTTGACATTTACGGGAAGGAGGGATTGAAGGAGTGTCTAATAGTAGTGGTGGTGTCAATGTGTTATGGCCTCTGTCCTTGTTGAGATATCATGAAATATAGCACCCTGTCTCTTGATGGCTGTTTGTCTGGGTCTTAAAACCCTCTCTTGTCTTTTTTCTGTCGCTGTTTTTACTGTGTTCTTGACGTCAAATGGGTTTGGTTGGTTTGTTTGTTTGTTTGGGTTGGGGTTTTTTTGTGTTTTTTTGGGGGGGGGTTGGGGGGGGGGAGTGGGGTGCCTTGGCTACAGCTCCGAGGTTTATCATGGGTAAACCTTTTGCTTATGTGGCCGGTTTTGTCCACCAGTAAGGTATCCGTATTCCGAC
>CM060317.1:22225075-22237575 GCA_030674155.1 Stramonita haemastoma
CAACAACAACTTAAACGAGAAGATGAGGAGAGGGTTTGTAGGCATAATTGGTTTATAGTGGCTCTAGTGTATGTTGCTGTGTTTGTGTCAAGACATGCCAGACATTACAAACACGCATCACGACGTGACACCAACCCGTGACTTCCCCAATTAACCAAAATACCATTGCTTTTTTTTTTCTTCATGGTGTTAGTAATTTTCAATGCAGAAATAACTGTAACATCATAGCACTACAGTGCCCTCATAGCTAGAAATGTCTTGACCTTATTTTGAAGAGTCGCTCTGAGTTTAGTTTTTTGTTTGTTTTTTTTTTTGGGGGGGAGAGAAGGGGGAGGGGGGGTTAGTGTGAAATTGGTGATACCAGAGGACAGTAGATTGACGTGGATTGCAGAACCTATGAGAAACCACAGACAATATGTGTGACTTGGATTCGATCCACCGGGTGATAGTAGACGTTGTTGACTGTAAAATTTCACTTCATTGCCTCTCACCCCCCCCCCTCCCTCTCCTCCTCCACACCCCTACCCCCATTTCTTCCTTCTCTCTCTCTCTCTCTCTCTCTCTCTCTCTCTCTCTCTCTCTCTCTCTCTCTCTCTCTCTCTCTCTCTCTCGTTCTGAGCACATCTATGAAGATCAGAACATGATAATAATAATAATGTTAATCCTGTTTTATGCTGTGCTAACAGCATCTCTTAATCTTCGCATGTTGTTGTTCAGTACGCACGGCACCTCGCTGAAAGTGGTGTGTACTTTTTGCATGTGTTTGATTCTGTGATTTCCAGACAAAATGCTTCAGGCGATCTTGGATTTCTGAAGGATAGGAAAACAAACACTATGTGCGATGTCAGTCGCACTGATGCTGGCCTAGGACCTAATAGCATGTCAAGAAATGGATAGCTGATGGTTCGGCATGTCACAGGCACAACATCCTCCTGACTTCCACAAGGATACGCTAGAAGGTGCCGACGACAGGAAGACAATCAAGAGCTGATGGATAACATCAAGGTGGCCACCTGGACGTCCTAACTCATCCAGTGGAGAAGGCTGGTTGAGACGGTTTGGCTGCAGAACGTCTCTCATGGGCTCTCACCCATCGGTCATGAGAAAGATGGATGATGAAGATGAAGTGATTCCGTGTAAGGTGTGGTGTGTGTGTGTAGGGTTTTCAGTTGTTTTTTTCTTCTCTAATTGCTTTGAATAAAAAGAAAAAGGTTGTCTTGGCTTTTCGTTGTTTCTTTGTTTTTCTTTTCTTTGATCGTTTGTTTGTTCTGGGATGTTGGGAGTTTGTTGTGCGATTTTTTGTTTGCTTTGTTTTCAAGGTGGGGGGGGGGGGTTGTTTGGGGGGTGGGGGTGGGTGAGTGGGAGAAGGAGGGACATTGTGCTTTGTTTTGTTTTCCTTTCATTCGGGGGGGTGGATGGGTGGATATTGTTTTTCCCTTTTTCAGGTGGGGAACAGGAGGGGGGTGAAGGAGGAAAAGAGATGGGAGTGGGCGGCTTTCAAATACCCTTTGGAGCCTTTAAAGACATAATGATGAAAAAGATTAAATTGGTTTATTACTCCAGTCATTTTCCTTTTCTTTTATTTGTTTTGATTGTAATCCCGGGAGAGCAGCCCGCAGAAAACTCTGCTTTGACATAAAGTGGTATAAAAATAGATCTATATATAAAACACAAAATAAATATGAAATTTTTAAAAAATTAAATGAAATTTCGTGGCATTTTCTTTTCAGGTTTGGATTGCTGTATGTATGTTTTGGGGCAATTCTTATATATATATATATATCTATATATCTATATATCTATATATCTATATATCTATCTATCTATCTATCTATCTATCTCTTATCTATCTATCTATCTATCTATCTATCTATCTATCTATCTATCTATCTCTCTCTCTCTCTCTCTCTCTCTCTCTCTCTCTCTCTATATATATATATATATATATATATATCATGTAAGTGTACTCTAAACTTGGCTATGTTCTCTTGGATGTCGGCAGTCTTCCCTGTCCTCTCTTTCCCTCCGTTTTGCCCTGGTCCCCATTTTCCACTACGTGGCAGCTGTAATGTCGCAATGCATACCCATCTTTCCCTTCCATATAAAACAACAACTAAACCAGTGTTCCTATGTAGTATTTAAAGATTGAGCTTATTTCCAATCTATCTTTGACAAATTCCGTACAATATGGTTTTCTAAAGCTAGAAGCCCGCTTTACCAGAAAATATTGGAAATTCTTTTTTTGTAATGATTTTCAACTGAGATATATTTAACCCCTAAGTAGCGCTTGCAAGGTAGGACAGTATAATATATAGTCTATTTTAAAGTGTATGTGAGAGAGAGAGAGAGAGAGAGAGAGAGAGAGAGAGGGGGGGGGGGGGGGGCTATATTTTATTGCCTTTACCCAGTGTGACAAGGGAGAGAACACAAATCTGTTGTGAAAACCGCACATAAAAAGTGAAATGCACGATCAATAAAATCAAATTTTATCAAAAGAAATGGTTCACCCATTCATAATCAACTAGTCTAATATTGGCCACAATCCTGTTGTAAATCAAATACAAAGAAAGGAAAAATACAGCCAGTTTAGAATCGACATTCCATTCAAGTTAGTTCTCCAGTATAACGTTCTTTCACTAATTAGTGATATCAGATGGATGGTATGAATACTGGATAGATCCATTCAAATTTGACGTCACAGAACATATCAACGTTTTAAAGTTTCTGCTTCGAAAAACACATGGTTCTACTTATTAACTAATTGTGTCATGACATAATTATAGATACAATGGGTGCTAACATACCTTTGTCTTATTTTCTTGCTTATGCAATGTATTTATTTTAGCTACATATTTGATAACATGCTTATTTTCAGACACCAGGATAGAAACCATATTTTCAATGTCTTCTATTTGGTAAAGTTAAGAAATCATGTCTGTTATGTATAATTTTGTACACTTGACATTAAAATAAAAAGGGAATTTCATCCTCAACATTGTGACCACATAGTGGACATCGTAACTGTACGGATATGTCAGATTGGATCCATCTTTTGTTTGCATTAAACCCCAGTGTTATTAATCTGAATCTAGTATGATTAAGTCTGTGCATTAATGGGTAGCTATTTTCAGAAATTTTTGTTTGGAAAACACATCTAAACAAAAATGAACCAGCAATTATATACTTTTACTCTCTGTATGTCTGAGTGCTAGGGATATTTAAATTCATATATGTATATATATATATATATATATATATATATATATATTATATATATATATATATATTATATCGAGGATAATGGAATAAGCACTCGTGTGCTTTTTTACATTCAGTCCCCGTGCGTATGCAGTGTTTGTAAATCTTGCCATCTGTTACCACCGGCACACAATGGCCTACTCTTACGAAAAGCGGAACAGGCTTTAACGTGTGTGCAAGGTGTTCTGCGTGTGTTCGCACACGGAGCCTCGGTTTATAGTCTCATCCGAAAGAATTTTGGGAAGAGTGGAGTCAGCACTCCAGGAGGGGAGAGAGAGAGAGAGAGAGAGAGAGAGAGAGAGAGAGAGAGAGAGAGAGAGAGAGAGAGAGAGAGAGAGAGAGAGAGAGAGAGAGAGAGAATAATCTTTATTTTTCACGGGTGACAAAATAAGCATTTACATACTTTTATTTATCCTCTGGCCCCTGCCCTCATTAGGGGCTATCAAAATAAAAGCAAAACCCCTTTTTAAAAAAAAAACACGAGAGAGAGGAGAGAGAGAGAGAGAGAGAGAGAGGAGAGAGAGAGAGAGAGAGAGAAGAGGAGGCACACACACACACAGACACACACACACACACACACACACACACACACACACACACACAACACACACAGAGTACAATAAGCAGCAGCACCCCACAGGTTAACCCCAGCAAGGCTGCGAACTACACCCAAGGGCAGAGGATGAACAGACCATGGGTGTCAACAAACCGGTGTCAGACAACAGGGGTCTTAGTTTCTGAATCGGCGGGGTCCCTAACACGTTCACAACACGGCCACACACGGCCGCACGACTCCAGTGCACCTGACCAGTCCCGTAACGTTACTAGGACGAGTTATCTCCCATCTCCCCCCAACTTTGTTTAAGTTAGGTCCCTTTCCCTGCGCGCGTGACCTCTTTGTACGCATGCATAATTAATTAATGTACAAAGCAGGCGGAACCCAAGTTTGGTCTTCGTTTTGCATTGTCGCCCACGCTTGGTTTTGTGTGTGTGTGTGTGTGTGTGTGTGTGTGTGGTTGTGTGTGTGTGTGTTGTGTGGTGTGTGTGTGTGTGTGTGTGTGTGTGTGTGTGTGTGTGTGTGTGTGTTGTGTGGTGTGTGTGTGTGTGTGTGTGTGTGTGTGTGTGTGTGTGTGTGTGTGTGTGTGTGTGTGTGTGTGTGTGTGTGTGTGTGTGTGTGTGTGTGTGTGTGAAATCGGGAGGGGGGTGAGGGTTGTCAGTTCTCCTTTCTTCCCTGCTCTCATTTCCATTAAAAACTCTCCCCCCCCTCCCTTTCGAGGACCCCTTACCCCCCCCCCCCCCCTCCCCTAACCCCTGATGTATTTCGTATTCTATGGTGACATCGCGTTTGTTACAATTATAGGGCAAATCTCCAGTGATCTAAAACCGAATGGGGTCAAACTAAAAGCCTGACATAACACCCTGCACAGGTCACAAATCAGGATGAATTTTAAACTCCTCTCTCCCTCTCCCCCCCCCCCCCCCCCTGTGCCGGGGACCTGTCAATATAAATAGCATCCCCAACTTCTGGAAATTATGGGCTAGGAATTCCCTCTTTTCCATCCCTTTCTTTGTTTTTGACCTTGTTCCTCTTCTTCCTGTCACCTCCTTCTTGTCTATTTTCTGCCCTCTTGGCTCATTTTCCCCCTGCCTTTCCCCCCAAAAAAGACTTAAGAGATAACAGTTCTCTCCTATGCCAAAGTCAGAGGTGCTGGGCCTGACTTGTTGGGCGCTTAACAGCAGTGCAACGCATTTTTGCTCATGATTATGACAGACGACAATAGTGGCTGTCAGAGGTTTAAAGAGGATTCTTCCTTAACTGGTAGAGAAGACGCTGGGGGCATAGCTCTGAGTTCTTTTTTTTTTGGACAGCTGTGTTCTTGAGGAAAGTTAAACATAATGAAGCCCGTCTTTCTTCAGGTCTTTTAGAATAATGTTAGGATTGTTCCTGTTAGGCGTCCATGCCATACCTGGCCTATTCTTCAATGGAAGCTGGATGGGTTTTTTTCATGTCTATGGAGTAGGGGGGGGGGGGGTAGATAGCCTTTTAGTTTAATTAGAGCCCTAGTTATCTATCCTCCTATATGGCTGTGAATCATGGACTCTGACAGCAGAGTTAGAGAGGAGAATCCAAGCATTCGAGAACAAGTGCCACAGAAGACTTCTCAAAATATCATACAAAGAACACAAGACCAATAACTATGTGAAAGAAGAAATCAAAAAGCGTGTGGGCCCCAAAGAGCCTTTGCTCTCCACCATAAAGAGGAGAAAGCTGATGTGGTTTGGTTACACCACAAGACACAACACCCTAGCAAAAACCATCCTGCAAGGAACAGTCGAGGGCAAGAGAAGAAGAGGCCGCCAAAAGAAATCAAGGGTTGACAACATCAAAGACTGGACCGCCCAACCCCTGCAACACCTCCTACTAGCCACACAGGATCGTGAAGCATGGAAAAAGATCTCTGTTGCGTCTTCTCTCATGTCCCCCCTACGTCCTTTGGGACATGGAAAGTGAGTGAGTGAGTGAGTTATCTTCTTCATCGTCGACCCAGAATTGAGCCACCACGAGGCATCCGTTTTAGGGTATTTTACCCTGAGTTAACACCATTACTGACTCCACTCTCCCCCCCAAAAATGTGCTTTGGCTGAAACTATAAACCAGACCCTGTGTGCAAATGCACGCAGAATATCTTGTGCATATGTTAAAAACCGGTTCTGCCTTTCGAAAGAGTATAGCATTTTGTGCTGGTAGGAATAGATGACATCTTTTTTTTAAATGCATGCATACAGGTGTCCTGTTTAGACACCATCCCCAAGGTCGAAATGCCATTACCTAAAACTGGGTAAAAACTGTTGCATATGCAATAACTCACCTCTGGTGTACCTTGGAGCTATAGCTGAGGAATGAAAAAAATGTTTATGCAAGATCTTCCATATGTATTGTACACAGCACCTCTGTTTTAAGTTTCATCAAAAGGATGCTTTACCTAAGTCTCCAACAGTTTTTTTTTTTTTATCCCTTCCACTATATATAATTGCCACATCAAAAGTTCGAGTTTCAGATTCCTAATGATGTGAAATCATCCCTGAGTCATGTGTTCGACTTTTAAAGGTATCCAGTCAGTTTTTGTGCAAACATGTCAGTACCTTGCTGTCATGTATGTTTATACAAATGCATGAGATGAATTATGCATGTTAGAGATTCTCTTCTAAATCATAATAGGATTAGAGGATGTTTCGAATTCAACCAACACGCACCTACTGCAATGGCTTATGCAGTCGGTGCAGTCCGCCTGCCCCCGTAGAATTCTTGCCAGATGTGGCGCACAGTGCTGTATGTGGAATGTTCTGCACGTGATAACATTGCCTTGAGAAACAGAAGGGAAACTGAAAGGAGACAAAATTAATGGTACAGAGTAATCTCTCTCCTTCCTGTGTAAAGCTTCTTTTTTTTTAAAATGACCAATGAAATATATGATTGTAACTTAGAATGAACTAAGACAGCATAGAGAGTGTTGTAATAATCTTGATTAAAAAAAAAAATCATTTACTAAGATCATTGCTTAGATCAGTGGCATCTATGATATTGCTGAGTATTTGCAGTTGGCTTTTTAGGAACGATAGGGGCCATTAGTGTGTGGGCAAATCACTCAGTATTCATACGCATAGATTACCCCACAGTTCCTTTTCTGAACTCCTGATAAAGAGTCCACTTAGAGTGCGGTGGTAAATTAATATAGAGTTGAAGTATCATGCATAGACTACTGCACATTTTTACTGCTTGATAGTGTCATACAGTTAAGCTGTTGGTTTGT
Organism: Stramonita haemastoma; assembly: GCA_030674155.1. Lineage (NCBI taxonomy): Eukaryota > Metazoa > Mollusca > Gastropoda > Neogastropoda > Muricidae > Stramonita > Stramonita haemastoma. The sequence goes on from CM060317.1 coordinate 22,232,146, forward strand.
GGGGAGTTTTCAGAATCTTGTTGTTGCTCTGGATATGTGTAGGCTTATGTGCTATTGTTATCTTTTCTGAACGGAAAGTTATTTAAAACAAATTGCCATTGTTCTTCTTTTCCTTGTTCTGGTCCTTGTTGTTTTCGTTGTTTTTCTTCAACTTTCATCATCATCTTCATCTTCATCATCATCGTCATCATCATCATTTTCATCATCTTCTTCTTCTTCTTCTTCTTCTTTCTCCTCCTCTGCTTTTTCTTCTTCTTCGTTGTCTTCTCTTTCATCTTCTTCCCTATCATCTTCTCTCCCCTCCCCCTTTTCTTCTATTCATCCTATCCCTCCTCTTCCTTGTTCTATGGTCTGGTTGTTGTATAGGCCAGTAACTCCTGCGCCCCTTCACTAAGTACCTGGAATGAAGACTGCGCCCTTGATACTTTTTTTCTTTTTTTTTTGTAAACAGAAACGGTGTCTAACAGAAAATTGACCTCTCTCTCTCTCTCTCTCTCTCTCTCTCTCTCTCTCTCTCTCTCTCTCTCTCTCTCTCTCTCTCTCTCTCTCTCTCTTCTTTGTAAAGAATGCCTATGCTTAAACCCCTTTAAAGTCGAGTTAGATGTGACGTCATCAGAAATGTCCACTTTTATTTAGTTATTGGTTGTTGTTTTTTTTCAGGTCCTGGAGTTTTTTCTTTGTTTTTGTTGTTGTTGTTGTTGTTGTTGCTTGTTTATTCTTTTTTTTTGTTTTCTTTGGGTTTGGTTTAGGTTGGAGTTTTTGTTTGTTTGTTTGTTGGGTTTTTTTGGGGGTGTGTGTGGGGTTTTTTTGTTTAAAACTAGAAATATTGTAGTTATTTTCCTCCTTGGTCTATAAAAGTTTACAAACATGAACTGTCCCTGTAGTCGGAATAAGGACACCTTAAAGGTAGCTAAAAACAGTTGCATAAGCAAAATCTCACCCTCTGGTGAATCTTAGAACTTTACTAAGCCAAGGAACAAAGAGAAAAAAAAAAAAAACCTAAGGGCTTCCCCCCCCCCCCCCCCAAAAAAAAAAAAAAAAACCCAGTAAAGAACTCATCTTTTTTTTTTTAACCAGTGTCTTTTTTTTTTGCTGTTGGGGGTGGGGTGGGGAGGTGGGAGTTGAAGGTTGAGTGGGGGGAAGGGTGTGAAGGGTGGGGTAAGGGGGGGGGGGCTTAGATAGTGCCTGTGACGTCATAACCAACGCAACTTCAAAGGGATTGAACATAACACCTCTTTTAAGAACGTGACACTAAAAAGAAAACCAGTTACTGTTGTAGTGTGTGTTGTGGTTACTGTTCTTGGTGACTGCTCTGGTGAGTGAAGCCAAACTTTAACTAGGAGATGGGGGGGGGGCTTGTTTTTAGAAGGTTTTTGTTGATGTTTTTGCTTAGGTTTTATTTTTCGTTTTTTTGTTGTTGTTTTTTTTTTTTTTTGGGGGGGGGGTGTTGAGTGTTGGGATGGCTGTGTTTCTTTTGGCTATTTTTTATGTTGTAAAAGATGACATGCTTGAGGAGGCTTCGCCTATGTTTGTTTTGGGTTTTGGGAAATATATATTTTTCTTATGGGGGGGGGGGGGGGAGATGAATAAACATAATGACATAGCTTCAGGGTAAAGGGGTAGAGTTGACAGAGAAGAAGAAGAGAGGAAAAGGGGGGAAGAGAGGGAGGAAGGGGGAAGGCAGGGAGACAGACCTGATTTTTAACCTGTTTAAATTCAAAAGGCATTGAGGAGATAATGACTTCTTCAGGGATGCAATTGTCAGATGGGGGGGGGGGGGAATGTTTCCACAACACTGCAGAAAGGTGATGGTTTTCTCTGTGTGTGTGTGTCCATGTGTGTGTGTGTGTGTGTGTGTGTGTGTTGTGTGTGTGTGTGTGTGTGTGTGTGTGTGTGTGTGTTCGTGCGTGCGTGCGTGCGTGCGTGCGTCTGTCTGTCTGTCTGTCTGTCTGTCTGTCTGTCTGTTTGTCTGCCCTTTTTTTTATTTAGAAGGTTTTTGTTTTGTTTTTTGCTTAGGTTTTATTTTTTTGTTCTTGTTTTTTGTTGTGGGTGGGGGTGGGTGTTTTGTTTTTGTTTTTGCAATCTTTTATGTTGTAAAAGATTACATGTTTCAGGAGACTTTAACCATGTTTGTTTGGGGGTTTGAAAAAGATGTTTTTCTTCTTTTTTTTGTAAATAAACATAATGACATAGCTTCAGAGGAAAGGGGTTGAGTTGACAGAGAAGAAGAAGAGAGGAAAAGGGGGAAGAGAGGTAGGAGGGGGAAGGGGAAGGTAGGGAGACAGACCTGATTTTTGAACCTGTTTGAATTCAAGGGGCATTGAGGAGATAATGACTTCCTCAGAGATGCAATTGTCAGATCGGGGAGTGTGTGTTTCCACAACACTGCAGATGGGTGACAATTCACACACACACACACACACACACAACATTCTCTCTCTCTCTCTCTCTCTCTCTCTCTCTCTCTCTCTCTCTCTCTCTCTCTCTCTCTCTTCTCTCTCTCTCTCTCTCTCAATGTGACATCAGTTGTTGTTTTTTTTATAATCATAGCCTCCACCTTCCTCCCTCTCCCCCAAAGAAAAAAAAAGGTATCTAGCCTGTGCATCCAGGTAGATTATTTTACAAATAATGGAAATTATTTTCTGTGGAAAATATTTCTTTGCCAGCATTGCTATACATGTACAAGTACAAGGGGCAGTAGCAACAGTACTTAAAAGTTTGTAAGAGACATGAAGACTTTGATTTGGGGGGTGGGGTTGGTGGGGTTGGGGGTTAAGTCACTGTAGGCAACTCACCGAAAGCGCACAGTCTGTTCTTAAGCGTGTTATCATCATACTTCTTCCATATCAGCAATATCATCTTTACTTATTATAGGTGATGAGTGTGAGTGCATACATGAGTGTGGTTTGTGTGTGTGTGTGTGTGTGTGTGTGTGTGTGTGTGTGTGTGTGTGTGTGTGTGTGTGTGTGTTGCACTTCAGTCCTCAGCTACATTCATAGGCTACAAGATTAATGTACAGTTAGGACAGCTATTGAACAGCTTTCACCTTTGTCTCTATGCAGCCATGTTGTTGCCATCCAGCTGCTGCATGTCTCAGGTCACTTCATGATAAAATTATCATCATCTGTAAACCTTCCACTTACTGTATAAAGCAGTTTTTGTATGGTTTGTTTGGTTGGGGACTTTTAAAAAATCAAAATACTAAATGTGGATAAAATTGGCTCCTGTAGCTAATAACTATTTGTGATGCTCCACCACGTAAGGAGTCGCATTGCACCTGAGGTCAATTTTTAGTTATTGAAATGCTATTAATTTGCAATGAAATGGCTATACAACACACACACAAAAAAACAGACTGAAAATTGAACAATTCTTTCAAAAGTTATTACAAATTGAAATGATAGACAGCAGGAAATGTCAAAATGAGAAATTGACAAGTTTAGTATCCTAATAGGTGGTCAGAATGAGGGCTTTGCTATTTCCAAAGCAAGTTTAAAGACAAAGGGAAACAAAATTATGCCTTGATATTTCACTACAAAGTAGAATAAGTGCTATAGTTTTATAATCAATCAAAATCTCAAAATCGACAACTTCACCCCCACCTGCCTTTAATGGCTCCTAGCCGGGAGAGTGGATTATGTGCTAAGCGACTCATTTCGTGGTGGAGCTCCCATTTTCTATAATGTGTTGACTATTAACTTGTTGGATGTTTTTTAGTTAGACACTCTTGACACCTTGACACCCTGAATAATTCATACTCTCTGGCTCATCAAGGCTCACCTAGGAACCACTATTTTATTTATGTTTTTTTTCTTTTATATTGAGGATAATGGAAGAAGCGCTCATATTCCGTTTTACAGCCAGTCCCAATGTGTGTGCAGTTTTGTAACTCTTGTCATATATTCCCACCGGCACATGGTGGGCTACTCTTACGAAAAGCGGAACAGGATTTAATGTGTGCGCAAGATGTTCTGCGAGACTGCAAGTACACACTGGATGAAAAGTCGTGTCTTCAGCTGTTTTCAAGTAACTCACGGTATAGGCAGCTGTACGGCTACTTCAGGGGAGTTTTCCGTTTTAATCCAACAGTACAGGTCACTATGCTAAGACCTTGTCAGAAGTGAAGACAATAAGGTTTTAAAGCTTCACAACGTTTCATGTAGGCCTTGGGATTAACATCATTAACTGGGTATCTTTATTTTGATTAAGCCAGTCAAGTTTTAAAAATTCCCGAAGTTGGAATGTGGCTACCTAAATGGCGGAGGTTGGGGGAGGGGGGGGGGGAGAGAACAAACAGTCTCATGGGCAAAAACTTTACTATTGATGAATCACATAGCTTTAGCCAGGAACAACTAAAAAAATCAAAAACAAAAACAAGATAGCTAAACAGACAACAGACAGACAGACAGGCAAACAGAGAGACAAACAAAACCCCAAACTCTTGAAAACGTAAAAATCAAAAACAAAAACAAGACAGCTAGACAGCCAGACAAAAACAGACAGGCAAACAGACAGACAGACAAACAATACAGAACTCCAAATTCTTGGAGAATATTTAGGTAGACAGCACTCTGTGGAGGCATTTCCTTAAAAGTAAAGTGCAGACTTACCCCCAGCTGAGCACACAGCATGGACAATAAACCTCTCAACTGTAATTACTAGGCTCTTTGTTGTTGTTGCTTTTACAGATGAGAAAAAAGAGAGTAGAAAGATGGCATACTTAAGTACTCAAGCACCCAAATGCACTTACTAGATATAGGCCCTTCATTTCTGCAAGAGAGAGAGAGAACTCGAACTCGAACTCGAAAGGTTTATTCATGAAAAAAGGCCATTGGCCCATACATGAAGGGGGTTGCCCAATAACCATAATGATAATTGCTTTAAGCTGACACAGGACGCTACTCCAAGCCATGGAAACCACAGCATTCTGAGCCTTTCTTTCGTCCAGTCTTTGTCACACACACACCCTTAGGTCTAGGCTAGCCAAGAAACCGCTGTAGTAGTTCTCTAAGTGTCGCTAAGTCCCTTGAAGCACAGGATAGGGTCTCCCTGTGTAGTGTGTTCTGGATTCGCTTCCATTCCGCAAACTGGCGAGTTTGACACGTTCCTCTTTTAGCATGTTTTTCTCTTGCTGTTTGACAAACCAGTACACACATACTGGCTCAGTGTCTAGTTGGCATGGGCACTGGATCACAATGTCGTCTGATTCACACGTCACAATATCTTCACCATCTGAATGATGTAGCACGGATTTTCTAAAGTGTGTATTTCTTTGTCTGTCTCTTAGCCTTTTCTGTACGGATCTATCAGTTAGAGTAGCCACATACTGTTTGACATTTCTTGTGTGGAATGGACCAACAATATTATCATCATTCACCTCAGGCTGCAAAACACACATATCAGCACAGTCACTACAATCAGACATACAGG
>CM060317.1:22242575-22252575 GCA_030674155.1 Stramonita haemastoma
GGGGAAAAAAACGATGTTCCTGTAATAAAAAGAACATACAATGTAAAAAACATCACCTCTAAAATTATTACATAATTTTAGTAGTTAGTATTACACAAGTTTCATTTACTTTAGGACAGATGATGGTCCATCCTATGAAACTGTGCAAGCATCCCAACATGTCTCATTTACTTTAGGACAGATGATGGTCCATCCTATGAAACTGTACCAACATTAATAAGAAGGACTAATTTACTTAAAATCAATGTACCAAATGACATTCCAATGCCATTATACCTGTTTTAGACTTGCTAAATGATTTATTACAAATAAATCAGAATTCTTAGTGAATGAAATCATTTTAAAAATCAAGTAGGCCTTTACACCCATATATTTGTAGTGTAAAGCCACACTAGAATATCTCCAGCATTTTAATAGCTGAACAATATTCTACCAAAAATTAAACATACAACAAAAACCATGACTGTATTAACATTTACATACTTTATTCAAAACAACCACTAGGTCTCACTGTTAGTTCACAGGCTAAAAGGCTCTCAAATTAAATTAATGCCCCCACTAATATTTCAACTGTTTGAGTTTTCTAAATGATATATCACAAGTACGTCAGAATTCGTAGTGATAAAATCATTACAAAAATTAAGTAGTCCTTCACACTCATATATTTGTAGTGTAAAGTCACACTAGAATATTTCCAGCATTTTAATAGCTGAACAATATCCTACCAAAAATTAACCTTATAACAAAGACCATGACGGTGCCAAAATTTACCCCACGCTTCCTTTGTTCAAAGCGATCACTTATGGTTCACTGTTAATTCACAGGTTGAAAGCCGGTGAAATTAAATCAAACATATAAATTTCATGAACCTTCCAAAACTTGTCTGAATTAAGCTGAAATTTGCTTAAACAGATAGTTTGATCAAAAACAAAATTAACAAAATGGAACCAAACCTTAATCAGGAACATCCAGACTCAGAGAGTCCAGTCACGCTCCTTTCCCTCACTGGCCCCAGGCAGGAAGTGAGATTTAAAAAAACAGAAATATCGCCATAGGCATGTCTTTAAGGGGACAGAACTCAGCTCTACAAGGGAGTTACTGAACTTAACGCTTAGTAACACCAAACACAAAAATACATTTTTGTGAGGGGGGTTACATATATAACTGTGCACTGACAGCCCACTCCCATGAAGACATCCAGTGCATAGCAGGCCATTTTGCTAGGGCCTGCAGATGCATTGGCCTCACAGTTAGCCTGAGCAAAACAGAGAGCCTGTATTAGCCTGCACCAGCACAGGTTCGCAGCGCCCCAGCACCGCCACCTGTCATCATCAACAACACAGTGATCGAGACTGTGGAGAAGTTCTGCTACTTAGGTAGCACTGTCACCAGCGATGGATCTCTGGATGGAGAGAAGACTCTGAGCATTTCAAAAGCCAATGTTGCTCTTTGCCGACTGAACAAGAGACTTTGGCAAGAGCACAGCATCAAAGTCTCCACCAAAATTGCCTTATACAGAGCTGTTGTCCTGAGCGCTCTGCTCTACTGCTGTGAATCTTGGACAACCTGCCGTCTCCACATTCAACAGCTGGAACAGTTCCATCAGCGTTGTCTGGGAAAAATCTGCAACATCAAATGGCAGGACCGGGTTTCCAACCTTCAGATCCTGGGAAAGTGCGGACCTTCTAGCATCGAGTACCTGCTCATCAAGGCCCAACTCCGCTGGACTGGACATGTTGTTAGGATGGACGATGACAGGATTCCAAAGATGCTCATGTACGGACAACTGAAGCAGGGGCAACGTGCACAAGGAAGGCCCTGTAAAAGATGCAGGGATACCCTGAAGACCAACCTCAAAAACTGTGACATTGACACTGGCTCATGGGAAAGCCTTGCGGCAGACAGGGCACAGTGGAAACACCAGTGCTCTCTGGGAGCGAAGACCTTTGAGGCCAACAGAACAGCTGTCATCCTAGAGAAAAAGAACAGATAGAAACATCGTCCTACCCCAGTGGACTCCTATCCCTGCTCTGTCTGCATGCGAAGCTGCGTGTCCAAGATTGGTCTTCATCTTCATCCACATGAGGACCCATTCCAGCAACTGACCTGTCAATCTACTCATATGTCTACAGACAGGAGAGTTCATCATATATATATATATATATATATATATATATATATATATATATATATATATATATATATATATATATATATATATATATGTGTGTGTGTGTGTGTGTGTGTGTGTGTGTGTGTGTGTGTGTGTGTGTGTGTGTGTGTGTGTGTGTGTGTGTACATAGTTTACAGATTAACTACGCACTTCAAAATCCCACAATTCCTGATTAAGTTTGTTGTTTAGAAACACCAAAATGTCCAACACACCACACACACCTGCATTTTGCGGCCAGTCAAGCATCTGCCTTCAGGTTGGTGACCCAGTAACATTTAAGACTGGTTCTATGGTCCCTCGTGATTTTGCTAGCAGTGGAAGAGCATTAATGTGCCTATAAGCCTGGGAATATCTTTAAAACAGCAAAGAGAGGAGTAAAGGTATTAAAAAACAATAACACTGTCACACACGAAGGAGACAGTGTTAAAGAATTTTAGACATAACATTAGCACTATGTACATATAAACGCCAGGAAAAGTTGGAAGTGTATAGGTGTGGGAACGCTGGCCACCCCAGGTGTTTCACACTTTGCTGTTGACTTTTTGTGAAGCCTCGAGTAGAAGAGAGGGTCAAAGGGGGACTGAGATTTTTACGCAAATTGGTTTACATTGTGAAGAAGTGGTGATGTCGACACAGACTAGGAACACATGGTCGGAAAGAGGCTGAGGAACAACATGTAAAATGTTTAACTACATAAGCACACACACAGTACCACCACCACTACCATGCACGCACATACACTGTTACATACACAGGCTATGCAGTGTGAATGTGCATGTGTGTACGCATGGGATGTGTGTGTGTAGGCGTGTTACAGCTTCGGTCTATATTATGGATGTGTACATGCATGAATATGCACATGTGTGATTCATACCCTATATTTAGATAGCCTGTTTGTTTAAATGTTACTCTGGTCGAGGGTGTGTGTGTGTGTGTGTGTGTGTGTGTGTGTGTGTGTTGCTTTAAAATTGTGATTCTATTTTTCTCTTCACTATCCATCCTCGTTACTAGCACTGTATCGCTTTTTATAAATTATTTGTTCAGTAAGTCAATGTATTTCAGCACTTGGGGGCTATTTTCTATGAATATCTCTTTTTTCCCCCACTTGCATTGTGAATGACTGCAGCATCTTCCCTTGGTAAAACCGGTATGATTTTCGCTTAGTTTAAGACCCACCACTAAAGTCTTTTCGTGTGGTGTTTCAAGGAACGTGGCCAAGTGACGTGAGGAAAGAGATGTCTCTGTGACTGGCTGTGGTTGGTTACTGCAGTGTCTCTTGCTCCTCTGTTTTTCCCCCACAAGACCGGTACAATTTCTGTCTGCTAGTTGCAGCAAGTCTATTTTCTCATGCCTGTTTGAAAACTAGTGATGATCTTCTTGATGCCAGTCTGTCTACATGTGATTATTCTGTCCACCCCAACAACTCTTTTGTTGGTTGTTGTTGTTTTGGGGTTTTGTTTGTTGTAACTTCAGTGACAAAACGCAAGCTAAAGTAGTACGGGCACATCACACGAACATCTGGACTGGCCAAGACTGTCCTACAGGGAACAGTACAAGGAGGGAGACGAAGAGGCAGACAGAGAGAAAGGATGGGAAGTCAACATCAGAGAGTGGACAGGCCTTGGGTGAAACGATCTGCTACGGAGGGAGGACTATGGGGAGTGAAGGAAGGTGGTTGCAAAATCTTCAGTGTTGTTGTTGTTGTTGTTGTTGTTGTACTTGTTTGGTTGTTGTTTTGTTTGTTTTTTGTCGTTGTTGTTGGGTTGTTGTTTTTATAGGGGGTTCAAATTCTTGGCTCTTCTGGCTTCTTTGCGCAGGATTGTGCTCTAAGAGTCTAGGGCTGACCTTAAAGTGGATGTTGCTCTTGCTAACAGGGATGGGGAGCTTTCTAAGACCTAAGACAGGTCATGAAAATGGTCAGAAAGCAACAAGTCTTTTTATCGGTCAGCGCTTTAGCGAGGCTGGGGTTGGGGTTTTTCTCAGTGATGTTTTATGCCCATGTCATTTATCTCCCTGTATCCTCTTCTACTTCTCTGGACTGCGTCTTGCAAGATTGTCTTTCAGAAGTGGTTTGACCATATGACTTGATAGTGCCACTGTATTTATTTTCTGTTTATGACTATTGTGAGGAGAAAAACGTTCATAACGATCCGTGGCTTGTCTGATGCTGCTGCATGTTTCAGTCCTCATTCGTGACATGGTCCAGAATCGCCCGAGATGCCAAGAATTCTGCAGCACACCATTATTCTGCTTAAGTTCCTCTCTTCTCTGCCAATTGTAAAGTCCAGGACTTCTCTGCACACAGGACGAATGCAATCAGGAATTACAGTTTTATCAGATTGATGTTTTCGTCTGTCCAGAATGGATCCAGCTTTGCTATGGTCGATGATGTCTATGAAGCTCTTTAAATAAAAACCACCAACAGAATACTGAAGTATGCAAGTCGAGGGGATTTTTCCCCTGGAGTTAACATCAGTGCTGACTCCACTCTCCACAAAAGTCTTTCGGATGAGACTGTAAATCGAGGCCCCGTGTGCAAACGCACGCAGAACATCTTGCGCACAAGTTAAATCCTGGTCCGCTTTTCGTAAGAGTAGGCCATTGTGTGCCGATGGGAATAGATGACAAAATTTACACATCTGCATACACACGGGGACTAGATGAAAAAAGCACATCAGTGCTTATTCCATTATCCTCAATATTAAAGAATAAAGAATAAAATATGCATATATATATATAAAAACATGCCTGGAATTCCATGCCTATTCTCACCAGGGGTCCTCTCCATCTCAGACTCTGTTAAATAGTTGACCTCCATCACTGTCACCCCAGGGTTTAACAAAGTAAGCAGGTAGATTTAGCTGGTTTAACTGGATTTACCTACCTGTGAAAACTGGTGGGAGGAGTTTGCACCTTACCTCCAATGATGATGCAAGTGTTTCATATTCTCCCGCTGTTCTCCACCCACGATATTCTCTGTCTGTCTGTCTGTCTGTCTGTCTGCCTGCCTGCCTATCTGTCTGTCTGTCTGCCCCCCTCCCCCCCCCCCTCTCTCTCTCTCTGTTGCAGCTAAATATTTTTGGGTGGGGTTTTTTTGGTTGTACTTTGCTTGTTTGCTTGCTGCTTTATTTTTGCTATTTTTTTTTGTTTGTTAAAGTGTATTGTTTTTTGTGTGTGTGTTTTTTTTTTTGGGGGGGGTTGTTGTTGTTGTTTTTGTTTTTTGTTGTTTTTAGTTTTTGTTTCTTTGCTAGATAGATGGCTTGATGAAAAAAAGCAAATTTATTGCTTACTCAATGTACCATCTGAAAATGAAATTTTGATTTGATTTGATTTGATCTCTCTCTCTCTCTCTCTCTCTCTCTCTCTCTCTCTCTCTCTCTCTCTCTCTCTCTCTCTCTCTCTCTCTCTCTCTCAGGATATGTGCCCCTTGTGTGCCCACATATATGAGTGAGTGAGTGAGTGAGTGAGCGAGTGAGTGTGTGTGTGCATGTGTGTGTGTGCGTGCATGCGTGAGTGAGTGCATGCTTTAAGTTTTAAGTTTGAATTTATTTGCTGTTTAGCCTCTTCACCGGCCATATAGTCAAGTCTCCCACTGTCAAATTTCTCTCTCATCAGCTCTCCACAAAAAAGTAAACTAAACCAACTAGCAACACCCTAGTCCCACCTTTACTCCCGCCTTTTTTCCCCCACCCAGTGTGTCAGCAGGTGAGTGGAGATGGGCAGCAGAAAGTCAACAGTCAGCAGGTGTGTGAAACACGTGGGATGATGGTCAACAGTGTCAGCCTCTTGCACTTTTCCACTTATAGCCGGCTGCTGCATAATGATTTGCATGATGTTCTGGTTTTGGTTTTGATTGTTTCTTTGTTGTTGTTGTTGATACTGTTGTTGTTCTTTTTTGTCTTTTGTGTGTGTGTGTGTGTGTGTGTGTGTGTGTGTGTGTGTGTGTGTGTGTGTGTGTGTGTGTGTGTGTGTGTGTGTGTGGTGTGTGGTGTGTGTGTGTGTGTGAGAGAGGAGATGTGGTGGTGGTGTTTGTGTGTGTGTGCATGCGGCAGAGGTTGCGAGTGCACACACGCATGAACGTGCATGTGTGTGCGTGTAAGCGTGTGTGTGTGTGTGTGTGTGTGTGTGTGTGTGTGTGTGTGGTGTGTGTGTGTGTGTGTGTGTTGTGTTGCTGTTGTTGTTATTGCTGCTTTTGCTGTCTCAGTTGTGGTGACCTCTTTAGCCTGGTAGGCCACAGACAGATGCACCAAAGCAGGTTCACTAAACTAGTCTGCCTTATCCAGAACAGGGGACAATGAGCATGAAGCTGACTGTTGGTAAGCCACTAAGCAGAGAGGACCTTGTACTTCAAAGTGTGTTGCTTTGGTTTGGTTTGATTTCATTTGATCTGATTTGGTTATTTTATACCAGTTTACTTACGTACTTACTTATGCCTGTGAATTCCTTTGGGAACAAAGGGCTGCAACAACACTCCTCCAAGGACTATGGGAGATCCTCTTCAGCTCGGCCAATGTCATTCGGCTGCCTTCGTCATTACCACTTTATGTCAGGGCATATTTCTCAGTGTGAAATTCAGGATGCTCTCACCTAGGGAGAGGGACGTCGCCATAAGAGCAGGGCCACCCTTTTTTTTTCTTTTTCCTGCCTGCAACTGTATTTGTTTCCCTACCAGAGTGTCTTTTTTCTACAGAATTTTGCCATGGACATCTCTCTTGTTGCTGTGGGTTCTTTTACGTGCGCTAAATAATTATATACAACACACAACGGGGACTTCGTATATTTGTCTCATCTTAAAGACTAGCACCCAGACCACTACTCATGTTCTAATGGATAGGGGAAAGTTTTTGGCCCAAATGGGGTTCGAGCCACCACACACATCCTACCGGACTTTTTGCTTTCTAGGCAGGAGCTCTACCTCTAGACCACCGATCCACACACATAAGCTGGACAGGATTTACCAAGCTTTTTGTCTTGTTGACAGAGATAGCTTTTCTGTTGAGCCAGGCTGAGTGAATTGCCCATTCTGGACAGATGGGACGGCTTCTCCTTGGATTCCTTGGGGCACTGGTCTTCTCTCCTGAAACACTCAGACAGAAACCCTTGCTGTCTGTCATATGAGCCAGATGACAATGCACTGCCGTTAAGTGCCTGTCACAGCCCCGGTATGGCCTGTGCGTTGGTGGGGCTCTAGGCAACATCACTGGATTGGAAGTGCCTGTCAGGTCAGCTGAGTGCATTTGACTTCGGTGTAGGAGAGAACGGGTACCTTTAAGTCTTTCTTGGGAAACAAAATGCAGAAGACTGGACCAAGGGGGCAAAAACTTGTCAAGTCAAACTTGTATTTCCCAGGTGTTGCATGTACATGTGTGTGTGGGGTGGGTGGGTAGGGGATGCATATGTACTTGCTGCTCTAGTTGGCTTTGAATTCAAGTCAAACTTTTATTTCCAAGGTGTTACATGTGTGTGTGTGTGTGTGTGTGCATGCGTGTTGTGCATGCGTGCACTTTCTTCAATTTAAGGCCCCTTCACTCATAGTGATGTGTGGTGTGTGTGTGTGTGTGTGTGTGTGTGTGTGTGTGTGTGTGTGTGTGTGTGTGTGTGTGTGTGTGTGTAGGCGGGTGCCTATGTACTTGCTGCTCTAGTTGGCTATGAATAATTTAGTTCTTCAGTCTCCTACCTGAGCACCTACCCCCCCCCCTTCCCTCTCCCCCCTCCCTCAAAGTCAATGTTTCCAGTCACAGTTCTCCACAGAGTAAACCAGCTAGGCCTAGCATAGCTTCACTCCAATCCCCCTCTAATTCCCTCACCACCCAGTGTGTTAGCAGGTGATTTGAGAAAGTCAACAGGCAGGTGTGAAACACGTGGGAGGGTCAACATTTCTTACACCTCTGCTTTCTCCACTGGGCTCAGTGCATGCATCATACATGATGCTCTTGTTTTACTGTGGTCGTTTTATTTGTTTGTTCTGTTGCTTTATATGTTTGTTCTCTTGTCTTTATCGTTTGCAGTGTCAACTTCAGCTCCCTGCAGGATAGCATTCTCAGCTGGGGGCGGGGGGGGGGGGGGGGGGGGGCTGTCAGTATAAATAGCATTCCCACCTTCTGCAGATTATGTACTAGAAATTCCCTCTTTTCTATCCTTTCTTTGTTTCTGCCTTGTTTCTTTTCTTCTTGTCACCTCCCTCTCGCTTATTTTCTGCCTTCTTCGACTAGGTCCATTCTTCTGCCTTTTTGTTTTCCTCCAGAAAGACTGAAAAGATGATAATTCTCTCCCATGCCGATGTCTGATGTGCTGGACCTGACTTGTCAGGCGTTTAACAGCAGGGCAATGCATTTGAGCTCGTATAGTAGACAACCAAAGACAAAGACAAACGACAAAGCAGTGGACAGGCCTTGGGTAGAACGATCTACTACAGAGGGCAGAGGACCCTGGGGAGTAAAGGAAGCTGGTTGCAAAATCTTCAGTTGTGCCCCCCACGGTCCAGGGTACTACGGGTCAGGTGAAGGTGGAGGTGAAGGTAGACAACAATAGCTGCTGTCTGAGCGTTGGACAACGATGATGAAAACGTCTGCCTCAGTCTGCCACTCAAAAGATGATCACAGGCTTGTTCTGTCAGTCTACAGTACTGTACCTCCAGAGAATGGATATTCTGAAGCGGTTGTTGGGCCACCAACCAAAGGAGACTCTGCACTGTGTTACTTTGGTAATGTTAAGGTAAAGATAAAGGTGTCCCATAACCTGTGTGGTCGTAGGGGAGCGAGGCGTCAGAGACCTCAGCTTCTCTAGGGGCCAGCATGTTGAGGGCGGCGCCCATCTCCTCTCCCTCGCTGCTTTACCTTCCCTGACCCTAAAGAGGGCAGGTACCCATTTACAGCTGGATGAACTGTAGCTGTAGCCAAGGCGTGCAAACGGTCACCCATCCAATTGGCAACCACGCTCGAGGCTGTTTAACCTTGGCTGGGGGAAAGCCAGCGCTCTGACCACTGAGCTATCCTGTCCCCATGATTGGTAATGTTAAGACCTCAAATATTATGTAGGGCACAACTTACTATGAGAATAAATATTGCTCACCTGTAAAAGACAAAACACATACGCAAAGTGAGAATATGTGGCAGACTGTCTGTCATACCGCTTCTTTGGCAAAGATCAAAAGCTTTGCCAGTTTGTGGTGTAAGCTAAGTGCCAACAAGGCCTATATTAAAATGGGGGTATGCTTTAAGATGTTGTGTTGAGACTGTACTTCAGCCATGACAGGGTCTTAGCACAACAACTTATACCTATCTTCAAAGGTATCTTGCGCCCACGTTAAATCCTGTTCTGCTTTTCTGTAAGAGCAGGCCATTGTGTGCCAGTGGGAACAGATGACAAGATTTACAAAACTGCATACACACGGGGACTGAATGTAAAAAAGCACATGATTGCTTATTCCATTATCCTCGATATATAACAATAAATAAATTAAAAATAATATAAAGGGGAAAATAAAATACCCCTATGAAGTCATAGTAGGATTGCCTGTATGATGAGACACTGAAAACAGTCATACACACAAACTTGTCACTCAGCTGTGCCTTTGTCTCACAGTGATTCCCAGGTGGGATAAGTGAGACATAGTACATAACATTGGTAACTCCCAGGGTGTTAAGCTGAGAACGCCCAACTCCAGCACACCACATCTCTCCAACTGTCAACTCCATCTCAGATTCTCTCTTCGCCACAAGGTTACTTACTACTCCTCCCCCCACCCCAACTCCATTCTCTCTCTCTCTCTCTCTCTCTCTCTCTCTCTCTCTCTCTCTCTCTCTCTCTCTCTCTCTCTCTCTCTGT
>CM060317.1:22257575-22277575 GCA_030674155.1 Stramonita haemastoma
TTTTAAGAAAATCTAAGATTGAAAAATTGGAAACAAACTGAAATTAGACAAGAAAAGAAAGATAAAGAAAACGAACCAACATCAACTATGAAAAAAGGATATTCATTTTTTTTTTTAAAACAAAAGCAATTACCATACGTCAAAAGAGACCAAAATGAACTGTTAAACTTATTTGTCTGCTGTGTAGGCTATACTTAAAGTGTGATGTGTTTATATAGCACTGCTCCTCAATAAACTGTTCCTTAGATATCACACACACACACACACACACACACACACACACACACACACACACACACACACATTATTCTTAATCTTTTGTGGGCATGGGCGACACACACACCACACACACACACACACACACACACACACACACACATACACACACACACACACACACACACACACACCACACACACACACACACACACACACACACACACACACACACCATCAATTAAATAGATCCGAATAATCATAATCATTTTGACTTAGGCAAAACGTTTTTGGCCACGAGGACCTTCACCAGACAACTAGACCAGCAGGGACATTCACCACCAAGGAGGGAGAAGGCAACATCAAAGGGCGGGTAAATCTAGCTGAAGGGGGCGTCAGGGGCAGACAAATCTAGCTGGAGGGAAGCGGTCCTTAGCAGATAAGCAGACCTTGCGTAGGAGTTGGCTGCCGAGATTTTGTTCCAGACTGCCTGTCGTATGCTCGTCCTCTTCTCGCTGGATAAGGCCTCACAGCACTCTGTAACACACACACACACACACACACACACACACACACACACACACACACACACACACACACACACACACACACACACACACACACACACACACACACACACGTGAATATTTAAGGTACCCATCCATGTTCTGGCACCTACAACGCAAACAAATTCACGTATACACACCCAAGCTTGGGCGTAAACATGATTAAACACACACAGGCATTTACGCACACACACACACGCGTGCACGCGCACACACGCGTGCGCGTGCGCGCACACACACACACACACACATACACACACACTACCCCCCCCCCTCTCTCTCTCTCACTGGCAAAAATTAAATAAATGATGCAAGAAAATAAGTGGACAAATGAGCCTCTGTACTGGCATCATTAAAACAGCAGATTTAGCAGTAACAACAACAATAGCAGTAGTAAATAAAGACAGCAGTAACAGTAGCCAAAGTTTTGTGTGCTCTAAATAATATTACAGCAACTAATTTATTCTTGTATTTATTCATTTACGTCTATTTATTCATTCTATTCTCATCTTTTTGTGGTTCATTTTTTTGGTTACTTTCAACACATTTTCAAAGATGAATATATATATATATATCATTCACTCACGTTTTATTCAGCTCTGGAACCACTATTGCCCCAGCATGGGATGAAGCATGCTTTCTAGAAGTCACTTCCCTAAACATGTGTCTGGGTTTATTGTTGCCCTAGTGTACCCTGCTGGGTGCTTTCTGATAGCATACAACCAATGATATTTCTTTGCGTTTTAAGTTGTTCCGGAGCTGGAAAGGACATGCCATTATTTTCCCCAGACACAACTGACAGTGTAAAGAGAACGAGAGAAGAAGAAGAAGTTGTTCCAATTCCATTAATTATTCATGTAGGCCATTTTTTCTTACTACTCTTTCGCTCTATCTTTCTATCTGCCTTTCTTTCACACACCCTTCTTCTTTCTTTCTTCATGTCACTATGTTTAAAACAAACAAAATACAACAAAACATAGCAATGCCTCACATATTTACCTAGGTGGACAGCAGCCTCTCATATAGATGTCACACATTTTATCAACAACTCTAAATTTTATACAACTAGAAAAAAAAGAATATAGGGCTTGTTGCTGCTCTTGTCAATGGTGCCCAAGCATTGTCCATGTCACTGTCGCCATTATTCTTAGTCTTTGTCATCAATAATCTTTTCATTGTCGTCATAACCACCACTGTCACGTTTGAAAGCGGGAGAAACTATATTATAAAGTTTAATGTGCCTGCCAGTAGGCCTACTTTCATGTACACACACACACGTGCGTGCGTGCGTGCGTGCTTGTGTGTGTGTGTGTGAGCGCGCGCATGCACGCGCGCGGGCGCGCTTAATGGCTAAATGAATAGCAAATGCTTCAGTGAAACAAGGAAGACTATCTTAACATAAATTACAGTATTTTATCAAAACCATTATCTCAGTAATGTCCCTCTACCCCTCTTCACGCCCCCCCCCCCCCCCCCCTCCACTATTTTATAGCTCTAGTAAGACTATTGCTGTGGTAGGGTATGAGCTATGAAAACTTAATCAACACATCGGCAGAATTTAGGAAAAGATCTGTTCACTGACTTAATGAATCTCTCCATGTACATTTATATAAATCAAGGCCGTTTAGAACATCTTCGAAATGTCACTGAATTATACAATTACCACTTCACTGATACATCTTCTCCTCTGAAATCTGAGTATAACTCTCTATGCTGGCTGAAGTACTTGAAAATACACCAAACTTTTCATCCAGTGTGGAAGTCTCGAGGTGATATTCCTATTATTATCTGATGAAAGAAACAAAGAGCATGTTCTGGGTGACCCCCAGGTTGTTCAGCCGGGGAACGCCAATAATATCAACAAAAACAACAACAGCAACATCTTGATGCCACAAGACCATGAGCTGACGAATGTGCATATATAAACTGTCACAGACAATATTTTCAGACGGGCAAAATAAACAAACAAAAATTTTACAAGGATTACACAATGTCTGAATTTACCTGTATAAACGTACTTTTTTCCCCATTTTTTTTCTTTTTTCTGTATGTCTAATATCACCATGTTGTGGGGAGATGTAAAATTGAAGACCACCCCACCACACAAGCTACAGCAAAGAAGAATAAGCTAAGGTAAAAAGTAATAGATAAAGCTCTATAAAAAAAAATAATGATAACGATAGTAATAAAACATAAGGTATGAGCGACAAAGGACGCACTTGCAGCTACAACGAATGAGTTATGGCAACAAAGAGTTAAGGTTACAAAGAATGAGCTAAATCACAGAGAATAAGGGTATAGAGGAAAAGCTCAGGCAACAAATAGTTACCTCAAGCTAAAGGAATGATGCTACAAAGAGGAAAGTGATGCCACTTAGGATGAATTAATGCTACAAAGAATGCAATTGTAGCTACAACAATGATCAAAACTACAAAGATTGGGCTAGTACTGCATAGATTGAGTCATGGACAACAAAAGATGGAAACAACAAGGAAATGATTGAGGGTAGCAAAGAATGAGCCTGGATGACAACATATGAGCAATGACCAACAAAACAGTCATAGACAGCAACAGATAATGGCCAACTTATAACAATTATGGCCAACAGAGAAACAATAAAGAAAAAAAACAACTAATAATAATTTTTAAAAACCCTGGATAATAAGAATGAGTTGGGGGCAAGGTGAACAAAATTAAACAAAAAGAATGATTCAGGAACAGCAAAGAAGGAATTGATAGCAACAAAGAATGACAAAAGGACCACAAAAGACCATACCGAGTGACTTAGGACCACGTGACTGGGCACGAAGCGTGATTTCAGGACAACAGAAAGATCTAGAGGCAACACAAAAAGACAAAGGCAACAAGGAATGACTTGAGGGGCAACAAAAAAACAACTTGGTGACTTTGGAGAGGAAAAGAATGAACAAGAAATGAGCTGAAGCAACACAAAGAATGAACTGAATTAATTTAACAAAGAACAGAAGGAAAGTGTCACTTCCTCTGGGACGGCATGCTTAAAGAGAACACGAAGCTTTCTGAATCTTTAAAAGCATTGGGGGGGGGGGGGGGGGGGTTAGAACAAACTGAAATCAATCTGCAGAATTGAATTTTTGAGTGGCCAGGGACACCCCAATGTTGACTCGATACCATACGTGACGTCACTGGGGCAGTTGGGTCTTTCACTTCCGCACACTAAACCACGTTCGGCATTGGCAAGGCTTAATCTTTCGGATAATCTTCACTGGCAAATTGCTAAGCACAAGGAACCTTGCTTTGATATCCTACGATTCCAAACTTTAAGGAATAAGGAGTCTCCAGAATCATTTCATGGCGACTCAAAATTGTCTGATCGAAGGATCTTCACACAAAAGATCAACAAGCTGTCAAATTATATATTCTAGGAAGTTTTGCCCCTTCTCAGACTATGCCAGCTTTTCCAGGTTAATTTTTTATGTAATGCAGTCATCAGTAACAATTACTGGAAATGGAAAATGGAATAAAAAAAAACTCAACAAACATCCCCCCTCAACTTGTTATCCCTCTGTTCACGGAAACAAACCATGATTTTCGCAATGCTGTTCTGCGTCTGTCAGTGACATTCCTTTCCAGAACTTTCCCCGCTCTTCGGTTTTTTTGCGGGTTTTTTTTTTTTTCGTTCCTCGGCTAGAGCTAAATGGGGAAATTTTGCGTATGCGACCGTTCTTGCCCACCATGAAGGACTTCGGGGGTTGCTCTTCCTTCAAATCCCACACAAGCAAGCATTCAGATATGGTGATGTCCTGGTTATTCTTCAATAAACTGAAGTAAAAAATTTAAAAAAACACACACAAAAACTAAAATAATCAAATGTGGGTACTTCAATGCGCGTTTTAAAGACAGGAACACTGTTGTTTTGGGGGTGTTTTTTTTGTTTGTTTTTTTAACTTGCTGGTGTTTTAAAGCCCTGTTAGGCCGGCCTCCTACACGGGCTTGAGCTTCGTGTCTCCTTGAACAACAGTCAGGAGCCCGGGGTTTAAACAGACCTGGGTCACATCCGATGGAAGGAGATGGTCTTGGCCTTGGTGGTGGCGGAGGACACCTTGTTCCTTAGAACGGCCCGGAGTTCGCCTCTCCGCTCCCCCGACATCTTCTCAGTGAGGTCTGGACAAGGAGGGAGGGAGGTGTTCAGTAGTGAGGCTTCTTCATCCACACACACACACACAGGCACATCTACAGTACACTCTCATGCTTGTATAGGAGACGTGCACTGTGCGCGCATACACACACACACATACACACACACAAACGCTGCCACACGCACGCACGCAGCCACACACGCACACACGAGCGCGCGCATGTCGGATAGGTTCCACATGCATGAATACGTTTAGGCTACGTATGCACACACGCAAGCTCATGCATGTTATTGTTGATTAAAAAAACCAAACGTGTGTGTTGTGTGTGTGTGTGGTGTGTGTGTGTGTGTGTGTGTGTGTGTGTTGGGTAGGCGCGCGCGTGCATGCGTGCGAGCGTGTAACTGTGTCCTTTCAAAATATAGCAGCATCAGGACACGAATGCCTTAACAGCCAACATAGGTTCGCACGTTCGGTTACTGGCTAGGAGATCGCAGGTTCGAATCCCATAAGCGTCATAGGGTTTTCTTGCACTCCGATCGGTTTCTTCCCAGAGTGAGTTTGCTAAGGGCTCGCTGGAAAAACTGGGACCACACAGTCGAGCTCTATCCACTTAACGGGTGTGATTTTGAGTGTTGCTCAAATTACCTGCAGGTATCTGTATCTCTCGAGCTCGGCTGAGGCCAGGAAATATCATTATTGGAAGCATAGACTACATCACTGCCCAGTTCAGAAGTCTCAAAGCAAGTGCACTTCCATAGCAGCAGCATTACTCATCCTCATCATTATTGATCATACATCACAAAATACAAATTGTCTCTGATCTAATTCGGTGGCTGATTGCTTTGGCCTCAGGTGACCTCGGTTTCCATTTGCAATGCACTTCTATGCTTGTGATGAGTTTGTGTCAAAGCCTTCGGAGTAGCAGGTTCACGGGAGAAGGTCGTTGGAGGGACGTTGTGGTGGTTATCACCCTGGGTGGGTGTCCTACTCAGTCTGGCTCTGTAAATGAGCTAATACTGTTGTCAGTATGGGGCTTAGTAAGTGGTGCCCTAAGTATGTTAGCTCAGAACAGGTACCACTGAACACCGCCAAAGTGACCCAGCAGCAGTGCAGGGTCCCTCTGGCTGGTGGCCACACGGCATGCAGCCTAACACTGGCAGGCTCCTCGTGGAATTCTTCCCTGAGGATGAAACATGGCTGGAATGGAGAAATTGAAATGAGAAGCATGGGAACAGCAAGTCAGATACATCACAGTAGATGAGGCAGCACAGAAAAACCATATCACACACACACACAACACACGCACACGCACGCACGCACACACACACGCGACACAGACAGACAGACAGACAGACAGCCAGAGAAAGAGAGACAGACAGACAAAGAGAGACAGAGGGACAGAGATACAGAGACAGAGAAAGAGACACAGAGAGAGAGCGAGCGAGCGAGCGAGCGAGCGAGAGAGAGAGAGGAGGGGGGGGGCGGTTAGTTATATGTAAATAAATGTGAAACAAAGGAAATGAAAGGCAAAAGAAAATGGCTCCACACCTTTGATAACAGAAATGTTGAGCATGCATTGTACTAAGAGACAAGCAGCTAGCCTAGGACATGGAACATACGAGACACAAAACGTGGTAGCCATTTCCAAGCATACACATATGTCAGAAGCAGTATCTCCATTTTTCCTTCATATAATTTCGAGGATGTGCGGTTGTGTGTGTGTGTGTGTGTGTGTGTGTGTGTGTGTGTGTGTGTGTGTGTGTGTGTGTGTGTGTGTGTGTATTTTATTTATTTATTTACTATTTTATATCGAAGATAATGGAATTAGCAATCGTGTGCTCTGTGTGTGTGTGTGTGTTTGCGTGCGTGCGTGCGTGCGTGCGTGCGTGCGTGCGTGCGTGCGTGTGTGTGTGTGTGTGTGTGTGTGTGTGTGTGCTTTTTTTTGATGGTCTCAAAGAGGCTAACTTCAAGACAGAAGATAGACTCTATGTTCATTCAAGATGGATCAGTGGTCTAGAGGTAACGCGCCTGCCTAGAGAGCGAAAAGTCCGGGTCAGAAGTGTGCGGTGGTTCGAACCTCGTTTGGGCCCCAAACTTTTCCCCCATCCATTAGACCATGAGCGGTGGTCTGAATCCTAGTCTTTCGGATGAAACAATAAACGTAGGTCCCGTGTGTTACATCTAATTATTTAGCGCACGTGAAAGAACCCACGGCAACAGAAGAGTTGTCCCTGTCAAAATTCTGTAGAAAAAGCCACTCAGATAGGGAAACGAATACAGTTGCAGACAAGAACAGAAAAAAAATAATGGGTGGCGCTGCTCTTGTGGCTACACACACGCACACACACAGCGCGCACGCGCCACGCGCGCGCGCACGCACACACACACACACACACACACACACACACACACACACACACACACACACACACACACACACACAACTTCAATAAGAAGGTTTAAAAAGATGAGTCTTCAAACTGGATAAATTGAAGGAAGAAAGAAGAATGACAGACATCATGAGGCAAAGTGTTCCAGGCAGAATGGGCTGAATATGAAAAGGTATGATGGCCAAAAGATTTTAGGGTATTAGGAAGATATGTGAATCTGAGCTTGATCGAAGTTGTGGTTTAGGTGCGTATGGCTCAATCATCTCGGCATCATAATGTGGAGATACACCTATCACGAAGATAAAGCTCATCGTGTTGATTTTATACTGAATGCGTGCAGAAATAGGGAGCCAGTGAAGCCAGGACAGAAGTGGGGTGATAATTATGATCCGTCTTTTCGGCTCAAGAAATCAACCTTGCAGCATTCTTTTGAACTGTTTTGAATTTTCTGTCAATAGAATCACAGATAAAGAACAAGTCAGACAGATGTTTTTATTATTTTTATTTTTTTTAAAACAAAATTTACGAGGATAATGGAATAATATATGAATCATTTTTTTATGCTTTTTTTACGTCCAGTTCCCATGGCATGTGCATGCAGTTTTGTCAATTTTGTAACCTGTTCCCACCAGCACAAATAACCCACACTTCTGAAAGGTGGAACAGGTTTTAACGTG
This sequence comes from Stramonita haemastoma, assembly GCA_030674155.1. Classification (NCBI taxonomy): domain Eukaryota; kingdom Metazoa; phylum Mollusca; class Gastropoda; order Neogastropoda; family Muricidae; genus Stramonita; species Stramonita haemastoma. The sequence goes on from CM060317.1 coordinate 22,265,543, forward strand.
TATGTAAGATGTTCTGGGTACATTTCCACAGTCAGCCAGCTAGCTAGATTGATAGATGGGCAAGCAGATAGACAGACAGGCACAAAGACAGACATGCAGATAGACAAATAGACAGACAGACAGACAGATAGATAAATAGAAAGGTAGATAAATAGACAGATAGATAGATAGATAGAAGACAGACAGACAGACAGACAGACAGACAGACAGACAGATAGATAGATAGATAGATAGATAGATAGATAGATAGATAGATAGATAGATGGATGGATGGATGGATGGATGGATGGATGGATGGACCGAAAGACAGACAACTAGCTAGATTGCTGACTTGATTTTGATAGAAAAGGAGAGAGGAGAGAGAGAGAGAGAGAGAGAGGAGAGAGAGAGAGAGAGAGAGAGAGAGAGAGAGAGAGAGAGAGAGAGAGAGAGAGAGAGAGAGGTATCACACTGATTCTTCAAATAGAATGTCACATTTTCCATAACTTTATTCATATCCGTAACTCAAAACGACCCCCCCCCCCCCCCAAAAAAAAAAAAAAGAAAAAAAAAAAGAAAAGTAAATTCCAGTACAAAATTAATGTCCCACCCCTCCTTTTTTTTCTTTTTCTTAAAAAATAATTATGGTCAAAACATTTGTTCCACACAGAAAATTATACAAAGCAGGATTCTGACACCAACGATTATCTTCTAGGAACGAGAACTCTGCAAAAAAGATACAGGACTACAGAGAAAGAAGGGAGGGGGGGGGGGGGGGGGATCGAAAGAGAACATATGAAAGGGCTGAAGAGGATGTGTCTTAACCATTCAGCCAATCTCTGACTTTCCAGTTATTTTTTTCTGTTATGCCTGTGCTAACTTGAGAGGGGTGGGCTCCCATGATTCAACATTCAACATGTCCAGGACACTGTGTCTGAAGAACTCAGTGCAGTGTCTCCACAACTCCTTAAGGAGTCAAGTCAAGTCGTTGTAAGAAAGGTCGAAGAGGGCATGTCCATTAGTCATCAAACCTGGGCTTCCAATAGTTTGTTTTTTCTTCTTCTCCAAAATGTTGTTTACAAGCTTGAGCCCTCTACGTGACTTCCCCCTTATTTTCTTTAAACCATCGTACACATTAGGACAACCAACGAAAAAAATAAACTGTTAAAAGGATTTGAGTGAGTCAGCGAGTGACACACGAAGAGAGCTAAGTCTACCAGATCTTGAACTTCCCAATAACATCTTACATTTCTTCCAAGCGTCACAGACAAGGTTGATGAGGGTATGTCCATGAGTCAGCAACCCTTGACTCCTCAATTCATTATTTTTTGTTCTTACGCAAACGTTGCAGACAAGGTTAAAGAGGATGTGTCTATAATTGAACACGTCTTGATTTCTCAATACCTTTTCTTTTTCTTCACCTTTTCTTTTCTTGTCTTTTTTTTTCTTCTGTGAGGTACCGTGAGGCAAGTTCGTTGTCCACTATCCCGGATGTTGGGCTGTTGTCACAGCAGCCGGATCAACATGTCAGGGCAGTTGATGTGTGCTGGTTAAGTAGCTGCCCCATTATTGTCTTCTGCTCTCTCTCTCTCTCTCTCTCTCTCTCTCTCTCTCTCTCTCTCTCTCTCTGTGTGTGTTGTGTGTGTGTGTGTGTGTGTGTGTGTGTGTGTGTGTGTGTGTGTGTGTGTGTGTGTGTGTGTGTGTGTGTGTGCGTGTGTGTGCGTGTGTGTGTGTACGTGTGTGTGTGTGTGTAAGTGTGTGTGTGTGTGTGTGTGTGTGTGTGTGTGTGTGTGTGTGTGTGTGTGTGTGTGTGTGTGTGTGTGAGGGCAAGACAAGCCCATGTACTCTGCTCATCGGTGTGTGTGTGTGGTGGTGTTGTTGTTGTTGTTGTTGTCGTTGTTTAATTTAAAGTCTATTCACACTTGGTGATATTAGACTAAACAAACAAACAAAAAACCTACCACAAAATATTTACAGAAGAATGTGTGTGTGTGTGTGTGTGTGTGTGTGTGTGTGTGTGTGTGTGTGTGTGTGTGTGTGTGTGTTGTGTGTGTGTGTGTATGTGTGTGTGTGTGTGTGTGTGTGTGTGTGTGTGTGTGTGTGTGTGTGTGTGTGTGAGGGCAAGACAAGCCCATGCACTCTGATCCTGTGTGTATGTGTGTATGTGTGTGTGTTTGTGAGTGTGTGTGTGTGTGTGTGTGTGTGTGTGTGTGTGGTGTGTGTGTGTGTGTGTGTGTGTGTGTGTTTGTGAGAGTGTGTGTGTGTGTGTGTGTGTGTGTGTGTGTTGTGTGTGTGTGTGTGTGTGTGTGTGTGTGTGTGTGTGTATGTGTATGTGCGTGCGTGCGTGTGTGTGTAAGTGTCCATTGCTGTGCTAGTCTGAATTGATGATTAATATATTATCATCCTGGTGACCTCAATGAGCATAATACACTTTTGAAGGGAAGATCTTGCACAAAAGACATATTCTTCACGTCATTCAATGAGCTGACAAGTAGAAGCTTTTTCTACCCTTAAAAATCATCCCTAAGATGAAAAACAGCCATCATCACACACTGTAAAATTACGGGACTTTTTTTTCTTCTATTTCTCATATTCTGTTGTGGGTTTTTTTCAGTCTGTTATTCCTTCACTAATATGCTGATCCTGTTTTTCTGTTGTTGTTTTTGTTGTTGTTGTTGAATATTTCCAGCCAATCCCTCAATTCATGGTCTGATCATCTGCGAGCCGTCCACGTATTGAAGGTGAAGGGCTCTCTCAAACATGGAAGCAGTAGAATTCTTGGCCTTGGAGGTAGCAGACGAGATCTTGTTCCACAGAATCTGACGGAGCTCCGCTCTCTTCACACCCGATGCAGTGGCACAACAATCTGTTGACACACACAAAAGGTCTGTGCAGTGGATTCTGGCACCGTGCCCATTTCTGACCAAGATCCAAACTGGAAAATGGACGTGACCGCCAGCTTAGGCTACAAAAGTTATCTCTGATATTTTTTTTACTCTCAAAACTGATCTAAAAGACAAATTTACCTCACAGAACATTCATTTGAAAAGTTTTGGTTTTTCAGCTCTCCTAATTTTTATACAAAACTTTTAAAAATCTTATTTGTTAAAGAAAAAAACTGTAATCATTTAATGCTCATCAAACTAAAAGCTACAACATCATGATCTATTTCGTTGGAATCTGTGTATGTTGCAGACAATGTAGATTTGTGTCCAAAATTGAAGGTCTGAGCAACCAATACCCAAAGAACAAGAACAAGAAAAGCCGGTAAAAGAAAATGAACAAAGAGCAGAAATATGATAATTACAATCTCAATGAAATGTTTACATGAAAGCTGCAAAAGGTTTGAAACCCAATGGGTAAGTAGATCAGTAACTCCAACGTTTTAGATCTTTGCAATAGTTTCACATTTAGAAATTGAATTACTATCTGGCTATTCTCTGCTTTAAAGGAACTGACGCATACATTTCTTTACAATCATTTATAAATTGAATTCATAGTTGTTCTTTCTTTATCAACTCTGTCGAATTTGTTGTTGTTGAAATACGTATAATCATAGCCAGTTTTCTGGATTTATCAAACACAGATATCCTACCACACTGGTCTGTGATGCAGCTCATACAGAAAAGTGGAACTGAAAGTTTACTACTACATTTTAAAGAAAAATTCATTGTTTTTGTTCTACTCAAAATTCCTTCCAGTGATACAACATCCTTACTTATGACAGTCAAATGTGACCGAAAACACAATTCTCACAGTCTTCATCAGCACATTGGATTATAGAGTTGGTAGGGTATATGCTAAATGGGCTTCTCAACAAATTCGAAGATGTATTAAATATACATGCACACAATAGCACTTCTTGGGAAAAACAAACTCAAACTGAAACAACTGATAAACGAATAATAATATAAAAAAAACACACACAAACGAAAAAAAAACACCTGCTATCACTTCCAAAAACCCAAATAAACAAACAAACAGACAAATACGACAACAAACCGCCCTCTGACAGTCATTACAGAAACAAGTAAGAGCCAAGACTCACATAGGAGGAGGATCAGACATTTTGTCTAAAGATGGGGAAACAGCACACATAAAAAAACAAAACACCACCCACCACCTTTTAGACAGATCCCAAAATCCCACGATAACAAAAGACCGCTCAGTTCACACACGATTAAACCCTCTTAACACACAGGGTTTGGAAACACAGCGGACACCTTACGCTCGGGGTGAGATGAGCAAATCACAAGTTTGCTTTAATTAACGTCCAGACTGAAATCAAGCTCCACTGTCAACGCCAGGTGACGAAAGCAAACATGGCGGACTGTGCCCCTGTGTGTGAAAACTGCGCCATTGTGAAAGGTGTGAGGGTCATCTGCACACATCACCGCGGTGTGGATCCTTGGGGTAGTGGCCTGGTGGCAGGCAACTAATTATAGCACTGTGACAGCGTGTTGGACACGCATTCCAAATGTCGCCACATTTCAGTCCCTGCCCCTCCTGCCTTCAGCTGACCTCTTCACGTGCACGTGCCTTCCGGCTTGGCTGACTGCTGTCCATGTTTTGGAGTTCGGGTGTCTTAAACTGGGCTGTGATAACCACTGTCACACTGAAAGGAATCCTAAAAGGTACCCGCAAGTTCCTCGGTAACACTTACCAGCACTTTCTGTAAAAAGGCCAGCATATGAGTCACAGCTGATGCGATTTTGTATGAAATTTCAGACCTCACAACTGGTTTTTGTTTAATTCTAGTAAACCTGTATCCCCTTTTCTTAGTTCTCCATCATCTACAAATCAATTGACCACATCAGTGCAGCTTAATCAATGTAGGATTAAATACACTCAGTAGATAACAACTTGTATTTTTCATAATGGTCTGCAGTAACTATTTTCAGAAGATCCAAAACAAAACACACGGCATTATTTTCCCAACTAAAAGGTTGTAAGCAAGAATGAGGATTTTCTTTATAGCCACAGACAGAATGCACCTGAAAGAGTAGCCTTTATTCAGAGCTAATTCACATTGTGTTATCCTAGAAAGTAAAAAAAAAATAGAAAAGAAAGGAAATAATGAAAAAACAATAAAAGGAAACAAGCCAACGATGTGCTAACACTTGATCAACAGTCCCACTGTGAAGGAAACAATAGTTTAGTTTTTGCCCACAATGGGGGTGGCCACATTCCCACTTTGGGAATGTTTGCTTGTTTGATTGTTGTTTGGGTGGCTCCTTGTCTTGATTTATCACTGGATCTTTTTTTGTTGGTGTGAATTTTTTGTTGTTGCTTGTATGCTTGTTTCACTATGTAATTTACAAATTTACTTACCAAACTTTGCTGCTTACCACTTACCTGTTTGCTTATTTTGTGTGTGTGTGTGTGTGGGGGGGGGGGTCTCTTTCTTCCTCCTAATGTTTTTAATGTAAAACAGATTATGAATGATAACAGCACTAAGCATTATCATGAAGACGACATGTATTCTGTCCACCAGTTGTCACACTAATTCTGTCTTTTGAGCATAATATAAGCTTTAAGCTTGTTATTGAAAAGCTGCTGCTGATTGTTGTTCATATTTAAAAGCAAAATGAAAATGAGAACAAAATCTTGCACATCTGAAAAATGACAATTTGGAAATTTCCGTTAAAAAAATGCTTTGAAACATGGAAGTATTGTGGAGAATCATATACATTGTCGATCTTCTCTCCCTCCCTCCAGTGTTTCACTTTTTTCACCCTCAAACTCTCTTTCTCCTCTTACACATACAAGCCAGCACGCTTTATACCTCTATGCACACACAACCACGCGCCGCGCGCACAAACGAGCCCACACTTTTTTTTTAAATCAGTCCTAAGCGCATTAACTACGTGTATTCAGATAAATCGAATTTAGGCCTAACGAGAGAATGTACTTTGTTTTTAAGTTATTAGCATTCATTAACACTTAACGCTGTAGTATATATAGATCATCTTTTTTCTTCAGTCCTCAGCTAGAGCTCCGAGGTTCACCAATGGTAAGATTTTGCGTAAGCGACCGTTTTAATCCACTATTACGGTAGCCGCATCCCGCCTTCGGGGAGGAAAGATGATCAAAAACTACATACGTGTCAGTCACCTGGGCAAGTTTGTGCTGTTGTTTGCTATTGCTTGAGCTGTTGTTTGCTATTGTTTGTGCTGTTTTTCTATGTTGTGTGTTGTTGTTTGCTATTGTTTCTGCTGTTGTTTGCTATTTTCTCGCTGTTGTTGCTATTGTTTCTGCTGTTGTTTGCTATCGTTTGTGCTGTTGTTTGCTATCGTTTGTGCTGTGGTTTGCTATTGTTTGTGCTGTGGTTTGCTATTATTTGTGTTGTTGTTGTTTGCTATTGTTTGTGCTGTGGTTTGCTATTATTTGTGTTGTTGTTGTTTGCTATTGTTGTGCTGTTGTTTGCTGAGCATGAAAGTAGTTACAACATAGTAACCGCGATATCGTAAAGAATAGTTCAAAAAGTGGAGACCTTCTCCTCGAGACTGACACAGATTTTAGCAGCTTGTGTGTGTGTGTGTGTGTGTGTGTGTGTGTTGTGTGTGTGTGTGTGTGTGTGTGTGTGTGTGTTTATTTTATTTATTTATTAATTCTTTTATATCGATGATAATGGAATAGCACTGTGCTTCTTTTTTTTTTTTTTACATCCTGTCCCCGTGTGTAGGCTATGCAGTTTTGTAAATGTCATCTGTTCCCCCCCCAGCAAACAATAGCCTACTCTTACGAAAAGCAGAACAGGATTTAACGTGTGGGCAAGATGTTCTGCGTGCATTCGCACACAGGGCGTCGGTTTATAGCCTCAACGAAGGACTTTTGGGGGAATGGAATCTGCACTGAAGTTAACTCCAGGAGAAAAAAAACCCTCGAACAAGAATCGAACCCGGGTCGTCAAATTGCTAGCGCAATGTTCTGACCACTAGGCTATCCCGTCCCCCCACACACACACACACACACACACACACACACACACACACACACACACACACACACACACACACCACGTGTGTGTGTGTGTGTGTGTGTGTGTGTGTGTGTGTGTGTGTGTCTGTGTGTGTGTGTGTGTGTGTGTGTGTAATATCGGATCACTATTTCCAACCAGGAAAAATTGTACAATAGAATAATGTGGCATGTGTCCCATTGGTGTGGAAGTCATTGTATAACAGAATGCTCAGTAAATGCTAATTTGCGAAAGAGGTAATCCTATTTGCCAACAAGATTTCTGAGCCCCCAAGGTCACACGTTCTGCTTTTCTGTTTTCCCCTTGGGAATGTCGGGGGGGGGGGGGGGGGGAGGAGCTATCAGTATAAATAGCATCTCCCCCCATCTCACCTACTGGAAAATCTGTACAAGGAATTTCCCTCTTTTCTATTCCTCTGTTTCTTTCTGCCTTGTTTCTTTTCCTCCCATCACCACTTCTTGTCTATTTTCTGCCTTCTTGGTCCAATCCATTTCAGCGCTTTGATTTGTTGTTGTTTTTTTTACGATATAGCGCTGTATAAATTCCATTTTATTATTATCTATTATTATTATTATTATTATTATTATTATTATTATTATTATATATTATTATTATTATTATCATCTCCTGCTTTTTTTTTTCCAGAAAGACTTATCAGTTCCCTCCCATGCCGAAGTTGGCGTGCGTTGGGATTGACTTGTTAGGCGCTTAACGACAATTGCATTGCTTTGTCGCTACTGTGACAGACACACATAAAGAAGGAACATACTTTTTCTGTTGACTACTGTCTGCTGTTAACAGAAAACAAATACTTCAGTTATCACAATGTAGATTCTCTGAAGGTCTGCCTTGTCATCAATGGATTTATATAGGCCTACAACAGTGATTTCTTGTTTGTTACAATTAAGTTTTGAAACCTCCCTTATAACCTGATACCATCTCTTCCTCCTTACCCAAAATTGGACACACAAAATGATTACATCACGTTCAAATGTTCAAGCTAGTGTGTGTGTGTGTGTGTGTGTGTGTGTGTGTGTGTGTGTGTGTGTGTGTGTGTGTGTGTTGTGTGTGTGTGTGTGTCTGTGTGTGTGTTGTTGTTTTCAATTTAACGTATGTTCACCCTGTTATTAGACGGTGTGTGTGTGTGTGTGTGTGTGTGTTGTGTGTGTGTGTGTGTGTGTGTGTGTGTGTGCGTGCGTGCGTGTGTAAAAGATTGCTGGACAGATAGGCAAACAGACGGAGAAAAAAGTGAGACAGAATAAATAATGGGAGAAAGAAAGCAGAAAACGAAACAAACAGAGAAAGAAAGAATAAGACAAGGACACAGAAATGCGGTGATTCTAAAAACTAACATCTGTTGGGAAAAAACAAAATAGACTGACAAACATACTTAAATAATCAAAAAGTCATTAAAATCAAATGAACACTTTATTTCTGTTCCTGAAAGGATTCATAAAGTTCACATAATATCAAACTCATATATAAAACATGTTCATGAAGTCTCCTTAGTAATGATCAGTTTTTAAAAAAATCAAATAAAAAAGAAAACATAAAAAGGACTGTCCTTCCTTGAAAGCAAACTCACACACTTGTGCTAGCCTAAAATTAAAAAAAAAATTTAAAAAGTCAAACTGACTCAACATGTGTTAATCACTCGAATGAGACAATGAGAAAAAACTCAGAATTTAAGCAAAATGGCTTCAGACACACACACACACACACACACACACACACACACACACACACACACACAAACACACACACGAGAGAGAGACAGAGAGAGAGAGAGAGAGAGAGAGAGAGAGAGAGAGAGAGAGAGAGACAGACAGACAGACAGACAGAGACAGACAGACAGACGGAAATAGAGACAGAAAGACAGAGAGAAATTCTCATGTACCCCTCACATTTGTCATAAACTATATGAGCACACCATCAATTTTTCTTGAAATAAAGTTAACTCCAACAACATGAAAAATGTGTATCTAAAGACAGTGTTTCTCCCGTCACAGAATAAGGCTTGAAACTGATAATCAAAAATCAATATGATATCAGACTCCTTTAATGAATAGCACCAAACTTCACCGTCAAATTCACTTGTATTTCGCCTACACTATCCGAGTGTCATCTAGTGCGGCCAGAAAAAGCACGATCAGGGCTTGAGGATTGCAGATCTAGATCTTTACGACTAGTTTTAACGGTTTTAACGCCTCAACACCCAGTCAGTCAGCCATACTCCCTTGAGAATATCATCACTCCCTTTCCAAGATAATGGACACTTGTTTGACTAGGTTTTTTAGGACAGTTTAAGTATAGATTCTCCAAACAGAGCAATTTTGAAACAAAATATTTTGAGGATCAGAGCCGTTGCAGAACCTCCCACCCTTACCCCCAGCCCTATTACTCTCAAACACCACCACCACCCCTCCAATGGCTTTATCACCCTAAATTCAGCTTACTAGTGACACATTCATTAGTTTTGAATGGCTGTTGTGCAGATTAGTTCCTTGTGTGCTTTGATATGTTTTGAGACCTCTTGGACACCCTTGTGGTTCTTACAATAGTATAACAACCAAATTTGACACACAAAAATTCTTACACAGGCTGAAGATAAGGTCAAAAGAAATTCTCAACATCTCAATGACAAAAGCTAAGCTAAAAATCTAATCTGCAGATCAAGTTGGTTTTGAGTGTTTTGCTAAATGAACCAGTTAAACCTTTTAACCTACCCCTGGGGCTCTCGTAGTTGCTGTTGCACATTGCTATTGCTGTTGTTTATTCAAGCAGAGTCTAACAAACGCATTGAAAATTATCTATGGATAAAATGTATTTAACTATATTCGTCCAACACAGAAAGATAAGGATAGACAATTTACATTAAGACAGTGGCAATGGTAACAATTTTTTTTTTTTTAAGCTGCATAGTTTTATATGTGTAGGCTATATTACCATGGTCGATATGAAAATAATCCGGAATCATTGCAGATCTATAGTTTTTTCCTGTCAAGAAAATGCTTTGCTCTACTTCAATTCTCATAGGTTTATAAAAAAAAATCTTTTAACAGATTGAAAAACACAAAAAACCATAGGCACGATGCTGAGTTTACAATTAATTGTCTGCCAGACGAGAAATAGTTTGTACTGAACGCTGAATCAAGCCATACAGGTCAAGTGAGAGAAATGTTTTCTCATTTTCTCCCTCATTGCTCTCCCTTGAACTGACTCCCTTACTTCAGAATCCAGATTATGCTGACGACAAAACGACTTAGGCTAGATGACAAGCAACTGTTACAGATTACGTCATGTCCTCTACTGAAGCCATTTTTCAATTTTGCAGCTCATTATTGATAGCTGTAGTTCAACAGCAACTTTATCAGCTTTTTTCAAAACTGCTCCTCTCCAAGTAATAAATATATCATTATCATTATACTATTGCAATTATTTTCATCATCATTATAATTGTACATAATTTGTAAAACTAGTTCTCACAGCCAGTTTCTTTGAGATGCTACAAAACCTAGGCCTACTCAAGATCTAATTTCCACAACTTATTATGACTGGGACTCAGAGATGGAAGTTTTGCAACCCACACAATTTTGTACAAGAAATGTTTTAATAGGTCCCCCCTCCATCCCTTCCAGCCACATGAAATAGCTGCACATGCTTCCTTCAAGTGACTGAGTGAGACTTCTGATCCACCATCATCAAATTCTGTCCTGGCACGTTGTTCATTGCTCTTATGGATGTCTTCCCATTTCTGCAGCTTGCAAGCAGGAATAGCAAAACTGAAGACTCCTCTCACCATGAGTGGACACCATATTTTTTTTTTTTTCGTTGAGAAGTCACACACTTTCTGGAGTTTGGAGAATCTGTTGGAAACCTAGATAGCCTACTCCAAGTCATCAGTTCCTGTTATTATTTTGTAATGTTGCTTTAAAAAAAAAAGTTCAATATAAAAGGCATAAAAAATTAGGTGTTTTCTTTTATGTAGCCCATTAGGACCCATCAGGAGACTACTCACTGAAAAAAAAAGGTCTTGTTCGTGTATTCTTTTTCTTTCTGTCTTCTTTTTGCCATTCTTTATGGCAGGATTGAAATATGAAACTTAATGTTTGTCTTTTACAAGACCTTGTCATTCTGACTTCACACTTTGGACACCTGAAAAGACAAGACTGACAGACAGAATCATATGGATACATTCTGTGTGATTTTTGTTCCTCTTTTACTTATCTCTAAATGGGAGAGTTTACCCGTTTTGGAAAAGGATGGGGTGGTGATGTTCTTGTTTTAAGCCAATAACTTTTCAACCTTTTGTTTTGCAGACCTACCATGTCTACATTGTCAGTAAAATGGATAGCCAAACTGGTTAACCCGAGCCCCAGCATGCTTTTGTCTCTCGAAGAATGTTGCAGACGATATTTTATTCCACATAGCTTTCCGCACATACGAGCGAGGATCATTTGACGTGGTTTCACAACAGCCTGCAATGAAAAAGAAAAACAGCTGATGTGGTATACTTTTTTTCTCTCTCTTCTTTTTCTAAATCACAATATACATCACAATCATTATCACAAAATTTTAAACACTATAAGATTTAAGTCTGGAACTGCAAGTCGGAGGTTTCTATATTACATGATACTACAACTAACTATAGAAATTGAAAGTAATCCAGGTTGATGGGAAAACATTTGACTGGATCAACGTCTGGAAATAGTGATGGGTGCTACAGCTAAGACGATACAGGGACAGGCCTCTAATGCTTATGGTCCACAAGTAACGGGTCATAGGTTCAATTATTGACAGCCTCTGGTGGTTTCAGGTTGATCTATGGGACCTCTGAAGTCAACCTATGCACGGACTAGTCAGAACATTTGTCATCTTCATGTGTAACAGTATTGCATGCGGCACACACATGTTAAGGGACCCATGATTCATGTTAGCATTTGATGAATTCAGGAAACACAACACCAAGCACACTTCTAGCTAGGGCTCCACTAATCCAGATTACTGAATTATGCAGTTAGTTAAGCATTCTCCAAATGCCATTTTCTAGGCAAATGTGGTACAGTAGGCCATAG
>CM060317.1:22282575-22310075 GCA_030674155.1 Stramonita haemastoma
CCAATCACACAGACATGGAATCACCTTCTGTTATGCTTCCAAAAATGTCAACACTTGCTTTTCAATTCCACTCAGTGGAAAGATTAAAGAAAAACAAAATAGAACAAAGAAACCAGCTTTCCAATAATACTCAGCAGATTTTAAAACATACGTGCGGGACCACACCACACACCCCACACACACACACACACACACACCCCAACACACACACACACACACAACACACACACACACACACACACACACTCTAGCTTTCCAGGTCTACTCGGTGGAAAGATGAAACCAAAGATATGAGCTAAATTAATGAAAAACACTTAGTCTGAAACTACAAAGTAAATGTTGCTGAGGTGCATATTACTGAAATGTGCACACACACACATGCACACATGTGTGAATGTGCATGGCCACATGTGCGCACCCAAACACATCAAAACTGACACAAGAATAAAACCATGCTTCCAGCACATATGAAAGAGAATCCATGACAATTATGTGACATGGACATTACAGACCAAACAAAAGAGCAACAGTTATTGTACATTCACTACTTCTTATCAAATCTGTCCATTACACATAATTTTCAGTTTGTAACTTTCTCTACACAACAATACAACAAGAGAAATACCTTTTCTCATTTCAACAAAACATACAAAACAAAGGAGATAAATGAAACATCAGCTATAAAATCAATCATCAGCACAGGTGTCTTAAAACTGGAAAAAAGAACTTTTATAATGACACAGGTTCACACTGAGAGCTTCCTTTCTGCAATTGCCAGTACACAGTAAACCAAACGCCACACCAACTGTTTAGCAGGAATGTTCATAAAACACTTCCATCCTTGTTCCAGCATCTTACTTTCAGGTAGTCCATAAACACTTCCAAATCATTTGTCACCAAAACTTACTTTTCCAGTAGTACATAAACACTTCTATCTTGTCTCACCAATCTTTTACTTTTTCCAGGTAGTACAAAAGACAATTTCACCTTTGTCATCCACTTAACTTTCCAGGAGATAGATAACACACTATACCACTCTCGTCACCATCCTTTTTTACCAGGAGTACCATAACACATTCACTCTGATGTCAGCTTCCTTATTTTTGCCAGGTAGTACATAAAACAGCCACTCTGTCAGCCTTTACTTTTCAGGTAGTCATAAACACTTCCTACTCTAGTCAGCAAACTTTACTTTTCCAGGTAGTACATAAACACTTCCACTCTTGTCACCATCTTTACTTTTCCAGGTAGTACATAAACACTTCCACTCTTGTCACCATCTTTACTTTTCCAGGTAGTAAAATAAACACTTCCACTCTTGTCACCATCTTTACTTTTCCAGGTAGTATAGTATATCTCTATAGAAAGAGGCATTAAAAACAAAAATTGCAAAAATAGATTTTGTGCTTTTTGTTGTTTGTTCTCTGATTGATTGCTTTTCTAATTTTGCAGTTGCTCCTAAAATTCAGAGAAGATATACTGTCAACTGTCAAATTGACAATTTTATCATACGTAGCTTGCGCTAGAGGCACTGCCACATCAATTTCAACCATTTAAAAAGTTTTATCATCAGAATTTTCATAATTTCTATCAAAAGTATTGTATCATAAACACTGAGCAGACACATGATTTCATACAAAACAAACCTCAATTTTGCAACATTTTCACTAAAAAAAGCAATCACCAAAGTAATCACAGCCATGTAGAAAACATGAGAAAAAGTAAAAGCTTTTTGGCGGAGAAGCAAATCAAGGGAAATAAGTGTGAATGAGTGTGTTGATAATCCAGTGAGTTTTGTACCTTTCTGTGAAAATTCTACCATTGCTGCTTTCCGACCAGAAGTCTTGCAATTTGGAAACATCAATTGACGATTTTTATCAGAGAAGTGTTTTAACTAAGCAGCAGTAGTCTCAGGAAAATTCAGGGCTATCAAGCACTTACCAAAGAAGAGAAATAGGACTGGAGACAAAAGGAAAAGGAGGGAGAAAGAGTTCACATCATTTTGTAGGCCCATGTGAGTTGTTTCTGTTTGTATTCATATGTGGCCTTAGTGATACGAGACCAGCACGTCTGTCTGAGGTCTCCCCGTGTGCAGTGTGAGTATTGCTGGCAATGATCTGAAACACACACACACAGGACTGATCAGTGTGTGTGTGTGTGTGTGTGTGTGTGTGTGTGTGTGTTTGTCTGCCTGTCTGTGTCTGTCTGTGTCTATGCATGTATGCACACCTATGTGTGTGGTGAAAGACGGAGGGTGTCCTGCTTGCTTCTGAGTGCAGTTTCCTTTTTCTCCTCTAATTGCAGGCTTATAAATCCAGGAGTTAGCAAGTTTTCTGTGTTCATTCCATCAATCTGTTACCCTGATTATGTTGTCTTTGCAGTAACTTTATTTTTGCCATATCATTTTTCTTATTTTTCTTGAACAGTCCAGATGAACATGTGCTGTATGATACTGGACGCAGGCTCGCAAAGTATGTGGCCAAGCCATATCCTACATCTTCAGATCTTTAGCTCTGCAGGCAGCCATTTTGCAACTTGTTACAGTTTCTTGCTGCTGATATATTCATTATCACTGCACTGATACAGGGCCTTCAGAGGCACAGCTCAGGCAGATTCTTTCTCTATAGCCTTTAACAATCCAGGGTCAGCCGCTGACTGCCTACATAACCATTCTGCGATTGCACAATAAGGAACAACAACCAGACAGCCAAACTAAAGAACAAGAAGGAGACAGCCAAAGGAACAAGAAGCAGACAGCCAAACTAAAGAACAAGAAGGAGACAGCCAAAGGAACAAGAAGCAGACAGCCAAACTAAGGAACAAGAAGGAGACAGCCAAAGGAACAAGAAGCAGACAGCCAAACAAAGGAACAAGAAGCAGACAACCAAACTTTGGAACAAGAAGCAGACAGCCAAACTAAGGTAAGGAATAAGAAGCAGACAGCCAAACTAAGGTAAGGAACAAGAAGCAGACAGCCAAACTAAGGAACAAGAAGCAGACAGCCAAACTAAGGAACAACCAGACAGCCAAACTAAGGAACAAGAAGACAGCCAAACTAAGGAACAAGAAGACAGCCAAACTAAGGAACAAGAAGACAGCCAAACTAGGGAACAAGAAGACAGCCAAACTAGGAACAAGAAGACAGCCAAACAAGGAACAAGAAGACAGCCAAACAAAGGAACAGGGGCAAAAAGCCAAACTAAGGAACAGGAAGCAATCAGCCAAATTAAGGAACAGAAGCAATCAGCCAAACAAAGGAACAGGAAGCAAAAGCCAAACAAAGGAACAGGAAGCAATCAGCCCAAATTAAGGAACAGGAAGCAATCAGCCAAACAAAGGAACAGGGGGCAAAAAGCCAAACTAAGGAACAGGAAGCAATCAGCCAAATTAAGGAACAGAAGCAATCAGCCAAACAAAGGAACAGGGCAAAAAGCCAAACTAAGGAACAGAAGCAATCAGCCAAACTAAGGAACAGAAGCAATCAGCCAAACAAAGGAACAGAAGCAAAAAGCCAAACAAAGGAACAGGAAGCAAAAGCCAAACAAAGGAACAAGAAGACAGCCAAACAAGGAACAAGAAGCAGACAGCCAAACAAAGGAACAGGAAGCGAACAGCCAAACAAAGGAACAGGAAGCAAACAGCCAAATTAAGTGTACATTTTACATCAGACTCAGGGATGAAATGCAGATCTGACAGTATCAGACATGAAACTGACAACAGACTGCCAGAAATGAAAATCTCACACTTCTGGCTGATCAGAAACAAAACAAAACAAAATTTAATGTAAACAACAGAACTCCAAGGGGATTTGAGGAAAATGTTCTCTGCTACTTGTGAAACCTAGACAGCTCAGACTGAGGCTGCATCGTCACTAGCTGCAATCCTGTCTCTAAACTTCCACTGTGGAGGATCTAGAATAAGAAAGAAGCCAAGTGTCTTTGGATTAACTGACCTGCGTAGCTTGTGTTTAACAATCAGACATGCCTACACCTACAAGCTAAACTTACTTTTTTGTTCTACCTCACTCACTCACTCAAACTGGCCAAAAAGACCTCAAACATGGACTTAGTAATAATGAAATATGCCTACAAGACTGTGCTGGGGACTATGCATCTATTTGACTTTAACCCTTTTGGTGCTATCATATTTTGCTCAGGCACATGCTGGACAAAAAAGAGAGAGCGCTGAATCATGACGAACAGCGATCATCAACTAAGCATTGCTGGCAACGATTTCTATGACAAATCCTGTTCGTCAAACAGCGCACCAAAGAGGTTAATAATGTTAGATCCACCAAATCGCTGACCAGATGACATGAGTGTGATGATATAGCAAGACGTACCTCATGCACTACACGTCTAGCATGGGTCTACCCGGCTTGCCACCAGGCAGTCCATGCATCTGCCTGAACCTGGAGGAGGCCTTGGTGATTGTGGAGGATATGCTGGCTCTAACAAGGGACCGTTTGGTCACCGAGTGCCCAGTGCTAAAATCTGGAACACACACACAGCAAGGTCTTCCGTCAGCTCCTTGAAAGGCTGTGTCTAGGTGGTGGTGAGTGAGTGCGGAATGTGGATGCCTAATCTGAGTATGTTCTGTTGTGTTTTTTTCTCTAAAAGGGTTTGTACCTCATCTGAAAAGCATTCCAGTTATTCTTAAATGATTACTGCATTCCCTGGATAGTATACAAGTCAGTTTTTCTCAAATGGCTGATGCTTAACCCTCTTGCATTTGGACTCTCTGAACACAAACTGCACCTAGATTTCGCATTCCATCATGAAACCAGGTCAGGCACACATGCTAGCTCGCCTTTTCCTCCTTCTAAGTACATACCAGCAGCTATAATTACTTCCAGACACTACAGGGTTTCTCCTTCTAGCCTGATAGAGCTTTGACATGTGGTAGCAATTAGTGATGGTCACAGCATGATGGAAATCTACTGTGTGTAAATCCTGGTAAATCCCGATCGGGACTTAAGGGGGTAATTATTCAATCCCGGCAAATCCCAGATCAGGACTATAAGAGGGTTAACCTGAATAGCGTTTAGTTCTCGAATGGTTGGCACTACCCTGAATTACCTTGGTGCGTAATGTGAATAATTTTCCTTCACCTCACCTATCCTGTGTCTAGTTGACCATTGGGGCACCACTAAAGATTTTGCAACCAGCCTCCTCCACTTCTCAAAGTTTTCAGCTTTTTGTAGCAAGTCATTCCACTCAAAGCCAGTCCACTCTCTGATGTCTTTTTACTTTTTTTTGTCTGCCTCTTCATTCCCTCCTTGTACTGTTCCCTCTAGGACAGTCTTGGCCAGTCCAGCTGTTCATGTGATGTGGAAGTATCACTTCAGTTTCCATTTCTTCATTGAAGCCAGAAGCTCTTCATGTGGCCCAATAGCGTTTCCAATTCTGGTTTTCACTTCTGTGTGAGATACCTAGAAGTTTGCGGAAGTCCTCTTATCTCTGTTGCCTGTATTCTTCTTTCAATATCTACTGTTATGGTCCACATTTCACATGTGTAAAAAAAAAAAAAAAGAAAAAAAAGGACATGACCAGGGAACGCAACAGTCTGATCTTGAAGCTGATGGCGATGTTTTTGTGTTCCAGAGGACTTTCAGTCTGGGCATTGCAGCTGTGGTCTGAGTTTCAGTTATTAAATACTCTCAAATGGTTGGTTGCCATCCTGAATGATGTGAACAGTATTCGGTTATCCCTAAAGGGTGAATGTCGATCTTGAATAGAATCCAGTTTCTCACAAACGGTTGGTATATCTCTTAGTTGTATCAATTAGCAGTAATGATTAGAGCCTACCCCAAACATATTCATTTGGCTGGAGTTTTGTTTATCAAATGGATGGTATATGTGGGGAACAATAACATAAACCCTTACTATTTCAGCCACTTCAGGCAGCATCACTAAGTTTTGGCTTGCCATGGCAAACAGCAGTAGTCTATGAGAGTTTTTTAGATACTTTGATGTGACTGGCCAATTACCGAGAGCTTAGAACCTACCATTTGATGCGGACACATGAATATTCATCAGGAATAACTCAAGACTAGCATACCGGTGTTTGTAACAATGTTGGCCTCCCTCTAATACAATGTCAACCATGTCTTGAATACAATTTTGTCCCAAAGAGTATCAAACACACAACTATGCAGTCATGACCCAAAAAAAAGTTAAAAGGGGTTATTCTTCTGCCTTTTTTCTTTGAATAATAGGCATAATATTAGATTAACATGTGCACTGACTTCTTTGTGTGAATACATTGAAATTTGTGCCAATAATATTTGTTTGGCAGATTTTTTGTGCATGAATGAGATAGGCTACAACAAGCATCATGCATCTGAGTTTATGCAGTTGTTCACTATGTCTTTGAGATTGTAAGACCAGGAGATGGAGATATTGAAAGAAGAATGAGGAGGAGGGAGGAGGAGGGAGGGAGAGGAGAGAGAGAGAGAGAAGAGAGAGAGAAGAGAGAGAGAGAGAGAGAGAGAGAGAGAGAGAGAGAGAGACAGACAGACAGACAGACAGACAGACAACAGACAGACAGACAGACAGACAGACAAGAGGGGGGGTAGGGAGAGAATCGTATCCAGACCATAAATTTTGCATACACACACACACACTCCACACACACACACCCACACACACACACACAACACACACAAACACACACACCACCACACACACCAGCAAGATGAGAGAGAGATTAGACAGACAGACAGACAGACAGACAGACAGACAGACAGACAGACAGACAGAGAGACGAAGAGAGAGAGAGGGGAGGGGGGGGGGGGGGGAGAGAGAAGCCTTGCATACAACAAGAATAGAACTAAATGGAAATCAGGTTCTCCAAAAATCAATATGAAAAACTCCTCTACATCAAATACCAGTTTAAAAAGGAATGTATCTAACTTTGATACTTGTGTATACAGGCCACACACACACCAAAAATCAATATAAAAAAACTCATCAACATAGTAAACAAAACAAAGTAAGATGTATTTATCTTTGATACTCAGGTATACAAGCACAGAGGCACATACTCCAAAAATCAATATAAAAAACACATCAACATTAGTATTCAACTTTGATACTCATGCATACAGGCACAGACACTCCAAAAAGCAATATTAAACACTCACCAACATTACACATCAAAACAAAATATGCATTGGACTTTTGATACTCAAACATACAGACACACACACTGTCTCACAATCATTCATGCATGCTCAACCACATGCATACCTGCAGACACATCAGAATCAATAAAGTATTTCAGTGAATTCAGTCAGTCGAACTCAGCCAGGCCTAAACGCGGTCACAGTCTTGCCTTGAAGGAGACTTGGCTGAATCACACTGTACCTACCAAGAGGCTCTCTAAAGACAGTTTTGGTCAGCCCATTCACCTCAACAGGGATGCACATGCAACGGGGAAGGAACAGGGTGGTAGTGTGTGCTTTTACGTCAATGGGCAATGATGCCGAGATGTTTAAATTACAACTTTATCAGTGGAGGACATTGAACTGTTGTCTATTTTGCTCCAGCCCTTTTATCTACTGTGGGAATTCCCACAACTATTTTTTTTACTTTAGTTTACATCCACCCCAAAGCAAAAGTGGTAAGAGCAACGAACATATCTTAGATCACCTTTATGTGCTAGATTCTATATCCCCTGATGCCCCAAAGGTTATCCTGGGTGATTTAATAGCTGTTCAAGAACGTTAAAGAACAATAAACAGTACGTGACCTGCCCCACATGCAGAAATAAGATCCTTAACTTGTGCTATAGAACTGTAGCAGGCGTGTATAAATCACTGCTTTTGCCTCCCCTGGGTTTATCGGACCACAACTGCGTTCTACAAGCACCCATGTACCAGTCAGTGTTTCAGCACCTTCAGCCCATAGTCAGGACCACAAAGAAATGGACTGCTGATAGCATAGCTACTTTGCAAGGCTGCTTTGATTGCACTGACTGGGATATGTTTTATATCATGTGTTAGCTCTGTCATTCTAACACAATAACAAGCCTCGAGTTACAAAGGATCTAAAACATGTATTAAAGAAAAAGAATTTAGTATTTTACACAAGCCTTGAGTAACAAAGGATCTAAAATGTGTATTAAAGAAAAAGAATTAAGTATTTTACACATGCACAGAACAACAAAAGAAGCAAGTAAATAAAAAAGTCAAAACTGCTGTTGCACAGGCTAAACATGATAAAAAAATAAGATAAAAATACATTTGCAGGAAACTATTTTCATGCTGCCTGGCAGGGTATCAAAAATATGTCAGTGGTAAACATCACAGCTTCCCCACATAGGTCAAAGATCAGTCTGCGGGGGGTATGTAATAACAACCAACCAGACCTTGTAAACACACTTTTTACTCGCTTTGAAAAGCATGATTTTTCAGAGAAAATAAATGGCCTGAAACAATCTCTATTTTTTAAAAATAGCATCATTGTTGATGAAAAAGTTACCTGTAAGTACTTTAAGGCAATAAACAGTAACAAATCTCCAAGATCAGATGGTATATGCGGTAGAACCTTTAAGTTCTGCGCCACTGAGCTTGCCAGTGTCTTTCAGCGCCTGTTCCAGGCCTCCTGGACACTTGCCAGATACCAGTTATTTGGAAGACTTCCAATATAATACCTCTTCCAAAGAAACCCAGTCCTTGCCCTAATGATTTCAGGCCTGTCATCTCTTGTGTTTAAAACGTTAGAAAGATTGTACAACCTCTCATTCTTTCTGATGCAGAAAAAAGCCTTCACCCACTACGCTTATCAGTCTCCTCCATCCCCGTCACCTTGCCGTGCGTGTGTGTGTGTGTGTGTGTGTGTGTGTGTGTGTGTGTGTGTGTGTGTGTGTGTGTGTGTGTGTGTTGAGTGTGTGTGTGTGTGTGTGTGAGAGAGAGAGAGAGCGATAGAGAGAGAGAGAGAGAGAGAGAGAGAGAGAGAGAGAGAGAGTGTGTGTGTGTGTGTGTGTGTGTGTGTGTGTGTGTGTGTGTGTGTGTGTGTGTGTGTGTGTGTGTGTGTGAACAATATTTTTATTTGAAGATATCTCAAAATGTTTGAACCAATATGAAATGTAGCTTTCTTGTGTCTTTCGAGATCATGATTCATATCAATATGCCTGTCAGTACTGTAATTGCCCTTCATGGGATGATTAAAGAATTTTTTACTTCACTTGACTAGAATTCATGTTCAACTAATGACTTGGGCAAGCTCTTCATTGTTTTCCATTCTTTTTTCTTTCTTCCGCTCTTTCTTTCCTGGCTTGCATCTCCTTCTCTGTCTTCTCTCTTTCTTCCTTCTAGATCACCTTGCTCCCATATATCTCATCACTAGTGAGGAGGACTTGATGGTTGGTGACCGCTGTGCTGGTTCTCTTGCTGGCAGCATGCTTGTTCACTAGTGTTAGTGAAAAAAATTGTCTGCAACATTTTGTACACTGGAATGACCTGTAACTGAACCTTCAAAGGAAGGACCCACCATTTATTTTTATTTTATTTTATTTTATACCACTTTCTGTCACAGCAGATTTCTCTGCATGAAATTCGCGCTGCTCTCCCCAGGGAGAGCACGTCACCATATGTGCAGCACCTATCCATTTTTTTTTTTTCTGTCAGGGATGGTGTCTAAACACAACACCATTAGGGTGAAGGGGAGATCGCAGACACTGTAGAGGTCAAGGCGTGGGTGAGGGGTCATCCTGGAGAAGGATTAGCTCCACCTCAACTATTTCCTGACCCTCAGCCTGAGGATCGGCTGCAGTAGCGGCTGCTTCAGGTGGGGCAGGGGCTGGGTCTGGCTCTTGGCTTGCTGGAGGATGGACAGAGTCCTCCGCCTCAGCTCTGTCCACAGCAGCAGAAGGGGCCAAGGCCTCAGGCGGGATCACATCTCTGTCCACAGGAACAATCCCTGTGGCTCTGAAGGCTGAGGTCAAGAGCTCTGGGGTCATCACCTCCTCCCACGCTTGTTTCACGATGCCTGGCCAGGTGACTCTGTTGATGGCCTGGTCTGGGCTGCAGGCAGACATGAAGTCTGTGCAGTGCCGCGTGTAGGCTTCTTTCAGCGGCCCAAACACCACCCTGTCCAGTGGCTGCAGGTAACGTGCCGAGTGGGGAGGGAGCGCTATGATGTGGATTTGCTCCTGGATAGCCAGCTCCAAAATGTCGGTGACCTCGAGGCTTCCACTGGCATCCATGATAAGCACTTGCGGCCGTGTTGGGCCACAGCTCTTGAGGAAGCCATCCTTGAACCATTCCAGCATGATGGCGTTCTCCACCTGGGCGTTGCTTTCGTAGGACCAAAATGATCCAGTTGGTGCATTTTCCGTGCTAAAGGACTCGACTGACTTCACAGTCTTGCCCTTGACCACAAACAGCGGAGGCAAGACCCTGCCACTAGCGTTAACACACACCAGTGTGGTCACACTGCCCCGGGAATTTGCATTCCGAGCAGGATTCTGATCAGACCCCTTTTTGGCAGTCCCCTTTTCTGACTTAGGAGAAAACGGGATGCTGGTGTCACTGGCATTCCACACAGTCTCTGGGTTGGACTGAGCATCATGGAGGGCCATGAAAGCCTCCAGGTTGTCAAAATAAGTCTTGACCGACGCTGGATCGATTTTCCGAGTCCTGGTGGAGCTGCAGGTCTCTGGGTCGCGGAGGATCAGGTCAGGCCGTCGTCTCTTCAGGGAGCGCCAGTACTGCTCAGAGGGCGTGTTGTTTTTAAACTGAGTTTTCAGGTTCAGTCTTTGGGCAAGCTGCCCTACCTTGAAGAGAAACTGTTTCCTGGTCAAGGGAAAGCCAGACCTTGCCGCCTCGTTGACCTTGTTGACAATGTCATCCTCGATCTCTTGAGGGATGCTTTGACTGCGGCCAGCTTTTTTGCCCAGGGTTGACCTTCCAGAGGCGTAGTCCTTCAGGGTGCTTTTTGGTACCCCAAACTCCTTGGAGGCCGCGCCTAAGCTGATGTTCCTCTTGGCCACAGCATCCAGGGCTTTCTGCAGGGCCTCCTGGGTGTAGCGGTTGTACAGTCCCTTGTTACGAGCAGACGTTTTGGTCCAAGCTGAGACACAGAGAGCAAGAAAAAAAAAAACTATCAAAACTTACTCTTCCAATCCAATCCATTCTTGTTTACTCTTCCAATCCAGTCCACTCTTGTTTATAACTTACAAATGTGGATAATGTGGAAATTCCAGCGATGACATGTGTGCTTTTTCTAGTCCTGGCTAGAAGTCAGTCAGGTAATGAATTGTGCCGGTTCTCTAGGGTAGCAGTTTAAAAAAAAAAAAAGAAGACAAAATTGAATGGTCAGTGGGGCTTTTTTTTTTTTTTAACCTTGTATATATTCTGACAAGTTTCCATTAACAGTAGGGGGTGTATAATATAATAAACATGCCATAGGACCACCTAAGCTGGGCCTAGTAGACTTGAAGTGCTGTCTGTTGACAATATGGCAAGGGGGGGGGACGAAACTGCATACGGTACTTCTTTCTTTCCATATCAGACAATTTTGTCCACTCAAAAGATGTTAATTACTTGTGATTTCCTTCATTTCAAGTAAAAGTAAAATCAGATTTCTGAAAATCATTCATTTAAACATCATTCCCTATCTATTCAAGAGAAAAAATTCTTTACTCACAAGTTTCAGCGCGTACGTGATTCTGCTCGGTTTGCTGGTTTTGGTGCCAGACTTGTTCCAGAAAGACGCCTTCAAGTGGGCAAAATTTTCGCGCCTGCTGTGGAAGGTTAGGTCATGTTTCTTTTTTTACATCGGGATTTCTGCGACGATTTGCGCGGCTTAGATGAGTTTACTTCCAAGGGGTAAGAAAGGGTTGTGGTTTTTTTTAAAAACTGAGTGACCAGACCACCTAGTTGAAATAGCACGGGGCCAAAATTGTAACAGAGTGCCTGTCAGCATGATTGCAATGTCCTCTCTGCTTTACTTGTTATTTCTCCAGTTCAGTGTTTCTGGTTGGAGATTTTTTTTATTTTAAAGCTTTTCATAGGAAAAATTCAGCAATGAAATCAACACTTCAGCTGGTCCCCCCCCCCCCCCCCCCCCCCCCCCCCCCCCCTGTGCTGTCATGAACAATTCATTAAGAATTCATCAAGAATTACCCTAAAATATAAAATAAAAAAAAGGTCTACCAGTTTATTCACTGTCTGCTGAAACGTAAAAAAAATTGGCATAGATGAGTTTTCTGTGCGTACTGTCTAGGTCCTAACTTACAGACAGCCAGGCACTTGATAATAACCTCTTTTTGGGGGAGGGGGGGGGGGTGGAGGGTTATATACAGCTAAGATAACAGCATCTGGTTTAGCAATAAACCAATTGTATACTCACACTCATGCATACATGCAGGCATGTATGTGCACACATGCACACACACACACACACACACACACACACACACACACACACACACACACACACACACACACACACACCACACACACACACACAGGTAAAAAGAACATAAATTGGGATCAAGGCTCAAGCTTTTAATGAAACATCCTCTTTAGATAAAGATTCACTTTGGTCACAACAATGACAGACAGAAACTTGATATATGGAAAAAAGTAATGACACTAAAAAGTGTGTGTGTGGTGTGTGTGTGTGTGGTGTGTGTGTGTGTGTGTGTGTGTGTGTGTGTGTGTGTGTGTGTGTGTGGTGTGTGTGTGTCTGTGTCTGTATCTGTGTCTGTGTGTCTGTGTGTGTTCTGTGTTTGTGTGTTTGTAAGTGTGCGTGCATGCGTGCGTGCATGCATGCGTGCATGAGTGTGTGTGTGTGTGTGCGTGCAAAAGCTGGCATGCATGCTTGTATAAGTAGACATATACAACTGTCAACAAAAAAACTCCAACAACTTCATTTCCCCCACTCTCTCCCCTCTTCTCTGACACTCCTTTCACTTTCCCTCCTAGCACAACAATTCAACAAAAACAGCATGGAGGGAGGTTTAGTAAGCAAAACACCAGTACCAGTTTATTTGTCCACAGCTTTATCATCCTCCACAAGTTTTTCAGGCAAGAAGCTATCTTCTAAGACCACATGGCAATGTGGGGAAGGAGGAAGGGGGTAAGAAAACCATTCTTTTTCTCTTTCACTCCTCTGCTACAGCTCCAAGGTTCACAAATAGTGAGATGTTGCGTATGCGACTGTATTGGCCCACCATTTTAAGGTAGCCACATTTTGACTTAAGGGATGATGTCTAAACACGACACTCATGTGCATGAGGGTTTGGTTGGGTTTATTTTTTAATGCTGTCCTCCATTCTTACTGGTACCAAATGGCCTATTTTTCCAGAAAGTGGAACTGGTTTTAATGTGTGCTGAAGATGTTCTTTAAGCATAAGCACATGAGACCTTGGTCTGTAATCTCATCCAAAGGACTTTCAGGAAGACAGCAGCCATTACTGTTTTTGTTGGGGAAGGGGGGGGGGGGATGTTTGCCAGTACTGACGTTACCTCCACGAGAATAATCCCCTTGAACAGGTGGCTTGGAGATGGCTTGAACCCAGGCCAACAAATCACAAGCTGAATGTTCTAACCACCAGGCTATCTTGCTCCCCCCCAAAATAAAAAGTCCTTCTAAATGCTGTCATTGCATATTCATCAGAAAAAATATCAACCCTATACACAAAATAAAAACTCTTTTCCATTCCATCTCTGTGGTAGCCATTACACAAAGTTGAATTAACCAAAAGACAAAACAAAATGTGCCTTTGACTCAAGACATCTGCAGATCAATTCCTTTCAACCTTCTCTTCCTACCAGTCAAGTAACACACACCACACACAACACCCCACACACACAACACACACACACACACACACACACACACACACACACATACACTCTCTCTCTCTCCTCTCTCTCTCTCTCCTCTCTCCTCTCTCTCTCTTCTCTCTCTCTCCTCTCTCTCTCTCTCTCCTCATAAACTGGAATCTGAAAATATCAAAAAAACCCAAAAAACATACATCTCACACTGCAGAACACTCAGTATCGATACTCCTGCACTAGTTTCCTACAAAGTCTGGTGTATTTATTTATTTATTTTTATTTCTTCTTTTATATCGAGGACAAAGGAATAAGCACTAATGTGCTTTTTTATGTCCAGTCCCCGTGTGTATGCAGTTTGGTCTATCTTGTCATCAGAGGTGTGTTTCCATCATCTGTAGTTTCTTCCTTCAGACAAATAACACCAGGTGTAATGTACATGATTTTTTTTCCTTCTTCATTTTATGTCACAGCAAAACAGTTGTAAAGTTTCTTACGGGTATAAAAGTGGTCCTGTTCTTTGATTGTTCTCCCCTTCTCTTTCTATTTCTCTGTACAGTCTTTTAGCTGCTAGTACAGCCCCTTTTTTTTCCTGTGTCTTCTTTCACGTTACCTAAACTTTGGGAGGTCTTCTAAAGTTGAGAAGAGGTGGAATGCCACGCGACCTCCTGAAGTACGTGGTTGCTTTGGTTATTTTGGACCACAGTACACGCCTTAAGGCTGGTCGAGCTTCGAACGAGCAGTGCTCGCAACTGTCTGAAATCACACAGAAAAGGGGCCCGGGCTGTACTCTGTGCATGCTGGGAGAAAATGTTTCTGTATAAATTATTCAGGCATGGTTCTTACTCAAAAATGCCTACAATGCTGCCACTGAAAGACATTATTCCCTGAAATTTATTTAATTTTTTTTTTTTTTTTTTTTTGAATTCTTTGACAAGTCATTTTCAAAATGATTGAGAAGTTGTACCTGCACTTGTTTTTCCTCCACTACTTTTTCCTCAATATGTATAAATTGATATGATATGGATGGATAAGGGTTTTTAATTCTAAATAATACTTAGAGAGTTAGAGAATTTGTCTAGCTTCAATATGTTGTAGTTTTATTTTTATGTAAAGGTGGATTTTTTTCTCCCTTTAGTCATGCTGGTTTCCTAAGTTTTGGTAGTTATAACTGCATGTTGGGGGATCCAATGCTCATTTCTCTTGTTTGTTGTGCACCGTGTTTATGAGAGTTTTATTATGTTTTGATTCTCAGGGGGGTGGGGGTAGGGAGGGGGTCTATATATTTACCTTTTTTTCATTAAAATGATTCACAAACTTAAAAGTGAGGCCACCATCTCTTTCTGCCCTCATTTTAAATCAACTGTTCCTGCATCTGCATGCTTAAAATTTCTACAAGCATTCTCCAAGCAAACACTGTTGTTGTTTTTTTTTAACATTTTTATTCAGTTTTATCGTGTTGTACATTGTTGTATATCATGAATTGCAATTTTTCATATACATGTAAAAAAGCAACCCAAGCAAACACTTTACCCCCTGAATCGTCAATATCTTCAACACACAGTCCTCTTTTTCTGGTTTTTGTGTCAGTTTCACCTGCATTAACACGAGTTTAACCGACTGTGTCTTGCTTACCAAGGAGTTCCAAGCTAAAGCTGAAGAGGTGAGCCAAAGAGTGACCTACCAGACATGAAAGGTAAAGACTGCATGACCAGCAGTCCTTTTAAAGGAGAAATTCAACAGTGACCATGAACCTTATACTCTTGTCTCCCTAGCGTCATTTGCTCTCTCCTCTCTCTCTCTTCTCTCTCTCTCTCTCTCTCTCTCTCTCTCTCTCTCTCTCTCTCTCTCTCCTCCCTCCCTCCCTCCTCATCTGCTTGCTCTCTCATTTCATCTGCTTACCCTCTCTCTCTCTCTCTGACATCCATCTCTTTCTATAAAGCACTGTATGATGCATGCATTGCTCAAACAGATTCTTCTAACAGCTTCAATATATTGTGAAGAAGAAACATGTGTTTAAATGCATTTGCAAAGTGAAAAGACTGTCAGACAAAAATGACATGATCACCCTTTTCAGTTTTTTGTTTTGTTCATTTATGGCGGCTTTTTGTTGTTGTCGTCATTGTTTTTTGTTTGTTTTTGCCAAAGCCACTTTGTCAGATCTCTGCTTGACAGGTCTGATGCCCAAAATAGGGCACAAAGGAAGCTGACAATGTCTGACAGATTACATTTATATTGCTGAAGACTTCATAGCAGCATGACTGACGTAATGCACAACACACACAATGCACACTGAAAAGGCCGAAAAACAAAATATAAACAAACGCACAGACACAGACACACACAGTGACACACACACACACACACAAAATATGCACATTGCACTCAAACAAGAAGAAAAAACAAAATGTGTATGATATACAAGATTACTATTGCTTAAGCTTTTTATAGCCACATCAACAATATAAGAGAGATGGGGGAAGGAGGGGAGAGAAAAGAGAGAGAGAGAGAGAGAAAGGAGGGGGGGGGGGGGGGACGCAGAGAGAGTGAGTCAAGAAAAAGGAGGCTCATGCTCAATATCTCGGCACTGTTAGCCCTTGTCACCACTTTAAGAAAATGACCATCAAAATAAATGTCCCCTTTAAAAGAAGAGAGAGAGAGAGAGAGGAATGTGTGTGTGTGTGTGTGTGTGTGTGTGTGTGTGTGTGTGTGTGTGTGTGTGTGTGTGTGTGTGTGTGTGTGCGTGTGTGCGTGTGTGGTGTTGTGTGTGTGTGTGTGTGTGTAAGTGTGGTGTAAGTGTGCATGTGTGTCTGTTGAGAGAGAGGAGAGAGAGAGAGAGAGAGGAGAGAGAGAGAGAGAGAAGGAGAGAGAGAGAGAGAGAGGAGAGAGAGAGAATGTAGATAAGCTTAATCACTGTTGATTGATTCATGTTCGAACTTTTGTAAGCAAGTACATGGTGTACATCCAAAGTATGTCTCTCTCTCTGTCTGTCTGTCTCTCTCTGTCTGTCTGTGTCTCCCTCTCTTTCTCTGAGCCCAGCTAAGTCAGCTAAATGCTGTTGCAAGGGAAACAACTATGAGTTTGCTCTTCATGCAAGTTTCTTCCCTTTAACTGTGCCAAGAAACAAAAGGGATGGGGTTCTCGATGCTGAAATGAGGTAAAACATTGCACCAGTGCTTCTGGTCTTCATTCAGACCATTATATATTATGCGCAAACTATTTGCTCAATATGCACCAGTCTTCCAAACTTACGAACATCACTGATCCATTGCTCTATGAAAAATGCATGCATTTTTTGTTGTAAATCTGTGAAATATCCTGTGTCTTTGGATTACATGTGTATAATCTCATACTAAAGCTTTATTTCATGAGGACACAATCCAGATGACTGTTACGCTCAGGGAAACTTAAACTCATTATCACACCCTGTACATCACAAGTCACTCCAACGACCAAGCCAAGATATAATCTGTTCCTTAGTTTTCGCTCATTGTGTGTGTGTGTGTGTGTGTGTGTGTGCATTTTGTTTAGCTGTTGCTGTGGGTTTTTTTTTATTAAACTGTCATGGCAAAAGAAAATCTTTTCTTGATCTTTTACAGGAGTCAAAATACTTATTTTAAAAAACACACACACACCATAACACAGATTGATATACCAATGTTGAGTTTGTTTCAGCTGAAAAATACTAACCTCCAAAATTACTACCATACAAAAAGTTTCTTGGTATAGGTACTGAATGGAAACTTCTTTGCCCGATATCCAACAGTCAAGGTATTCTGTTTTATTTCTTTAAATACTTCAGTGGTCTAATATAAATTAAAATAAAATGTCAATGCTTCCACCCCTCCCCCCCCCCCCCCCCCCAAAAAGTGAATATATTCTGTGAATTGTCATGAGGGTCTTTCAGTTTTGTTTTATTTTTCATAAGCTCCCAACTGTGCTTAAACACTAAACACACAACACCTCCCCCCCCTCCAACACACATACCACACACATACCACCACCACTACCACAACCACCACCATCATCACTACCACCATCACCACCATACCCAACAACAACAATAACAACAACAAAAATCTCAATTTTTTTTGAGTTCTGACAACCAAAGCGCTTTACTCAACAGACATCATTTAGCCAATTTAAAAAAAAAAAGATAACAAAGCAGTTCATGATTCTGATGACTTTTAAACTATGCAGAGCACTGAATGCTACAACTGATACACGCTAATTACCTTGCTAAACCTGTGCTACCATACTGTCTACTCATTTGGTTTAGTTGTAAAAGATAGAGAACTTTCTTTAGATCAATACTGATCTGGTAAAACTCAACAATTGAAAAAGTCAATGAATTTAAGCCACTGTAAAATAGTCACAACCTTCAGTACACTCCAGGCATTTTCTCCAATGTGAATCTGAATCAGCTGTGATGGGAAT
This sequence comes from Stramonita haemastoma, assembly GCA_030674155.1. NCBI lineage: Eukaryota > Metazoa > Mollusca > Gastropoda > Neogastropoda > Muricidae > Stramonita > Stramonita haemastoma. Next base: position 22,300,802 of record CM060317.1, read on the forward strand.
CAACACAATTCAAAACTCTATTTTGATACTGCAAACAAATCCACTCTCTTCCACAGAAAATACCAATCCTCGTTCACTTTCAGTGCTGAATACAGATATTGTTAATGTTTGCATGTATAGCATGCATTTTGATTGATATCTTTATGTCCACAATTTCAGTGGGCTTGAAAATGGGTACATTTTCATTCATAGATAATTGAATTAATTATACAAAGTTGGGTTTTTTTAATATTACAGGTACTGATTTTTTTGCTCTCCTCTCCTCACAATGACTAAAGATGATAATCTGTCAGTTACAGAAACTCTAGCAACAGTCTGGTATTTGTCACGTTACAACAAATATTTGCTATGTTAGTCAAGTTCTCCTCTGAGTTTGCAGTCTGGTATTTGTCACGTTACAACAAATATTTGCTATGTTAGTCAAGTTTTCCTATGAGTTTACAGTCTGGTATTTTTGTCTCGTTGCAACAAATATTTGTTATGTAAGTAAAGTTATCTTCTGAGTTTACAGTCTGGTATTTGTCATGTTACAACAAATATTTGTTATGTTAGTCAAGTTCTCCTTTGTCACATTACAACAAATATTTACTGTTAGTAAAGTTCTCTGAGTTTACAGTCTGGTATTTGTCACATTACCACAAATATTTGCAATGTTAGTAACGTTCTCCTCTGAGTTTACAGTCTGGTACTTGTCACGTTACAACAAATCGTCAAGTTTTCCTCTGAGTGTCTCTGCATGGGGCACAGCAGATTTGAGGAAAAACATTGTGCTCATGTCCTGCTTGGCCATACTTTAAGGAGGAAGCCTTCACTGCAATTAAAAAAGAATGTGAAGTTATGCTAAGAGCGATCCAGTGCATTATACTCTGCAACTGAAAATGCTCCTAAATTATTACAGGCGAGAGAGGAATTAGGCATGTGTAATCCCCACCCCCACCCCATCCCTACAATCAGAATATTGGGCAGACAGAGCGAAGACAGGACTGTACCCTGACCACATATGCTGTAGGCCTTCTCCCTCAATGACTGAAAGTTGCTTCGCTTTTGTCAATGCTTAGTGCACAGATTCCGCAACAGTGGAATATACAGACAGCTCATTTCAATTAATAACACAGTAATGAAGTTGCTTGGACGGTTTCGTTTTTTTGTTCCCTGGCTAGAGCTCTGAGGTTCACCAAAGAGGAGATTTATGCGTGTGCGACCGTTTTTTCCCCACCACATCTAGTCAGCCACATCCTGGTTTTGTGGATGGACAGTTTCAATACACTACACACCAGTGATGTCGACACTGACAGCCTCATGAACATCATCCATACTTTTAGGACACATACATGCATGCACATGAACACAATGCTCATAACACACTGAAAATGCCAAAGTCGTGTCAACACTGGCAAATGTTTGTCATCATCATTATCTGAAATGAACCCATTAGTTATAACATGCTGTGTTTTCAGTGATCACAGAATTGTCAGGATTTTTTATTCGTGAGTATTTGCAAAATAAGTAAAGGAGGTGGGAGGAGGGGAGATCATTTTAAAATGATTATCTCCCTATACTTCCAAATCAAAAGATTTTTCTGCATTTAACTTTTTGCCTTTTTTTTTTTATTGGCTACCAATATTTACATAGTTTGCATAATCACAAAACTCATTTATGTACAGTATTTGTTTTATCATCTTTTTTAAGGCAAGCAACTAGAATACTGGCACTGTTTGGCATTTACAAACAAAAGAAATTTGATATTTTCACCCGTTTGATTCAGCAGTTTTTTTCATTTTCTTTTTTCCTCTTCTTTTTTTTTTATTATCCAAATCGTCATTTTTTTTCTTAACAACTCCATTTTATATTTCCAACTTTCTTTCTATTTACATCCTGCTTTTCTGCCTTTATTTCAATATTTTTTTCTGCATTTTGTCACTTTTGTTTTGTAAGACAGTTTTATTTTATTTCAGATCCTTTCTTCCTCTTGACTGTTTTTTTTTGTTTTGCTTAATTTTTTTTTCTATTTTCAATATTTTTTTTTAGTTTCTTGTTGTTGCTGTTATTGTTGCTGTTGTTGCTGCATACCTACCTTTCAGAAAAAAAGCAGGAGGCGACAACAGAGCACAGAGACCGGGACAAGGGGAAGTAAACAAGCAAAGCGGCGGCCACTTACCTAAGATGGCGTTGATGATTCCTTTGTCCAGAGAACGATGATGGGGACGGGGAGGTTCTGCTATACTGGCTCCCACCAGATCCGACTGCAAGTACACAACACAAACACAGCTGTCAGTTTCCCCCACTTTCAGCTTCTTTCAGCTGCTAATTTATCCATCCCAGCCCAGCCTAGATGTGGCCAGCTGGTGCTAATTATAGCAGGAACTAACCACACTTGGACTTGGTAAAAGGAAAGGGCACGCTAAAAATAGCCCTCTTGACTGAGTGATGTTGAATGTGTGCGCTGTGCAAATAGTTGGTCACTAGCTTATTTGTGTGTGTCCTTGTGTGTTTTTTGTTCCTCTGAGGTTCACCAATGGTAAGATTTTGCGTATGCGACTGTTTTTGCTCACCATAAAGGTAGCCGCATTCTGACTTTGGAGTGTCCTAGAGTTTTTGGTGAGGGAGAAGGGGGTCGTTCCTCAGCTAGAACTTTGAGGTTCAGAAATTTTGTGTAACAGTTTGTGACTGTTTTTGCCCATCATGAAGGTAGCCGCATTCTGACTTCAAGGATGTCCTAGAGTATAATCTTGACCTTTTTGTTTGTTTTTCGTTCTTTTCAGTTTGCTATTCATGTAATGATTAAAGCAAAAATGCTATTTCAGATTAAACTTTTTCCTTAAGAAAGGGAGAAAGAAACCTCATGTTTAGAATATACATTATTCCTTTAAAGAAAAAATAAGAATTCTCAGTAAACTGTTATTTTCTCCCTCCACCTATTCTCCACCCCTGCTTCTCATGCATCGCACACACACACACATGCTTCTCATGCATCACACACACACACACACACACACACACACACACACACACACACACACACACACACACACACACACACACACACACATTTTCCCATTGAAAATTTTTTTTTTTTTAAACAACAAATTAATGTAAACAAAAACAACAGAAAAAGAAAAAAAACAAGAAGAAGAAAAAGATAAAGAAGAAGAAGAATGTGAAGAAGAAGAAGAAGAAGAAGAAGAAGAAGAAGAAGAAGAAGAAGAAGAAGAAGGAAGAAGAAGAAGAAGAATGTGAAGAAGAAGAAGAAGAAGAGAGAAGAAGAAGAAGAAGAAGAAGAAGAAGAAAAAAAAAAAAAGACAAAGAAGACAAAGCAGAAAAAGAAGAAGTAGACAAAGACGAAGAAGAAGAATTCTACTCACCTGTTTCCAGAAGCAGGACATGAGGTATCTGGCCATGGCTTTACCGTCAGGCTGGCCGTCTCGCTGCTTGCTCATCACGTTGTGGTAGTTGTCTTCGTGGATGAACACCCCCGACCCAGGCACTAACTCATACATCTGCAACACACACACACCAACGCACACCACTGGTTTTTACACAGCTAGACATGCGGCAGCCATGATCATGGTTATAATGAAGACAAAATTAATGATCTTTGGATGATTTTAAGCAGTGTAAGTGAAGTGAAAGAGAATCGAATGGAAAGGTTTCTGACTCTGCCTGTCTGCAAAAAAATCAAATAAATCATGTTTGCCGATGTATAGTGATTCCATGTATATTGATGTGAATGCCTCTGATTCATGGAGTTTCATCAGACATTACTTCAGTTTAATCAATATTTGAGGAATTTTACCAGGCATTATTTCAGTTTCATCAATGCTAAAGGAATTTTACCAGGCATTATTTCAGTTTCATCAATGCTAAAGGAATTTTACCAGGCATTATTTCAGTTTCGTCAATGCTAAAGGAATTTTACCAGTCATGTGTGTTGATTTTGAGAGAAAACTCAATACAAATAGTATTCCATATTTATGATGTCCTTTTCTCTGTTTAATGCATAGACTGTGCAGTGGGTGGGAATTCATGCCAGTGTGAGAGAGGCCAGCAACCAAGTCCATTTCTCATCTTGGTGAAATGAAATAACATTCAGATTGCTGTGCTGCGGTAAATACCACCATGATGCATTTTGATAATGTTCTCGCCACAACAGTCAATGTAGCCAAGTGGAGAATGTGAAAATATTCCAGTAGCTCTGGTGGTCCTTGAGACTCAGACCACAGGTTTGAATCTTGGCTGAGCTTAGTAGACTTGGGGTGAGGAATCTTACTATTTGTCATTAAGGGGGAGGGATAGCTCAGTGGTCAGAGCGCTTGCTTTTCCCCAGTCAAGTTAAGCAGTGTCAAGCGTGGTTACCAGTTGGATGGGTGACCGTTTGCGCGCCTTGGCTTCAGTATAGTCCCCTCCCCAGTCCACCCAGCTGTAAATGAGTATCTGCCCTCTTGGGGGTCAGAGAAGGTAAAGCAGTGAGGGAGAGGAGATGGGCGCCGCCCTCAATATGCTGGCCCCTAGAAAAACTGAGGTCTCTGATGCCTCGCTCCCCTACAACTACAAAGGTTATGGGACACCTTACCTTTACTTTTTTACCATGTTAACTTACCCACTGACCTTCCCAGGCATTACTCGCCTTCATGACAATAACAAAAGGCTGAATATGCACACTTTAAAAAATCCTGCAATTCATTGAAGAAACCCCTGAAGTTTCATTGGCATACTTGGGTTTGCCATTCATCAAGTTTATTTATCAAAAGCATTTCCTGGTGCATGTGATGCATGTTGCATATCATGTACTGATGTAGGCTATTTCTCCCACAGTGAAACAGCCTTGAAAAAAAGCTGAAATCTTGATACATGTCAAAATGAAGAACTATGTCTGAAATTTTTGTCACTTCTTTCTGTGAAGATTTCCCTGCTCTATGCAATCCAAGTCCTAAACTTTCCCCCTACCTAGAACTTACATGCTTAGCTTTGATGGTCTAGAGGTAACATACCTGCCTAGAAAGTGAGAGGTGTGGGTTAGATTTCCTTTGTGCTTGACTCCCCTTGCCCCCCCTCTATTCAACCTTGAACCATGGCCTAAGCGCAGTCAAGGTCCTGTGTGGAATATGCATTCAGCGCACATACAATAACCCACTGCGACAAAAGAGTTGTCCCTCACAAAATTCCTTAGGAACAAGCCACTCTTTTCTATAAGAAAACAAATACGCATGCAGACAGGGGGTGGAGAGGGTGTGGGGGGGGGGGGGTTGGTTTTATTGTTTTTCGTTTTGTTTGTTTTGTGCTGTTGTTTGTTTGTTTTGTTGTTGTTGTTGTTTTTTTTTGGGGGGGTTGTTGGGTTTGGGGTTTTTTTTTAAAGGGGGGGGGGGGGGGGGGTTGTTGAGGGCTCTGTTCTCCTTAAAAGGAGCAGCCTGAACTTCATGCAGAGAAATCTGCTGTGACCAAAAGTAGTATTAGTATAATAGTTGGTGGTTTTACATTGGTCAAAGGGCTCCTAAAAACTGCTGACTCTGGGAATGTGACTGAACAGGCCTGGGTAGGATGACACCATGAGGAGGCATGGGGTTGCCGGCATGGGGACATTACATAACACAAACAAGCTAGAGATAAAGACAGAGACAGACAGAGCGAAAGACAGAGACAGACATGGAGATACAGTGACACAAACACATACACATCTGGAGCACACGCACGTGCACACACGTGACACATGTGCGCACACGCACACACACACACTCCACACACACATGTGCGTGCACACACACATACACACACACACACACACATGCACGCAGACACACACACACACCACACACACACACACGCACACACATTAAGAGAAAGAGAGATAATATCAAAACATCACAGCTTTTCACTTGGTGTCATGGCTTATTGGTGTATAATTTCTGAGGATGTTTCTGTTCCTCTTTTGCCTGCTATTTTTCAGTTTATTCATCTGAGGCCAAGCAGAGCTGATGCAAGAGTAATGGTCCTTGATCCAGCATTTGAGAAAACTGCAAAACCTTTTAGATCAAAAAAGGGAAATAATTGGCTTCTCTCCACCTGTGCAAATAAAGACAAATGAAGACCGTGTTTTTGTTTGACAATGTTGCGTGCTTATAACTCAATACTATGTGAGAAAAATAAAGGGAGTCCAGTTACGGTACTGTATCATATTGCCTCTTGTGACGATGAAGTTGTGCTGTTCACTTTGTCTTGCCTATTATGGTTTATATTTTACAGCACAGATACATCTGCTGAGCCACTCCAGAAGTTGCTTTAAACAAAACTGATGTGGCCAAAGGAGGCACAGCCATTGTCTCCCGAGACAAATGGAGCCCACAACTACTACTACTGCTGCTAAACTACAAAGTAATACTGCAGATTGCCTGATGTTTTTCTACTGTCTTTTACAGATGGCACCAGTAGACAAACTGAAATAAACTTTCATCTTTCCCTCCTCTCTATCTAACACGCACACACACACACACACACACACACACACACACACACACACACACACACACCACACAGAGCATGCAAGCATACTCACATGAGTGTATGCACATATGAGAGAGAGTGAGAGAGTGTCTGAGCACATGTATGTGAGTGTATGCGTGTAAATATATATGTATGCATGTGTGTGTGAGCATGTGTGTATATATACTATATGTGTGAGTGTGCATGCATGCATGTGTATGTATGCATGTGGCCTGCACGTGTGTGAATCGATTCCATAATTACTATCTCGAGTGGTTAGTAGTTTTCAGCTCCTCCTTATGGAAGGTAAGTGACAGGACAATACATACTCATACTCTTTTACCCAGCAAATTTTTTTCTTCTTTTTATTCTCCTTCCTTGGCTAGAGCCCCGAGGTTCACCAATGGTGAGGTTTTGCATATGCCCACCATGAAGGTAGCTGCATTCCGACTTCAGGTATAGGCTGACTTCCAAATCACTGAAAATATTATCTCATGAAAAGTGACAGATTCCATTGCATACCATCTTTTCACTCTTTTCTTGTAACACAGAAACACATACGCATAACACAAACAAGGACAAAGGTTTGGTAAGATTTTCTAGTTTCTTTATTCAAAATATCACTGTATGTACCAAATCAATACTACTCACATCCTGCACATTAAAACAGAAACATACACACACAAAAATTAAAGTACGCAATGGGTTTTCTTTCTTTCTGGCTATGAGACATCACCCGATATAATCTCTTGCATCCTTCAAGTTAAGATACAGTACCTTATGTTATCTGTTTTCATCCTTTTAACCAAATGGTTAGGTTTTGTATGTATGTGAGATTTGGGGTTTGGTTTGTTTTGGGGGGGGGGGGGGGTTGGGGGGTAGGAAGGGGAGGGGGAAGGGGGGTCATTCCTCAGCTACAGATCCAAGGTTCACCAATGGTGAGATTTTGGGTATGCGATCATTTTTGCCCACCTTGAAAGTAGCTGCATTCCAACTTCAGGGACATAACCAGATGTAATATACTTTCATCTTTCTAGCAAAGATGTATAACCAGATGTCATGTTTTCATGCCTGTCTTCTACAGTGTGAGCCTAATTGTATATGTTGGAAGCAAAGGATATCATCCCTGGATAATTGGTTTTTCCTTTCTATTTTTTTAGATATATTTCTTTTCTTTTTCTTTTTATAGATAAAGAATAAAATGGCTTCTTCATATATTTCACTTTCAAAACAAACACCCAAAAAATTGACTTATCATTCATTTGTAGTACTGGGTACACAGTGCAACTCAAATACTGAAAATTCAAATCATCTGATATAATTTTTTGTTATAACTGGTTTTTGTGTTATCTTTTATTGTTGTTGTTGTCACTACTACAACTTGTTAGTATTTTTATTGCTGTTTTTATCACAACTGCTACCCACAACTACTGCTGCTGCTACTACTACAGCGCTTTTACTACTACAGATACTACTTGCATCATAGTCAGAATCAATATTTCAATACTAAAAAAAAAAAAAAAAAAAAAAAACCATACACAGTTTAACAACTGAAACCATTTCTTTGATATTAAAAATTTTCAAAGATCTTTTTTTGAACAGTTTGCCTAAAGATTTCACAGTTCACAGATGTGTGGCAATTTCTTATTGTTAAGGGCAAATCAATATCCATGCCATCATCATTTCAGGAAAAAAGTTAAACAAAACAAAAAAAAATTGAGATACCTGTAAACTAACACCTTTTTCACAGAAACAAAGAGAAAAAACCCAAGTACAAAAAATAATACTGAAAACAACACATGTGTACAAACAAGTGACAAAGCATTTACACACACACACACACACACACCACACACACACACACACACACACACACACACACACACACACACACGTGCCTCATGCGCGTACAAGTGACACATACATACTCACACCTATGAATGCATACACACACACACACAACCACACTCATGTGTGCACTCACACACATCACACATAATAAGATGATATTGCTGATATGGAAGAAGTATGATGATAACACGCTCAAGAACAAGACTGTGCGCTTTCTGTGAGTCGCCTACAGTGACTTAACCCCACACCCCACCACCCCCACCCCCCAAATCAAAGTCTTGATGTCTCTTACAAACTTTTAAGTACTGTTGCTGCTGCCCCTTGTACTTGTACATGTATAGCAATGCTGGCAAGGAACTATTTTCCACAGAAAATCATTTCCATTATTTGTAAAATGATCTACCTCGATGTACAGGCTAGATACTTTTTTTTTCTTTGGGAGAGAGGGAGGAAGGTGGAGGCTATGATTATGAAAAAAAAACCCAACCCTGATGTCACAATGAGAGAGATAGAGAGAGAGAGAGAGAGAGAGAGAGAGAGAGAGAGAGAGAGAGAGAGAGAGAGAGAGAGAGAGAGAGAGAGAAAGAGAGAGAGAGAGAGTGTGTGTGTGTGTGTGAGTGTGTGTGTGTGTGTGTGTGTGTGTGCTACACATGCATGCATGCATGCCTCTAGGTGAATATGCTGTGACCATTGAGTTTAGATCATATCTTTCGAAGAAACAGGGTTTTTTTGTGTTTTTTTACCTTCAAATTTCCTCCTACATCATTGACCAAATACTTTCTCTGTGAAGTGCTTTTCAACTTGGCCTCACATATCTGTCCTCTCATTCAGACTATGCAATCAAATGTTTACCAAGCTTAAGTTTGGAAATCACAAAGGTTTCAGCTTTTCTGAGCGGATCACCCACCCCCAAAATCCTCCCCCCCCTTTTCTCCCCACCTTCAATAAA
>CM060317.1:22320075-22327575 GCA_030674155.1 Stramonita haemastoma
TCAACTCAATTCCAATACTGATAGCAGTATAAAAGGAGATGAAAATAATAATGATAAAAAAAAAGATAGGTGAATATGAAGACTGATCTCATTCACACTCTGAACCCCTGTGTTGTGGCAGGTTTGCAATTACTGTCACTTTTTCCCCCCTTCTTTGATCATCCTCTTTTTCTTTCTTTTTTTTGCAATCTTTCATAATTTTTTTCAGAACTTTTTGTCGTTAAGATTAACAAACAACAGCTTGGAGCAAGATTTATTCAGAGATCATTTTTTCTGCTAAAACCAAGATCATTTACAGCGGAGATTTCCTCACATGACATTTAGGCAGTCCTCCCCTGTGGAGAACACACATTCACAGTAGAATACCACTAAGATATTAACCCATCCTCTCACCCCAAACCCCCTTTCTCTCTCTGCGTGTATACTGCCTATATTGCTCGATTTGCCTATGAGTGTGGGTTTTATAACTTTGCCCTGGGCAACTTTAAACTCCTGTTCAGTAGATATGTTCAACATTGGCATATTTCAATACATCATGTATGCCATTTCCTGCAAGCAAAAACACCTCTTTAAGAAAAGATAGAGTTAGACTAGTTCTTATTTTACGTGCACTCAACAAGTGCTGGGCACAGGACCTCATCTGACCAACAAGTAGCACCCTGTGCCTCCTAGTACAAGAAAAAGGTGGAAAAAGGGGTGAAGGAGAATCTGGCTTCAGGCAGATTTCAGATCCTGGATCACAAGCCAGGAAAGTTATTCCAAGCCATTAACCCTCTTAGTCCTGAACCAGGATTGAATAATTGCCCCCCCCCCCAAACCAGGATTTGCCCGGACTAAATAATTGCCCCCCCCCCCCCCCCCCCCTGAATCCCGAACTGGGATTTGCCAGGATTTACACACAGTAGATTTCCATCAGGCAGTGACCATCACTAATTGCTACCAAATGCCAAAGCTCTATCAGGCTAAGGTAGAAACCCTGCTGAGAGTCTGGAAGTAATTATAGCTGCTGGTGTGTACTAAGGAGGAGGAAAAGGCCAGTGAGCATGTGTGCCTGACCTGATTTCGTGATGGAATGCGAAATCGAGGGGCAGTTTGTGTTCAGAGAATCCAAATGCAAGAGGGTTAAATCACAATCAGATACCATTCTTCTTTCTTCTTTTTTTTCTTACTTTTTTTTTAAAAATCGTACACCATAGTGAAACAGGACCCTGTTGAAAGCAAGGTGAAAGCAGGTAGGTGTTTCCACTGAGATTGGCTGAGCAGTATGGCGGTTATTATCAAACAGGAATAACAAAACAAAAAAGACTGGGACACTTACATTCCATTTCTGGGCATCACTGGGATGAACATAGCCACACCCTGGTCTCACACCTGCAGGCATTGGCTGGGGGGGATTGAGCTGGCTCAGGTTACCTGTAAAATGCAACAGGTTACTGTTACATGGTTACCTTCACAAGAAAATATGTTGCTATCACACAGTAACCCGCAAAACAGAGCAGATTACTATTGCTACCTGCAAAGCCAAACACAGCACTGTCAAAAATGCAAAACCTGCAAAATGCAATGTGTTATGAGTATACAATCACCTAAATTAAAACCGATATACTACTATGACAATGTACACTTCTCTGCCAAGAAAGCTCATGACTCTTAAAAAAAGTACATACACTGCTTTTATAACATAAAGCTAACTGCAAAAGGTGACACAATTAACATAAAACATACAGTTACCCCCTAAAGAAACACTGTGAGTGATTACTGTTGTGATATACAATGCCTGCAAAAAAGGAACAGATCATCACAACTTACATATTACCAGCACTGTAATACTGTATTATCGTAACATACAAAGTGTCTGTACAGGAAACACATCACTATCAACAATGCATACATAGTTACAAAAAGTATCACTTGACAATTACCTGCGACAGGGAAAACACATACTTGAACACACAACTTCGATAAAGCACACATGCACACATACACGCACACACACACCCACGCACGCACGCACGCATGCGCGCGCGTGCGCACACACACACACACACACACACACACACACACACACACACAACTGCTGGCATGCTCTTCTACAAAATTCTGATGGTTTTGTGATATGTGTGCATGATATTTTGCATGTGCAAGTGCGTGCGTGCGTGCGTGTGTGTAAACCTTATGTGAATTTTTATGCAGATGTATGTATGCGAAAATACGAATCCTTTACTGCAAGCCTCTTTTAGCTTATATTAAAACTAATGCAAATATTCTTTCTTTCTTTTGTGAATGTTCAATCAAAACTGACACATACAGAAATTACATATGAACTCTCTTGATACACAAGTGTGCATGAACTCACGTGTGCTCTATCTTGACCTCTTTTTTCTGATTTCCTTTGTTTTATGTCAAATCAAAAGTGATGCATACAGAACTGAAAAGTGCACTCTTCATACACAAGTGTGCACAAGCTCTGTCTGTCTGTCTGTCTGTCTGTCTGTCTGTCTGTGTCTGTCTGTCTGTCTGTCTGTCTGTCTGTCTGTCTGTCTGTCTGTCTGTCTGTCTGTCTGTCTCTGTCTCTCTCTCTCTCTCTGTCTCTCTCTCTCTCTCTCTCTCCCTCTTGCTCTTTCTATGCTGATTGTCACCAATGCTTTGCTTAAAACAAAAAAAATTCCAGACAACGCCATGTTCAGGTTCTCACACTTTTATTTGGCCATCTTTCCAGCTAACTCCCATTTCTTCATAACATAAACCACACAAAGACATCCATATCAAAGCAGATTCCAACAATGATTGGTATTTGTGATTGTGTGAGTGTATACTCTATGCGAGAACAATGAAAGAACAATGAACAAATTTTATTGCTATTTAGAGAGAGAGAAAGAGAGGGGGAGGGGGAGAGAGAGAGGGAGGGGAGGGGGGGGGGGGAGGGAGGGAGAGAGAGAGAGAGAGGAGAGAGAGAGAGAGAGAGAGAGAGAGAGAGAGAGAGAGAGAGAGAGAGAGAGAGAGTGTGTGTGTGTGTGTGTGAGTGAGTGTGAGTGTGTGTGTGTGTGTGTGTGTGTGTGTGTGTGTGTGTGTGTGTGTGTGTGTGTGTGTGTGTGTGTGTGCATGTGCGCTCCAATACAAAACAATCAACATTCTGCTGAAAACTATGATAACAGATACCGGAAAAAATACCAATACATATATACAAACATCTACTGTCACATTACAAGCACATACAAATAACTGATGTGTAGAATCATCTTAATAAAAAGAAATATTAAATCAAGAACAATATAAACATACAGACATCAAAACATTTCCAAATGAAATGCTCTGAGATATCACTGAACACATCAAAATTCAACCTGACTTAATAAAAACACAGACTGACACCAACAGCAAACTTAGCTGTACAGAATAAATTACTGCATTTACAGCTTACTCAGCATAGTCATTTACAAGGATAAAATATTTCACAACTAACAGTTTTCAACAACAACAACAACAAAACTCGTTTGAGCAACTGTTTTTAGAGGCAGACAGCACACATTATTAAACTGATAACACTTGGGGTATTTCTTTTGTTCACTTTTCTTTAATAAGGAAATCTTCAGCAGTGAGCTTTTGTTTTGCCTTTTTAATAACCAGTCAATGTATAATTTGCCAATTTGTAAAACAAGTCTTCTGAAAATGTTGGGAAAATGTATGCTGCAAAGCTCAATTTGTCACTATAACATGAAAGGTTTAAAAAATATATAAACTGACAAAAAGAAAGTTACTTTGACCAATATCAACCGACATGATTGCCGGATTAACAATAATGTCAGCAGATGTCAATTTCTAATTGTCTTTTCATGATGTTAGATCCCACTTTACAGTTATAGTCTTTGGCAGTTTCCCTCTGTTGTACATTGTGATTTCAAAGGGCGATTCCTAAAATGCATTCTGTGTACCCACACCCACAGCTGTACTAAATCTGATTGCTGTAGGAAAAATAAAAGCTTCGTATAAAATTGCAATGTTTTAAGTTTAGCCAACATGTGCACACACATTTAAAAGGGAAAAGAAAGAAGAACACAGACTCAAATTTGTTACAGGAGTGAACATTCAAACACTTCTTGGTAACACACAGGTTGAAGAAACACTGACACCAAGACAGATATACAGGTTAAGGATATGATCAGAAATCCCTGAGATGATAAAGTTTGCATTGAAGGGATGAAGCAAAAACTGCAAGGCCAATGGCAGAAAGAGAACCATAAACACCACAAAGATATCCCCTCTGACGATAAAGAATCCACAAACATATTTCTGTACCACCTACAATTTATAGTTTACTAAATGAATCCAGAAATACATTTCTGTACCACCTAGCAATCTATAAATAGTTTACAAAATGAATCCAGAAATACATTTCTGTACCACCTAGCAATCTATAAATAGTTTACAAAATGAATCCAGATAATACATTTCATGTACCACCTATGCATTCTATAAATAGTTTACAAAATGAATCCAGAAATACATTTCTGTACCACCTAGCAATCTATAAATAGTTTTACAAAATGATTCCAGAAATACATTTTTGTACACTGCAATCTTAAATAGTTTTACAAAATGAATCAGAAATACATGTCTGTACACCTAGCAATCTATAATAGTTTAAAAATGATCGAAATACATGTCTGTACCACCCAGCAATCTAATAATAGTTTACAAATGAATCCAGAAAAATTTCTGTACCACTAGCAATCTATTAATAGTTACAAAATGAAGTCCAGAAATACATGTCTGTACCACCTAGCAATTATAAATAGTTTGCAAAATGAATCCAGAAAATACATGTCTGTACCAACCTAGCAATCTATAATAGTTTTGCAAAATGAGTCCAGAAATAACATGTCTGTACCACCTAGCAATCTATAAATAGTTTGCAAAATGAATCCAAAATACATTTCTGTACCACCTAGCAATTCTATAAATAGTTACAAATGAACCAGAAATACATTTTGTACCAACCTAGCAATCTATAATGTTTACAAAATGAATCCAGAAATCATTTCTGTACCACTAGCAATCTATAAATAGTTTACAAATGATCAGAAATAATTTCTGTTCCACTAGCAATCTTAAATAGTTTACAAAATAAGATCAGAAATACCATTTCTGTACCACCTAGCAATCTATAAATAGTTTACAAATGAATCCAGAAATACATTTCTGTACACCTAGCAATTATAAATAGTTTACAAAATGAATCCAGAAATACATTTCTGTACCACCTAGCAATCTATAAAATATGTTTACAAAATGAATCCAGAAATAATTTCTGTACCACTAGCAATCTATAAATATTTACAAAATGAATCCAGAATACATTTCTGTACCACCTAGCAATCTATAAATAGTTTACAAAATGAATCCAGAAATACATTTCTGTACCACCTAGCAATCTATAATATAGTTTACAAATAATCAGAAATACATTCTGTACCACCTAGCAATCTATAAATAGTTTACAAATGAATCCAGAAATACATTTCTGTACACCTAGCAATCTATAAATAGTTTACAAATGATCAAAACATTCTGTACCACTTAGCAATATAAATAGTTGCAATGTAAGAATAACTTCAAATTCCCTGGTGCTAAAAACTGGAAAACAGTGAGAGAAAAAAAATGGCCAGATGTTCTTTTATTAATTTTCAACTTATTGATTAAGCTTCTTAATGCTTTTTTTTTTTAATAATGATGCAAGAATTTTTTTTAATAAAAATAAGAAAAATGATTGAAGAACTTTTCATACCAAAACTAATTGGTTTATTTGAACTGGGCACGAACAAAAGGTTGGTATAGCTAAACTATCTTGTGCAAAACAATAATCATGATGCACTTGACAATGTCTAGCTGAGCAGGATGAATTATGGAGACCAGGACTAAAGGAGAATTTTCAAAGAGAACAACAGAAAATCAACCCAGTAAAGATAGTCAACCATGAGATTTTCTTTATTTTGATTTTATTTCTTGGGGGGGGGGGGGGGGGGGCAGAAATGAAAGATATTTGACACAGTCTTCTTTCTGCTAAAACAGTAAGCAACATATCCTTTTAACAGATTAATATATAATGTATAAAGCACACAGCATACGTGTTGTTTTTATTTTCTTTACAAGTACCAGCAGTCATTTTGCTTTTGAAAGATCATTTAAAGTCCATGATGCAAATCAAACTATTGAATTAAGTATAATTTATGAGCTGTTCAGTAGCAGTTTGGAAAAAGAAAAAAAAAGAAAGAAAACCCTCACATACACACATGCAAAAATAGTTCTGTTGATTTAAGAGGTGAATACGAAAACAGCAGTATGTTTTAATTTCAGTTAATGTAGAATTCTTTCCTGTACCTTCAGCTTCTAGAAAATCAGTTTGTTTGATTTACATATGCACCAATTCAGAAATAATTGACTAGTATGCAACAAAAATTTATTTACAAGGTTTCTTCATTATGCGAATAAACAAAAACAAAAAAAGCCCTTAAATACCAAAAAAGAACTGACAGACAAACAAACCAACCAACAACATCTAACAATAAGATATACCCTCCTACACTAAAACTTGAGAAATATCTTGACGCCGCAAAATCAAAAGCTATGAAAGTAGCCAGAAATACATATGTTCGAGGGTTTGGGGACAAAAGTCTCCCAATGCACAAATCTAAACCAGTTAGCACAAGAACCAGTAAGAATCAAACCCCTGATTTAAATTTAACAAACATATGGCTCGACAACAGTAAACAACAAAAGCAATGACTAAGATAATTATCAAATGTCAAAATGGGTGGATTTACCCACAACACTAGGAAAACTGAAGCAAAGTAATGTCCACTACAGCAAACCCATTACAGAAAAAAAGAATTTGTATTTTAACTTCTTCCTGAGAAAAATATTACAACAGTGTTACAACAATTTACAATCTGTCTACAACAATTTACAATCTGTCTCCTAAGTCGGTTTTAACACAATAACAATATTACACATGAATCAGCCTTCTCTATGAACCAGCATCTTTTCCACACACAAAAATGTCAAAGGCTGTGTGTATCAACGCTGATACGAGAGTTCAAACTCGCTCGTAAACTTTCTGGATCTGTCGTTTCTGGGTGCGTCTGTCAGTGCACAGCTTCACATTCAGAACACGAGTCGCCTGCGACATGGTAAAATTCAGCTTCATCACACCGTACACTGAAACACACAAACATGGAATCACTACATAAGAAATACACAAAACTGCATACACAAGGGGACTGGATGTAAAAAAAGCACACGAGTGCTTATTCCATTATCCTCAAATAAAAGAATAAATAAATAAATACACCATATACTGTAAGAGACAGACATGAAATAACTACATAAGTGAAGAAGAGGCCCGTGCTGAGAACGCACGCAGAACACTTGCGCACATGTTAAATCCTGTTACGCTTTTCGTAAGAGTAGGTCACGTTGTTGGTAGGTACATTTCAATGACAT
>CM060317.1:22332575-22382575 GCA_030674155.1 Stramonita haemastoma
GCACGCATGCACGCACACACACACACATATATACAGAGGGAAGGAGAAACAGAAACTGATGGAGAATGACTAGAAGACACAACTGTATAAAGTTAATTAAAAAGACCAAGGAAGTACAAAAGATTCACAACACTAGATGGAACACATGACAAAAAAGAACACACCAATGAGCCAATAACTGAAATAATAAACCGATCAGTGACTGACTGACTGACTGACTGACTGAACAAGGAATACACATAAAATAACACCAAAAAGCAACACAAACACACACACACACACACACACACACACACACACAACACACAACACACACACACACATACACACACACGTCCCACACACCACTGACACCACACGCACGCACACCACACACACACACGCACACGCACACACGCACGCACACGCACACGCACGCACCCCACACACACACCACACACACACACACACACACACACCACACACACAATTTGAAAATATTTGCTATCATTACTTTATTTGCTCTCGAACATCAAAACACCACAAACAGGTAAAATTATACATCAGCAAGAAAAGATAATGACGTTCATAAAAAAAAAACCCACCATTGAATAAAAGAAAGGGTTAAGATGGTGCCTCTTCACAGTCAGTGGGGATTATAAAGGATGGAATCTGGGAACTCAAGGGGGGAAGGGGGGGGGGGGGGGAAGGGGGGGGGACACACACATATACACACACAACAAAGTAAAAAAAAAAAAAAAAAAATTTTTAAGTTGTTCATTGCAATCAAATTCTGATCATAAATAAACTGCATGGACTGGCTGTAATACTTGTCATACAATGGCACACGCACTCATGTATGTATGTATATACACCATAAACAGGTGGCTAGTTACACTTAAGTTTACTGACAACCATCTATATATATACATAACAGGGGTGCAGAAAATAACAATGTGAAACTGCAAGATCCAGATGATAGGCTGATGACACAGAACCAGAGAAAAGGGGTGGGGAGAGAGGAGAGAGAGAGAAGAGAGAGAGAGAGAGAGGAAGAGAGAGAGAGAGGAGAGAGGAGAAAGAGAAAGAGAGAGAGGGGGGGTGGGAGAGAAAGAGAGGGGAGGGAAGAGAAAGAGAGAAAGGGACAGCACAGAGAAGACAGTACACAGACAGAGACAGAGGAGACAGAGAGAGAGAGAGAGAGGGGGGGGGGGGAGGGAGAGGGGAGGAGAGAAGAGAGGGGAGGAAGAGAAAGGAGAAGGGACAGCCACAGAGAAAGACAGATACA
This sequence comes from Stramonita haemastoma, assembly GCA_030674155.1. Lineage (NCBI taxonomy): Eukaryota > Metazoa > Mollusca > Gastropoda > Neogastropoda > Muricidae > Stramonita > Stramonita haemastoma. The sequence goes on from CM060317.1 coordinate 22,333,843, forward strand.
CAGACAGACAGAACAGAGACAGAGACAGAGAGAGAGAGACAGAGACAGAGACAGAGAGAGAGGGAGACAGAGAGAGAGGGGTGGGGAGAGAAAGAGAGGGGAGGGAAGAGAAAGAGAGAAAGGGACAGCCACAGAGAAAGACAGATACACAGACAGACAGACACAGAGACAGAGAGACACAGAGAGACATACAGAGACACAAGGGAGTGAGAGGCAGACAGACAGACACCAAGACAAAGACAGACAGGCAGAGCCAGAGAGCGATAGAAGGAAGATGGGGGGGAAAAGCCCAAGAGAAATCAACAACAGACAGACTAAAGTGAAAAAGATATCAAATGAGAACAAAAACACAGAAAATGAGAAAGAGACACAGAGATTCTTAGAAAAGAGAGTGTGTATGAAAGAGAATATAAAAAAGAGAGACAGACTTGTAAACAAAAGAGAACTCAGACAGGCAGATAGACAGACAGACAGAGCTCTAAACAAAAACAAAAAAGAGGCATACAACACAAAAAGAAAGAATTATTCATATAATAGGGCAAATAGTCTTCAACAACACTATAAACAAAAAACCATTGTGTCGACTGTAAAAAGAAAAAAAATTCCATCAACAATTAAGATATTGCCTCAATCATAAACAATTGTAAAATTGCAAAATAGTAAAACCATACAAAGATTCTTTTTTCTAAAGTGTCATACTGACCATGAATTGTACAAAAGATAAATTCAGTTTGTTAGCTATATAACAAGCTGTACATGTATATACACATGTGCATGCATGTAAGCACACACAGAAATGATATTCTTCTTCGGGGGGAAAAAAAAAGGTCCAGATCTTCTTTTCCAAAACGTGTGTGTGTGTGTGTGTGTGTGTGTGTGTGTGTGTGTGTGTGTGTGTGTGTGTGTGTGTGTGTGTGTGTGTGTGTGTGTGTGTGTGTGTGTGTGTGTGTGTGTGTGTGTGTGTGTGTGTGTGTGTGTGTGTGTGTGTGTGAGTGCGTGCGTGCGTGCATGCGTGTGCTTATGTGTGTGTGCATGTGTGCGCGTGTATACACCTGTCTGTCTGCCTATCTGTCTGTGCATGTATTACATATTTGATATCAGAGAACATTGGTAACATTTTACTAACTTTTCAGATATCCACAATATATCATCTTGTCCACAAGCTATTTCTGGTCACTATTGCAGAAGACCTCAACCTCAGGCCACAATATGCAAGAGGCCATATTTTTTTAACATAATTTTTTTACACTATTTTTAAACTTTCTTGCTGCTTGTGATATATATATATATATATATATATAGAGAGAGAGAGAGAGAGAGAGAGAGAGAGAGAGAGAGAGAGAGAGAGAGAGAGAGAGACAGACAGACAGACAGACAGACAGACAGACAGACAGACAGACAGACAGACAGACAGACAGAGACAGTGAGACAGAGAGAGACAGAGGACAGAGAGAGAGGAGAGAGAAGAGAGAGAGAGAGAGAGAGGAGAGAGAGAGAGAGAGAGAGGATTTTAAATATCTATTCATACAACAATATGATTATATCTTCTCTCACAGAGTGATTTCCCACAAGTCTGCTCTCATTATGGATATTGCTTCAGACAGTTGACAGACAAGACTTTTGCCCCAAACAGCCACAAGCGCATGTATTACCAGTCAACCATCCTTTGACTAACAAGACTTTTGCCCCAGACAGCCACAAGCGCATGTATTACCAGTCAACCATCCTTTGACTAACAAGACTTTTGCCCCAGACAGCCATAAGAGCATGTATTACCAGTCAAAAATCCCTTCTTTGACTAACAAGACTTTTGCCCCAGACAGCCACAAAAGCATGTATTACCAGTCAAAAATCCCTTCTTTGACTAACAAGACTTTTGCCCCAGACAGCCACAAAGGCATGTATTACCAGTCAAAAATCCCTTCTTTGACTAACAAAGACTTTTGCCCCAGACAGCCACAAAAGCATGTATTACCAGTCAAGCACCACTTCTGTGACTAACAAGACATTTTGCTGACAGCATGGAACCATTATGTAACTACAATATTACAGCTTTTCGAGTAAAACAAAAACTTACAAGTATTGATTTACAGAAAAAGATGTTTTTCATCCATTCTGTGTGTCTCATTAAAATAAGGTAACACTAAAGACAAAGCATATATTTCTTGTTTTTATTTTTTATAAAACAATAATCTGAAATTTGTGTTAAAAATGAATTTGGCAAAAATGTCAGGATGATAATACTTACAAAAACCAACCATAGCAAACAGATCAAACATGTCCTATGGTTTAAAGCATAGCCAGATGTATCCTTTCTCAGGCAAATAGTAATTGATAAAACAACTATGGCAAACAGGTAAAAAAAAAAAAAATGTCCTATGGACAGCCAGATGTATCCTTACACAGACAAATCTGCTTGCTGCCATTTTCTGGAGTTTGGAAGCTCTTGTGACTCAAAAGTGTCCATGCTGCTTCAATACCAGTAAATTCCACAGTAACAATCATTAGCATTTACACATTTCATTAAGCCTCCTCATCCCCTGCATCTTTCAGATGAGAAAATAAAAAAAGGACGTGACTAAACAGTATTTAAGTTCCTGAATCCTGATCTCTCTCTCTCTCTCTCTCTCTCTCTCTCTCTCTCTCTCTCTCTCTCTCTCTCTCTCTCTCTCTCTCTCTCTCTCTCTCTTCACTCTGAGAAACACACGTCTCTCAATACATTTACACTTACTTCAAAAGCCAATCAAGGGCATAAAATCTCTATGTGATCCATGCTTCCTTGCTCTAACAACCCTAACAGCACACCAACTCCTCCCTACCCCCTTTACTCTCTCCTCCCCTGTTTCTGTCCATACAATTCTCCACACATGTTTTCATCATTGCTGCGAAGGGAAACTTACCTACACAAGTTTAAAATAATAAATATTAGTCTTATGTGCAAGTAGAGGCCGAAGTAAAAGATAAACAGCTGTCCAAAAAAACAGCAACATACTGTTGGGAAGTTTATATACATGTTTGTAGCAAGAACAAAAAAAGTACAATCTCTAAAGTTATTGATTACGAACACACAAAGTTAATAGTTTTGAACAACATCAATACCCTCACAGTCCTGCCACTAACACAGAGTCACAGAATATTAAATGAGTCTGCACATTTTTTCCTCAGTACTTCATCCACGCTACAAATTGCCTCAGTCACTAACAAAGCGATGAAGCGTCGACAAGTTTCCCTATCCACCAATCACAATCAGTAACTCAGAGATGACGACTGTAAATAAAGTTTGCTACCTTGGCAGCGCTGATGGCAGCAATGGATCCTTAGTCAAAGAGGACAATCTTCATTTTGCACGTGCTAAAATTGCCCTTACACGACTCACTTCTCTTTTATACACTTTTTTTTTTTTATCTGGCAAGATTAGGGCCTTGCATTCTTCACCAAGACAGACATACACAGTATGAAAATCCTGGGCATCATGCTATTATTGGACTTCTGGGACCTGAACCAACTTCCTACAAAATGACCGATGCAACAAATTTCAGCAACAATGTACATGTATTCATGATCAAACCTGTAACATCAAATGTTACCATGTGTCTACCCTTCGACAGATGCAGATATATGGCCTCCCAAGTACTAAATATATATACAGTCATCAACAACCAGCCTCCATGAGTAGGATCCGCTGTGGGGAAGGGAGATGACAATATCTCCAAGAATCCCTAAGGATTTACAAGTGCCATCAACGAGAAAACCCTTTCAGGAGGTCAAGACAGGCCCAACATCAACAATACTGACCAGTCACAATTTCCCTGGGAACAATTATTCTTTGAATGATACACCAAGCTGAAGACAGCAAAAGACGTTGGGAGTGCAACACAGTGGCAGATACCCACGCCACAAAGAAAGAGTGATGAAAGCCACATCCCCTTCCCTCTCAGCTCCTATCCCTTCACTATCTGCAGCGAGCTGACTGCCTTTTAGTCTTACTGGCCTTCATTCACTTTCACACAGGGATCAACAATGGTAGACAACCTGCTTGACTACTCATCTTGTACAGATGCCAAAAATGGAGGAAATCTTCACTGAGATATGAGGTTTATTTAAAACAGCACTATCAGTTTCTACTGAATCAAACCACACAACAACAAAAAACCCAAAGACACCATCTTACAGGAAGGAAATTCATGTATGCAACAACAACTAAAAACCAGCAATAATTACATGGACAGTAAACTGCACCAACAAAAACAACCTGGCCCACATAGGTTCATCAGGAATATACACCAATGTCACAAACACGACAAACAAACTGCCAGTAAATAGTCAAAGCACTGACTTTGTTCAAATATAGTGCCCAAAAAAATCGGAAGGAGGAAGACCCATAATGGTGAAAACAGACATAGCATAATGTATATATGTACATCACACTTACATTCTTTACACTTTACAATGAAAACGGGTTATACCTGTGCAACTTGAGGCATTAAATGCATATCTCTCCATGAACATCTGGGAGTACTCAAAAAAAAAAGTCTCAAAAGCAGGATCACACAACACTAGTGACACTATACTAATGAATTTACACTCTCCATGCACCCTAGTCTCAAGAAATCCTAAGTACCACAACGCAATAATGACTGAGTATGTCAGAATGCTTCCGTTTTCTGTTTGGTGGGAAAATGACACACTGCGACAGATCTCTCCTAGTTATGAAACTCTGTCAAAATGGGTTTCTGTGAGTTCATTTTAAGTACATATCCTGAGATCTCTCCAAAGAGATTCTTTCAGGTACATGACAAAACTGTTTACACATCAATCTCCACACAAAGGGAACAGTATACATGTATGAAGAGAACTTGGAAACCACCAATGGAAACAGTAATTGTTAAGATCACCACAAGACAGGCATTTAGTACACGAAGAAATGATTCAGAAACAACTCTGCAAATCATCTACAATGAAACAAAGGACACAAAATACATTCAATTAATATGCATGATTAAGTATCATCATAACAACGTTTCATGAATATGTATTTCAATATTGAACAAGAAAACATCAATCCTCCTATCTTACATGATCACTTTGAGTGATGGAAGTGCTGCATTCAGTGAGGAAGGGCCTCATAACCTGAGTGGTAAGGAACATCAACATAGAAAGCTAGGGGTCCTCCTCGCTACAGTTTTTAACACCAATAGTGAAAAGGGTCATTACATACAGTTCTAACTTTGTGTTTGCAGAGAAAGAGTGAAAAGGGTCATTATATGCAGAACTTAATGTTTGCAGAGACATAGTGAAAAGGATCATTACATGCAGAACTTTGTGTTTGCAGAAATATAGTCAAAAGGGTCATTCATTACATGCAGAACTTTGTGTTTGCAAAGATATAGTGAAAAGGTCATTACATGCAGAACCCTGTGTTTGCAAAGATATAGTGAAAAGGGTCATTACATGCATGCAGAACTTTGTGTTTGCAGCTCAGATATAGTGAAAAGGATCATTACATGCAGAACTCTGTGTTTGCAGGGACATAGTGAAAAGGGTCATTACATGCAGAACTTTGTGTTTGCAGAGATAGAGTGAAAAGGTCATTTCATGCAGAACTTTGTGTTTGCAGAGATAGAGTGAAAAGGTCATTTCATGCAGAACTTTGTGTTTGCAGAGATAGAGTGAAAAGGGTCATTACAATTTATATGCAAAACTTTGTGTTTGCAAAGCTATGAAATGAGCTGCAGCAATACTGAATTACAGTTACAGACCCCACACAATGGAAAAGTTAGAGAGTTAGCAGGTTTGATTGTTCTTTTATGAACTCAACAACTACCAATTCAATTCAGAATGAAAAGAAAAGTTTCATCCGTTCTGTCTTCTCAGCTCCCTTTCTCTCCCCTGAGAAAAAAAAAGGAGAGAGAGAAAAGGAAGGAAAAGAGAGAAATGCAAAAACAACAGAACGAATGAGAGAAAAAAATGAAAGAAAAAAAGAAGGAACACAAAAGTGACAACAGTCATTTTCCTTCACAATTTCCAAGTCCACAGCTGTACAATTCCTACTTCACTTGTTTTTACACACACACACACACACACACACACACACACACACACACACACACACACACACACACTAGCTACATTAATCTCAGATTTCTTAAAGATCTTTCAAATACAGAGCCATAAACTGGCCCAACATACTGATACCCATTATCTGATGCCCCATCCCAATCATGTTTGAGCTAATGGTCACTCCACACTTTCCTACAAACCAATACTAGAACAGCTGGGATATACACTGCGCATTACAGAACCTCTGACTAGTTTCTTTTCCTGCTTTCTTATTCTTCTTCTTGTGGCTGCATGCATGCATGTGTGCATAGGTGCGTGCGTGCGTGTGTGTGCGCATGCATGCATGCGTGTGTGTGCATACATGTGTGTGCACGCATGTGTGCGTATGTATGTGTGCAGCAGTCAGTTCAAGAGTAATAGTTCAAAAGCAATTTAGAATGCTGAAAAAGCTTAAGTTACGTTTACATGATTACTTTCAACACAGACAAAATGCAGATCATGAAGCACAATCAGACATTTTAGGAGAATAGCAAACAAGGGCTAACAAGAAGAGAGTGTACCAATAAATGAAAACAATCCCACCAGCAGTACTACAATGTTTGTGGGATTCTTTTCAACACAAACAAATATTCACCACCATCAATCTTCTTCTTCTGCTGTTCACTTTTACACCATTAGATGCACCACAATAAATGTTAGTCGGATTCTTTACAACACAAATAAAATATGCACCATCATCAATGTTTGCGGGATTCTTTTTAACACAATATATTCACTACCATCAATGTTTGCGGGATTCTTTTTAACACAATATATTCACTACCATCAATGTTTGCGGGATTCTTTTTAACACAATATATTCACTACCATCAATGTTTGAGGGATTCTTTTCACCACAAAGTAAATATTGTTCACCACAATCAAGTGACAAAAGAGAATGGCACATAAAGTTCAGAAAAGGGAAAATACAAAAAAACTGAAAATTCCACAAGCCGTTTTGCTCATAAAATTAATGTGTTCAAAGATTTGTCACCAGCACTAATCCAATCCAATCTTGTTTATAGCCCCTCAGACTACAGAAACCATATCTGGGCTGACACCTTGTAAAATTTTAAATCTCAGAATAAAACTGTTTGACTATATACAGGGTATAAAATCAACTCTCTTGTCCTTCCTTGTAGCAACACCTTGGCCAACCATAAGGGTCAACCCAAGACAATAACCGCATTGTGGAAAAAACCACATCAACCACACATAAAATGAGATAAAACCCAAAACCAGATTCCTGAAAACAACCTTGTTCTTCATGACTTACTATGACATCTTCACTCATATCAGATGGGAAAAGCCCTCAACTGACTGACCTCTTAACAGCAGCAATAGTATACGCCCCTGTCCACATCTGCCTCCATACACATATCATCCTTTCAGAGTATAGCAAACTGAATTTTGAAAAAGATACCAGAAGGCTGAAGAATTTTATCAGTCATTTTGTTCATAAATGTGTCTACAGTAGTACAGATTTGTGTTCACTATTCCTGATTGTGACAGTAGTACAATACAAGTAATCCACTTCTTTCTCCCTAGATACATCACTTTCCTCTGTAACTATCCTTTTACCTTCAAACCACAAAGGTAAACAAGTAGTGTTTTTTAAAAACAAAAACAAAATCTTCAACACATGAGAAGGGGTGTTTCATTTTCATAATACATATGGATGGCATTGCCAACATAGTCTTTCAGAAAGAAATCAGTTTAAAAATAAACAAATTTCTTCACACACACACACACACACACACACACACACACACACACACACACACACACACACACACACACACACACACCTTCCCCTCTAATTTCCAAAAGTTTCAAGGACCACCCCACCCCCACCCCCCCTGTCATTTCTCTATATTGAATCCCAAAACAATATTTGCAGAAGGTACAATATTCTTAGCTGCATGGATTCAACAAGACTTAAAGCTAACATTTTGTTTATAATGAATAACAGGATAAAACAAAGCCATGGGATTTTTGGAAACTACAAAAACTGCATTTTATCATGTAGGAACAGACATTTGCTTCTGTCACCTGGCATCAATGACAGAAATTGTTTGCGATTTGGTTTCAATTCCTTCACACTTACTCACTGCTGACTTTATGCCAACTAGGTATTTTTTTCAAACAACGAAAATGATAAACAAAATTGATATTTTAGAATTGCTTAACGAGATAATGGCTCAGGTAAAACCTGATTTGCTCAGAGCTTACGGCCAACAGTCGTAATACTGTCGGGGGTCTCCAAAGCAAAGACTCATGTTGGTGTACCCTGCTTCCAGCTTCACTTCTTCAGCAAGTTCGCGAATAAAGTTGTGATTCTTGCCCAAGCTTATTTCCGAGCAAGTGTACCATGTAAGGCCGTTGGTGGCTGTCCACAGTGGGTTGGGTTTCTGCAGAAAGGGAACCTTCTCCGACAACCTGGTGGGCACGTGTTCTCTCTTGGCCAGGTACAGCTTCAGGGCTTCCACGGGGCACAGGTTCCCCCCCGTGGAGAACATCTGTCGTCGGGTCAACATTTCCTTGACGTCTTGCTTGAGGTGGGAGTCTGCCAGCTGCTCCCCGTCCAACATGACATACTCTGAATCATCGTCATCGTTGCTGACAAAAACAAACACCTCCGGCCACATCTCCCTGGGTGACCATCGCCGGGCACCGAAGTGGAGCTGGAGCTCAAACCACACTTTCTTCAGCAGTGACGCCGGGCTGTCGATGCTCAAAGCCTTGTGGCTGCGGATGAGGGTGCAATCTGCTCGAGTCAGCATCACGTTGGCTTTGATGGCATCTTGGTCAGCATTTCCGTGTAGATTTTGTTGGACTGCTGAAAGTCTAGGGTGGAGATGGGGTACTGCAGTTTGAGCAGCTTGGACAAGTACTTCATCAGACCGCTGCGCACACGCCTGAGGGCGTGCTCTTTGAGAGGGGTGCCGTCTCTCTTGCGCACTTCGCGGTAGAAGGTGCCAAGCAGTTTGTCCAGTTCCTTGATGGTCATCCCTTTGACAGTGTCCTCTGTCAGTGACTGGGCAGTCAGCCACTCTGCAAGGGAAACAGGGGGACACACACTGTGACACATCACACGTCACAAGAAACATCAGACAAACCTATTTCTTGAACACCCTTTTTTACACTATTCCCATTCCAAACATAGCTACCCCCTACCCACCCACTCTAAAAAAAAAGAAAAAAGCTTAACCCATGAATATGTCTACTATGTCAAAAAACGATGTTCAAATAAAAAGGAGAGATGGGCAGGACCAGCCACACCTTATTTTTCATTTCATGGCTCTGTTGCAGGCATCAAATTCCCATGCTAACATGTTGCTTGTGGACTAGGGAAAGTGCAGACTGAATGAATCAGACTGCACATATAACTCAAGAGTCATGCTATACAGCAGTAAGTCGCAGTGAAATGAGCTTCCGCCCTCCACCCCACCCCACCTCCACCTCCTCAAATATGCCAAGCGAGAATGGTTTGAACAGACAGCCAGCATTTTGGTCAATTTGTTTTGACTGCCACCCTCTCCCTTTCCACAACAGGTCTACAAACATAAATTCAGTTCAGAGGAAAACCTTTCTGGTATTTCCACTTTGATGATATGAACTTATCTAAGATTATGTAAGCAACTCTGAATCCCACATTTACAAAATATCAGTCATGACTTTTCAAAGCCAATGACGTTTATTTTTGTTCCTTTCCTCGGCTAGACTCAGAGGTTCATCAAAGGTGAGGTTTGTTTGTGCATGTACACCAGTGTCCAAACCTATTTTAATTTGTCATTTATCTTACTGATCTTACTGGCAACAATGACCTATTCTTCTGAAAGGCAGAGCGGTTCTTACAGGTGTGTATTATGTTCTGCGTGCATTCACACACAGAGGGGGATCTCAGTTTACGTCTCATCCAAAGGACTTCTGGGAGATAGGATTCATACCATGTTAACTCCAGGGAAAATCCCTTGAACAGGCCTTGAACCCTCGTCAGTTAGCAGTTCAATGCCCTCTAAACACCAAGCTTTCCTGCTCCCCAAACAGTTCCCATGATATGTATAGGGTTCTTTGGCTCTGTGATCACCTTTCTTTATTTGCACACAAAGTCTTTTTGGGGATGGGTGAGGAATGTTTGTCAGTATCTACCAAACCAAAAGCTTTTTGTTTGAATCTTTTACAGATTTACATACAAATGAACAGTCCTCTAAGTCTCACTACAATTATCTACTCATACAATAAATTCAAACAAGTTGGGGGAGTTTTACACCACAAAAACTACAATAATATGGTAATAACTAAACACTATTCAACATTTTTTTCTTCTTCTAAGGAGCCACATTCCAACTTCTGGGATGGTGTCTAAACACAACACCAGTGTGCATGTGATTTAAAAATTTTGTCATCCTTTCTACAACACTCTATGGCCTACCCTTCCACTGACATGTGCCCAAGATGTTCTGTCGTGCATTCTCACACAAGACCTCAGTTTATGGTCCATCTGAGGATTTTTGGGGAGTGGAGTTGGTACTGATGTTAATTCCAGGAGTGCCTGGGTTGTGTGGCTCAAGCTGGGGCCATCAGATCACAAACTCTGACCACAAGGCTAGCCTGCCCCCACCCCCCACAAAACATTTCATCCTCTGGAATCCAGAAAGTATCATTACCCTTATCAGTATCAGCTGGATGGATTCAGCAACGACAGATTTTTCTCCATTCTGCTTTAAAATATTATCTATATCTTCAAGTGGCAACCTTGGGGAAAACAAAAGGTAGGGGGGGGGGGCAAAAGAGGAAAGGGGCAGTTCTGCAAATAATCAATTTTAACAGGAAAAAATATCTTCACTAAAAATCAGTATACATTTACCATCCATAAACATTTCCAGAAAATTTCTGATCAAAAACTTAAAAAATCAATAACAACAAAACTTTCTACCCCTTAATCTAACAGTTTCTTCCTTATATTACATTTATAATACTCACAGGGGAAAAAAAAAAACCTAGCTGAACACTCTAGTCTAATAATTTTATCTTCTTGAAGAAAACGACATTAGAGATTACCTTTAAAGAGCTGAGTGGCCTCAAGGAGCTTCAGATCACATGCACTGCTATCATGGGACTCGGGAGGATAAGCTCCTGAAAAAAGGGAAATAATTTTCCAGGTTACCAACTATAGATTCAAGTCGTTTTTCTTCATCGATTCACTACTGACTTTTCCTCCTACTCAAACTGACAACTGGACATTAAAGTCTTACGCTAGGCGACATGACAGGAATCAGGCGCATGCAACCTTACACTTAATAATTCACTGATATTCACTAACGCCTTTACAATAGCACGAATCAACAGACCATGCAACTAAGTCTGACAGGTTGGTTTGGGTTTGGTTTTGGGGGGGTTACTATTTCTAGTTCCTATCAGCAATGAATCGATGCACGCATTTCATGAACTAGGACAAAACAGGGAACAAAAGGTAAAAAAAATATATAAATAAATAAATAAATAAATAAAGCAAAACAAACAACAAAAATAAACCGAAAATGTCAACTGCCGCTGCCTTAATAATTTGGTAATTTCCAGTGTTAACATACAGTTGATAGCAACCATCATATAAGATGTTCATGCAATTTGCTCTTCTTTCTTTCCTGTTTTTCATGTTAAGTGCTTATATTACTTATGATAGACATTCTCAGACCATTTCACAAATAAATTCATTAAAAGCTTTGAGGAGGGGGGAGGGGGGGGGGGCTTAAGATTTCATCACACCAATTGCCAATTCTCTTGTTTTAAATTGATCTATATCTTTAAGGACCAAACTATTGTAGTAATACTAAAAAGGACAGGAAATCAAATGGCTATCATTGGTGATAAAGCAGACCTATATCTTATTATCTCCAAAGATAACCAATGTCTTTCAGCACAGAAGACAGCACATGAAAGTGATGCTTCAACAAGTCATATGCACCACTATAATGACAGACATGATGCATGATGTCACCAACAGGACTGACTTACCCCTTTCATAACTGTACTGGAAACCACTCTGTGTTCACTAACTTCTTCCTCATGGATATTCTTCTGTGGAAAATCACACTGAATGGATCTTGCTTTACTGACTACTGTAACCTCACTTTCACAGACGAGGAGATAAAAAAGTATTAGGAGATTCTTCAAAACTACCAGATTCCAACAGTCTTCATATAATGAAGTTGATGAAAATTCCACAACCCATCATCAACTTTTGTTTAAAAGATGTTTGCAGTTTTTCGGAAGATCCAACAATTGCTTACAAATATATACCTTAAGCATCAGCAGATACAGTTTGGAAAATTCTTTTTTCTGAAATTTCCTTCTTTCTCAGTGCAGGTTTTGTACTTCATTATGCTGTGTGGTGCTGGTGATGGAGCCACTTAAACTGAATGAGGTGACAGCCCTGATGTGGCTTTCATTGCTGGTAGGGCTATAAACATTTTGGTATTATGGTACTAGGGCTGGGATAGCTCAGTGGTCAGAGCACTCGCTTTCTCCAAGCCAACGTTAAGCAGCATCAAGCATGGTTACCGATTGGATGGGTGACTGTTTGCAAGCCTTAGTTTCAGTACAGTCCCCAGTTCACCCAGCTGTAAATGGGTACCTGCCCTCTTTAGGGTCAGGGAAGATAAAGCAGCGAGGGAGAGGAGATAGGTGCCGCCCTTAATATGTTGGCCCCTAGAGAAGCTGAGGTCTCTTGATGCCTCACTCCCCTACGACCACACTGGTTATGGGACACATACAATGGTATTGTGGTATGGTGCTGGTGATGATGTTCTCAGAATATTCCTCCTCTACCTTTAAACAAACTCCATGAACTGACACATAGATATGACGAAGAAAAAAAGAGGTGAGTGGGTGGATGGTGACAGAGTAAGATCTATGATGGAGTGAGAGAGAAAACAGCTGCATACTAATTGGCAGTCTTCTTCAATTCAGATTGGGTTTGGGGGTGTTTTTTTTCTTTTCTTTGGCACCTGAAAAAAAATCTCTGTATAAAGCAGTGAGAAGCCTGGGCAGGGAAAGTGATCATTGTTGCGGTAACTCTTCTTTTTCACAGCCAGGGAAAAAGTCACGATGATGGTTGACATACCGTTATTTTTAATCATTTGGCTCTTGTTTCAACTGCTAATACGACTGGTTACTTTCTCCCTTCCAACTGTACTAGTTTGAAAATTCAGCAGCATGATCCAATCGTGTGTGTAAGTGTGTGTGTATGTGTGTGTGTGTGTGTGTGTGTGTGTGTGTGTGTGTGTGTGTGTGTGTGTGTGTGTGTGTGTGTTTGTGTCTGTGTGTGTGTACCAGAGAGAGAGAGAGAGAGAGAGAGGGTGATTACTGCTGTGTACATTCAACATATATGAGTCATTCTTTGCTCTTGGTCACTATTGGGGGTGATCTACAACAAATGGATTTTATTTTCATAAGAGTTGTTTCTTTTCAATGCAATGTGAATAAAAACATCCCAATAAGGTTAAAGAAATTACAGTATCAAAGGATATGTATATGTTTGGCCTGTTTTTGAGAAATTACAATTGAATGTGAAAAAACAGTCCAAAAATAGCACCTGAAAAGGGGACAGGCAGATGCAGTGTTCAACATCAGCAGTTTACAAGTCTTCAGTGCAAATAAACATTATATTTTCTTTATAACTAACAAAAGAATACATTGTTCAACATTATCCTGCACAAAAATATCGCATTTAACTTTTCAACTTTTATATTTAGACGTCCAAACTAAGCCGTTACTGCGTTACGAGTCGCGTAACAGAGCCAGACAAAAACTTTGGATCGTCTGCTTTGCCGTAGTGATCACTTGGCTAAAGATGGTCATACAAATGCTTTAAGTTCATCATAATGAGATGAATAAAGGCATTTATTAATGTAAGAATGCTTAAACACATCTTTGATATGATTTTGAAGTTTTCGTGTCGAAACGTAACACAGTTATGCTTTAATTTTCAAAATCCTGTACTGGGCAAATGACACCAGCAACAATCGCCAGTGAATGTCTGCTAAATTCATCCACCAGACAGCATGGACTCGGGACATTTCAAGCAGAAATTCCCAAAAGGAAGCGAGAATGGTGTACAAGTTTGTATGGTGTCACACTCATTTTCATGACGTAACGCAGTTACAGGTCGGAGGTCGATTGTCAACTTTAGTAAAATCAGCATGTAATCCAACTTAATAGCAATTACCAGCATGAATAATGTTTCTTAATAAGTAAATAACTTATATTCACTTTATGATGTGAATTGAAGGAAGATTTGTCCACAAGTTTGAAAAAACTTTGATTCTGTGCAGTGTCACGCGTAACGCAGGTTCGGTTTGTTGATTAATCATACTATTTTTTTCATGATGCAATGGATTTTTTTTGTTTTGTTCTTTGTTATTTGAGAGTAACACCTGTTTTATGAATATGAAACATGAAATGAGTGAGAAAAACGATCTCAGCAGTGCTGAGCTACTGACACAAATTGCTGGTGCTTCGTAGTGTAGCGTGAAACGCAGTGCATCAGATTATTTATTTTAGAATAAAAAACCAAAAAAAACCCTTCTAACAGTTGAATTAAAGATTGAAACTTAGATTGGAGGTGCTTGAATAAATTGAAAGCCTTTGTGAGCAAAAGAATGAGACAAGTTAACTGTTTCAATAAAATTATCAATGTTTCCTTGATGTTCTGGCTTTTGTTTCTGTGTTCGTGTCTTGTGTAACATAGTTACGTTTTAAGTTTATTTTGATTTATTTACTGCAAAATTGTTCTCAGTACTTTTAGTACTGTGCATTTTACTTAAAAAGCTAGGAAACAAATATATAACATGACAATAGTAAATATTCTATTTTACAACTCTTTTTAAAAAACTGTTTTAGTTAAGGTGTAACTGTGTTACGGTGTCGCAAAAATCTTCATTAGCTGAAAATGCATATAAACCTCCAAGATGGTCAATCTTGCTTGTCACTACTACTAACATGTATTATTAACAGGTAAGCCCATGTATATTGTCATTTCATTAAAATCAGAGACATTATGGATTAATTGGTGTCGCAGTGTAACACCGGTTACATTTGACACCCATCACTTTCCATGAGAAATAACAGAAAAGCGGGTAATGCCATAAATTTTATTTCTTCTGCAGTTAATTCTCCTTTCCTTGATGTACTTAAATTGCCCACTTTAGAATCCATCCAATGATTTTGAAATTTGAGGTCTTAGGACCTCTTTTAGTGACCAAAACCAAAGAATGACTCATATGTCACTTCTGCAAAGAGACAGATAGATTTACTGACTATGTAAGTGGGTATATATTCACACATGCATCCATGCACTTTGTACGCCAACACACACACACACACACACACACACACAGTGCCAGGACAGACAGAGAGGCAGACAAACAGACCGTTCATAATGCCACAATGCTCTCATCAAAATCTTAAGAAATCTCATGACAGATGATGAGGAGGCCCAGCTGTCCATTTGTTAAAGTACAAATCCGGTCTGACATCTCTTTTGTTGTTCGTTTTATTTCTTCCTCTTTTTTTTTTTTTTTGGGGGGGGAGGGGGAGGGAAAGGGGGTAGAGGGCACTTTTCACATGCCATTAATTTTTTTTTAATGACACAATCAATCAAGGTCCTATGTGAAACATACATGTAGCACTGAGAAAAAAAAACATAGTAACAACAGTTGTCCTTGGCAAAATTCATAAGAAAAAAGCCACTCACACAATAAATAAAGACAAAGCATCCCCGAAGTTGGAATGCAGCAACCTAAATCTCTTACAATGGTGGGCAAAAACAGTCGCAAACTCAAAATCTCACCTTTGGTGAACTTCAGAGCTCTGGCCGAGGAGCAACAAAAAAAAGAAAGAAATACATAAACAAAGGAAAAAAAGATATGCTAAGCTATGGTGACATGTTCTTCCTAGGGGAAGCAGCCCAAATGTCACACCAAACAAATCTGCTGTGACTATTAAACAAAGACAGCTTTTTTTCCCCTAAGGCAAGCTTTAGAGCATTCTTTTGTCGCTGTTGCAAATGACGCCAAAAATATAAAACCATTCAATCACTTGACAAAGTCTTGACACTTTACAGTATCTTGCTTTTTCAAAGGATGCGTTCAAACAGAAAGATGGCACACTAAGCCGTCAGTCATTCCACCAGTTCAAACTGCCTAAAAAATCTAAGGAAAAAAGAACACAGAATACTTGGCAATCATACTTGTCAGAAAGATTTATTGGTTCTATTCCAGTGGTTTCTTCCACCTTTCAAATAAACAACAATGTAAAAACATAAAAATACATGCTGTTTTTCTCCAGCGATCAAACTAAAGTCATCAAAAAAGTCAACTGAAGCTATACAAAAACATTTTCCATTTATGCATTAAAAAAGAAAAAGAAAAAAAAAAAGATTATTTGACAAGTACCTGTGGGTGGGTGGGTGTGTTTGGGGGGAGGGGGGGGGGGTGGGCATGTGTGTTTGTGTGTGTGTGCGTGCGTGCATGCGTGTGTGTAATTGTGTGCATGTGTGTGTATAAATGTGTGCGTGTGTTTGTGTGGCAGGAGGCATAGGAGTCTGTGTGCCTGTGTACAATCATGACTCAGGTGTTCATCAAAACATGACTTAATTTTCCCCTCCCAACACAAATAAAACGGACAATATCATCTGAAAAAACAGAACACATACATACACAAAAATTGATCACCCATCCATAGATTCATGTAGTAATTTCCTGAAAACCACATTCAGAATGCTGTGGTCACATTCATGTAAACTTGTACTGCCTCACCTCAGCAATAAGCCAAGCACTCTAATAACACCATCAAATCTTTACAACTTTATACATAGCAACACTTTCTGCTTGCTTTTAATGGGAAAAAAATTAATACATTTCCCTTTAAAAAGAGTGTCTTTTTGTGTGTGCATGTTGACAGCTTTGTGTGCAAATCAGAAGTGCTTCTGCAAACACACTTACTCATGGACAAGTCAAATTAAGTGTGCCTGTGTTTGCGCATTACTACATTTGCACACACTCATCCTTCTTCAATCAATGTGCGCGTTCTGTGTGTGTGTGTGTGTGTGTGTGTGTGTGTGTGTGTGTGTGTGGTGTGTGTGTGTGTGTGTGTGTGTGTGTGTGTGTGTGTGTGTGTGTGTGTGTCTGTGCATGTGTGTTGTCTGTGTGCTTGTGTGTGTGTGTGTGGTGGTGAGTATAGCAGCAATATCTTATGGATGCATACATGCTGATAACAGAAGTCAATGGAGAAGCCCAAAAAGACAAAATACTTTTTTTTTTAATTCAAGCGCATAATGACAAAATTATTTAAAAAAAAAAAAAAAAAAAACCAGCAGGCAACTGATGATAAAAACAGAAAGAGAAAAAGACAGAGAGCGCATGGAGACAATTTGAAGGGGGAAAAAAAATTAACCAACCTAAAAGAAAACAGCAGGCAAAGAATGATTAAAAAAAAAAAAATCTCATCATCATTATATAAGCTAAATGTCATGATTCTCACAACTCATAACCGAGATCACAGTTTATACAAACAAGAGATTCAGCTAAGTTTCAGACACAAGTTGCATAATTTTTTTTTTCCCAATTGTTTTTAAAAATATGCACTTCTCATAAAAAAAAAATTTCCTACCTATTAAATACTTGAACACTGTCAGCCTATTCACATAGTTTCTCCCCCTCCTCCTCCTCCTTCCCAAGTTTCTGCTTAAGGAAAGCTGGCTGTTTGCAGTACTTGACATGAGCATTCAGACTGCTTTTGTAGGCAAAGCGCCGAGGACACTTGGGGCACTGGAAGCTTTTGACATTGTTGTGCATGTTCATGTGACCCTCATAGTGACCCTTCATCAGAAAACCCTTCCCGCACAATCCACACGGAAATTGGGGTCGTTGCTGTGGTTCTTACGAACATGGCCCTTGAAGCCATGGGCTGTCTTAAACTCGGCATCACACCACTGACACTTATAGAGTGACGATGCACTGGGCTCAGGCCTTGCGGCAAAAGGTGCTGAAGCAAGTCTGTTAAAGGGAGGACTTGTGACATACTGCTGACCGCTATGCTGGGAATGCTGCCTCAGTGACTGTGAGGTCTGGGCCAGAGGTCTGTTGGGAGGAGCATGCCGGGGCTGCGATCCATCAAAACCCCATGATCTTGGTCTACCCTGATGCACTTGGCTTTGAAATTTGACAGGGGCAGATTGCTCGGGTAAGGTGGAAGATCGGAAGTTGTGCCCTCCACTACCTACGAAATCCAAAACAAGAACAGGAAGAACATACAATAATTGCCAAGCCGTTTCATTTTTTTTTCACCTTTTCCCCAACACACTCCTACAACTTCTGACTTTAAAAAATGCTTTATCAACTTGTTTTCCCTGACATTAAAAAACTTCATCATCAACTTCTTTTCCCTGGCTTTAAAAAGCATCATTTATCATTTTTTTCCCCCTGACTGAAAAAAAAAATCAATCTTTTTTCCCTGACAAAGCTCATCAACTTCTTTCCCCTGACTTAAAAAAAACTTTATCATTAACTTCTTTTCCCTGATTTTAAAAAACTTTTATCATTAACTTCTTTTCCCTCTTTTAAACAACTTTATCATCAACTTCTTTTCCCTGACTTTAAAAAAAATATCATTATCTTCTTTTCCCTGAACTTCAAAAAGCTTTATCATTGACTTCTTTTCCCTGACATAAAAAAAACAGTACCATTAACTTCTTTTCCCTGACCTTAAAAAAACTTTATCATTAACTTCTTTTCCCTGAAAAAAAAACAACAACAAAACTTCTTTTCCCTGAATTTCAAAAAAACATTATCAACTTCTTTCCGCTGACTAAAATTTTTTTTATCATCAACTTCTTTTCCCTGGCTTTAAAAAAACTTTATCAACTTTTTCCCTGACATAAATAAATGACATCATCAACTTCTTTTACCCGACTTTAAAAAAGCTTTATTATCAACTTCTTTTCTCTGACTTAAATATATCTTATAATCAACTTCCTTTACCTGACTTTAAAAAGCTTCATCAATTCTTTTCACTGACATTAAAAAAACTTCATCAACTTCTTTTCCCTGACTTTAAAATGTTTTATTGTCAACTTCTTTTACCAACTTTAAAAAGCTTTATTATCAACTTCTTTTCCCTGACTTTAAAAAGCTGTATTATCAACTCTTCTGACAGTGACATATTTGAACAAGTTCTGACTATCACAACTTTAATCAGCTTTGTTCACATTATGGCATTATGACAATCATCTGTTTAATGTACAAAACAAATCATACAATAAAATCACACAAAAATAGATGCACATTGGTTTTTATAATTGCTGATTCTGAGTCATTTCAGTTTGTTCTCCCAAATACAAATCATAACTAACTAAATCAAACTTTCATGTACATGGAGGACATTTCTTGGCCTATTCCCAAACATGCAATTTTTTATAAAACCAAGCATGAGACTGATACAATCATCAATGGCATCTTGATTTTGAACAACAAATTTATGTTTGTGAACAAATGTTAGGAACAAAACTGCTCCTGTTATCAATTATGGAACATTATATATATGAGAGAAAAAGACAGAGTGAGACAGACAGACACACACACACACACACAGAAAGATAGAAAAAGGGTGTATAAATGTATGTGCAATGCATGTGCATACAGTATGAGTGTGTCAACTTTCTCTCTCTGTATATATATATATTTGTGCATGGGTATGCAAACATATACTGAAGCAAAAAATGGATTTGTGCTTGCTTATGTGCTTCAATTTAGGCATGTATGAGAGTGTAGGTGAGTTTATGCAAACAAGCATCCAGCGTCTTGCTTTATAATGTGACCACAAATATTTCTTAAGATTCTGGTATATTGAATAAAACAAAACAAAAAAAACCAAAAAAATCAATATAAATCTAATCCATATGCAAGACAAACATTTTACATCTTCATAAAAATTATGTGACTTAATTCAATGAGGCAGGGGAAAAAACCTGATACACAGGGAAAAAAAGTCAACGTTGGTGAACTGCAACCTACTTCGAGCATGCTTACAGACACCCACACACCAGACACACACAGACATCCACACAGGACCACACACAGACACACACACACAGACACACACACACAACACACACACAAACACAGGCCCACACACAGAGGCCCACACAGACACAGACACACAGACACAGACACAGACACACAACACAGGGTGTAGGGAGGATGATATGAGTATTTCAAAGATTCCTATTTTTTGGACTTTAAGTCCATAATATTGAAAAATAAAATGCAAGAAAAAAAACCAACATCAACCACAGTCCTTTTATCATGGCACAATGCGAGAAAACTTTGTGAAAGGAAAAAGCAGATCACTGAAGAGCATTTTCCCTTGTTGACTACCAGCCACAGTTCATTGCGTACACTGAGTGAGTGTCACACTGACAAACATGATGAATTACATCAAGAAGATGGAGCTTTATCATAATAATTTTTATCTTCTTTACAAAAAAAAGTCTTCTTTGACTTAGTAATAAGCACTTATTTGTGCACAAGAGTGTGTGTTTGCATGCACAAATGCATGTGCGCATGCACACACACACACACACACACACACACACACACACACACATTCTGCTGTGCATTCACATTCTGTGGTAGAGTTGTTTTGTTGTAATTAGTCTGTTTGAGTTTCTTCCGTTTCAGGGCTTTGGGGTGGTGGTTTTTTTCCAAACCTTGATACTAATGGCCCTGGTGCTAAGCTGGGTAACTAACTTATCACATCTTATCTTTCCCAACAGATCTACTAATACTTGGACACAAGAACAGCGTGAAACTTTTTCCTGTGCTTATACAAGTCCCCTTTGTAGGTAAACTTCCTTGGGCAGTGCGGACAATGAAAGCCTTTAACCTTGTTGTGACTGTTCATATGACCCTGGTAATGGTCCCTGAAGCTAAAGTCCCGATCACAGATGTGGCAGTGAAAGCGCAAAAAGGGCTTCTGGTGATCCCTAGGTGTTTGGGTGTGCGAGGGGTCGTTAGAGAAGATAAGAGTGGAGGGTGTCCCATCGGTCAAAGAGTCTTGGACAAAGGCCAGAGGTTGGGCCGTGTATCTTCCATCACTGGCAAGGGCTGAGTGGGTGGAGCCAGTGCGGTATGATTGATAATGGCCATGCGGTACCGAGGTCTGCATCTGACGCCAGCTTGTCAGAGATGCAATGGGATCCCTTTTGTTCTCTGGAAAGCCACCCAGAAGTCGTGTTAATGAGATGATCAACTTAAACTGGACTTCATTCTTATTGTGTTAATATAATTAACTTTGAAATTGATTTTATATCTATCTCAAAATATGATTTGTGTTTATGCTCTGAAACACAAAAAAGGGGGGCAGGGGATGGAAATGTCATGAATCTGTGCATTCTCTCTGACCTTAGAAGTGTGTTTCTGTCTGGTCTGCTTTTTTTGTTTGTTTTTACAGAGCTGTTATGGTCCATCTCAATACCTACTTCCTGTTCAAGGGCACTGGTTACAGAAATGTGTAATTATCTGTCTACATCAAACACAAATATGCAAGGACTTTTCTGAGGTACAACCGACAATACATGGACTGCACTGTGCATGTAAGCAAAGACCATCCAATCATTTCTGCAAACTCTTATCTTGAAAATGGAGGAAGAAAATTCACCCTATGCCACCTACATCTGAACACCCCTACCAAACAAATTCTCTACTTTTTAATAATCTTCAATGCATCTAAATAATTTAAATGTGTTAACATAAACAAATCTTAATCAGCAGGGTCTGAAAACTTTGTAGCTGGGATTTTTGTTTATTATTTTTTAAGACCACAAAACAGTTCTTTAAAGGTACTGCTCCAAACTACAGTACAGAGAACTCAAATGTGTGTAAAATACAATGGTTAAAGCTGTACACTCAACAGCTGTATACTCAACAGCAATTATATAAACTTAAAATCAGATCAATTACAACATCGCTGAGAATGTGCAACTATGCTGCTGTATCAGTGAATGTCTGCATCATTGAAATAAATGATTTCACCATGACCACTTGGCACTCTTCTTTCAAACACTTTTAACAATATGAAAACAATACAACTGAATCTTTTTTTTTTAATTGCTGATAAACTATACTGAAATACAATGGGTGAACAAAAGTTGACCAAAAAAACCCCCAAAATGAGTGAAATACAATAAATAAGCCCCCCAAAAACCAATAAACAGAAAATACAGTTAAAAATCAAGTGCACAACTGATAAAGTGATCAGCCACTCAATTACTGCTTAAGTTCTTTCTCCCATCATCTCTTGAAAATGAAAGTTACAGTCCTGAGGAAACAGCAGTTGTGCTTGGTTAACTCACATAAATTTATAAAAATGTCTATGTCTGAGTAAAATGGGCACTAATAGTTCCTCATCCAGACTAGGCCCCCACACGATTCAGAAAGTGAGGGAGTCATGAAACCCATACCACACATCTCACACAGAGTAGTACTTGGGGCCATCTACATGTCAGAGGTGCACATGCCTCTTCAACCCAACCAATGTTCTCAACACAAAACTCAAAAGCCCCTGTGGTAGTTCAAAGCCGGGCTATCAGATCATAACCTCAACACTCAAGTCTAACCACTAGGCTATTCCCCACTCCCAATCTGAAATAACATGAATCTTTCACTCTACTAAGAAAATATACTTTACTCAATTACAAATTCCACACTGTACAGTACTGTACACACACAAACACAAAATATTTAAAGACACTATACTTCAACAATATGGAATTCTTCACCAAACAAAACAAAAAACCCTATTTACACAGCCGACCGACCTTCACATCACTCAGATTCATACACCTGTTCCTGCTGTGAAATATCATACTCCAGAGCATTTCTTTTTATGCCGATACATGTCCGCTCTAAACGTAAATTTCAAGGAGCAGTGCGGGCATTCATAGCTCTGCACCCCAGAGTGCATGTTCATGTGACCGGTGAAGTGTTCCCTGGTCATACAGCCCACACCACACACAGAGCAACGGTACCGGGGATTATCCATGTGCACTTTGAGAACGTGTCGCCTCACCCCAGCCTCTGACCTGAACCACGCTGACAGACTTTGCATACCCAGAGACACCCACCCTCTTTTGTATCGGTCACTCTCATGGTTAACTCTTGCAACTTCTCATTCATTTTCTGCTGTTCTTCGTTTGTGCTGCGTGAAAGGTGAGAGTGAGCGCACAGTGTTGGAGAAGAGGAGCTTCCTGGGTAAACGGCATGAGACGACTGAGAACTGCAGTGCCCTGGAGATAAAGATGGTCAATGTTAACATTCTGATGCCTGATCTCCCACTGAATTTCACTTTTTTTTTTCCCCTTTCTTTTAAAAAAAAAAAAGTTTTACAACAGTTTATAATTTATGCTGATTCCCACACTCTAAGTATTGGATCTGTTCTTTTCTTTCTTTTTTAATCTTCACTACATTAAATTTAAAATCGCAAGTTATATTCTACACAAAGATATAATAGTCCTTTCCACCCTAAACTGCGTGACAACATAACTTTTTTTAAAGCCTGTTTTTCTACACAATCTGGCAAACAGCAGTTTTCTGTTACAAACAGTCTCCTATTCTTTATCAAGGAAACAATGGTTTAACTTGTTGGATTATTTAATAGCCTGTTTCCCTTCCCATTTCAAGAGTAAGAGAGAGCCAAAAGAAAAGTTTATGATCAAACGTGTGATAGTAGGACCTTTGAAAAAGTTACCTCTGAGAGTGTGTTTGTATGTGTGTGCGCACGCGCGTGTACAAGTATTAATAATAGTATAATATGCATGCATGCGCATGTGTGTTTGTGTGTGTGTTGTGTGTTTGTGTGCGTATGTGCGCATGTGCTTGTATGTGTATGTGATGCATGTATCTTTATGTGCATGTGTCTATTTATGGAAGTGGTAAAGATACAATTAAAAGCTACAAAAAAAGAGCATGCAAGAATTTAACAACATCATCAGAAACAAACTATTACAATAGTCTAATATGGCCTTACAGGTTGGCAACATAGGTTCAACAGTTTCTTATCTTTTAAAATAAACACTCAGTCCATTGCACCAAGCCCCATCAGTGATATCAGTACTATTACTTGTTGAAACCACAACCCCTCTGCACATCACTAACATTGAGGAAAATGGCCTGAATCATCAGTACACTGATCCCCTTTGAGGAAAACAGTCTGAACTATCGATACATTTAGCCACTCTTACTTGAAGAAAGCAGCCTGAATATCTCTTTTATCAACTGTTGCGTGAAGAAAGCAGTGAGGTAGCAGCCTAAATTATGAACACATCAATCAACTCTTGCTTGACGAATGCAGCGAAGAAAGCAGCCTAAACCACAAACACATTGATCAACTCTTGCTTGAAGAAAGCAGCCCTAAGTTATTAACTCGTCTAACAACCTGAATCATGCACACACTGTAACATTTGGAGATTTCTTGCTTTATGTACAAAAGAAGGGTGTGCAATCTGCGTGTTAGGTTCTCAGCACACAAGTATTTATATGCATGATGAATCATGAACACATGGTAAAAACAGGAGACTTTATGAGAGTACTCTGAGGCTTGATAAAATATGAACACAACTGTTAACATCTGGAGACTCCTTGTTTTGAGTAGAAGTGAGAGCGAGACTGATTCAAGGGTAATGTCCTGGGTACAACTCTTCATTGCTCAATGAAATGTTGTATCTTTGCATGCCAGTATTCATGTGCTTGATTAAGCGTTTTGCCTTCAGTCACATGTGAATATTCAGTGCTTGATAAACTGTTAACTGGGCATGAGAATCTGTGTGCCTGACCAAGTGTGATGTCCCTAGTGCAAGTATTCAGGTACTTGATAGTAAATATCACATCATTGCATGTGAATATTCATGAGCTTGATCAAGTATTATGTTCTTACATGTGAATATTCATGTGCTATGAAAAGTGTGACATACTACGCATGCAGAAATTCATTTGCTTGACCAAGGTCATATTTATGCAGGCTGAGGGTTGCGCCCTGTGCATATGAGGATTCATAACTGATGAAATGATCATGTTCTGTGCATCCGAATATTCATGTGCTTGATCAAGCGATGTACATACCCTGTGCACACAAGCATGAATATACTAGAGCAAAGGTCCCACATCCTGTGTATGTGAATATACATGTACTTGAGCAAGTGTCACGTCCTCTGTCCATGAGTGTTCATGTGCTTGAGCAAGTGTTGTTTGTCCATCACCCCTTTGCCACACACATCGCAGCGGTATGTGGGATCATCTGTGTGGCACTGCCTGACATGACGCTTCAAGGCATGCGAGTGATAGTAGCTTTTGCCACAGCTCTGGCAAAACCATTTTAGCCTACTAGCTTCTGGCATAAAGTCTGAGGGGAGTGCGTCTGATGCTTCTTCCTGATGATTTGCCGAGTCCCACTCGTAAAAATCTGGAATCAGAACCACAACATGCTGGTGACTTTTTGTGCAAGTTGTGATTCCTTGGTACAGCAAGTGTAAAAATAGAACTGGAGTGAGTTCGATTCTGATCTTTTAAGGGAGGCATCCCCTTCCATTGCTCAGTGTGTGTGTGTGTGTGTGTGTGTGTGTGTGTGTGTGTGTGTGTGTGTGTGTGTGTGTGTGTGAGTGTGGGTGGGGTGGGTGTGTGTGGTGTGTATGTAAACAATCATATTGCCTCTTGCATGTTGCATACAGTCCAGTAAGTGTGTGTGTGTGTATGTGTGTGTGTGTGTGTGTGTGTGTGTGTGTGTGTGTGTGTGTGTGTGCGCGAGCGCACGTGCATGTGTGTGTGCTTGCATGTAACAGGACGGGGTTACAGTCCCATTGTTATCACAACAATTTCTTAACCCAAGTCACAATTTCAATTTCTTTAACCCAAGTCACAATTTTAACTGAACCATGCAAATTTCTTCAATAAAGCATTTTGAATTAATATTATCAACGTTGTCTGATTTACGATTACAAGTAAGCTGTACATACAATCATTTTTGTTATCTACATTATCTGACATTTCAAAAGAGTAGTGACAAGGAAAGTGCCGACTGCATATTCCACAGGCAAGTTTAATGAAAACTATTCTGTATCTGTGTTGTGTAGTGTGTGGTGGGATGTGTGTGTGTGTGGTGTGTGTGTGTGTGTGACTGTGTCTGTTTGTGTGTGTGTTGTGTCTGTTGTGTGCTGTGTGTGCATGTGAGCTGCTGTGTTTTTTTTTGCGTTGTGTGCACGGAGCATGCATGTGTGGTATGCAATGCATCACGCATGCATACATCATTACATGCATGTGTATGTGTGTGCACACACAAGCAAGAGACAGAGAGAAACAGGATATTCCTACAACACAAAAAGACCGATTGCAATCTGAAAGACAGAGCAAGTCTCAATGCCAAACATAGTGAAAATGCCTACATCGAAGAGACAAAGAGTGATAGGGTTTGTTTTGGTAGAGTCTTCACATCACAACCAAGACTGAGACTAACAGGCAAGACAATACGCCCAAACAAAATGCATTGGCATAATCTGCTTTATTAATGCTTCAATAAACATGGAGGCAAAACATACTGACATTTCTATCAATAAATTTTATGATTTTGGCTAGCATGAATATTCATAGCATTCATAGCAAGAAAAGTGGCAGTAATCCTGAAATGTAAACCAATCAGACACGCTGCCAGAAAAGGGGAAAAATAAACCTACTGTAAAACAGACAATGTTTTAACTTACCACTGTCATCATAAATAAGTATTACTTAAAAACAAACCTGCAGCACAACCCTGACTTAAGATCATTATAATATATAAATAAATAAATAAAAACAAAACAATTTTTGTTTAAAAACCCATAGCAAAAATAAGTTATCAAATGAAATAAATGACAGAAAAAAAAATACACAAAAAGAAAAACAAGCATCAGATTTATGTACAATATACTAATGATCAAACTTTTAAAAAAAACCCAACTGGTGTTTGCAGACTCCTCAGAATGAGTATGATAAAGAACAATATCACTTATGGGGTAGGTTTTTGTTTCAACATGTTACTCTAATCATGCATAAAAAATGGACCGACAAGCGTCCCTCACACACACAGTTTACAATTAAAGTGCATAAGAGCACATCTGCAGTTCATGTACAAATTACTGTTTACTATAAACAACCTGACAAGTTATATTAAAAAATATTTAGCAAGAACGAGAGTTCTTCAAGCAAAATCTCAGTAAATCAATTACACTGTTCTCTTGGACAAAAAGCACAATGAATTGATATTAACTTTACTGCTCATTAAAAGAAATTTTGCACATTCACAGGTAATTATTTGATAATCCTCCTTGATATGAATTGCAATGATAAATGGTTTTGAAACACTTAAAAAACGAGATGAAGAAGAAACTAATACAAAAATAGGATGGAAACACAAAATACTATACAAATAACATTAAACAAAATATACTAAACATGGGAGAAATGAACTCAAACCAGGATTCAACTCCTAACTTATTGTCAGATTCTATCTGAATCTTGTTTTCATATAAAACTGACCCTAGGCTACAAGAAATGCATTACTTCTGCTTACTTTGTCAAACTTGACAAGATATACTTTTAAAAGTACAGTAAAATACACCACTACAAACTGATTTTTGTACAAATACACTGTTTCAACCAATCTCAAATTAGCAATACAGAGGAATACTAGAAACCTTTACAATATTTCTCTAAGCAAAGGGATAGCATACATTGCAAAACTTCACAAGTTCCCATTGTGTTTATTTCTTATGCATTTTAAGGAGCAATGGGGAGGTATGGTAATTCTACATATCTGTGTTCACAATTTCTCTATCAGCCCTTTTCCATATTGCATCATTATTACTTCCACTAACCTATATTTAACTAAAAACAATACATGACCTTTTATCAAAGAGAAGTTTCCATTTGTTACCCTGTAATTTTCATTTACTTTCATAAACATCAATGGTTTGAAATTATTCTATTTTGGTTAAATGAGAGGAATGAAAAGTTCTCATTTTCCTTATATATGGATAGAAACCTGGTAACTCAAAAATGTTTTTTGTATAACTTAAAGCCTTTCCAATACTGCATTGAGTCAAAATGCAACACTGCCTGACCAAACATTCAACAGGCAGCTCTCATGGCACAGTCAACAACAGAACATTTTTTTATTATCTATCCACAATTTTATTTTTTAAATAACAATCTATCTGCAATTTATCTTTCATGATTTTCCAGCAACCCGGCTGACCATTCAGCTTGAACATTTACAATTTTTCAAAACAATTCTGTAATTGCTCCTTATTTTCAACATCCCACATTGTCACAAGAAAATAGAATAGTGGACATACAATTATGGATAACACAACCAAACTTATGACATAAAAGTCATTTCGGTTGGTTTGTGTGTGTGTGTGTGTGTGTGTGTGTGTTGTGTGTGTGTGTGTGTGTGTGTGTGTGTGTGTGTGTGTGTGTGTGTGAGTGTAATAAAGTCATTAATGGTTTACAGGTGGACTGACTTCCCGGTCAACCTATTTGCAGACCTGCCAATATCTAACTCAGCCCATCTACATATGCTTGCAGACAATCAAATTTGCATGAATTAAGATTTCCCTGATTCAAAATAGGCCAAATGAGCTGCAGAAACATTACAACACTTGACACACAACCCTGTTTCACCAAAACATTATGTTATTCAGTTGATTAAGTGTCTGCACTGTAATGGTCTTGCAGATGTGGTATAATAGATATGAATATTCCTTATGGAGTGACACCATAACTGAACAGGATTTAATCAATGAGATCATAATAACTTAAAGCCAAATGATATGAAAAAACGCCTGATTTTCTCAGGAATTTTAAAAAGTGTTCCACTGAACATCACAAAACAGATTTTCATGAAATCAGCAGTGAAATGCCTAGGTCCTGTAACTCCCGTGACTGAGTAGCAGACATCAACAAGTTATTTGAACACAACCTGTCCCATCCTAAGGGGTTCATTTCTCACAAAAATTATACCAGTTTGTAATATATCCAGTGAGACATTACAGTCTGTTATTTTCTTTGTTCCCTGACTGTGCAATTCATCCAAAACAAAAAAAAACACAAAAAAACTCACATTCAAACAAGACGAAACAAAAAAAAAAATTGAACACACACAATTAAACTTGTCAGTATTTATCAGTCAGTCTTCCGCTTCATTATTCATGCTACACCATAAGTACTGTTTGTTCTGTCATATATGTCTGATAAACTACTCGCTGTTAATAACCTTTGCCCAAACACACGACTATCCATCATTCATTCAGCTGCTTACATTATCCTTACTACATTGTCAGTTCTGAAACATGGCTTTGTCTGTTGCAGTGCTCATAATCTATGCATAAACCCATGGTCAAAATTACCACCATTCACTGATCAATTGCTTTCAATATGATTCTTGCATGATCAGAATTTCCATCCACTTATTTTCTTTTCAAATGTCTTTAAATAATTACAATCCACATGTAACACAACATTCACTGTGCCTTTCCTTGCGCATCAAAAAGTTAGTTTTTTTAAAGCCTGAAATAAAAGATCACATCTAAATTGACCAGTATCAACCCAGCGTGGTTTGTGGTGATTGTTCTTGTGTTTTCTTTGGCATCTGTAATCAAGGAATTATATCAAAAGGTATTTTGACTGAATAATTTATTTGTTATCTCTGAATTTTGATCATTGATCACTGTATTTATTCAGAAAAAATATTGTTTCCTTACTTATGCTACCTGAGACAATGGTGGAATAGAAATAATAGCTGTGAGAATGACCTCCGTAAACCTTGTTCTCAAATTCACCGTCAAGTTTTACATAATGCAGAAACATTCCAAACACTTCACATAAAATTCCTGAGCAGTAGTAAAACTTTTTTAGACATTTGCTGCTGCTATCAGTTTTATCATATGCTTTATCAACTGTACACATATCCTAAGACACTTCATTTTACATCAATTTCCTGAGTTGAAGTTCCTGCTTTTCTTTTGCAGCATTCAGAAACTTTCCACATACCTACGATTTGAAGTTCACTGTTTCAGTCCTTACTTTCATCATTGTTCATGTCAATGTGTGTTGTTTCCTCTTCCTCACCATTACACAGCTTCCTATGTTTGTACATATCCCCTTTGTAGATGAATTTCTTGGGGCACTTTGTACACTTAAATGTTGGCGTGTTGTTGTGCTTGTTCATGTGACCCACATAATGATCTTTGTACATGAACCCTGCCCCACATTTCTCACACCGAAACACAGGCAAGTCCATGTGGGACTGTCGAAAATGGCGTTTCAACGAGCCCATACACCTGTACTGGGCTTTACACATTCCACAGTGCACTGGCTCATTCCGAGGTTCTCTGCCCTCTTGCACACGATCATTCCGCAGTTCTCTCCCATCTTCTTGAGTGAAGACCATGGCATCCCTCTCAGACAAAATCTTTCTGCATCTCACCCAAGCGGCAGCAGGGGCGACCAGATTCTGCAAGTCCTTGGGAGACAGAGGCTGGATCCAACTTGACTGAAGTCCAAAAGAAACGCCTGTAGTGGGCAAACAGAGATAGTTCTTCTTCTCAACAAAATCCAGCAGTATAGGGGGCTATTCACAGTACAGTTGCACGCAAGCTGTACCACTCTCATTCTATTGTATAGAAACTTGGAATTATCTTATTTGCTAAAGAAATCTGTTTCAAGGTTCTACTACTTAGTTTTTTTCATCTGTTTTGAGACTGAATTGACAGCACTTTTACAAAATTCATAAAAAACAAAACACTGATCCTTATTAAGGACAATAAAGATTAA
This sequence comes from Stramonita haemastoma, assembly GCA_030674155.1. Lineage (NCBI taxonomy): Eukaryota > Metazoa > Mollusca > Gastropoda > Neogastropoda > Muricidae > Stramonita > Stramonita haemastoma. The sequence goes on from CM060317.1 coordinate 22,364,862, forward strand.
ATAAAGTAAAAAACATTCTCAAGTAAAATACAGCAAAATAAATCTAAGTCATGAATAACCTCACATAAACCCAGTTCATAAAAAATGCCAATGCCTCAAACACATTCAATGTCGACAAGCATTTTCTTTCCTGGGACTTGACCAATACACCAATGTATTCCGTGTTCCTTACCTCCTTAAAACTTTTTCCAAGTATGTTATGCCAGAATTTTTCTCCCTTTCCTTTTTCCATCTCAAGAATTCTACTGTACTTTGTGTATACATCAGATTTCTATCAAATTTGCACTGCCATGCTATTTGAAAAATACTATGACAATGTTTTCCATCCTGCTTCTTTTTCTCTCTTTCCTTTACTCACTCATTAACACTCACACATATGCACACATATGTTGTGTATACATATAATGTATTATATGTAACAACACACACACACACACACACACACACACACACACACAAAATGAACATCTTTGTGTACGTGCACACCACACACACAATGAACCACAAATTATAATCCAATCAGATTGGTGGGGGGGGAGGGAGGGCAGCCTAGTGTTCAGAGTATTGTATTCGTGACCTGATGGCCTGGTATCCAGCCACCCTGGAGGCACCCATTTTAGAGAATTTCGCCCTGGCGTTAACGTTAGGACTGACTCCACTGCCCCAAAAATTTCTTCAGATGAGACTACAAACCGACAGAGAACATCTTGCACAGACATTAAAAATACATTCCACCTTTTGGAAGAGGCCATTTCGTGCCGGTAGGAACAGAAGACAACATTTTAAAAAACACATGCACACAGGTGTGTTTAGACACAATCCCCCCCAAGTCAGATGCAGCAACCCTAACGGTGGGTAAAATTCCTCCTCTAAGTCATAAAATCTCCGCACAGTCACTTGAGTTTTGTTTCTGTAATCTGTTTAAAATTCCCTCCTGTTGTAAACAAAACTTCAGCAATGAGGATTTTAAGCATTTGATAAACTGGAATTCGTTTCATTGTCCGAACAATGGCATTAAAACTCACTCTCACACACGCACCACTGAGAGAGAGAGGGACCAGAGAGAGAGAGAGAGAGAGAGAGAGAGAGAGAGAGAGAGAGAGAGAGAGAGAGAGAGACAGACAGACAGACAGACAGACAGAAGACAGACAGACAGACAGACAGACAGACAGACAGACAGACAGACAGACAGAGACAGACAGAACGAACTCCAGATTTAAGAACAATGTATAAAAAAAAAAAATTTTAAAAGGGGGGGGGGGGACCAAAGATATTCCTTTTTCTATGCATTTACCCTTTAGGACCAAAGACAACACAGAGAAAATATCGTACAGACTTTTCTCTAAACAAATACCTTAGGCAACTAGCTGTCTTGAAACACTTGCAAGCCATCTCATCTTCTGATACAGCCCAGAACTGCTACACACACATACACTAGCACAGTACTCCATGTTTAGCCCCAATACACTGACAAAACCTTAGTTTACCACAGTATGACTGAATATATAAATATATGGATAGCTTTTATAAAAACCAAAGTTACACAATTCAGAGTGGTTTACCAAACTAAGTGTTGATATCTTTGAATACTTTTAATGAGCAGTTTATCAAATAAAGTGTTAAAATCTATTTCACACACACCCAGTGGCCACAACACACACCACCCACCCACCCACCCACCCACCCACCCACCCACCCACACACACACACACACACACACACACACACAGTGCTGATATCTTTGTATACACTTTTAATTTTTATTCTGCACTTTCCATAATATAAAAAAAAAAACCACTAACACACCACGTTAACTAATTATCGATATATAGAGATCTGTGAATCAGATATATATATATCAGACATATTGCTTTTTATTTCTTTCTTTGTTTGGGGCTATCCCCCCTTCCATCAACCTGCATTTACTGTGTTACCTTGTTTTATTCAATTTGGCAAATTATAACAATCGATACGATTACCTTATAGCAGACAGATGATGGGAATGAATTAACACAGAATGGATGCCAAAATTACAAAACAAACACAGCCTTTAGAAGCTAAACAAAACATAAAATATCCCTCCAGAAAGCAATCATTTCTCATAAAATATTTCTTAAAACCTGTTAATCAGCTAGTGACTATGAAAATTAATTTTGCTTTTTCAAGAACTAGTGACACTTTATAATTCAAGATCTCTGAACTGTTTGAAACACATTCCACCCAAACAATGCCAAGGGGAATAGCTGTCAGCAGTAAACACATATTTCTGACCACTGGGGCATAAAGAAATCTAAAGAACTATAATCCTCAGGACTGGAGATTTCACAGGAATCTGACAATGAACTATGTTACCCTCTTCTTACAACCAATTCTTGTAGACATCTCTCAGACAGCACTTCTTCCTTATCTGTTCCCTTTTATTCCTCACTTCAATTTCTCAGCCATTGTAGATAAGAAGGAAAAAACAAGCTATGACATGTGACATTTTCTAATCGGACACATTCCTTCATATCCATTCAAAATTGATGGTAGGTAGCCTGTCTTCCACATCCACTGATCCTCATATGAGCACGCAAACTTGTCTTGTGAGCAAATGCTTTGGGGCAGCCAGGGCAGCGAAAAGCCTTCACTCTATAGTGCACATTCATGTGTCCCTGGTAGTGGTCCTTCATGGAAAAGCCTTGGCCACACAATTCACACCGGAATCTGGGGTTGTCACAGTGCTGCTTGCCCATGTGTATAGTCAATCCCCACTGGGTTTTGTAGCTCAATCCACACACCCTGCATTTCCATTTTGTTCCTGTAACAATGGAAAGTCTCCGCTGTATGTCCTTGCTGATGACATCGCTTTGGGTGTGCATAGCAAGGACTGGTTCAGAAAAGCCATGACAAATGAAACTCCTATTCAGTTCCCAATATATTTTTTGGTACTAATAATTGGCTTTTCAAGCACACAGCGCCACAAGCTTGCTTACTGATCACACCATTCCCAGTAGGAAAAAAGTTATCACTGTGCAGGTATTATGGCATCTTTCTGCTTCCATAGTGCAAAATGGACCCCCCCCCCCCCCCCCCCTTTGAAAAAAAACAAACAAAACCCAACCAATAAATCAGTATTTTGTCTATTCTTTAAAAACAAAGGAAAAGGTGCGGAAAGTAGATGGAGGGGGGTCCCCTCCTCTTTGTTTGATGTTTCAAATAATTGATTAAATTCATTGCCTGCACTGAGCACTGGCCAACCATAACAATGTAAGAATTAAAAGAATTCTTAGTATCCTTGTGGTTTTTCTTACCAGCTATGAACTCCTAGACAATTAATTAAGCCCGTTGGAATGACAGTGACCTCTCTCTCTCTCTCTCTCTCTCTCTCTCTCTCTCTCTCTCTCCTCTCTCTCTCTCTCTCTCTCTCTTGTTGGGTTTTTCTTTTTAATTTTTAACATACTTTATGACTATGTTACAATCTGATTCTCTGCTCGAGATGTTAAAAGACAGAACCTTAGCCAGTGACAGCGCAGTATCACCCTTGGCATGCTCATCAGACTTGTGCATGGCTGGGCAATACATGCAAAATGATAAGACTTCTGTCAAGCCATTTTCTCAGACTGGCATCAGAAAAGAAAGGTAACTTTTCCTCTGAATATCTCTGATGTTCATCATGACAGAAAATTAAATGATCATCCTCTGTACTGAAATATCGTAAGATTAGCTAAACACAAAAACAGGTCAAGTCAACAGACCACAACCCATTCCAACTCACCAACCTGTTCTAACACCCTCTCCCATTTTTCTCAGTCTTTACTGACATTAAAGCCTCTTACAAACAGATGAGCAAATGCACATGACTACCTGTAATTTTCTCTTACACAAAATACATATGCCTCTTTCTTATCTTCACACTGTAAATTCTTTAATGTGGGTTAATCAAACAACAGTTGATTAATTGCTTGTTTTCATTTACCACACATTCTTTTGTAATACTTTGCAAACATTTCATAATATCAATGACTATACCGTCTCCTGTAATACTTCAAGACTTCATGGGTCAAATTCAATTTTACGAGAAAGTAACAGTTTTATAAGCACATCTTTTTAGCTTTAAAATAAGCATATCTCTTTAGCAAACTTATTCAGCAAACTTATTCAACACAAACTATGTTTTACATTGCATTAATTACAGCACACATTTCTGAAACAATCTACCACAAACGGTATGGAACTTTGGCATTTTTGTACGTGTGCATGCACGTGCACGCATGCACATGCACACGCACACACACACACACACACAGAGGGTATACAATGACGTAACATGATTGGGTTTTGGTTTTTTTACAGACTGCATTAATAGTAAACTTGTGGACTCCTGAATTTGTGTTTTATTCCTGTTCCTTCTCTCAGTTCATTTACAGTGTGTGTGTGGTGTGTGTGTGTGTGTGTGTGTGTGTGTGTGTGTGTGTGTGTGTGTGTGTGTGTGTGTGTGAAAGAGACAGAGACAAAGAGAGACAGAGACAAAGAGAGACAGACAGGACAGACAGACAGACAGAGAGAATGTGCACAAGAACAAGCCTGCAAGTCCAACAATAATGTGAACGTTTCTGTTACATAATTTTATGATACTTAAACCTGTGGATACTCTTTCATGATAATTCTTCAAAGAAATTACTATGACCTCTAGTTTCATCTGGTAACAAAGTAAACTTGTCCATATTCCTAGTCTCCTTTTCCATTTGTTTTTGTTTGTTTTTCCTTCTACCCTTTTTCCTTGCTTTATGTTGTACATTTGCTTGGTTCTCTTTTTTTTCTAAAGAGAGTTGCCTAGTTTTCACACTCCTCTCATACCTTTTAAATTTCACATTCAGAAAAAAGCTTTTTCCAATGCAAAAAGAACAGAAAATTATCTGACATGCTTTGTCAAACAAGTTTTTGATTCACAATTCTTAAACATAAGCAATCTTATTCTCGGTGTGCAAGTGAGATGTGAGTGAGTGAGTGAGTGAGTGAGTGAGTGAGTGAGTGAGTGCGAGTGTGGTGTGTGTGTGTGTGTGTGTGTGTGTGTGTGTGTGTGTGTGTGTGTGTGTGTGTGTGTGTATGTGTGTGTGTGTGTGTACATGCATACATGTTGTGTGTGTGTATGTGTGTGTGTGTGTGTGTACATGCATACATGTTGTGTGTGTGTGTGTGTGTGTACATGCATACATGTTGTGTGTGTACATGTGTGACTGTGTATACATACAGGTGTAAGATTGGTAAGTTTGAAGCATGTGTGAATAAGTAAAGCGGGGAGGGGAGGGAGGGGACAAGACACAGATAGAGACAAGAGTTTCATTTCACAAAAGCTTGCATGTATTAAAATGATCCAAATAAGAATGCACAACTTACGGAACAATGATGTTTGATTAAGACTAAACGCGAGAAGCAAAAGAAAGAAGCAAAATATCAGTCCAGTTTCACTCTCTCAATGATGCATCACTGTGCAGAATATTCCACGTGCACTATACCATATATCTGCTGAAAATTCAATGCGTTGATGAAGCCTCATAGCTTTGGTGGGTATGCAAAATATCCATTTGCAAGATAAAGGGGAAGAAAAAACGTTCCCAGGTCAAGGAAAGTTCAAGGGGAAAAAAAAACATTTTAATAAAAACTTGTCAAAAATCTTTATAAAAGCAGAACACCAGTCTTCTGGTCACAATGCTGCAGAGCTGCCTACTGCATCAGCTGCTGCTTATTTCCCTCTGTTCTCTCTTTACACTTTCAATCTTATGGAATACCTCATACCTATGTCCACCACATGTTTTCTTCTGTCCCCTTCATCAAATTCCACAATTGCTGTTTCGCAGATGATAACGAAGACTTGACCTGTGAGCAAATGCTTTTGGACATTTTGAACACTTAAACTCTTTGATTTTGTTATGCATATTCATGTGCCCTACATAGTGGCCACGCATGGTGAAGCCTCGACCACATATCCCACAAGTGTATGGTGCTTTGTTGAAATGTCTATAGTCTCTGTGCAATTTCAGTCCTCGGAGGATGCAAAAGTTGCTCCACATTGGTCACAGCACAAGTGGCCTGCCGGAGTGCCAACCTTTGTCCGCCGAGAAGTGTGCCCTCGAGGTCCTGGCTCTGTTCTTGCAATACTAACTGAGCTGCGGTGGTGAGGTAAAAATGGAGAAAAGCCAGGGTCAAGGTCTGAGGCGAAGTCAGCCATGTTAGATGGTCCTGACAGCACTGGCCCTGGAAATAGTCACAGGGGTCTTCTGTCAGAAAGTCATCATGTTCACTGGCAGCTAAATTCCTATCATATCTTGCTTTCATCATATATGGCAAAACAAGAATTTTTACTGGAAGGGTTTTTTTTTCCATCAATGTTTTTAACACAGACAACATAGAACCATGCAATTTTTTAAATATGAATGTAATGCCCATGTCAGAACTTACACGATCCTTAAATGCAACAGCCATCACAACACCAAAACTTCAACTGTGATTATCAAATCAAGTCAACAACACCATCCTTTTTTTGTTTTTATGTATAAAAGCACAAAAGTCCACCAATTTCACTTCTGAAACACATTATTTAGTTCGAGGGGACAATCCAGCACTACTTGTTTTTGTAGAACGATGTGCCATATTAACAGTATCTGATGTACTATTTTTCTCAATATTTAATGACTCCAATCCACAGCTGCTGGTTCTCAGATGCGTTCGCAGACTGGTGCGATGAGCAAATGCTCGAGGACAAGTCGAACATTTGAAGGTCTTGATCTTGTTGTGCATATTCATGTGACCAATGTAATGACCTCGCATGGTAAATCCTTTATGGCAGATCTGACACCTGTAAGCTGCTTTATTCAAGTGGACCCTGTCCCTGTGACCTCGAAGACCAGTGTTTGTGGTGAAAGTGGCTTCGCACATGTCACAAATAAAAATCTTTTTCCCACCCAATGGTTGCAATACATCTGGGGTCAATGGAGGCAGGTGTTCAGTGGAAGAGTGTCCGAGGGAAGGGTGTGACTCAAAGAAAGTGGGCAAATCCAGTTCATGTGAAGCTGGAAGGTACTGGTCTCTCAATCCAGTATGGCCTGCAAACACAGGGCAACACACTGTACTGCAGTCCATCTTTACAGATTTGATACTGACAGCTGCAACGAAGCTTACCTACGTTTCTGCTATACATCTCTGTCTGAAAGGGGTACAAATAAACTATTACCTACTTTCCATGACATGGAAAGTGGTGACAGAGTACCATGTCACATGACAAAAATCATTTTATCAATGAAATGAGACAATCTCTACACAAGATTTGTTCTGTTTCTACCTACACCCTCTTCTATCTCCTTAAGCCTCTGTTACCAAAGAAAAAAGAAAAAAAAACAAATACAAAAAAAGCATAGAAATCCTAGAAACAATACCAGCTAATCAGTCATGCCAACTTGATTCTTTTCAAATAAATTTACAACTGCTCAAAAAAGCAAAACCAAACAAAAATGGACACTGTTATTACACAGGTAACAAGAAAGAAAAACTTTCAAACATAGTTGTCCTCTTTTTTCCCAAGAAAATGGAATTTGTTCAGAATGGGGGTCATTTCTTGATTTTAATTTTCACTCATAGAAGAACCTCATACATAAGAATAAGATTTTTCCAGCAATCAAATATATTAATTTTCATTTTAGTTTCCAGCAGTAAACAAAATCTTGTGAGATTGTGCTGTTCTCAAAACAAAAAGTAATACAGTAACCAAATAAATTAATTACGCTGTTTTACAGTACACAATTGTGAGACCATTAAATAAATAAATAAAGGATGTGCTTTAAACACCACATTTACAATAGGAAGGACCATTTGCTTTGTTTACTGTGAAGAGAACAAATAAAGCAGGGAAACACACTCATAGGGTTCTTTGTTTTGCAAGTAACTCCACATTGCAAAAGAAAAACAACAAAAACAGATCTCTAAACTTAAAAAATAAGTTGTTGGTGAAAACAAGCATTTTTCAAGCTGTTAGTCTCTATTGCCCCATAAAGAATAAAGATACACACCTCAATATAAATCCTGATATAATATGTGCATTTTGAAGTGAACTTACATTAGATCTTGAAGTATGTGCATATTGCAGTGTGCAATCCTTTTTTTTTTTTAAATAAATACATGACTTTATTGTATTTTACTATCACTTTTACTTCCAATCACTGTTAAGAGTGTGACATCCTGGATAGACGAGACAGAAAACTATCTATGTAACACAGAAGTCAGTTTGAAAAAAGCTCATGAGGAAACTGGGATAGTAAAAACTATTCAGATACACTCCTACTTACAGTAGTTTTTATTTAAAATGCAAGTCTTACGAGTTCCATACAACCCCCCCCCCTCCCTTTTTTTTTTTTTTTAACCATTTTACACTTTAACAAATCATAAAAATCTGTTTAGGCTGGTAGTTGTTTCCTACATCATATACTTACACACATGCACCCTCAATGGACACAAAAGCCTGTACATGCCCCCTGCCCCCTTCCCTCCCCAACACACAGTCACACACACACACACATACATGCACACACATACTTCAATTATGAAAATGAAACACATAGCGAATCTGACTTTATTTATATCACAACATTCAGTGACAGAGTGGCTGGGTTGTTTTTATATTGAATTCATTTTGGCAAATTAAGATTAAAGCTCAACAATTTAATCAATTTCCCTGTGCCATGAAATATATGAAGTTACCCGTCATATATGATACACTTCAATGTACAAACTTGTATTTTATTTTATTTTATTTTATACCATTTTATGTCACAGCAGATTTCTCTGTGTGAAATTCAGGCTGCTCTCCCCAGGGAGAGCGCGTCGTCACAAGTGCAGAGCTACCCATTATTTTTGTTTGTTTGTTTTGCTCTCTGCAACTCGGATTATCATCTCATCCTAAAGACTAGCACCCAGACCACCACTCATGGTCTAATAGATGGGGGAAAAGTTTTGGGCCCAAACAGGATTTGAACCACCGCACACTCCAACCCGGACTTTTTGCTTTCTAGACAGGTGTGTTACCTCTAAACCACCAATCCACTTTCTATGGAAGTCTTCATCTCATGCCCTGTTAGGCCATGAACTGTCTACCAGACAGTCTGATGGCTCACAAGGCCAGAGAGGGACCTACAAAATCCAACTTAGGCCTAGCCCAACAGTGCTTAACAGAAGTGCTTCGAGTTTGAGTCTTCAGTCAATACCTTCAATAGCAACCCCCATCCCCAGCTAAAGAAAGTGTGTGTGTGTATGTGTGTGTGCATGCGTGCATGTGTGTGTAAATTGTAATGATACTCATGGCTGCATGTGTATCAATGATTTTAATGCAAGTGTTTTGATTTGTTTTTCACAGGATACAGCACTGTATGAATTACTTGTATTGTGATCAGTACTTTTTTTTTTTTAATTGTTTAAACCAACAGCTACATCTCCAAAGTTGCAGACTGAAAGACGTGTGTTTTTTTTCAATGGCAATATCATACAAATGACTTTTTTCCCAACTTAACAAAGATTACCTTTATCAACCTTTTTGTGACTGGGACGGCAAACTTCTAGAAGATAACTAACTATAAAGGTATACTGAAGTTCTTATCACACTTCCAGTACAAAAAATCTTTGAAATGAAGAAGTAAAATGACTTTTTTAAAAATGAAAACAATTCAGATAAACAATAATATAAAAAAAATTAAATCTTTAAAAAACCCACAACTTTCCTTAAAAGTTCAAAGTATTCCTCTGAGCCTTTTACACAAATCATGATTTAAATGAACTAAAAAATGAAAATGTACACTCTGTCATCTTTATGCTCACAAACAATAAACATATCCATCACTTTAACACTAAGTAATTATCAAAATTCTACTGCAGAGAACAAAGGGCACTGTTAGTTTGTAATAGTGCTGTTTTCAGTTTAAGCATTCAACCAAAAGAAAATTCAATTTGAAGTCATGTAATATATATATTCCATACAACTCTGTCACAGAAATCTCACATTCAAGATCCCCAGAAAGGTACTGCTATCACACAGTAAAAAGGTTACCCAACTGACATTTACCCGACTGACACATTTTAAACATCTGAAAAAAACAAACAACTTCCTTGCAACTTGGTGACAATTCTCTTTAATGAAAAAAAAGGATGCTTGTAAACTTGACCAAAAAAAACTTCCTGAAAATCTCCTCAAACAGATCTTATCACAGATAGCATTTCATGGTAACACAATCATCCAACTAAAGCAACTGCATCAGTGTCCAGAACTACTGCAATATTGTGGGTGTTCTCTCCTTTTAGTTTGGCCATCATGTACTTGCAGTTGTACTTCACTGGACAGAAATCACACACAAACATTTCCCCTGTGTGCCTGCGCATGTGTCTCTGGAAATTGAACAGCCGATCATTGGAGTAACCACAACAGCTACACTGATAACGCTTTGATCCCGGTACCTGCACTCTCTGATTCGTCAACAAACCAACACTGTCTTCACTATTCATTTTCAGATTTTTCCCCCATGTTCTTTTCCCAAGGCTTGCACCAAGTCCCCAGTAGTAAACTGAATCTGAAAGGGAAACAGAGAGAGCTCTATTTCACTAGAAAGACAAGATAAAGGAAAATAACAAAATAAGTTAAAAAATAAGCCTCTCAGATTCATAAGAAAACACCAAGCAGACTGGAGAGAGTGAGAGTGAGAGAGAGAGTGAGAGAGAGAAGAGAGAGAGAGAGAGACAGTGTGTGTGTGTGTGTGTGTGTGTGTGTGTGTGTGTGTGTGTGTGTGTGTGTGTGTGTGTGTGTGTGTGTGTGTCTGTGTGTGTGTGTGTGTGTGTGTGTCGTGTCTGTGCGTCTGTGCTGTGTGTGCACACGTGGTCTGTCTGAAGGAGGGGGGTGGGGAGAGGAGAGGGAAATCTTTTCACAGTAAATCTGACAATAATTTTCTAGGAAAAAAAAGCATTACCACATATCATCCCACTTGAAATATAACCTGTCTATTAACAGAAGGTCAAAAACTTAATTTTGGCTGATCTCCTACACACCATATCAGTTGAAAAATGTCCAGAAGATCTTACCTACCACTCCAACATCATCACATCAATGGCAGTTATCTACACTATTCCAAGAGAATGACAACACAAATCAAAATACTCATGAATATGACTAACACAATGACACTTGCCCCAGCTCCCTTTTTTAAAAACACTAGTCAAAAACACCCTAATTATCATTCTGTGAAATGCATCAGATGGCATGTTTCCATTTTTTATGCGAATCTAGCCATCGATAATACTGACCACAAATGTCACATTTCCATTTAATATCACTGTGAATCCTTAAATGTCGTTTCACATTGAAAAGGCGTATGTTTCTGTAGCTGCATACAGAACATTTAAATATCTTCCTCCCCAAATGATCGTATATTTTCAAATAGCAATTTTGAGTGTCCCCTGAAGGTACACCACTATCAAAGACCTCAGGATGGTGACTTGTGCCCAAAGTCCAAGGCCCATCTGAAACCACACCATAATCCTCTTTATGGCCTTTTGTCAAGCCATCCCCTCTCTCAAACATATTGGCCCCAAAATTATTCATTTGAATTTCTTTTTCTTTTCAATTCATAAAGAAAATATAAAGAAAACAACAAAAAATGAATGCATGATCAAGAGTTGGGGGCTTTTTTTCTCAATGACAGCCTAATGACATCTCTAAGAAAGGGATAAAACTATCATACAGACTTCTAAAAAAAACTGGGTGATGTGATGTTAACATGACAAAACATTTGTTCAAATTTTGCACAATTTTATTTTACCAGTTTTATCAGCAAAACTAAGTGCCATTTGTGAGTGTGTGTGTGTGTGTGTGCGTGCATGCATGCGTTGCTTTCATTTTTTAGTTAGAGCTCCAATATTGAGATTTTTAATTCTCAATTATTTTTACTACACCATTAAAAAAAAAAGTAGCCACATTCCAAGTTTCAGAAAACAGTTGGGAACCTACCAATTCACCAGAACAGTCATAAGGTTCCTCCCTGCTCTTTCAGATTTTTAACAGAAATAGGTTCTTTTGACATGTACAAGACCTTAGGCTTATGCACATGGGTCAAACTGGTTTAGAGTATTCTCCAGACTCACCATTCACTTCAATTTTCCCATCAAAATGGAAATGGGAAGGGCAAGGCTGGGAATCGAACCCAGAGCCTCAGTTTACTTGTCAGGCAGGAGAACATCTAAACCATACTGCCACCTACTTTTGTAGTATCATTAAAAATAACTCTTAAAACCAAACATAGTTAATTGCGTTTGACATGATGTCGAGTCAAAGACCTTTTCCTGTCCAGGAAATCTACATATCTGTTTACATGTTAACATTCTCTGTTCATGACCTTGATCTTCAGTAAAAGGTAACATAAAACTGAAAAACATTACAGTCCAAAACAGAGTATCCTCTGCAGAATTTCTGCACCAGAACCATAGAAAACTAGGAGATCAGACACCAAACGGAAATATGTTGGTTGTAACCTGCTTGATATTGCTTTTATTCTGAAATGTTCTTAAGCGTTTTGGGGTGGGGGGGTTTTACAGCATATAACTTTTTATTCTCTTAAGTCAAAGTAACTTCAGTTTCGTTCCTTTGTTAAATATGTACATGTACACATACTCCTCTTCAGGTTCTGAAAATGGAACGAATAGCTGGATTGATGATGAACACGAAAGAACTGTTCCTTTTCAAATGTTGCAGCCTGCACTGTCTTACAGCCCATACCAAAATCAGAGAGAATCACAGGAAAAGAAAACCATATTATAATAAGCCTGTTACAATAAATATTTGCCATGACTTCATGATCAAAAGTCAAAATCTCAAGTTTACATCGTTTCTAACCTTACATCATTGTCGGAATGTAAGTTTTTAAAAATTATTTTCAATGCTCCCTACCAAATATTTAACTAAAAAGCAAAAAAGTACCCTGCCCCCCCCCCCCCCCCCCCCCCCCACTTTAAATGCACACAACCAAAAACACAACCAAAAACAAGAGAGAGAGACACAGAGAGAAGGGGGGGGGGTTAAATACAGAGACTAATGAATTTATGTTGCCTTGTTTTGTTATCCCTACATCATTCGTTTTCTCTACATACATCTACTATTAAAAAAATATTTAAAAACACTGAATACTACTTAATTAACCTATTAACATAGCCAACAAAGTATCTGGGTCACATACAGCATTAATATTATTAATCATGACATTTAAATATATGTAAAGATATTACTGAAATAAAGATGTGGCATTACTGACCAAAACCAATTTCTCATTCAGCATAAAATATATATATACAGCAAACAAAATTCTCTACAATTTACACGTATATGTATATATACAAATGACTCAGCCAAGTCAAATTTTTCATTAAAAAACCCAACCTATTTAAAGAGTCAGAAAAATGATAATCTTAACCCTACTACTTTAATTAAGCATAAGACTAAGCCATTATTTCTTTGTATCTCGTGTTACTCATGCCTTCTGTGAAAGATTCCATTGGATTTTTTTTATGACATTTAAGTTGTTCTGCTGTTCTGTAAAAATGCAAATCTCCAATTCACAAACATTCTGGTCTAGAAATTGTACCAAAAAAATGCTTTGCACACCTTAAATAAAAACATAAGATTTTAGAACATAGGTGCGCTTGACATTTTATCTTGGCAAGTCAAAGCAATTGATAACAGCTTATTTCAACAAAAGCCGCCGCTGTAGTCTAGTGGTTAGGGCGTTGGACTCGTAATCTAAAGGTTGTGGGTTCGATCCCAGCTTTCGGCTTTGGCGTTGTGCCCTTGGAAAAGGCACTTTACGGCTATTTTTCTCACCCCACCCAGGTGTAAAAGGGGTACCAACCTTGTGTTGGGGGTTAACCCTGCGATAGACTGGCGTCCTATCCAGGGGGGAGTCTATGACTCTCAGTCGCTTAACGCCACAGAAACCGGGATAAGCACCGGCCTGATGAGCCTCTATAGGCTCGGGACAGACTTTAACTTAACTTAACTTAACTATTTCAACAAAAACTGAAAATAGAATATCAGGAATAACAAACCCTCCAATATAAACCGTTCATTTTCTCAACATCTCTCAAGCATCTCACACTTACTCTGTGGTAAAATCATGCTTTGGGTCTGATACAAGAAGATATCTTGTTATGGAAAACTGGGAACCAAGGATGTCGGGAATGAAAAATAAACTAAGTTGACATACCCAATCTTTTCAAATTGTCTTTCAGTCTTTTACACAAACACACACACAAATAAGCATACATCCTCCACTTCAACCCAACCCCCCCCCCCCCCCCCCAAGTATCCCCAGATTATTACAAATTAAACACACTCACTCACACACAAACCCACTCAGTGTAATTTGAATCAATGAAGTTCCAATCCAATCCAATGATTTTGCTTAAAGCCCCGCCGACCACATAGGCCATAACCAAAATCATTGGATTGGATTGGAACTTCATTTGACCGCTGTCATATTCACTCTTTTCCATGCTCTGGTTCTTTTGAAGACAAGAAATCCACAGGTACTCCACCATTTTCACACAGCTCATGAACTTTGTATTGCACTTTTTTCCCATTAAAATGTATTTCATCCCCAATCACATTAATTTTCACAGGCACAGCTTGACTCTCCAGCAGTAGGATTTTTCTTTCGATTAATCTACTGGAAAATAGACCGAAGTCCTGTATTTTTCTACTTGAACCAGGGTTCGCGCTAGGATTTTTTAAAACCGGTACTGCGAGTTGCCATTTCAGAGATATCTTGACCAACTCCCCCAAAATCGGTCCGCAGAAAATAAAATCCGGTACGTACTGTGAACAAAACGAAACTATTCAGTGAAGGGGTGGGGGGGGGGGGATCGTTCGGCAGCAAAACTAAATCTAAATTGAACGCAAATCTCTCAGACTTTGACTGCCGTGCTGCTGCCACTCGCTTCTTGGGCACGAAGCCACGCAGGAAATAGGATTTTTTTTCTAGCGCCTGTGCCACTGTCCGTGTCAGTCTGTTGTTTTGCATGGCATCATTCGTGAGACTTATATTCTTCTTTCTTGTTTCTATGCTTAGCGCTCATCTAGATCTTTCGTTCAATTTAGATTTAGTTTTCGACTCTTCTCTCTCAAAGCAACGCGCAAATTCATAGTCAAAGACCCTCCGCTTTTCGCTTTTCGTAAGAGCAGGCCATCCTGTGCCCGTGGGAACAGATGACATTTACAAAACTGCATACACATGGGGACTGGATGTAAAAAAGCACAGGAGTGCTTATTCCATTATCCTCGATATAAAAGATTAAAAGAATAAAGATTAAATAAATCTAGGCCCCATTTACTCATTGTGAATGGAAGTTACTGTCATGCCGAGAAGAGCGCGAAGCTCTATTCTTTCACAGTAAAGCTTGCTGTTCTGCGTGCTAGGCTAATCATGCTGGCCATGGCGCCAAAGATGTTCGTCGGAATGGGTGGTAGGAAGGGGCAGGTGCGTAAGCACAGAACAGGCGCATGACAGACTGTCAGAAAATGTCACTTCAGACTTTTCTTTTTAGACGGAAATCTAATCGGTCACAGGCAAACAGAATCGGTACGCGGTACCGGCTGCTTCGAAAATTTTCGGTATTCCCTGTTTACAATCAGTAAAATACCGACAATTACCGGTTATTGCGAACCCTGCTTGAACTACGAAAAAAATACTGCTCTGGATTTTCAAATATATTGCTTCGTTAGTATCATGTCTTCCTGATCAAAAGCAGATAATCCGTATGCAAATTCGAGCAACAGCATGTGTGCAAAATGGACCAACAATATATCTTATCAAAGGGTAGAAAGCGCAACACCATACCAATTTCAACAACCCCATTCCACAAGTGTCTGTAAAAATTCCCTCTCTATGTGTGAATGTATGTAGGGGGCAAGGGGGGGGGGGAGGAGAATGAAGAAAAAAGGACATGTATAGAATGTGTAGTAAGCACACATGCATGCATGTTTGTCTGCTTGTGAGTGTATGTATGAATTCACACTAATAACTTATGTACACAGTCAATTCAACCCAATGAAGAAATTTATTTTATCCATGTGTTTAAAGAAAAACAAATTGGTTAATCAAATACACTTGTTATACCCGGACTTTCAGCTTTCTCATGTTCAAGTTCACGTCCTTATGATCAGACATTCAAAACTCCTCTGTCACACTGTCTGCATCACACTGTGAATTCTGCGCTTCACCACCACCTTGCATTCCAACTGAAAGACCTTCACCCTCTCCAGATGACTGCTGCTGTGAACCATGATTCCGAAGAATATGCTTTTGAAGATAGTATCGGCAATTGTACTGCACACCACACACATCACATCGAAACAGTTGTCCTGTATGTCTACGCATGTGCCGTTTGAAATTTGTCAGATAGGTTGAGGAGTACTTGCAAATATGACAAGTGTATGTTTTAATGGCCAGATTGCTGGTTGATCTCTCTGTCATGTTTCTAGAGACCCCCATCATGTGAAAGCCCTGTGCACTTGGTGGCCATCCCGACACATCTGAAAGGAGACCAAACATCCCAGTTTATACCCGCTCCATTTACTTCAGGAAAGTCAAAACTGACAATAAATCTTTTTTTCCTTTTTTTCTTCCAACTTTCAAACAACAGATCATGCAACAAGGGCTTCACAACGATCAGAGCAGAAACAATAAAAGACTTAAGACTTTATCGGAATAAAAAAATATATTTTTCAACTTCTGCAACATTAACATGCACAAGAATTTTCTTTTATTCTTCAATGCAATGCAAAAACTGTTTTAAAAGAACTTTTTTTTTTAAAGCTAAAACTCTAAAGCACTTTCCAATGGTCATTAGAAAATTAGTCCAGAACAAAAACACCACAACGACCTGTCTGGAGTCACATCACTTTCCAATCTGTTCACTTTTCCCCTCATACTATAGCCACTACATACTTGTAGATGTGCATGTGCTTATACCAAAAAGCCACAAGAAATCAACTATTTCTGTCAGTTTCCCCATAATGAAACAAGCTGGTTCATTTTTCACAATCCACATACCATACTTTGATACAACCAGCTGCTTTCAAAGAAGTAAACAATGAGACATCTGACAAGATGAACATACCCAGCACTGGATCATTATTTTTCCTTTTCAATTCATCAGCTTTTTTCCCAAAAAATAATACACACATACAACAAAATCTTAACAAATCTGAAACAAGTCCATAATGGTAAATGGTAGAGTGAGAAACAATATTATTTTGTGTAACCCTTTATTAATTACTCACCCACCCAGGTGTAAAAGGGTACCAACCTTGTGTTGGGGTTAACCCTGCGATAGACTGGCGTCCTATCCAGGGGAGTCTATGACTCTCAGTCGCTTAACACCACAGAAACCGGATAAGCACCGCCTGATGAGCCTTATGGCTCGGACAGACTTTAACTTTAACTTATTAATTAAAGTGCACATTGTTTTTATTTCAAACTTCCACAAGTATAAAAACAGTTGTTCTTAGAAAAACACATTTCAGCTGTGTTCAGTTATATCATCTTTCTGCATGTAATGCATGGTATTTCCAGTTCCTGTGAACTTGTGAGACAAAAGAAAACAGAATGGAACAGGCAGACTTAACAAGTTAAAGAAGGCCCCAAAGGAATGTT
>CM060317.1:22385075-22427575 GCA_030674155.1 Stramonita haemastoma
AATTGCAAGCGAAGAAGCCTGAGAAGTGTGATGTTAAAAGCATCAGTGTGTCAAAACTGTGAAACGGAGTTTCAGCACAATTATTCAAGAGAAAGCTTTGGCTTTTTTATGTTCTCTTCTTTTTTGTGTGTATTTGTTTATTATAGCACATTAGATTTTGATCCCATCACTAGACTATTACTTTCACCAGCCAGGACTTTTCAGACCACGATGACTAAAATGAAATCTTTTTAAATACTTTTCATGTAAGATTATCAACGCAAAAATATACACTGCAGGAAATTCAAATAGGAACATGTACAGAAAAATGCATATATTTTCAAATGTTAACATGCTGTTATCATAGAACAGTTAAATCTGTGACTCACTGTTCTCAGACTCCATCACAGATGACTTGATTCATCACTTCAATTAACATATTTTTATGTAATAAACCCCTTTCCTTTCAGCAATTCAAGGTCATTTTTTCTCTTTTTTTCCCCCTCTAAACTGCTGCACTTAAAATGACTGTTTCACAATAGTGAACTCAAAGAGAGACAGGCAGACAAACAGTTGAGACAGAGAGGGGAGAGGGAGGTACACCAGCCCATGCGGGTGTATGTGCATGTGTCTGTGTCAGTGTGTGTATGTGCGTGTGCATGTGCTTTTACACAGATGTGCCTTCATGCACACAAGACAGAAGATTCACAGTGGAAGATCCACCAAAAAATTACAAAATGTCACGATCACTTGCAAAGTAAAAACTTTTATGTTTAAAGTACACACGAAAATTATCCACAATTCAGTCACTGGTCAAAACTTCCAAGTCAAACAGAGGGAAACCATGCATTGAATGGATTCTTTACAAATGAAGCATGCTTTCCTCTGAACGAGAAAATGTTCTCATATCACCCTTCACAAAAAGACCTACACTACACAACTCTTGTCAAGGAAAAGATTCCACAGATAAGGTAAAATATAGTCACACTTTCATTAAAACTGCAGCAAACCTCCTTTTATTTAAACAACAAAGTAAATAATGAGCTTCCACAAGTTTTTACTTCAGCAAAGTTTTTAATGAACAGCTGTCCATGATGCATACTTCTCTCATACTTACCATTTATGTGTGCACCATGCTTCAAACACATGGTTCATTCAATCCTAATAAGAGCCGGGGGGAGGGGGGGGGGTTGGAAATACTACCCAAGTGCAGAAGTTCCCATTACATACAAACATCATAAGCTCAAAAGTATACTTCACACCATGATTTCAACAATTATAAATACAGCCAACTGCTTGAATTTAATGATTAATCACTACAAAATGGACAATACAAAAACACAACTCTTCACTTGTGTCAGAAACCACTGGTAACAATTACATGTACCATGCCATTCATCACCATGATTAACTGAGGCCATAACTATGAAATTATTAACTTCTGAGTACTCTGTCAACACACACACGACTCTGGAATGATATCTGATCAAGTGTTAAAAGTAGATGAAGTAAAGTCACATGTTACAATTAAAAGATTTTTTAAAGGGAGGAGGGGGGGGGGAACAAAGTACTCTAGAAGGTTACAATGCTGATCTGTATAGAAAAAATATCTAAAACCAATGAAGAGGCAGCCAGAATCAATGTGTCTTCTTTTCATGACACACAACAGGAATACACATTATACAGAGGTGCTTGCTCACACAGGCATACACACATGCACACGCATACATACACAAAGGCATGTACATACACTTATGTAATTGCACAGCCTTCGTTTTATCATTAGTTGCGTTTTAATTTGATTACACCAACATCATAAGTCATTAATATTTTACAAGGCAGACATTTCATAAAATAATTCTAAAAATTCCTTTGACCTTCCCTACCAGCCATAACTTTTATACTTTGCTCCACATTAAAACAAAACCAAAAAAAGCTACCCAAAATTCTGATTTCTCCTCCCAGAACTTTTCTTGTTCCTGAATAACATCAGTATCAAAATAAACATGCATGTCTTGTGTCTGAAAAATGGAAAATATAACACAAACATCTTAAGCAGTACTTTAAAACTTTATGCCTCTCAGATGTTACATGAACTTTATTCTGGACATAAGAAACATAACTTTCAGTGCGTTTTCAGGAAAGTCAACAGCAGTATTTTCAACAAATAGAACCACGCTCCATTTCCCCTTTAACATATTTTTTATGGATGCAAGTGGGTTATACAAGAACTTTCTGTAGCAAAAAGTAATTTTCAGTACGATTGTATTTCAGAGTTTTAGAAATAGAATTTATTTCATCAGCACAAACTAACACTTCAGAATATAGCATGCACTGATTTCTTTTTTTAATTCAGCACACAATCATTACAATGAGCTTTGATTTGAGCCATCTGCCTTCGATCTTAGTCAGTCATAAATGGTTAATCTACTTTTCAAACAGTTCTTTCCCAAAACTCGTATTATCCCACAGTAACTCTCATTTCTGATATGTTTTTTATTTTCTTTTTTTCTTGACTACAAATTTGCCATCCAGCAAACAATGTTTTCACTTCATGAAGTTCTACAAACAAATGACTCGCCAAAGAATCAAGAAGTTCATGCTGTAACTTGCCAAGATCTTTCCATCTACTGTCTATGCTCAAATATAAAAAAAACAAGTTCATCATTTAATTTGTATTGGTTTCTTTGAATGCATGCACGCTTCAAACGTATGATAATTATGTCTGTCTTGAATACATGTCCAAAACAAACCAAAAAAAGTTTTGCACAAACTTTTAACTTAACATTAATGCATGAATATTTACAAGATTTATGCTTTCTTGGTATGCAAACAGACCAAACACTTCTTGAAAACTGATGCTATCTTATGTGTTTGACATGGAAATAATCAACAGTGATTGTACATACGCTAAAACTGGCTTAGTTTTTAAAATGTGTACCAGTATAAGAAAGAGAAAAAAATGATGAAGTTAAAGGCAACTCAGGTCTGAACGTGTGCTTTGCAGCTCAAAAATTCTATAGCAATTCACATTCAAAATTTACTTGCTTTCAAGAATAAACAGTCACATCCATAATTACTATTCGGTATACAACAAAGCATTTCCTAAGAAATAAACACTTCCTTACCTTGCAGAACAACAGATGTTGTAGAACCCTCTGAATATCAATTACAACTAAATCTGAACTCAAAACCAGTAAACACAGTATGATACTTCAGCTGGCATTTTGTTATAAAATCTAAACAAAGAATTTTTAAATACAAATAATTTAACAATAACTTCATCCTGGGTACACAATGTTCATTGTTAAATAGACTTTTACAACCAACCAACACTGACTTACCATAATGATAATCATTTCTGATGATCAAAAGTAGGACTCTAATGATCAAGAAATGAAAAACAAAAGATTTTTCTGATTCTACATATCATTGATAAATTTTACACCCTAAAAATATCACAGCATCTCACCTCAACCGATATATTAGTTGTTTTTTTGTCAATGCTCTACTGACATGAACAATAAAGAAAAAAGGACTGTCCTAAAATTGGAGGAATAGAAATATCCTCTTTTTTCCTTTTTTTCCAGCCTTTCAATAAATAAAAATGATTTCAAGAACCATGAGATGAAGAGCAAGAAAGCTACACTGTTATTTGGTAGGCCTAGCAAAACAATGTGTACAGCCAGTCAAATCTGTAGTCTCTGCTCTTTTTTCCACAACTTGCTTTCTACTTTCTATCTCTATAGACTATACGCAAAGATCATGCAAATCAAATGCCGAGTATGTGATAGAATACAAACTTTTGCCAAACTGAGCAATAAAAACTAATGATTCATGAGCATGAATTCATGGCTTGTTTTTTTTTCAATCTATTACCCTATGACAGTAGATTTTGCAGCTGTCACCAATATCAGCTTAAAGCTACCACTGCCTACGATATTATTTTGAAAGGCAAAGAATCAAATCAAATTCAGAAGAAGCAAGATAGGGCAGTCAGTACCTGAAGAAAACCAGCAATAGCCTGTTTTTCAAGTTGCTGTTGTGGACATGTAAAACTCAATTTTCCCCTCATCTACATGAAGGAGTATACCCTGTATCCAATTAATGATTCAAAGAGAGAACAACCAATTTCATTGTTTGCAACTTTACAGATGGAAAAAAAAAAAAGAAGACACCCAGGGAAGCTGAATTTTAAAAAATATTTACCTCATTTCATATTTTAACCATTAGCACTCTGCAATCTTTGGGGATCGATTTTCTCTGCCCCTGCTTTCTTTTTCCGGTGAGCAAAAATCGTGAGCACCTACTTGTTCAGACCGTTATAACTGTGAATGTCTTTTATGTAGAGACTTGATTTTTTTCTACATATTAATGAAGGAATGGCTGAGGAATGTTTCCATAGAAGGCAATGTGTTCTGCATGCATGTTTTGACATTGAAAAAAAAATAAAAAACCAAAAACAAAAAATGTGTTTTCTTTTATTCAATGTGAGTGGAGTTTTCAAGTGCAATCTACCAAACTGCAGTGCTTCAGTCACAAAAAGAATATTTCATCTTTTGGAAATAAACAAATCAGTTATTCTTCAGAAATACTACGAGGTACCCCCTTTGGACCAAAAGTTTTTGTAAAATTGATTGGCGATAAATTTTCATGGTGACTTGGATCATGATCTTCACAATTATCATCCACCAGACTGACACTTCAGTCAATCAAAAAGTGATAATTTCATTTGTAATAAATAAAACACTTTTCTCACAGAAACACCATCAGGCATCTTCTTTCGACCAGAAATTTCGAAGTACCAGGCAGCAACAACTATTTACAGGCATATGGAACATTGTATTCGCGAACATCATTAATCTCATTTGAAACTATCACTGGGATCTACATCACTTACCATCACTTCAATGTCAATTTTAACAAGTTTGAAGTCTTCAAAATCATTTTCTGAGTAAGATTTGATGAATATTTCCAGCAAAAATTGTTTAACATATAAAATATATACAAATCCCAAAAATTTATTTTTACTTTTAAAAAGTTTGCTGTTGCTGGTTGTGTTGAAGAGAATTGTAAATGGTAGACAGTAGAGGAAACTTAACCCTAGTAGCGCGGTTCCCGGATTACTCCGGAGTGACGTAGTGCAGCATTTCTGGCGGCTCCCGGAATATTCCGCGATGACGTCGGTGATCGTAATTGAAGGCTTTCTTTCGCTTTAAAAGGTCATCCAATGAACGTGAAGGCCATTGTAGGGCCGCAGAAATGGGTGAAGGTCGTCCGCAGTCGCAAGCAACGAGGATTCTGATTGGTTTAGAGGTGTATTTTTTATTTTTTTTGGACGAACGTCGATCGCCTGAAAACAAAATGGCGGCAAAGTGTTTGCGCTCGTATCACTCGAAGTATTTTTCGAGTTTTTTGACGATATTGACGGCGATGAGGAGTTTTAGAGGCTGGATTTGGTTGAATTAAACGATAATAGAGACGATAAGGTAAGGATTGTGAAATATTTTTGAAAAACTTCGGAAAAATTGATCGCGATCGGACTGAATCGAGCGGCGCTAAGTTTTGTCCAAAGCACTTCATAGCTACCGGGCGATTTCGATGTCATACATTGTTTTACTTTATTTTAACGCAACACGGCTTCGAAATAACTGTTTTTAAGTCATTTCTATATGCTGTCGAGTACTTTGCATCACACGAAATCAAGTGATTGTCGTATTTTCGTCATAGAACGCCACCAGTTCGCACGAAATAAGTGTTCACCGCCATGACGATCGCGATCGCGTCGATCATTTCGCTGGACTTTTCCGAGTATTTGACGACCGATAAAGCCACGGAAGCTCTTTATTTTTTCAAAACTTATGTCAAGAGACAGTATTTATCGAATCATGACATTTTTGCACCGCAACAACATTGCATATCGTGTTAAAATCAATCTGGGTCACCGACATCGCAACAGTGATTGGTAGTGCACGCGCAGTTTTTAAACTTTATTTATTTTTTACATTATCATAAACACTACATGCTGCTATGAAATTTCACTCTTTTAAAAGCTTGTTATCTAAGCTTTCCAGTGATTTACAACTTTACACACTTAGTTTAGTTTTACATATCAATATCAAGAGTTGTTTGACCCCACCCTACTGCAAATCAACAATGGCTGCTGTTAATTCAGCCAGCAGCACCTAGTACTGCTGCCGTTATTACAGCGCTACTAGGGTTAAGCTTCGTTTTAAATTGAAAGTGACGTTTTTTCCATTATTAGTAACGAAAACTGCGCTGATGAGCCATAAAATTTTAACACCCTATGTTTGGCGACATGCTGCATGTGCAGATGCAAGGGAAATAATCTGATCGGCAACACAATGTGCCTGCAGAATGCTAAAAGTTAACAGTAATCCCATAAGCATACAAGGCAAATTTGGAAGCTAGCGCAAAGTAAACAAGTAAATTAATTCTGCTGCAAGATAAAAAGTATCCCATAAATGTATAAAGCTATCACATTATAATCCAACTTCCATTTAGTTCCCCACCCCTCCCGCTTTTGGCCTTTTATTATGTTGTTTTTTTTCCTTCTCTAATCTTCAATATCCAAAAAAGTATTCATCTTTGTAATTCAAAGACTTTACGCCAACATTCTTTTGTTTTGAAACGGGCTTTCATTTAATCAAAGCCACATTGATGTTTTTGAAGTTTTTACCAACAATACACAAATATCTGTAAGAGGCATGTAAATTAATACCCTTCCCATTATTTTCGACTTATTCTACACTTGGAAAAGATTACAAAGCTAAGATAGACATCATGAAGTTCACTTTTTTTTTTTAAGGAGGAGGGGGAAAATCCTTTCTGGTTTGGTTTGGTTTTTTTAAGTCATAGAAAAAGGGCAGAAAGTATTGAAACAGGCTGGTGTTTTCATCAAGTAGAGACTGAGACACCACAGGACACACAAAAAGAGTGCAAATAAATTCACCTACCTCGTATACCCGAAGCTCCAGGCTGAGGTTGTGAAGAGGTGGAAGGTCCGT
Organism: Stramonita haemastoma; assembly: GCA_030674155.1. NCBI lineage: Eukaryota > Metazoa > Mollusca > Gastropoda > Neogastropoda > Muricidae > Stramonita > Stramonita haemastoma. The sequence continues at coordinate 22,392,083 of CM060317.1, forward strand.
AATGCTGACCCATATCATGTGCACTGGGAACGAAGGTAGATGAAGCTGACTGTGAATGGAGGGCGACTGGATACATTGAGCCATCAGACATGTCTGATGATGAGCCTGTTCAAAAACAAATGAATTAATACATACTTAATGGCTGAATTTTTAATCAATCCCTCTCCCTCTTTCTACCATCATTCTGGTAAAGCATTTCTTCCAAAATTATATAAGGACAAAACTTCTTTTGTTGACTGCACTTACCCAGAAATTTAGGAGAGAAAAAAAAGTACACATTTCTATCATAATGTAATAATTCCACCTGCTCCTTTTTGCAAACAATTTCATTCTTGCAACAATATATCATAATGGCATGTGGATATACATGTATGCTTGCGAGTCATATGATATTACAATGCCTGTAATTATAAGCATACATCTGTGTAGTGTGTACAAAAAACTGCATGGACACAGAGACATTACTTTCAAAATTTTATGTGTGTGTGTGTGCGCGCGCGCGTGCGTGCGCGTGCGTGCATGCGCCATGTTATTCTGTGTGGTTTTGTTCATCTTTTTTTGCGCAATACTTCAGAATGTATTTTAACAAGTTTTATAAATTATCATTACCATTCACATTTTTTTTTTTTAAAGCCTTCAGTATAAATCCAAAGAATTAAAAGAATTAGCTACCTCTTTGGTGCGTGCCTCTGCCATACTGCTGCCCACCAGAGTTCTCAAACTGACATGCTGATGGCTCTCCTTCCACATATTCTTCTTTGATGAAAGTCACTTCCAAGTCACCATCACTATCGTCACCTCTGTCTGGCAGATCAGAATTGCTCTGATCATCTACTCGTTCTAACACACTCCCTGCAAGATTCACACCCAGATCACCAGCACTGTCACTGGTAACAACAGCAGTCTGTGGCAACACTGTGCCTGAGGAGTCATCAGCATGTAAATGTCTCAAAGATGGTTTTGATTCCACTGGACTAGAAGAACCTGATGGATCATGAGGTGAATGTGTAAGAAAATGAGAAACAGGGCTTGGGCTGGAGCTGAGGCGGGATGACTTGGCAGCTTTGATGTCATTGGTATGATCATCTGAAACTTTCCTTTTAGCTGTACTGGAGGATGGTTTGGAATGTACATTTTCTGATTCTTTAGCACTAGAGGTAGACCCTGAGCGGTTCTTTTCATGCGACTTTGATAAGGCAGAACTAATACTGGAAATTGCTGACAATCTGCCTGCTTCATCTAAATCTGAAGAGCTGGTTTTCTCCTCACTCCTAGGTCCCAACTGTGTGTCAGAGTCCTTCCCTTTTGACTTGGAGTCTGATTTTTGATTTTGCGCATGAAAACTATTGCTGATGAACAAAGTCGAGTTCTCTTCATTCTTGCAGACCTTTTCTTCTAGAATATAATGCAGGGAAGAACCTTTATCAACACTGAGGTTTAAGTGTCCAATAATTTCAATTCCATTGTTGAATTCCAAGTAACCATGGCACAATGTCTGGACAGACTTTATCAAGGCATTGATGAACTTGGCAGCAGAATCCTCTTCCAATTTCTCCATTGTTGGTGGTTATTCAGTATACACCATCTGAAACAGTGCATACGAAATAAACTTTATAAAGGCATGATTCATTTGAAAATTTGTCAGCTGAAGGACTGGCTCTTAAAAAACAACCAAAAAAAAGCCTGTCTTGTAAATTTCAGGGTTTCCAGGTGCAGGGCATGGAGAAGAAAAAAAATATATTAAAGGACTTAAGAGGACCCCAAATCAGTTTAAAAAGACCCAAAACATCGCAATTTTATAGAATCTTTACAGATCATAACATGCAAATACAGTGAAAATGTTCAGATGATTCTAGCTGTAGTGGCAGTCAACAACTTTTAATACCCATATGACTTCAGCTTACAATCATTCTCAGTATCACTTGTAGGTTTAATCTTGCTTGCCGTAGCAGACTCCTGGTGTTTTCAGATGATTCAAGTCCACTGCTGGCCCTGCTAGTACTAGTGCTGCTACAGGGACTAGAAGATATGGTTCTTGGCAAACTAGATCCAATATTCATAGAAACAGATGCAGAGGAAGCAGTAATTAAAATATAAAAAAAATAGTCACACTACATCTAGTGTCTGTCTTGAACTATCTCTCAATTTTTCTGACATTTCTCAGTCTTGGCACGCTGCCTAAGAACACTTTTGCTCATTGATTAGCTTTGATGACACCCAAAAAAAGGCAGCGGCAGTGTGCTTTTCAGTTAGATCTAGATCTATCTTTTAATCCACTTTAAGTAAATCTTTAGCAGTCAACCAAGTAGTTTGGAAAGAACATTTTCCAGCCATTTTTATTTTCAGTGCAGCGATCGAAATACTATTTCTGTTCTGTCTACACAGCATTTCTTGAAAAGACAAAGACAAAGAATTTCAATCTGGATGCCAAGACACGCAGCTTATATCAAAATCAAGTTATCTATCACAGACTTCAATAAGTTAGCAAACTTTAACATTGTAAACCATTATTTTATATAAAAAAAACAACAACATTTAAACAGAAAGCTTCCTTTCTCAACATTTTGTCATTTCTTGCCTGCAGATGGTGATATGTGCAATGATATGAGAAAGTTTGAAAGAAAATTATTGACACAGTAGCATGCTGCGATTGTAAGCATTGCCGTTTAAAGTGTCTGGTCACACTATGACATCAGCTACAGACTTTGGGCCCAACCGGCACACATTGAACAGGGAAGCTCCAAGCTTTTTTTATTTTATTTTATTTTTTTTTTTTATCTTTTATATCGAGGATAACAGACTAAGCAATCATATGCTTTTTTTCATCCGGTCCCCGTGTGAATGCAGTTTTGTAAATGTCATCTGTTCCCACCGGCACACGATGGCCTACTCTTACGAAAAGCGGAACAGGATTTAACGTGTGCGCAAGATGTTCTGCGTGCGTTCGCACACGGGGCCTCGGTTTAAAGTCTCATCCGAAGGACTTTTGGGGAGAGTGGAGTCAGCACTATTGTTAACTCCAGGAGAAAAATCTCCCTCCTCGACCGGACTCGAACCCGGGTCTTCAAATTGCCAGCGCAATGTTCTGACCACTAGGCTATCCGTCCCCCAAGCTAAGGGATCAAGGCTAAATTTCATCTTCCACAGCAATGGACATTGGTACTGCCTACTGCACAGCACAGAGAAGATTTTTGTATCTGTCATGCATTTTTGCTTGATTCAACAGGACTTTAATGCACCTTTCAGCAATTAAAAGGATGTGATGATATCTTTTAAAAGGACCGACTTGCTCCATCAAAGGACTTAAAGGACCTTTTAACACAAATCACAAAAAAGAACTTATAAGGCTTAAAAGGCTCCTATGAACCTTATAGAATTTACAAATGTTCAAATAAATACCAGCATTGCCAAAATATACACCTCTCCCAAGCATGTGTCTTCTTTGTTTAATGTCTATTCACTACCAGGCAATTTAGACACACTTCATAATACAATTAAATGATGGAAGGCAAGGCAAGGCAAGGCAAGGCAAAGGAAGAGGCCATTAGCTAGGAAATACTATTTGAAGTAATCTCACCACTATGGTATTGCGGTTGTTTCGCTTTCCCCAGCTTAGCACCCTGGGGTTCCCTAGAATGTGCACTCAAACTGACTCATCCCACCTGGGAATTGCTGTGAGATTGAAATTGAGAAAAGAATGAGAAATCCCTGATGAATTTTCATTAAAAATGACAACTTTCACAGTAAATTGTAAACAATGGTTATTTAGTGAATGGCGTTTTTAACTTGTATGAGAATCAGATATGAAAAGAGCTGTGGTTCATACTACATACATCTGGCTACATTACTGATTTTACTCTTTCTGCATGAATGTGTGGGTCACTGCATGTGCAAGCATCCTTGTGTGTATGCATGGGTATGTGAAGTATAATTACATGTGATGCATTTGTGTGCTTGCATGCTGTGGAAAGTTATTGAGCTGGTGTGTCAGTAAAATACATGTGCTCTATGGGACATGCTACTATTTTTCTTTAAGTTGCTGTCCACAGTGTGTGTGTGTGTGTGTGTGTGTGTGTGTGTGTGTGTGTTGTGTGTGTGTGTGTGTTGCTGTTTGGTGGGGGGGGGGGCTTTTGTTTGTTGGTTTGGGGTTTTGGGGGGTGTTCTTTGGTGGAGGATGGGGGGGAGGGGGGGACAATAGCCAATGGTTAGACAAGCACAAGATTTTTGCCGAAAAAAAGGGGTATTATCACGTGATCAACACACGGTCGTCCAATCAAAATACGGTTTGAGCTACTTTGACTCAAAGGGGGGGGTGCAACGAAAAGGGCCAGTCACATAGGCTCTAATCTGAAGAAGCCTACTAGCCTAGGCCTATGAATATGAAACAAACAAGACGCAAATCATACCAAAGCATACATACAAACAAAAACACTCAGGGTTTTAGTGAACCTGCCATGCACACGACAGAAATTCCATATTATTATTATTATTATTAAATTTACCAGAAATATTATTAAAGAATGTTCTGGAGCTGTTTCCATTCGCTGATTTAGTCACGTGATCTCTCCGGCGACTCCACATGCACGGTCCCTATCCTCCTTCACCTCCCACCTACCCACCCCCCATACAAAAAACGGGGGAAAAGAAATATATATCGCCTTGTATATTTCGCACATGTTTAAACAAGCATGTATATGTACTCATTTCATAACTGCGTATCAAATGGCAAAGTATTCTTTCGTACTATGAAATAGCCAGAAATTAAAAATGCAGACCCTCTACACTTTTTTTTTTTACCTCTCCGTTCAACACACTAACCACTTTGTCCGCCATGATTATAATTATCTTTCCTTGAAAACATAAATAACGACAAACCATTTTCTCTGCAAGCCAAATAGGTAAAAGCGTGCATTACTGCCATTCCCCTAGATGTGCAAATGTTCAATAAAAGAGTCTTAAAAGGCTGGAAAAATGCATTTAATACGTAAATTGTCTCACCTCTTCCTCTGCATCTGTCCAACCAAGCTCGCGTCTAGATACAAGAACGAGGCTCATTACACATGCGTACAATAGGCCTAGTGCCTGCTTACATTTCTACCCACTTAAACTCCGTCCCGGGCAAATCTATGTCAACGGTATCGTAGTCCTCTAAAAAGGGAAAGACGGGCCATGCTGCTTTTCTTGAGCCACTTACTCGCAGTTTTTATCGTTTTTAGAACCCAAACTCGGATTGCATCGCGTATATATTATGCAAGCTATTTGTTCTTGTTCATAATTTAGGGGGTTGGGTTTTATTTTAGTCTATTTGAAATTATAAGATGGCTTATGAATATAATTCATATCACATTTTGTCTTTTGCCTGATGTTTGAGCACAAGAATTTCTAGACTTTGCTTCAACTAACTGACTCCATCGCCACTGCCGACAGTAGGAGTTCCATGCAATGCCACCAGGGTTCGCAATCTCTCTTTCTGTCTACTATTTCCTGTACTGATCTCAGTGAAGTTGGCAAAGTAGGATTTGGTGATCTACTTCTTTTCCTTCTGCCCTCAACCTTCCATGGAGAATTGTTGTCATCAGATTTTTCTGTGTTGTTGTTCAGTTTAAAATCTATTCCGCACTTGGTGACATTAGATGTGACTTGTATACATGTCTAGCATATCTCAGTCTGCCTTACCTTGGCCTATTTCAGCCAACATTTGTCAGTGCACTGAGATCAAGACTATACATTCATTTGTTCTTCGTCTGACCATTTTATTCTTAGAAGTCGCATATAGAACCAAATGTAGGCGTCGTTTATTTTGTCCCTTTCCAATTTTTATAGTGACCAGGCTTCTGACCCATACAGAAATACAGGCCAGTGTTTTTGGACAAACCTGATTGTTATTCTTTCTTTCCAAATGCTGTTTAACTGAACCCTCTTTTGCATAATTCTCTTTTAAACACCTAAATATTTGAAATTTTGAAAGTGCGCTAGATCTGTTTCATGATTCGATATTCTGATAGATGACTGTACCTTTTCTTTTCTTTTCTTTCTTTTTTTTATATAGATGATGTACCATTAATGTGCCATTTAAGCCCAGCAATGTTGTCCTCTGCATCACTCCGAAGAGAATTATTCTCATTGTTGTAATATCATTGACCATAAGTGCTGTATCATCAGCCGTCCTGATGTTACTGATGTTTCTGCTTCCTATCTTAATCCCCATATCATCTGTCTATCTTTCTCGTGATCATGTATGCTGCAAAGATGTTGGGTTATCAATTTTTTATGTCAAAGAACTCAGAGTCCTGGTCATTCCACTGTATGTTCTCTTCTGATATGAATACAAATTAGCTTTTTAATGAACAAAACAAATGCATTTAGAAAGCTCATTTCTACATTGTGAGAAACAGATGGTGATCTTTGACACCTTTAAAAGTCAGATTATAGCCTATGAAAGTTATAAATGCGTCATCTCCAGTGTTTCTAATTTTCTGTAACAGTTAGTGTCTGAAGTACAAAAAGCATGCCTGTTGTTCTTCTTGTAGGTTTATGTCCTGCCTGACAATCAGGTATATTATATCTCTTTCTACTCTATCTTTCATTCTGTTGAGGAGGAAGATCAGAACAATTTTGCTTGTGTGGCTTATCTTGTAGGCATCCAGCCTTCATGTCTCCGCTAATTCCCAGTTACATTGCTTAACAAGCATGTCTGCTAGTGTTCTTTTGTGTCTTTTTTTTTTTTAAACTGAAACAGTTAGGCCTATACACAAAAAAATAATAACCGCTGATAATACCAGTAAGCAGTCTGTTTAAATGGATTATGTCTCTGTTTTAAAAAGTGTGCAACAGTGTTAGATTACTGCAAATATTTTATTCATGGTTCATTCCTAAAGGTATTCTTTGGATAAAAACTGCATATAACGTTTTGTTTTGTTTGGGATTTTTAAATTAAGTAAACACCGTTTTTTTTCAGTGTTTGTTAAGTAATCTTTTTTTTGTACACTGTCCGTCATTTAAAGGTGTTAATACTAAGTTTAAATAACTAGGCCTTGCTACATTCAAAAACCAATTAAACTGGTAGATAGAGAGTCAAACAAAGTGACCATCTTATCCAATATTTTCAATTGTTCAAAAAGTCATTTTGTTGTTTGTTGTAGGGTGAGGGGGGGGGGGGGGGGGGGGGGGGTTACTGCTGCAATAAAGATTTTTGTTAGAATACTGCTGCAATAAAGATTACTTTCAAACAAAAAGTCGCTGTTATAGTACTACTGGTGCTCAGAATCGTTTTTCTTTCAAATTGTTTCCCGCTCTATATTTTCAAAAGTGTATTTTGCCCAAGACACTCAGAGAACCTGACCTAACCTCACTCCAATGACCAAGAAGCTCTAATTTGAATTTGAGGACCTGCAGCATACTGCTGCCTTCATCATAGACTGAGTTCTCCATCTGACGACTGCAAAGAAAAAAGAAAAGAAACGTACATTTGTAAGTGGAGTTTTGTATCCAGCAGAAATGATTTTGCATCATCAATTTTCCACAACTGTTCAATTTGCCATCATTCGTCATCATTCGTCCTGCATACATGCCAGTTTGTTTACACCTCCCTGAACTAAAGATATGATTTCCTTCCTCTTTAGTTAGTAGACTGATAAAATCCTCTAGTGTACACAAAAATTTAAGGGACAGAATTTTTTTGGAAAGCCAATCTTTTACCTACAAGCATCTATTACGATATCCTCCTAGTTCAATCCTTTTTTGTAATAATCTTAAATTCTTTCTTGTGATTTTTTTTTATTCTAAAGAGCTGCCCTGAAGTTGAAATGTGTCAGCTGAGGCCACCAGGCAGACTTGCAGAGTTTCAAATCCAGAAGACCAGGCACGACACATTCTACCCAATATCACCTCAACTCACCTATCCGTAGTATTGTAGACCGTTGGGGCACCATCAGTGATTTTGCAACCAGCTTCTTCTACCCATCACGGTGTTCAGCTTTCTGTAGCACATCGTTCTACTCAAGGCCAGTCCATTCTCTGATGTTGCCTTCCCATTGTTTTCTCTGTCTGCCTCTTCGTTTCCCTTCTTGCACTGTTTCCTGTAGGACAGTCTTGGCCAGTCCAGATGTTCATGTGATAACCTGTACCACTTCAGTTTGCCTGTTTTTCACTGAAGTCGGGAGCTCTCCATATGGCCTGATGGTGTTTTCAGTTCTGGTTTTCACTACCTCATTAGTGATATGATCTCTGTCTGAAACATCTAGAAGTTTGCAAAAGAATCTCATCTCCATTGCCTGTACCCTTCTTGCAATGTATTCTGTTATAGTCTTTGTTTCACGTGCGTACAAAAATAAGGACATGACCAGGGAAAGAAGCAGTACAATCTTGACGCTGATGGCGATATTTTGTCATTCCAGGAACTTTCAGTTTGGTCAATGGAACTGTAGTCTGGGCTATCTGGAGAGCATTTCATCCGATATTATAGCTTCCAAATATTTAAAGCTGTAGACAGTCTCAATTTTCTTGCAGTTTATAATAATGTCAGTTCTGATGCCATTGTCACTTTTTGTCACAAAGTGGGTCTTCTCTGCACTACTCAATATGTGGCCATGCAAATTTGCATGACCTGGAAGACAGAGAACTCGTGACTTTCAAGCCTGTAAACCAAGACGCTAACTACTGTGTCATGGATCATCTTTGCTGGATGTTCCTTTGTCTTGTTGCCATCCTTCTTAACAAGGACTTACTCCCCAGGATGAACCTCAGGTAGTTGGTGAGCTCCATAGTGCTGGTCATAGTACTCCTTCTGCTCGAACTTTGCGGCAATGTCACCCTCTGGCACTGTTTTGGGATTGACAGTATGGAGCAAGAGTTGGGGGGTTTTCAGTGAAATTGGCAGGATGTACAGAGTTTTCTTCTAAATGCAGCTCTGCCAGACTGAATCAAAGGGGAGGTACTAGGGTAGAGTGCAAGATGAGAAGGGCCAAAAGGGGGTATTTCTGGGTGATGATCATCTTCAATGTCTTCAGTGCAATTTCAGCCTGTCCATTCATCTGAGGGAAATGGGGACTGGAAGTGATACGTTGAGAGTTCCAGTCCACAGAAAACTTTTAAAAATTAGCTGCACTGCATTGTGTACCTTTGTTTAATACTACCGTAGCAGGTATGCCAAATCTTTCACTCATGTCAAAGAACTTGTCACAACAATGCTAATCTTGGCTTTCTATGATGGGGGAAAAACAACCACTGTGAGCTCAGATGCAAGTTGATATGGACTGGGGGCAGTACTTCTAAAAAACAAAACAAACCCCAAAACAAAAAAAAACCCAACAACAATAAAAACCTTAACAACAGCATCTGAGCTCATAGTTGTTGGCTTCTTTCATAGAAAGTCGAGATCGGCATTAAAGTATAAGAACAGAAATAAACATTTAAACCCACAACTGGAAAAAAATCGGACCATTTGATGGATTTAATACCATGTGGTGGTTGATTATGTAAACAGTACGTAAGGATCAGTCTACAGGTGTCTGAGAGATTAAAAAAAAGAAAAAAAGGAACAACTTATTTCGAAAAGTGGTGATTCAAAATTGTGATAATACTGACATATTGCTGTGTGAATCAGACAATCTCCTTCAAGTATTCTCTTCTGTCAGTGCTAGAGAGCTGAAAAACCAACCATTTCCTAGTATGCAAAGGCCATAAAGAAAAATGCTACATGAGCAATTTGTGAAACCAACCCCTCCCCAGCCAGGGAAATAAGTACAGAGGGACCAATATGAGTAATATGGCTTGTGAAAATAAAACAAGTTCTATAACCACTTTCATTTTCTTTAACATGATTTGAAAAATGTTATGTTTGGGTGTTTTATTAATCTTAATGTTAGTTATTGTAAACTATTTGTTTGATGTTGTTAGGTGTGTTTTTTTTGTTAGGATTTTAAAATATTTTAAATTCATGGAATGGTTTTAAAGTAAGAAAGATTTATGAAAATGTTTTGATATTATCATGTTTTTTGTTTGGGTTGCTCTGTTCTCTGCTTTCTCCTCTCTAATTTAATTTATTTGATTTATTTAATTATGATCAGTGTATCTGTCTTGACATTAATGTTCGGGTTAGTTGGGGATAATGTGTTTGTTGAACACGTATCTATCTCTTTTATTGAAATAATTAGTGGGGAAGGGGGTTACAATTACTTTTTTTGTTTTGGTTTGTTTTGTTTTTTCTTTTTTCTTTTTCGCTTGTTTCTTTCTTTTTTTTTTTTTTGGGGGGGGGGGGGGGGGGTGTTGTTGTTGTTGTTTTATTATTGTTTTGATATTCCCTAATCAGGGCAAGGGCTGCATGAAAAAAATGTGAATACTTATTCTGTAACCCTTGGAAAATAAAGATTATTCAATTATTCATACCTACTTACCCTGGCTTTGCGTTCTAGAACCTGGATCGCAACTCCATTGTCTACCGAGACTGACAGATGCTTACACACTGATGTATGCATGAATTTTCTTTCGAAAATATACTGGTTTATTTGTTTGTTTGAACAGATTTTTACATTTGGATATTTTTTTGCACGTAAAGTCCTGACATGTTAACTTTTTTTTCTTTTTCTCACAGCAGTATTTTAAAGCGAGAAAAGTTATGTTTAAATTTATTTTGAAAATTGATGCAATCTAAAGATGCTCTCTCTCTCTCTCTCTCTCTCTCTCTCTCTCTCTCTCTCTCTCTCTCTCTCTCTCTCTCTCTCTCTCTCTCTCTCTCTCTCTCTCTCTCTCTCTTGTGCATGGCGAATGAGAACGCAAATATATTTTTGTGTACTTAAACAAAGCAACACAAAAACAGGAGACAGACTGAAACAACGGATCTGCTTTCTATATAGTCAAAAAGGTATCTTTGAGGGATCCTTTAGAACTTGGATTTGTTGATCTAAGTAAATATTAAAACATCACATAGACAGAAGACAGTTTATAGTATACATGATACAATACATTTAGATAATATTTTTTAGGCGAATAAACCAGTTATAACTGGAGAATTACCAAGATTACACTTTGAAGTTGTGGTGCTTCAATACAGCAGACAGCTGCCAATAATAAAAATGGCTGCCTCAGCACGGCTGTTGCGGATTGTAGCCTTTCTGGTAGTCTTCAATAGATGTTTGACGTGGGACAACATTGAACTTGAAATTTTTGATTTAGTGGAAGAAGTGAATGCCAACTTCTATGAAGTTCTTGGTGTCGGCCAGGTAATATGATAATGAAGGTGTTGATTAGAAACTTTACACAGACACGAGACGAGAGTATTATATTTATGACAATAGGTAACTAATGTGGTCGCGTGGACACTACTAAAGTACTATTTAGTTGAAATGAATAATTAACACCCTCATAGCTTGAAGGTTTGGGGGACAAGTTTTTCCTGACAGCAGTCGTTGGAACAGACTTACAAAAGAGTATAATTATTTTCCTACTAAGTTTTTGCCAAGGACAGCAAGTTCCCTTGTTGCCCAGCATTCTATTATGTGTGCTAAACATATGCTGCACATGGTACCCTGGTGAACTCATTGGAGTGTCTTTAAAGTTTTTGCAATAGCAATCCTGTGATGCTTTGTTATTACCTTTTCAAACATGACAAAATGAATTAAATCCAGACATTTATTATGTTTCGTTAAAGTTTGCTTTGTGTACTGTTGATATCTACAACAACAAAAATCAGTATTAGTTATTATAAATTTTATCTTTGTATATATATATCTAGTTTATATTGAGTCAGCAATGCTAAAAAGAAAAACCCAGCAATTCCCCCCCCCCCCCCCCCCCCCCCCCCCCCCCCCCCCCTATGGTTTGGACACTCACCACTCGCATGTTTATCTTGACAGCTAAACCAAAAAGCCAAAAAAAAACACACAAAAAAGACTTGAGTTTACTCACAGTTAAGTTTTATTATCGTCAAGAATCCATTAGGAAGGCAAAAGTGGCATCCTTAAAAAAAAAAACAACAGCTTTGCCACCCCCCAGCCCTTAACAGGGGTATCAGGTAGGTGCTTAAAAGAAGCAGACATGCAGGCATTATGACAATACATAATAGATTTGGCTTATGGTCACACCTTCATGGCTTCAGATTAACCTTGTACACACACTCACACACACGCGCGCACACACACACACACACACACACACACACACTCACACTCACACATTTTATACATGACATGTACATACACATACACACACACACACACACACACACTCACACTCACACACTCGCTCGCTCACTCACTCACTTACTCACTCACTCGTGATATTGTCACTATTCTGTGTGTGTGTGTTGTGTGTGTGGTGTGTGGTGTGTGTGTGTGTGTGTGTGTGTGTGTGTGTGTGTGTTTTCCTTTTAACGTCTATCCACTAAAAAGTGATTTTAGACAATTGTGTGTGTGCGTGTGTGTGTGTCACTTGTGTGTGTGTGTGTGTGTGTGTGTGTGTGTGTGTGTGTGTGTGTGTGTGTGTGTGTGTGTGTGAGTGAGTAAGGGATTGATGTGAGTGAGTGAGTGAGTGATTGAGTGAGTAACTCAGTAAGTGAGACAGAGACAGACAGACAGACAACTTTAGAGAGAGTGAGCTTGTGGGTTTTTAGAATTTTACTTTTGAAGATAGAGTTATTATACTATTTGAGACAAAAGTAGAAGCAGGGAAAAAAAAGAAGAAGAAGAAAATGTAACTTAGCTGAAGAATGTGTTTGCTATTTTTTTTTTTACAGGATGCAAGTGCTGCTGATATTCGAAAGGCGTACAGAAAACTGACTCTTCAACTTCACCCGGATAAGAACAAAGCTGATGATGCTGAGGAAAAGTTCAGACAGGTTCTCTCATTTTTTCTAATTTTCCATCATTTGTGGTTTGTCTTTGCTTGTATTTCAAAATGATTATTGACCTTATAATGATGACCTTCATGTCTTGTGGTGTGTTTTCGTGTTATGTCATATTGTATTTCAATGAAAGATAGATAATCTAATTATTAATATGAGATTAGTAATGATATTAATAGTGGTTTTGCAAGCCACCCCCACCCCACCACAAGGATAAAAAAACTTTAAAAGACAAACAGAAAGCAGAGAAGCATAACAAAATACAAATAAAAATCATAATGCTTTGCTGGAAAGGATTTTTCAGGTATTGATTTGCACTGTTGGTTTGTTATATACAAAGTTAAGTAAATTCAAAAGGTCACTCTGAGACTGTGTCCTGTGTGCAGCTGGTGGCTGTCTACGAAGTTCTTAAAGATGAGGAGAAAAGACAAATGTACAACCGCATTCTGGTGGAGGGCCTGCCTGACTGGAAAACACCTGTCTTCTATTATCGTCGGGCCCGTAAAATGGGCTTTGTTGAGTTGTCGGCCCTTCTTGCCCTCATCCTCACCATTGGGCAGTATCTGTTCGGCTGGGCTGTGTACATTGAGAAACGTCTGACGCTGGTAAGTTTCATCAGAAAAATGTGCCTTTCAGAGTGAATTTTATCAAATGATTGTTCACAGCAGTTTTTAGTGAACTGAGAAATCATTGAAAAGTTTATGAAAATTATGCTCAACTCTAGAAAAGTTTATGAAAATAGTGCTCAACTCTAGTAAGATTGGTTACAAGGGAATGCATAATAATTTTGGAGTGAATTTAGTGATATGGTTGTTCGCAACATAGTTTGTTCTGTCTTTGAAATCATTGTAAAGTTAATAAAAATAGAATGTGCGTGGTTGAAGTCCTGTGAAGTTCAGGAAAACTGATCCAGAAAAGGATGTGGAAATGGAATGAAACAAATCTCTTTTCATTTCTCTGTAATGCCACAAAATAGAAAGTGCTTAGTTCATGCTTCTTTTTAAAACTGTTAATTTTTGATAGTTAACATTTCAAAGGAAGAACTAATAGTAATACTCCAGTTTTCTAAATAAAAACAGTCTTATATTTTGCCTTTAGTTTTATTTAAAGAATGAATTTACTATCAAAACTTTTTTTTAGGAGGACAAAATAGACAGCAAGAAGAAGAAAGAGCGGAAGAAGAAAACCAAAGCAGTGGAAGAGGCAGAAGAATTGGAAGAAGAAATGGCTTCGCTTCCTCGACCAAGCCTCCTAGGGCTGTGGCCTTTCCGTCTTCCCAGTTTCCTCATCTGGTGTGTATGCACTTTGCCAGTCATGGTCAAAGAGCAGATTGCTGAACGTCGCCGACGAAAACAGGAAGAGGAAGAAGAGGAGGAAGAAGAAGAAGACTATGAAGTCAACAAAGGTATGGAAGTTTGTGCATCTGTACAACACTACTGGCATTAGATAATGTCCCTTTCTTAAAGCCAATTAAAAAAATTTTTTTTAGGAAACTGTATTAGTATTTCTGGTTCTTGAAAAATCTGCTTTTTTTGGGTAAGAATTTCTGTGCATATTTCTGTTTAAAATGAAGTGAATAAAATTCAGCTTCAAATATTTAAGAAGAAAGGGTAGTTCTGTTGTAAGTCACAGGAGATTTCTGTATGTGAAACTCGGTCTGCTCTCCCTGGGTAGAGTGCATCACCACAAGGGCAGCACCACCCATTGTTGGTTTTTTTTTTGGTCTGCAACTGTATTTCCCTATCTGCTTTTTTTCTACAAAATTTGCCAGGGACAACTCTCTTGTTGCCATGGATTCTTTGATGTGCATTAAATAATTATGTGTAACACAAGGGACCTCATTTTATCGTCTCATCCAAAAGACTAGCACCCAGACCACCACTCATGGTCTAATGGATGGGGGGAAGTTTTGGGCCCAAATGGGGATCGAACCACTGCACACTTCCAAACCAGACTTTTTGCTAGGTAGGTGGGTTACTTCTACTCCATCAATCCAATGTATTGTCTTAAATGCCAGAGGAACAGCTATGATACTGTGTGTGTGTGTGTGTATGTGTGTGTGTGTGTGTGTGTGTGTGTGTGTTGCGTGTGTGTTTTGTGTATGTGTGTGTATATGTGTATGTGTGTGTGTGTGTGTGTGTGTGTGTGCGTGTGTGTGTGTACAAATATATATTTTATATAGAATTGTAAAATTAATGAGCAGACATTATCTGAAGTTGCGTGTGCATGTGTGTGTGTGTGTGTGGCGCGCGCGTGCGTGCGTGCGGGCGGGCGGGCGCGCGCGCATATGTATTTATGTGGAATTATAAACTTGTTGAACAAACATTATCCGGAGTTGTGTGTGTATACATTTTGTGTGTGTTTAAAACAGTATGTTGACTTGTAATGTTATGAACAAATCTGATCCTTTAAGTTTTGTTCTGTCTGTTGTGAATAGTTCGCAAGCCAAAACGTCGCAAAATGGAGGTACCAGAATATTCACCTGACCAGTATGAAGCTACAGCATTAGGTCTGAAAGAAGGACAACCCATCAGTGCTGCAGACCAGCAGATACACTCGACGCACATAAAAGTTAGTGCATACATGTATATATAATGACTGGGGATTTTCTTGACATCCCTGAAGCAATACTTAACTAATATTAGTTGAAGCCGCTGCTGTAGTCTAGTGGTTAGGGTGTTGGACTTGTAATCTAAAGGTTGTGGGTTCGATCCCAGCCTTCAGCTATGGCGTTGTGCCTGTGGAAAAGGTACTTTACGGCTATTTTCTCACCCCACCCAGGTGTAAAAGGGGTACCAACCTTGTGTTGGGGGTTAACCCTGCGATAGACTGGGGTCCTATCCAGGGGGGAGTCTTTGACTCTCAGTCGCTTAACGCCACAGAAACCGGGATAAGCACCGGGCTGATGAGCCTTAGGCTCGGGACAGACTTTAACTTTAACTTTAATATTAGTTGAAAAAAACTCAACATGAAATGGAAGAGAAATAAAATTGAAATTGATAGGTTTCAGCACTCTGGGGGATGAAAGACATTGTGAGTAAAATGTCAAACTTATGATCTTTCAGTACCTGATCTTTCAGTACCTGACAAACAGGTTTGAGTCACCACTGAGGCATTCATTTAAGGGGATTTCCCCCCCCCCCCCCCCCCCCCCAAATTGACAAAGATACCAACTGAATTCCCTTGCAAGTCTTCAGAAAAAATGTTGAAGCTAGGTGAGTGTGCACATAACATCCTGCACACATCTGAAGAAACTGCCCAAGGAGGAAGGTTGCAGGATGGTTTAGATGTTTACCTGCCTAACAAATAAACTGTGAGGTTCTGGGTTCAATTCCCACCTAGCCTTGCTGTTTCCAGTTTGACAGGAAAATTGATGTGAATGTCAAATCTCTAAATCAGTCTGACTTGTATGTGTATAGACTTGTGCTTGTCAAAAGAACCCATGACAGTTGAGAATTGTAAAGAGC
Source organism: Stramonita haemastoma (assembly GCA_030674155.1). Lineage (NCBI taxonomy): Eukaryota > Metazoa > Mollusca > Gastropoda > Neogastropoda > Muricidae > Stramonita > Stramonita haemastoma. The sequence goes on from CM060317.1 coordinate 22,408,388, forward strand.
AGGGAGGTACCTCTTGACTGTTCTAGCAAAATTATCTTAAGTTCCCAACTGTATGCCTGAAGTCGGGATGTGGCTACCTTAATGATGGGGGAAAAGAAAACAACAGGTGTATATGCAAAAATCTCACCATCGGTGGACCTTGGAGCTCTAGCTGAGGAATGAAAATAAAAAGGCGGTCTTGTTTTTGTCAGAGAAGAGCAGAATCAGCTTTTGTGGCTGGTGGTACAGATGGCATGAACTTGCCCAGCATGGAATCTTCAGCCTGGAGAGAAATGGGCTTTGGCTAGTTTAACTTGCCCAAGACACACTGCCTGAAAGTTTTTGTGGGGTGCCCTTCTGACTTTAATAGTTAAAGGGGAAAGTCATGTAAAGTCAAATCTCTTTGTAGGCAGAGTAAGGATGGGTATATTCCATGACAAAAGACAATGATTTATATGCAAAAAGTGTAACCAAAAGTAAGTTATGTAGTTCTGTTGTCAGTTGTCTATTTATCATTTTTTCCCCATTCTTCAGCTAGAGTTCCAAGGTTCATCAGTTTTGAAATTTCGTGTATGTGACTATTAACATTTTTGGCCCACCATTAAGGTAGCCACATTCTGACTTCAGGGATGATGTATAAATACACCAGTGTGCTTATGTTTTTTTAAAAAGATTTTGTCATTCGTTCCTACCAGCTCTCAATGGTCTACTTTTCCAAAAGGTGGAATGAGTTTTAAACTGTGTGCAAGATGTTCTGTGGTGTGTATTTGCACATGAGACCTCAGTTTATCGTCTCATGCAATAGTCTTCTGGGCAGTGGAGTTGGTACTGAGGTTAACTCCAGGGGAAGAACTCTTTTGAATGGGATCTTCAGTGGTGGCTCATTCCTGGGCTGTCAGATCACGAGCACAACACTCTAACAAGTAGGCTGTCCCACCCCCTTGTAAATTATTTTAGATACTGTCGGGAGTTTGAAAAGAGAAGAGAGAGAAGAGAGAGAGAGAGAGAGAGAGAGAGAGAGAGAGAGAGAGAGAGAGAGAGAGAGAGGGACGAACACACACACACACACACACACACACACACACACACACACACACACACACACACACACACACACACCACACACTCAGTGCAGAATGTGAAAGACTGGTTGAAGGTTACTTTGCTGACCACCAGAATACATAATTGTATACATGTATATATATATTCATATTTCTGAAAACAAGCAACTCTAAAAGAACGGTACAAAGATTAATACATGACTGTCAGTTGTTTTAACTGTGTATGTGAACCAGCTTGTTCCTTTCCCTCAGGGAGGGGAGTGGACTGAGGAAGAGGTGGTGTTGCTGGCAAAGGCAGTGAACAAGTTCCCGGGTGGCACTCCCAACCGCTGGGAAAAAATAGCCAACATGGTTGGCCGCTCTGTTGATGAGGTAAAGGAAGATATAGTTGTTGTTTTTTCCCTTTTCTTTCTTATTTTGTGTGGATGTTTTGGGGGTATTGGAATATGGAAAGTGGTAAAGGTGGGGGTGGAGGGTCATTGATGTTAGCACGACGCGTTTTCTTCACATCTACTATTTTTACTCATTTAGATCAAAGGTTTGTAAATTTTGAGAGAGGTATCAGAAGTATGATAATTCTATATGCACGTGTGTATATCTTTTCGTTACAACTTTTTTGTGGAAATTATTTGTGTTAAATCTGGTTGCAGGTCTGTTCAAGGTCAAAGTCCGCCAAGAGTTCTTACACCATGAATCTTAGCAGTGCAGTTCAAGGTAATAAGATGAGTGAAGGCAAGGTTTTATTTCATCATTTTATGTATATCTTTTTAAATTAAAAAAAAATTATTATCTGCCTTCAGATTTGTTGGAACCCAAATTCTCAACTGTCATAATGCAGTTATATCTGCTGTTGTTGGTGAAAATGTCTTTCACATGTCCAGTTGTTTTAAGCATTTTGCTCTTAGAAGAGAAGTATTTTATGCATTTTGCATTTAAAAATGTTCTGGACACTGTTTACTGGAAAAGATTTTATCTTTGCTAGCTTTAAGGACATTATGTTGATGGACATTATAGCCGAGTGGTTAGGACTGTATGACTTCAATCCCATGGGTCCATGAAGTTACGAGTTCAAACCTTGGCTTCAGTGTCTGTTGAATTAAGGGTGGGGAAATTGACACCTGCTCTAGTGTGTGACTGAATAAATATATGAAGGAAGGTGTGTGTGTGTGTGTGCGTGCGTGTGTGTGTATTTACTTAAGCAAATGCACAAGGTGGTTCATGCACCAAGTCTGATTCTTGTGTCTTTCAGGCGACGTACTGACCAACCCCAACAGCAAGATGGCCAAAAAGAACCAGCACATCAGCGACAACATCATCACCACGTCTGACAGCAGCGTCCCATCAGCAGCAGCAGATTCCTCAGACCCGGCAGATGGCAAAGCCAGACAGCGTCACAGACCCACAAAAATTCCCAAAACAGTAGACAGGACTTTGATGATTTCTCAAACTGTGCCTTTATCAGAGTCTTCCTCCCCCCCAGGGGAAAAACGCCCCACACTGAAAGGAGCCGAGGTTAAAGACAGTGATGGTAGTGGGGATACAAAGACAGATGTAGGGGTGGATGGAAAAGAAGGGGACTCGTGGACCCAAAACCAGCAGGCTGTTTTTGAGTGGGCATTACGGTATTACCCCAAGGGTACCGACAAGCGATGGGACAAAATTGCTGAGCAGATCTCTGGCAAAACAAAGGTGGGTGATGCTTTGTCTTATTGTTGGAAATTGGTTACTCCTATGAACTGAAGTACTGTTTCAGATTGTTTTTCTCTCTGAATAGGCAGCTGTAAGGCTGTGGTATCCTTGAAAGGCAAAAACTGAAACAAAAGTTTTTCTTGTGGTTCTGAAATGCTTTTGAAGTATCTCTTTTGGGGTAACATGCCATGCTGCTACACTTACATTTTCATGCCTGGATTTTACTAAAACTATTTTTTTCTTTTAAAATTATTCTGACTGCTGGTATGTATCCCGTTTTAGTTTCTGTTCATATTTTTTTAGCCTGTCCAATATTTTGTGTTATTTTTAGCAAAGACAAACTTCATTTTTTTCCCTTTATTTTCTTATTCATTTATTCACGTGTGCGTGTGTGTGTGCAACTACATATGTTTATGCAAATGCTTCCATGTACACGTGCATGTGTGTTTGTTTTGTGTTTTTTCACCTTATATGTCATCATTGTAAGCTGGTGGTCTGAAAAGTAAAGGTATGAGGTACCTCAAATCTTTATTTACCTTTTAGTTTGTGGGTTCAATGTTCTAATCATTGAGTTGCTGTGCCCTTAATAAAAAATTGAAAGATGAAATGCCACTGAATGTTGATCTATGAAATTGTCCCTCTTTGATGACTTAAAAAGCGCATCTGTGAAATAGACCTCACTGAACTTGTTTTGTCCAAGACTTCCCATTGGAGTCCACGCTCCATACATACCTCTGTTTGAGCTGTTGAGTTCAAAATGTTGCATAGTGATAATTACACCTCTGATAGGTCTAGAGAATTGCAGACTGTTGTCGTTGTTGGAATGTTATGAGAAGATTGGCTTTTATTTTTCCTCACTGTATAGTAGTTTGAATGTATGCCATCATGTTGCTGAAGTGTTCTTTTGCTAAAAATTGATGGAAGATTTTTGATTTTAGTTCATATTCTTATTTCTGTTTCAGGAGGACTGCATTCTTCGTTTCAAGTATTTAGCAGAGCTGGTGAAGAAAAGGAAGAGTGAAGTCAGCTGACCTGGCAGTGTCTGTTCACTGGACCACAGTGTTTCAGAAGGTGCTGGGCAACAGCTGTTGGTTTGCTGAACACTACTGAATTGGTGATTGGGGCTGGGGGTATGGTAAAACGAGTCACTTCTTGTGATATGGTGCTGTAAAATTCTGAACAGCTTTTACTAAAGCTTCCTTTAGGTTTCCTTTTTAATTGTTGCCAAAACGTATCAATGACTTTCAGATATATCAGTCAGCTAATAGTTCTTGCTGTTATTTTTGTAAAATTTTCTGATCACTTCAGAATAGAGGGCAGTGTTGATTCTAGGATTTCAAAAAAGTGGGCCCTTGGGCCCCCTAAAATATTAAAAAAGGACATTTGCTACCCCCCCCTTCCCTTCATAAAACAGGGGATAAGTAGTATTTGCTCATAATACCATTAGAACTCTAATTTCTGCTATTTTTCAAGGACAACAAACACAACGAACAGGAAGGTGTGTAGGCAGACAGGAGTAAATACACAGCTTATGTGTTGCAGTTGGTCTGAAGAATGCTTTCTGACACGGGAAAGAGAGAGAGAGCGGGGGGGGGAGAAAGGGAGAGCGGGGGTGTCAAAGTTTTATTTCCAGATAGTGGTACATTCGGATGTGGAGGGATACATACTACATAGATAGATACAGGAGGAGATGCATTGTTTGTTTACTAGAGAGAGTGAGAGAGAGAGGCGTCAAAGTCAAATTTTTACTTCCACATTGAGATGGAGAGATACTTCAGATACTTAGAGATACAGTGTATAATTATATCAATCATGTATATAATAATAATAATCCTTAATAATAATAATGATAATAATAATAATATCATGAATATATAAGAGAGAGAGACAGAGAGGGATCGAAGTCAAATTTTATTTCCACATTCTGAGTTGGAGAGAGAGAGCTAGATCTAGATTAAAAGAAAAAAGGTGAAGGCTTATATCAGTCTTGTGGAAGGAGGATGGATGTCAAAGTCATTTTTGTATATCCACATTCAGAGTCGGAGGGAGAACTAGATCTAGATGTAGATGAGAAAAGAGGTGAGAGCCAGTATCAAAGTCTTGATTTTTTTCCTCCCATATGGCAGAGAGAGAGAGAGGGGTTTTTTTTTTGGGGGGGGGGGAGGGTTCAAAGTTAATTTTTGTTTGTCCACTTTCAGTGTTGGAGACAGATCTAGATGAGAAAAGAAGTGAAATCCAATATTTTTTTTCTTCCCATATGGCAGTGAGAGAAAGAGAGAGAGAGAGAGAGAGAGAGAGTCAAGTCAAGTCAAGTCAAAGTCAAGTCAAAAATACTTTAATCATCCCTGAAGGGCAATTACAATACTGACAGGCATATTGCTACAAATTCATAATCAAACACACGAAGTAGCTACATTTCTTTTTTGTTCAAACATTATATAACTTCAAATAAAATGTCACAAACACTCACACTCTACGCGCGCGCGCTTGCACACACGCAAACACACGCATACACACACACCAATGTTTAGATACAATGTTCTTAAAAACCATTGACTAGAAAAGACATATGATCACCATTATTTACACATTATACGCACGCGTTCACACCCGCACATATACAAAGCCAAAAATAAGACATACTTATTTTATGGGTACATATGCATGTATGTGCACACCTGTATGCATTGGCTACATACATAACAGTGGCAGGTAAGTAATTCAGAGACGCTTATACACACACACACACACACACACACACACACACACACAAGAGCAAACAAACAAACAAAAACAAAAACAAACAACCTCAGTCAGTGTTATTATGAGTTTAGAACTCGGATAGCTACTGGCACAAAGGAATTCCTTTTTCTGTTTGTTTTGCTGTTGTGGCATTGAAAACGACGTCCTGAAGGCAACAATTGAAATTCTGAAAACAGAGCGTGGGAGGAATCGGCCAAAATGGCTCTTGTTTTACGTACAAGCTGCTGATTACAAAACGACCTGAGGTCTCTTTGTTCTTCTCCGATAATTTTAGAGCAGATTCTCACAATTCTCTGAAGACCATTCTTGTTCTTAATGCTAAGGTTATTGTACCAGCAAATGAAAGCAAAACTTAAAACGCTCTCTATATAAGACTTGTAGAACAAAGAAAGAATCTTTTTGTCGACAAAAAATGAGTTAAGCTTCCTCAGAAAATACACACGTTGTTGCCCCTTTTTGACAATGGCGTCAGTGTTAGCATCCCAATTTAGCTTGTGGTCAAAAACAGTTCCCAGATATTTGTATTTCAAAACGTTTTCAACTTCTTCACTATGGATGATGGTATTCTCAGAAGTGTGCTCCGATCTTCTGAAATCAATAGGAAGGTCTTTAGTTTTAGAAACATTTAGCTCCAGATAGGCCTCATCACACCAATCTACGAACTCGGTAAGGGCTGGACCATGGTCTAGGACTGATCCAGATAAGAGAGACAGAAGAGCACTGTCGTCCGCAAATTTTACCAGAAATGAGTTTTCATGGCTGCTTCTACAATCATCTGTGTATAGAATGTAAAGAAGTGGCGAGAGGACGCAGCCCTGTGGGGAACCAGTGTAGGTATATCTAACTGATGAAGGTATTTTGTTGGCAAAAACACGCTGTGGCCTGTCAGTTAAAAATTCAATCAGCCAACGTATAAGTTGATTGTCTACATCAAATTTTGAAAGTATTTTGTTAACCAGAATATGAGGCTGCATTGTATTGAAAGCTGAGCTAAAGTCAGCAAACAATATTCTGGCATGAGAATCAGGTGTTTCCAAGTGATTGTACAGCTTGTTCAAAATGAATAATTTGGCATCTTCGACACCCCTTCTAGATCTGTACGCAAATTGTAATGGGTCAAGGTTTTTCTCTGTAACAGAAAGAATGAGAGATTTTATGATCTTTTCTAATGTTTTCATCACCAGTGATGTGAGAGCTACAGGTCTGAAATCATTAGGCCGAGTAGGATTGGGTTTCTTTGGAAGAGGTATAACATTGGAAGTCTTCCAAATAACTGGTATCTGGCAAATGTCCAGCGAGGTCTGGAACAGGTGCTGAAAGACACTTGCAAGCTCAGTAGCACAGAACTTAAGGGTTCTACCGCATATACCATCTGGCCCAGGAGATTTGTTAATGTTTATTGCCTTGAAGTGCTTGCAGATAACTTCTTCATCAACAATGACGCCATTCTCAAAAAGCAGAGATTCTTTCAGGCCATTTATTTCCTCTGAAAAATCATGTTTTTCAAAGCGAGTGAAAAATGCGTTTAAATGGTCAGGTAAGTTGTTATCACATACCCCCTGCAGACTGATCTTTGACCTATGTGGTGCAGCTGTCATGTTTACTGCTGACATATTTTTGATGCCCTGCCATGCAGCCCGAAAATTGTTCCCAGCAAACTTATTTTCTATCTTACATTTATACTCCCGTCTCGCCTGTGAAATAGCAGCTTTGACTTCTTTATTTATTTGTTTCTTTTGTTCTTCTGTGCCTGTATAAAATACTACTTTCTTTTTGTTTAATACCCGTTTCAGGTCTTTCGTAACCCAAGGCTTGTTATTGGGGTAAATAGTTATCTCCTTTTTTGGAATAACACAACTGACACAAAATGAAATATAACTAGAAACAACATCAGTAAGCTCATTCAGATCAGAACACACGTTATAAAACATGTCCCAGTCAGTGCAATCAAAGCAGCCTTGCAATGTAGCTATACTATCAGCAGTCCATTTCTTTGTGGTCTTGACTATGGGCTGGAGGCGCTGAAACACTGACTGGTACATGGGTGCTAGTAAAATGCAGTTGTGGTCGGATGATCCCAGGGAGAGAGAGAGAGAGAGAGAGAGAGAGTCTTAGCCAATTTTGTTCATACACTTCCAGTGTTGGAGAAAGATCTACATTAGAAAAGAAGTTAAAGCTAATATCAAAGTCTTGTTTTTTTCCGTCCCATATGGCAGAGAGAGAGAGACAGAGACAGTCTGACTGACTGACTGAGAGTCACTTCATTGATGTGATGAAAGTCTCTGAAGAATTTCATCTTGTACAGCCTACTGGTGATCACCAGTATTTTTAAGTGATGCTCGAAGTCCTTTAGTGAAGGCATTGTTTTTTCCTTTTTTTTTATATATATATACACAGCCAATACCGCATGCCATCATCATTGTTCTCAAGCCAGGGCCACTTGTCAAACCAGATCTGAAAAACCGTCTTGAAAACTCTTTGGTCTACCAGCTCTGAACCCTGCTAGGACATGGCTGCTTCTGCTATCTCCTCAATCAGTCGCTGTCACTATGACATCATTTGTGTCAGGAGTATAAGGCTTCTTGGAAAATGACATAAATGAATAGGAAAACAGAGTTGGACCAGCCGGCTTCATTGTGACGATTGCAGGCGCTAATATGTACATCTTGTCATCCCTTGGGTATGAACGTAATGACACCACATGTAGTCCTATATTTTAGAGATTGTATAAACGGCAATTTCCATGGCACACTCTGTGTTCTAATCTGCACTGTCCACATTTGTTTTGTTTTTTTTTTGGTCAGGGTGCACCGCTCACATTATTCTATGACAAAGTTTACAAAAATGTGGGAATCCTGCAAGGGGGCACCCTAGAATCAACACTGGAGGGTGGTGATGACAGTGTGCTCTATCTTCTGACATTGTTCAACAATCTATTTTTGACTGTTTATATTTTGAGAAGTAAAGCACAAAAGCTATTTATTACACAGATTATATTTACTAGCTATGTGTTTTTTGGTGTCTTGTCGAAGCAGTCTTGAACAAATCCTCACGTGGGGATGCCAGGGGCCTGTCAGTATAAATAACATCCCCAAATTCTGGAAATTCTGTGCTAGAAATTTCCTCTTTTCTTTCACTCTTTTTGTTTCTGCCTTGTTCCTTGTTTTCCTATCCTCTCCTTCTTGTCTATTTTCTGCATTCTGTCCATTCTCCTGCATTTTCTCCTGGAAGACTAAAAAGATAAACAATTCTGTCTTATGCTGAAATCAGATGCGCTGGGCCTGACTTGTCAAGTGCTTTATGGCACTTGACTCATTTTCGCTCATATAACAGACCACAATAGTTACTATCCAAGCGTTCGACGAAGAAGAAGAACAACAAATCCTTTGTATTGTCAGTGGCCATCATCCTGGTTTCTTCTCCTATTTCATTTTTAGTTCATAGAGATGTTGACCAGAAGAGCATCAGTCATAACTCTGTATTCTCACAAGTGTACACCCCTTTCACAGTACTTTGCAGACAGCAGATTACACTACTCTGAAAATTTGACAGCATTCAGGAGCAGGTAAGAAAAATAGGGAACTGGAGATAGCTCTGGGTCTTCAGAGACCAAGAATTCTCCAAGGATTAAAAAAATTTTTTTTAGTTAGCTCAGTCCCAACTGCCTTTTTTGGCTTTTTCAGTACTACCCCACTAACTTTCATTTCTACAGTACCTCAGCTCAATATTTAGTGAACATGCTCTAGCTTATATATGTATGTTTGTGTTCTTCTGCATGCATTGACACCACCATCAAAATGCGCAAGACCACAATCAGTTTTAGCTTGCCTAAAGAAGAGTTTCGGAAAGCAGAAAAGTTCATATAGAGTTCACATCAGCTAAAAAAAAACAACAACTCTACTTGACATATGCTTCACTCATTTATCAACCAATAACTAATGTTTGAGAAACATAAATTATTCTCCTGTTGTGTGTCTATCCATAGCATACCTTCTTCTTTTGCTTCATATAACTTTTTGTTGATTGCACATTACAGCACATAATACAAGAATTAAACGAGAGCTATAAATTTAAGATCTGTCAGAACCTGTGTATTTGTTCTGGGTTTGGAAACCAGCATAAAATACTCATTTTTTAAAATTTAATGTCAGCATATTAGGTTGGTTTGTTTGTTTTTATGTTGATAAGTGTCACAAGATTATGTATGTAATGTACGCTGGAGTGAACATTAATACAAAAAGCCCTCATTGTAAACAACCTAAATGAGTATGGTCTTTCATTTGAACTGTAATTCTTGTAAAAAGTTATCCTGACTGAATGTGTGTATTTGGAGGTTAGTTTACAAAATAAAACTGGTGAGGACTGGGGGTGAGGGTCTTTTATCTAGTGAAGGAGAAATTGATGAATGAATGAGAAGAAATGTATATATATGTAAATATCAGTTGCTTCATGAAAAACTAATAGACATGGTAAATGAAAATGTGAAGTCAATTGATGAAATAAATGAGTGATGAAATTTTTTTGTGTTGAACAGATCGAACATTATGAGTGTGTGTGTGGCTAAACCAGCAGTTATGTTTTCTTTATCTTATTTGACATTTTGTGGAAGTTACAGTTTCTCCTTTGGTTTTCTTTTGTTTTTGTTTGCTTTTTTTTTTTATAGTTTCTTCTTTGTTATATGTTTAAAACTGCATGATCATAGATCAGGTTTGACTGAACAGCAGATTTATGCTATCAGGAGTACCATCGATCTTGCCGGACACCATCCCAGTGGCCAAGAGCTCTACCAGGACTTGGAGGACCTGCATCACTCAACTGCCTTTGTCTCAAAGAGACTTAGCTGTCCACCTGATGAACACAAAAATCACCCCCCCCCCCCACACATACACATTTTTTTTGGACTCAATGAAAAGAAATATCCAAGAGATTTTGCTTTTCAATTACAGAATTTAATGATTATGGCTCATTCAAAATTGCAGCATACTGTACAGTTTTATCAACTATATTCACAGTAATTTTATCCATGAACAGCCTTGAAATATAAAGGAAATAATGCAAGGAAAGAGGTTTAACTCCAGTTCACATTACATGCTGAATTCTTTTTTGGATGTCCAATGGAGAGTGTGAGATAAAAGACTGAGTATATTTTTTTGCAGTCTGCCATTTTCAATTCCCATTTGAAGGGATTTTTACTCTGGAGTTAACATCAGTGCTGACTCCACTCTCCCCACAAGTCTTTTGGATGAGACTATAAACCGAGGCCCCATGTGCAAACGCATGCAGAACATATTGCGGACACGTTAAATCCTGTTCCGCTTTTCGTAAGAGAAGACCATTGTGTGCCGGTGGGAACAGATGACAAGATGTACAAAAATTGTATACACACTGGGGCTGGATGTAAGAAAGCACATGAGTGCTTATTCCATTATCCTCGATAGAAAAGAATAAATAAAATAGAATAAAGATATATATTCAAATGTTACAGTGAAAAGAGACTATACAAGAAAGGCTCACCCTATCAATAAAAAAAAGAGATGAAGATGACCACTCCTTTTTTCCAACACACATGCATGCATATATGCATAAGTATATAATACATACACACTCAAACACACACAGTCACACACACACACACACACACACACACACACACACACACACACACACTGTTCACTCGTGTGACATCAACTTACACTAATGATTGAAGCAAATGATATTCAAGATTCAATTAAACATAAATTACAATAGGTTTAAAGAGAATGCTGATTGGGCTCCTGAGGGTACATAAAGTCATTGGTAAATCTTTCTTATTTCAAGAACTGCATGTGTATACATTCACTGATCTTTTTGTTTCCTTCTAAAATATTCTTGATAGAAGCATGTCATTACCTAGTGGTTTCGAACATTTCAGAGTCGAGAGGTGGATTGGTGATATAGAGGTAATGCACCTGCCTAGAAAGCAAAAAGTCTAGGTTTGAAGAAAGTGGTGGTTCGATCCCCTGTTTGTGACTGAAACTTTACTCCCATCCATTAGACTGTGAATGGTGGTCAGGGTGCTAGTCTTTTGGATGGGACAATAAACTGAGGTCCCGTGCACAACACACTATTAGCACAAGAGCACAAAAAAAACAAACCACGGCAGCAAGAGAGTTGTCCCTGGTAAATTTATGTAAAAAGAAAAAGCCACTCTGATAGGAAACAATTTATACACATGGAGACAGGAGTCTGGAGAAAAAGAAAGGGTGATGCTGCTCTTGTGGCAACATGCTCTCCCTAGGGAGAGCAGCCTGAATTTCTTGCAGAAAAATCTACCATGACTTCAACTTTGTTAAAGTGGTATTCAATAAAATGGACTTTGCAAAACACACAATACCTTCCTAACCTGTACTCAAACACAAAACATCATCAAGCATGAAGACTGCTGAAACTCAAGATGAAATCAAATTTTTTATATAAATGTTGTTAAGGTCAAATAGAGATGAGAACAGGGAGGTACTGGTTGTTAGATATGGAGGAAAATAATTTAGATGATCAATGTATGCTGTCCCAGAGAGATAATTAACAAACACTGGGAAGGTTGTGAGCATTCTTGTCTTGTGAAAAAACTTTTTCCCCATCCATTAGACCCTGAGTGATGGTCTGGGCGCTAGTCTTTCGGATGAGACGATAAACCGAGGTCCCGTGTGTTACACATCACTATTTAGCGCACGTAAAAGAACCCACGGCAACAAGGGGGTTGTCCCTGGCAAAATTCTGTAGAAAGAAGCCACTCTGATAGGGAAAACAAATACACTTGCATGCAGGAAAAAGAAAAAAAATGGGTAGGCGCTGCACATGTGGCGACGCGCTCTCCCCGGGGAGAGCAGCCCGAATTTCACGCAGAGAAATCTGCGTGACATAAAGTGGTACAAAATACAAAATACAAAAAAAATACAAAATAAGCTTAGCTCTCACATTCATTCCAATATTTTAGTGTACCACTGATTTCACTGCAACCACATATACATATTATACTATACAATTGATTTGAAACTATTGAACCATACAATCAATGAATGATGACGCAATTTGTCGAAGTCAGTCTCAAATGTATACAAAAATATAAACAAGGAACGATCACATGTCTGCAGAGTTCACACATTTCATTCATCATTCTCCTCTCAAAAGTGCCTTTTTTCACACTATATGCTCAATGGTAAAAAAAGATGAAAGGAATAAAGCCTTAGCCTGTAACAGACCACCTGTGCTTTGTGGTGACTAAGGCATGCATGGTTTATCCCTTGACCACTGAGATACTGAAGAAAACACCAGAGTTGAGAACTGATTTACACAACTTTTTTAAGTCATAAGACATAAAAAGAGCATTAACATAGGACAACAAAAAGCCCCAACCAATAACAAGAAGCTGCCATGGGATGTTACCCTCAAGTCAGTATGGCAACTACCTCCCAAACAGAGATGCTGCCCGTTGACATCTGTTCAGGGATGGAACACTTGCATCGATTCCTAGGTGATTTGAACCTTGAACGGTTGCCTCCATGGTGGCCAGTGGCTCAAACCCAGGCCATCAGATCACGAGCTCAACCTTCCAATCATAAGGCTATTTCCCCCCACCCCCCAGAATACAATCTAATGAGCAACACTATTTTTTCCAGTAGTCCACAGGGCGGGGTGGTGTGTTAAGCCAAGGATCCTTCAACATATCTGGATCGTAGTAGTGGAGAATGTTGTCACTGCCGCCTGGATTCATACCAGGGCTGTCTCGGGGGCTGTTGTGATGACTGCCTCTGTTCTGAAAGAAGTAATCAATATTTCTACATTAGTACATTACTAGCTAAACTAATACGCTGCATGTCTATTCCCTCCTCCCCCTTTCTTTTAACCCTTGTTCATTTTTCAAAACATTCACACTGGCTTTTCTTTGAGGTGTGTGTGTGTGTGTGTGTGTGTGTGTGTGTGTGTGTGTGTGTGTGGTTATTCAGCCCATATTATTATCTGTACTGAATAATTTGACAATCGGTTTTGCTGCAATGGTTAATCAGATTTCTCAAAGGGACTGCTTTTACACCAGAATCAGAGAATGGGATAACAATTTTTGACAGAAAAAACCCCCCCAACAATTTTTGACAGGCATGAAAATATTGAAGCACACAGCTGATCAACAGAGCTCACACTGTCACAGCACAACCATACATTTTGGAGGAGTCAATGTGAGCATTCAATCATTTGGCACGATCATATGTGTTGATTGTATTTGAAGACTGATAAGAACATAATACACTTTTTAAAAATTATCATAATACAAAAAAAATTAACTCAGCCTGGGATATACAGGCACCTGGAGTGTTTGACAAGTAATTTGAGCAACACTTTATAAAGCAGATGGAGTTCAACTGTGTGGTTCCGGTCTTCTCAATAATCCCATAACAAACTTATTCTGGAAAGGAGACAGAAAGAATAATCCCCCCCAACCAAAAAACAAAGATAACATGCCAAAACAAAAAACAACCCACCCCAAAACAACAAAAAGACAATAAACCTATGACTGTGAGATTCAAACCAGCAACCTTCCAGGCAGAAACCCAATGTGCAAACCACTGTGCCATGGCAATAGGTCTGGTTCAAGAAGGCTGTTTTGGGGTAAGTGGAACTGAAGTTGTTTACAAAAAAATCAACCTTTTCAAGGATATTTTGATTAAGCGGAGGTTTGATATAGCCTTGCCAGTTTAATGGTTAAGAACATTTGGATCCAGCCACAATTTCTTTTTTCAATAGTGGGAAAATTAGTGCCTGTTGGAACTGTCGGGGAATAACACAGGTCTGTAGAAATAGAAGAGTTTATTATAGAAGTACATTGATGGGATCAGGCCTGAGATGAACTGTTTTGGGTCTTACAGAGAGCTCTTGGGACTGGGAGGTGGCTGGACTAAGAGACCTTGAGCTTTTTTTTCAGGCACAGATTCAAACTGACATAGAGATGAAAACATTGCAGCATGAACTTGTCAATAAGCTGAGTTAATCTCAAAACTCGTGAAGAAATTAAACGATTTTACACAAAGGTTTTTTTTCACCACTGTCTCTTTGGGGTGGTATAAAAACACACACTATGAAAGCTGCAACATGTTTTAGGTTAAAAAAAAAAAGGTAAGCTTAAGTTCTAACAATAACACTCAAATGGTTTGTAAATCAGTGACTTAAAGTAAAAGGACACATGACAGAGAAGACAGGGTGACAAAAGCAATGCTGCCACAGCCTGCGCTTTTTCAGATATATTGGACATCTTGAGTTGTTGAAAATGAATGAAAGTTGTAGTCAGGAGGTGATAGACTGACAATATAGGAGTCATTTCCTTGTTGGGGTGGAGGGGGGGGGGGGGGAGGGGAGTTGCAAGTGGGGTCTTATAGCCTTGTGGTTGACTGTTGGGCTCACAATTTGACAGTCTGGGATTGAACCCAGGTTTGAGCCACCACCAAGACACCCATTCAAGGGGGTTTTTCCCCTGGAGTGAATATTATTACCGACTCCACTCCTTCAAAAGCCCTTCCAATGAGACTAGGAAACCAAGACTGCGAGCGAACAAAAGCAGAGCATTTTGCATACACATTAATTTGATTAAAGCCCTTTCTGTTTTTCATATTCAGAAGAGGCCATTTGTCACATTGTGCCGAAAAGAACAGATGACAAAAAATGTAAAAAAAACCCAAACATGTACACATGCATATTATATGTACGTCGTAGACTCGTATGCACACTGATGTCATATTTTGACATCACCCCTGAAGTCAGAATTCAGCTGGCTTAGTGGGCGTCAGAATGCAGCCACCTTAGTGGGCAATATATTATTATTAGTATGATGTCAATAAATCATTATGCAGAAATCTCACCATTCGGCATTCATGAACCACAGAGGCCTATTTGAGGAACAGGGAAAAGATTTCCTTGTTGATTGAGCCTAGTCTCTGTCAGTACAACAATGTCTGCAGTGTCAATGATCAGTTCATGAATATGATCAATTATTAACACTTTTTTAGTAGTTTTATTGTGGCTTGTGGTTTGGCTGGGAATTGATGCACACTACAGCACTGAACAGCCGCCGCTGTGGCCTAGTGGTTAGGGCGTTGTACTCGTAATCTAAAGGTTGCGGGTTCGATCCCAGCTATTCTGCTATGGCGTTGTGCCCTTGGAAAAGGCACTTTACGGCTATTTTCTCACCCCACCCAGGTGTAAAAGGGGTACCAACCTTGTGTTGGGGGGTTAACCTTGCGATAGACTGGCGTCCTATCCAGGGGGGAGTCTATGACTCTCAGTCGCTTAACGCCACAGATACCGGGATAAGCACCGGCCTGATGAGCCTTATGGCTCGGGACAGACTTTAACTAACAGCACTGAACAGAGGGCGGATCATTGATCCTTATCCCTATCCTTACCCCTTGATGGCTTCTTCTTCCATGCGTCCTGCTATCTGACCATGGTCTATGTGGTGTACTTGGAGATTGCTGACGTGGTTGGGGCGTACGGAAAGAAGGCTGAAAGGGCATCCTTGAGAATGGCGATATGTTTCCAGTCCCTTGGCCAAACGGTCTCATTCCCATTACCGGTCGAGGCGGTGGAGTATTGAGGTTAATATAATTCATATTGGAAGGAGGAAAACTTGAAGTCGGCCTTAATGCTGGAGATCCCCAAGGAACAGAAGGGGAACCTGTAGGAGGAAGACTTGGAGACTTTTGGGGATTCATCTTGCTTGCCACAGATAGGCCTACCAAAAGTGGCCTGTAAACACGTTTAAAATAGGAAGTGTTGAGCTAAATCTCAATCGGATATGGTTCAACAGGAAACGGTGAGCTAAATCTTCCTTTTATTTTTCAAGGATAACAACCTCAAGCTGAAGTGGATTTGATTGCCTGATTAATAATCCAATATACCTTATTGAAAAAAATTAAAACACATTTAAGAAATTTTAAAATCTATGTCTGAGAAGGCCAAACACGGAATTTAAGAGAAAGTGCTCGAACAGGCATAACCTAGTGTGAAGGGAAGAGCTTGAGGTTGGTCGCTATTGATGACGTAGTACGCAATGTTTTGATCTAGTTGGAAGGAGTGTGTGCAGTCAACTAATATTACAAGAACTAGCCTAGGCCTACTGCTTCGACGACTTTCAGTCCACGGCTACAGGGAAGTTGCTCATTATCGAGGAAAGATCTTCCAGGGTGAGGGAAAGCGCTTGAATTTCTGGGTCACTTTGAGGTCGGTTCTCTTCTGCTCCCTAAGTAGTTAGGCCCAACAGAGGCCCCTTACACGGGCAGTGTGACTTCTGCTATAAAGTAAGCAAGTCGAATCTGGCGGAGTCCATCAATTCCAAGGTTGCAGATTACATGCTGGGTATGTTTGTGACATCCATACCACTAGCTGCAGCTCATTAGCTAGTCTACTGTTTTATTAGGTTCTTAAAAGAGATTGGGATCTTTGTTTACATAGGGCTTTCAAGTTGAAGTTGCATGATTCACCGAACTGTTGTTTTACAATGAAAAGTAGAGGATGCAATTGATGATTTCTCAATTTGATTGAAAGCTGAGAGTCTAACCCTTATGGCTTAGGAATGCATTGATGTCACATTTCTGCAATATGAATGGCTTACTGATGACTTGGCAAATCCAACGTGACTTATAGTTATTAACTAGGCCCAGTATGATACATGTGATACTCTTCGTCATAGTCTTAGTTACAAAGCAAGTTAGTTTTTCTCTCATGGTTGATGATAAGATATGATATCACCAACTGAAATGAGTGCATCTAGGAAAATCCTTATAATTCATGTGAATGATAGCCATTTGCCATTCATGAGCATTTTCTTAAAGTTGTATCTTTATTGAATTTTTTTTTCCAGAACATACACAACAATAATTTGAGTGAACATAAAATTATGTGTGCATGTGTTTAAATTTTTTTTTTTAAACAGCCTGTGCTGGCTGTTTAAAAAAACAACACACACACACATTGTTTTATTTGTCAAGCAAAACGGTAGGCAGTGAACTGAAAGGATCAAAGGTGAAGGGAGGATGCTTGGACTAGAAGAGGTGGGGATGGGAAGGGATGGGTGGAGCAGGAGGGAAGTGCTAGTAGAGCCTAGAACTAGTAGAAGAGGGAGTAAGGGGAGTAGGAGGGGGTGTGGGAGAAGAGGGGGTGAGGGAAGGGTAGTGGTAAGGGATTGTAGGCTAAGAGGAATGGAGGCTGCCAGCTGATGATGTTAAGGTGGTGGAAGATTAGGGCTGGCATTTTTTTCAGATTCTAGATGGTATTTCTAAACAGGGGTGTATATTATATATATATATTATATATATATATATATATATATATATATATATATATTATATATGTGTGTGTGTGTGTGTGTGTGTGTGTGTGTGTGTGTGTGTGTGTGTGAGTGTGACTCACTGACTGTGTAAGAGTAGGCCATCGTGTGCCGGTGGGAACAGATGACAATATTTACAAAACTGCATACACACAGGGACCAGATGAAAAAAAGCACATGATATGATGATTGCTTATTCTGTTATCCTTGATATAAAAGAATAAATAAATGAATAAATGAAATGTATATATGCAAATACAACTATACATTCATTTGCACAAAGTACAGATGTTAATAATTTCATCTGAAAGACATGTAGGAGAACAGGAACCTATGTTAAGTCCATGGCAAAAATCCCAACAGATGGTATAACATCATATATGCTGTCTGAAAATGATTTAGTACCAAGGTTTTTTTCCCTACTAGTCATTGGGTGAACTAGAATTTTACAGGTCTTTCTTTTGGTTCTCTATGACCAGGTTTTTGGAGTTTTGTATGAAATTTAACAATATTGATTGAACTCATTATTTATCATAAGCTTATATGGATTATAGAAATAGTAGCTTGGCAACTGGCAAGGTATGCAAGACAAAATTACAATGATGACTTTCAATCAGAGCATTATTCTGTTGTGTGCAAATTACACAATTTGTCTGTTCCTGTCATCCAAATCAATGAGAATACAGGTCTCCATTTTTAAATGCATGGGCAAGATGTCATGCAGCAGGGCATGTATTCACTCATTAAAAAGTTAGTTAAAGTCTGTCCCGAGCCTAAGGCTCATCAGGCCGGTGCTTATCCCGGTTTCTGTGGCGTTAAGCGACTGAGAGTCATAGACTCCCCCCTGGATAGGAGGCCAGTCTATCGCAGGGTTAACCCCCAACACAAGGTTGGTACCCCTTTTCACCTGGGTGGGGTGAGAAAATAGCCGTAAAGTGCCTTTTCCAAGGGCACAACGCCACAGCCGAAAGCTGGGATCGAACCCGCAACCTTTAGATTACGAGTCCAACGCCCTAACCACTAGACTACAGCGGCGGCTTGTTCACTCATTAGATCTTAGTTTATAGACTCATTCCAAGGACTTGCTGGTAATGTCAGAGCTAACTAGTAATAGTAGTAATATATAGGAATTTTACTATTTATAACTATAACTTATAAGCCTCAGGGGAAAATCCCCTAAGAAGGATGGTTTGGTGCTGACTCAGATCAGTGCCTTTTCAAAAATGAGTTCAGCACTCAGAGGTATTTCTCCATAATTAGGTGTTGATCTTTAAGCAAGAAATATTCATTTATTATGTGTATAAACATTTTCTGATTACATATTATTACTGTATGTTGTTACAGATG
>CM060317.1:22432575-22480075 GCA_030674155.1 Stramonita haemastoma
AAGTGGGGAAGGGGTTAATTCACAAAATCTACACAGAACAGTTAAGAAAAACAAATTTGAAAAAATAAACACAAATATATATAATTCTTGAATACAAAATAGTAAAAATTTCAAATTCTAAACAGAATCTAACGCATGAACAATAAAACTATTTACAACACATAACCAACAAGAGAAAAATCTAATCAACAATGGGAAAAGTCTTTTAAGTCCGTAATAATCTAATAAAGAACCAATAGGACAGTGCAGTAATGATTTGAATGTGCCTTACTGAGTGAGGTTGGATTTGTGCACTGTGCGAAGGGTAGGCAGGCAGTGAATGATGATACCTGGATAGACTGAGAGGGTGAAGGACCTGTCATTTCAGATGTGGTGTTCATGGAGCACAAGCGATCAGTGAACAGGGTGGTGTTCCATACCAGTGAGTCGCATCAGCTCCTCAGCGGTTCTCAAGATGGCACCATGAAACTGCATGTATGTATGATTTGTGTGTGTGTTAGTGTGTGTGTGTGTGTTTGTGGGTGGGTGGGTTGGTGGGTTTGTGTGTGTGGGGGTGGGGGGGGTGGGGGGGGTTTGGGTTTGGGTGTGTGTGTGTGTGTGTGTGTTTGTGTGTTGTGTGTGTGTGTGTGTGTGTGTGTGTGTGTGTGTTGGTGTGTATGTGTGTGTGAGTTTTTGTGTGTGTGAGTTTTTGTGTGTGTGTGTGTGTGTGTGTGTGTGTGTGTGTGTGTGTGTGTGTGTGTGTGTGTGGGGTGTGTGAGTGAGAGAGAGAGAGAGAGAGAGAGAGAGAGAGAGAGAGAGAGAGAAGAGAGAGAGAGAGAGTGTGCACAAGAGTGAGCATGCATGCATATGTGCATGTTTGTTCTTGTCCATGTGTGTGTATATGAGGTGATGTGATGCTTTTGTGTTTTAAAGTCTGATTTGCCTTATTCAAGTATCTCGTCTTGTAAGTTTGATTTGCTTTGTTCAAATATATCTTGGATGGACTGGTTTCAAATTCCTTTTTTTTATTATTATATATTTTTTAAAATATTTTTTTTAGGTTTCAAATTCTTGATTGCACTGGAGGAAACACAGCCAAAAGCAGAAATAGAATTGATGTTTACTGTGTTTTCCGCACTGTTCGTTTTTCATGATGCGTTTTTTTTTTCAGGATCTACGTCGGAAGCAGGTGTGCACGACCTTCACAGCCAAAACAGTTCAGAAAGTGTTCGAGACATCCAGTTCTGTCCCCCTAACCTGGCCTACTTCAGCTTTGCTGCTGCTTATGAAAACGGCCTTGTGCAGGTGATGTTAGCTTTGCGGCCGCTTGTTTTCATCTCTGTTTTATTCTTCACCTTCACCTTCACCTGTTCCGTAGTCCTGTGGATCGTGGGGGCACAACTGAAGATTTTGCAACCAGCTTCCTCCACTCCCCACGGTCCTCTGCCCTCTGTAGTAGATCATTCCACCCAAGCCCCATCCACTCTCTGATGTTGTCTTCTCATCTGTTTTATATAGAGCTTTAAAGAGCTTTGGTCTGCTGTAAAATGTCTTCACTTTCAGCTTTAAATCTGTCAAAAATGTGGCAGATTTGAGTGTCCGCTGCACTGTTCATTTGAGGTGATTTTCCCCCTCCCTGGTGTTAACATTGCTTCTGATTTTATTCTCCTTCAGATAGGTAGGTCTACAATTGGAGGTTCTTGTGGGTAAATACCGTACATGCATAACATTGTGAGTAAACATCGAAACACAACCCATCTTTTATAGAAGCGTAGGCGAGCCATGACCTGTGGTATGGATGGCACAGTTATACCCAGCATACCATCTGCAACCTGGGAGGAAAGGGCTCAGCTAGGTCTGCCTTGCCCAAAACTCTTTGAGTGGAAGAAGCTAGAAGAAGAAGAAAATTGAAATGTAAGCGTGTCTGTGAGTGCACGTGTGTGTGTGTGTGTGTGTGTGTGTGTGTGTGTGTGTGTGTATGTGTGTGTGTGTGTGTGTGTGTGTGTGTGTGTGTGTGTGTGTGTGTGTGCAAAGTAAAAAATCAAAGTCAAAATTTTATTTCCAGATGGTACGTTGTGTGTGTGTTTGTGTGTGTGTTTGTGTGCGCGTGCTTGTATGCATGCATGTGTGTGTTTAAAAGAGAGAAAGACAGTAACTTTTTATCCATGTATATATTCTGCCTTGGTTGTGGTTTATTCTCATCATCTTGTGGTTTTTCAGTTGTGGGACTTGCGGCGCCCTGACCGCTGTGAGAAGCATTTCACAGCACACAACGAGCCGGTGTTTGCCATAGACTGGCACCCTGATGAAAAGCATTGGCTAGCCACCGCTGGTCGTGACAAGATGATTAAGGTGAGGTTTGTTAAATTTATTTCGGTCTACATAGTTTCCAGAGTTTATAAAGGAAAGGATGTACAATGCTTCATATTTGGGGTGGGATAGCTTAGTGGTTAGAACGTTGTGCTTGTGACCTGATGGCCTGGGATTGAGCCACCATGGCGATGCCTGTCTGTCTGTCTGTGGGATGGTCTGTTCTCTTTCCTTTCCTACCATGCTTTTTGATCTGACTCAAAACAATTTTCCTACTTGAGAATACTTTGGTGTGTGTGATTATGTACCTGATTTTTAGAAAAAAAACTAAAGGAATTGATATCACTACCTCTTAGAAGAAATGATCTTTCTAAGACAATATTATACCATCATCTGTTTGTGAAATCAGTGCTGTCACTTTTTGGACTAGTACTATTGAAAAAAAAAAAATTCTGCCACCTTACAGAGATATGGATTCTATCACTTATCACTGTGAGTCGTTGAAAAGCCAGCTCATAAAGAAATTGATGCATTTTGTCTTAGATGAACTGGTCCTTTAGCTCACTTTTTTCACAGAGACTTTTGTTAGATATGACAAAAAGCACAGTACCAAGGCCTACAGTGAAAAGCTGTGCTGTGAAATGTCATGCTAAGATTGTTTTTTATCCTTTACAATCTCTTAGGTGTCTTGATCAGCGACAAGCTCTTAGAATAACAACACTCTCCATTAAAAAGGAGAGAAAAATCCTCTGAAGTTGGAGTATGAATACGTATATAGCGAAGCAAGTGAAAGCATCCGTACACACAAACTTTCTCTTCTAATGCGTACCTGCGGTCTCACACAGTGATTCCCAAGTGTGACGAATGAGAGAGAGAGTGCATATTCTGAGTGACCCCCAGGTGTTCAGCTGGGGAATGCCCAGCATCAGTAATTTATGTCTTGCTTCATTTATTTATTTATTCTTTTATATCGAGGATAATGGAATAAGCACTCATATGCTTTTTTACATCCAGTCCCTGTGTGTATGCAGTTTTGTAAATCTTGTCATCTGTTCCCACCGGTACACGATGGCCTACGGTATCTTTTTATCCATATATATATATATATGTTTATTTATTTATTTATTATTTTTATTATTATTATTGTTATTATAAATTGTGAGTTTTTTGTTTGTTTTTTCACACGTGTTTTATTTTTAATTTTATTATTCTTATTTTTAAAAAAATATTTATTTATTAATTTTGTCCATATATATTCTACCTTCAGGTGTGGGACGTCAGCAAACAGCCAGCCCATCCCTTGTACACGGTGCAGACCATCGCCTCAGTGGGTCGTATCAAGTGGCGGCCGTCACGGCGATTCCACATTGCCAACTGCTCTCTGCTCCTGGACCACAGCATTAATGTGTGGGATGTGCGCAGACCCTACATCCCCTTCGCCTGCTTCGATGAGCACAAGGATGTTGCCACATGTGGGTGATGTTGGTGTTTTGTTTTGTGGGTGGGGTGGGGTGGGAGGGGGTGTGGGGTTGGGGGGTGGTAAGGTGGGGTGGTGGTTGGTGTGGGGTGGGGGTTGGTGTGTGTGGGGGGGAGAGGGGTGTGTGTGTGTGTGTGTGTGTGTGTGTGTGTGTGTGTGTGTGTGTGTGTGTGTGTGTGTGTGTGAGAGAGACAGACAGAGAGACAGAGAGAGAGACAGAGAGAGAGAGACAGAGAGAGAGAGAGATCATATCTTTGTCATATCTCTATGACAGAGCCAGCCAGCCACACACTCACTCAGATATTTCAGGTGTTTTTTGCTGACTGCCCCTTGCAGGTGTGCAGTGGAAGGACCCCCATGTGCTGCTGAGCACAGGCAAAGACAACATGCTGATCCAGCATGTGTTTGCCAATGCCAAGCGACCAGGGGACCACGTCATTCCTTCCGGTGTCGACATCAGTGTCCATGGCGACATTGGTCTGGCTTTCAGAGAGAAAAACTCGAGTAAGTGGAGGTTTTTGTTTGTTTGTTTTTTTTGAGTAAGTGGAGTTAAATGCCATGGGTAACTAATTTTGTCAAAATTGCAAGAGTGGTTTTTTTCATGTTTTGAATGTGTTTTTGTGTTTTTTCTTCAGTTAAGTGGGTTTTTGGTGTGTTTTTTTAAAGAGAAAATCATTGCTTTGGTTGATTTTTTTTTTTTTTTTTTTCTTTTTCTTGTTAAAAAAAAGTTTAATTGATATATACTGCTGCAGATCCGAATTGCTTGAATGTTTTTTTTTCTTTCTTTATTTATATATTTTTAAAAAATCTTACCACTTTAAGTCATGGCAGATTTCTCTGCATGAATTTCAAGCTGCTCTCCGTGAAGAGAAGAGTTAAAGGTTTGCTTACGAAAGCAGCTGGATGCCATCATGAACAGTGCTTACCAACAAATTAACAAAACAACTGACACCCCCACCACCCACTTTACACATGTTGTTGGTGCAACTTTTTCAGTCTGTTGACTGAAATAATTATTGACAATAGAAAATTGAATTATAATTGAATTTTAGTCAAGTCATGCATCATCTTTAAAAAAATCAAAACAAAACCCAACCCAAGATGAAAAAGTCCTTGATTTCACGAAAGTGGCTTGAATTTCTATTTGAACTTGTAGTGTTTCCTGTCCATAGGTCTCCATATTTTTGTATATTGTTTTTGTTTTTAAAAAATGATTTAAGAAGTTACACCATACAAAAACCCAGCAATAAACACACTTTATGCATATAATGCACACCAGTGTTGATTCTAGGGTGCGCCCTTGCGGGATTCCCGCATTTTTTTCAACTTTGCCGCAAAATAATGTGACCAGTGCGCCCTAACGGACGCAAAAAAACTGTGGATAGCGCATATTTGAACAGACAGTGCGCCCCCCCCAACTGCCATTTGTATAGTTTCAAAATAGCGCTACATGGTTAGTCATTACGTTGATACCCCAGGGACAGCAGGATGCACTGATTAGCGCCTACAGTCATCACAACCATCACAAAGCGGCTGGTTTGACGTCATTTCCCTACTCATTTAAGTCATTACGTCATTTTTTCAAGGGGGCCGTGACTCCTGAAACAAGTGACGTCATTGTGACAGAGATCGTTAGTGGTGTTGTGGAAGAAGCCGCGTCCCAGCAGGGTTCAAAGCTGATAGACCTTAGAGTTTTCAAGGCTGTTTTTCAGATCTGGCTAGACAAGTAGCCCGTACTTGGCAACAATAATGATGGCATAGGGTAGACTATCGGCTGGATATCAAAAGTGACTTTGACCCCCCCCCCCCTCTCTCTCTCTCTCTCTCTCTCTCTCTCTCTCTCTCTCTCTCTCTCTCTCTCTCTCTCTCTCTCTCTCTCTCTCTCTCTCTCTCTCTCTCTCTATCTCTCTCTCTCTCCTCTCTCCCCCCCCCCCCCTCTCCCCCTCTCTCTCTCTGTGCATGGGAGGAAAAAGACTTTGATATTTGCTTTCACCTCTCTTCTCTTCTAGATCCAGATCTCTCTTTAACAGAAAATCTCTCTCTCTCTCTCTCTCTCTCTCTCTCTCTCTCTCTCTCTCTCTCTCTCTCTCTCTCTCTCTCTCTCTCTCTCTCTCTCTCTCTCGGGGTGGTCACGAGAAGTGAAGCGGACAGGGCGTACATTTTCTGTGAGCAGCAGTAAAACTAGAAATTCATTCAAAAATGCCAGTTACTGGACTTCCAGCGGCTGTGGAGAGGACCTTAGGCGCCCTGCTGACCGACAATGCAGTTTCCAGCTGGAAAGTGGCAGGAGAAGGGGACAGCGTGGTTTTTGTCTTGCGACTGAAACCAGTGGACACAACAGTGTCAACCAACATGGCGGATCCAACAGTGAATCGCAGCACACAAGCACAGTACTACAGGAAAAAATCGTTTTCTCAAAGACGACGAGATGTTGAACGGTCTCGAAAGCATAAAGAGAAGCAGGCAAGTGTTGTGTGTGAAAGTGACTGTGTCCTCAGTGCCTCGAGTCTGCCTGACAGTGGAGTAGAACAGGGGAATACAGCATGTGTAGATACACATGGAATAGACCTACCAACAACACACACACAGGACATCAACACAAAAACATCAGTTAAGTTGCCATCATCGGTTGATTTAGAACCTCCCTGTATGTCTGATTGTAGTGACTGTGCTGATATGTGTGTTTTGCAGCCTGAGGTGAACAATGATAATATTGTTGGTGCATTCGACACAAGAAATGTCAAACAGTACGTGGCTACTCTAACTGATAGATCCGTACAGAGAAGGCTAAGAGACAGACAAAGAAATACACACTTTAGAAAATCCGTGCTACATCATTCAGACGGTGAAGATATTGTGACGTGTGAGTCAGACGACATTGTGATCCAGTGTGCATACCAACCAGACACTGAGCCAGTATGTGTGTACTGGTTTGTCAAACAGCAAGAGAAAAACATGCTAAAAGAGGAACGTGTCAAACTCGCCAGTTTGCGGAATGGGAAGCGTATCCAGAACACACTACACACGGAGACCCTATCGTGTGCTTCAAGGGACTTAGCGACACTTAGAGACCTATTACAGCAGTCTCTTGGCTAGGCCTAGCCTAGACCTAAGGGTGTGTTTGTGACAAAGACTGGACGAAAGAAAGGCTCGGAATGCCGTAACATATCTGGTCAGTAAAGAGTTTGTGTCTCGATGTACATTACTAATCAATGCTGTGGTTTCCATGGCTTGGAGTAGCGTCGTGTGTCAGCTTAAAGCAATTATCGTTATCGTTATTCGGCAACCCCCTTCATCTGTTTTGTGAAATCGTGCTGTCACTTTTTTGACTTGTACTATTGAAAAAAAAAATAATCTGCACTTACAGAGATATGGATTCTATCACTTTTCACTGTGAGTCGTTGAAAGACCAGCTCATAAAGAAAATTGATGTTTGTGTCTTAGATGAAATGGTCTTTAGCTCACTTTTTCACCAGAGACTTTTGTTTAGATATGACAAAAAGCACCGTAACCAAGGCTACAGTGAAAAGCTGTGCTGTGAAATGTCATGCTAGATTGTTTTTTTTATCCTTTACGATCTCTTAGGTGTCTTGATCGGCGACAAGCTCTTAGAATAACAACACTCTCATTAAGGAGGGAGAAAATCCTCTGAAGTTGGAGTATGAATAGTCTATATGGCGGAAGCAAGTGAAGCATCATACACACAACTTTTTTCTCTTCTAATGTGTACCTTCAGGTCTCACACAGTGATTCCAAAGGCGTGACGAATGAAGAGCGAGGTGCTATCTGAGTGACCCCCAGGTGTTCAGGCTGGGGAATGCCCAGTATCAGTAATTTATTGTCTTGTTATACTTCATTTATTTATTTATTCTTTTATATCGCGGATAATGGATATGAGCACTCATATGCTTTTTTACATCCAGTCCCTGTGTGTATGCAGTTTTGTAAATCTTGTCATCTGTTCCCACGGTACACGATGGCCTACTGTATCTTTTTATCCATATATTTATTTATGTTTATTTAATTATTTATTATTTATATTATTATTATTTATTATTCTAATTGTGAGTTTTTTGTTTGTTTTTCAACTGTGTTTTTATTTTAATTTTATTATTCTTATATTTAAAAAATTATATATTTATTTATGTTTGTCCATATATTCTTCTAACTTCAGGTGTGGGGACGTCGCAAAACAGCCAGCCATCCCTTGTACCAGTGCAGGACTCGTCAGTGGGGTCGTATCAAGTGGCGGCCGTTCACGGCGATTCCACATTGCAATGCTCTCTGCTCCTGGAACCACAGCATTAATGTGTGGGATGTGCGCAGACCCTACATCCCCTTCGCTGCTTGAATGAGCACAGCCAGCCACACACTCACTCAGATATTTCAGGTGTTTTTTGCTGACTGCCCCTTGCAGGTGTGCAGTGGAAGGACCCCCATGTGCTGCTGAGCACAGGCAAAGACAACATGCTGATCCAGCATGTGTTTGCCAATGCCAAGCGACCAGGGGACCACGTCATTCCTTCCGGTGTCGACATCAGTGTCCATGGCGACATTGGTCTGGCTTTCAGAGAGAAAAACTCGAGTAAGTGGAGGTTTTTGTGTTGTTTGTGTTTTTTTGAGTAAGTGGAGTTAAATGCCATGGGTAACTAATTTTGTCAAAATTGCAAGAGTGGTTTTTTTCATGTTTTGAATGTGTTTTTTTGTGTTTTTTCTTCAGTTTAAGTGGGTTTTTTGGTGTGTTTTTTTAAAGAGAAAATCATTGCTTTGGTTGATTTTTTTTTTTTTTTTTTTCTTTTTTCTTGTTAAAAAAAAGTTTAATTGATATATACTGCTGCAGATCCGAATTGCTTGAATGTTTTTTTTTCTTTCTTTATTTATATATTTTTAAAAAATCTTACCACTTTAAGTCATGGCAGATTTCTCTGCATGAATTTCAAGCTGCTCTGTCTACGTGAAGAGAAGAGTTAAAGGTTTGCTTACGAAAGCAGCTGGATGCCATCATGAACAGTGCTTACCAACAAATTAACAAAACAACTGACACCAGCCCACCACCCACTTTACACATGTTGTGGTGCAACTTTTTCAGTCTGTTGACTGAAATAATTATTGACAATAGAAAATTGAATTATAATTGAATTTTAGTCAAGTCATGCATCATCTTTTAAAAAAATCAAAACAAAACCCAACCCAAGATGAAAAAGTCCTTGATTTCACGAAAGTGGCTTGAATTTCTATTTAAAACTTGTAGTGTTTCCTGTCCATAGGTCTCCATATTTTTGTATATTGTTTTTGTTTTTAAAAAATGATTTTAAGAAGTTACACCCATACAAAAACCCAGCAATAACACACACTTTATGCATATAATGCACACCAGTGTTGATTCTAGGGTGCGCCCTTGCGGGATTCCCGCATTTTTTTCAACTTTGCCGCAAAATAATGTGACCAGTGCGCCCTAACGGACGCAAAAAAACTGTGGATAGCGCATATTTTGAACAGACAGTGCGCCCCCCCAACCCAACTGCCATTTTGTATAGTTTCAAAATAGCGCTACATGGTTAGTCATTACGTTGATACCCCAGGGACAGCAGGATGCACTGATTAGCGCCTACAGTCATCACAACCATCACAAAGCGGCTGGTTTGACGTCATTTCCCTACTCATTTAAGTCATTACGTCATTTTTTCAAGGGGGCCGTGACTCCTGAAACAAGTGACGTCATTGTGACAGAGATCGTTAGTGGTGTTGTGGAAGAAGCCGCGTCCCAGCAGGGTTCAAAGCTGATAGACCTTAGAGTTTTCAAGGCTGTTTTTCAGATCTGGCTAGACAAGTAGCCCGTACTTGGCAACAATAATGATGGCATAGGGTAGACTATCGGCTGGATATCAAAAGTGACTTTGACCCCCCCCCCCCTCTCTCTCTCTCTCTCCTCGTCTCTCTCTCTCTCTCTCTCCTCTCTCTCTCTCTCTCTCTCTCTCTCTCCTCTCTCTCTCTCTCCTCTCTCTCTCTCTCTCTCTCTCTCTCTCTCTCTCCTCCCCCCCCCCCCCCCTCTCCCCCTCTCTCTCTCTGTGCATGGGAGGAAAAAGACTTTGATATTTGCTTTCACCTCTCTTCTCTTCTAGATCCAGATCTCTCTTTAAACAGAAAATCTCTCTCTCTCTCTCTCTCTCTCTCTCTCTACTCTCTCTCTCTCTCTCTCTCTCCTCTCTCTCTCTCTCTCTCTCTCTCTCTCTCTCTCTCTCTCGGGGTGTCACGAGAAGTGAAGCGGACAGGGCGTACATTTTCTGTGAGCAGCAGTAAAACTAGAAATTCATTCAAAAATGCCAGTTACTGGACTTCCAGCGGCTGTGGAGAGGACCTTAGGCGCCCTGCTGACCGACAATGCAGTTTCCAGCTGGAAAGTGGCAGAGAAGGGGACAGCGTGGTTTTTGTCTTGCGACTGAAACCAGTGGACACAACAGTGTCAACCAACATGGCGGATCCAACAGTGAATCGCAGCACACAAGCACAGTACTACAGGAAAAAATCGTTTTCTCAAAGACGACGAGATGTTGAACGGTCTCGAAAGCATAAAGAGAAGCAGGCAAGTGTTGTGTGTGAAAGTGACTGTGTCCTCAGTGCCTCGAGTCTGCCTGACAGTGGAGTAGAACAGGGAATACAGCATGTGTAGATACACATGGAATAGACCTACCAACAACACACACACAGGACATCAACACAAAAACATCAGTTAAGTTGCCATCATCGGTTGATTTAGAACCTCCCTGTATGTCTGATTGTAGTGACTGTGCTGATATGTGTGTTTTGCAGCCTGAGGTGAACAATGATAATATTGTTGGTGCATTCGACACAAGAAATGTCAAACAGTACGTGGCTACTCTAACTGATAGATCCGTACAGAGAAGGCTAAGAGACAGACAAAGAAATACACACTTTAGAAAATCCGTGCTACATCATTCAGACGGTGAAGATATTGTGACGTGTGAGTCAGACGACATTGTGATCCAGTGTGCATACCAACCAGACACTGAGCCAGTATGTGTGTACTGGTTTGTCAAACAGCAAGAGAAAAACATGCTAAAAGAGGAACGTGTCAAACTCGCCAGTTTGCGGAATGGGAAGCGTATCCAGAACACACTACACACGGAGACCCTATCGTGTGCTTCAAGGGACTTAGCGACACTTAGAGACCTATTACAGCAGTCTCTTGGCTAGGCCTAGCCTAGACCTAAGGGTGTGTTTGTGACAAAGACTGGACGAAAGAAAGGCTCGGAATGCCGTAACATATCTGGTCAGTAAAGAGTTTGTGTCTCGATGTACATTACTAATCAATGCTGTGGTTTCCATGGCTTGGAGTAGCGTCGTGTGTCAGCTTAAAGCAATTATCGTTATCGTTATTCGGCAACCCCCTTCATGTATGGGCCAATGGCCTTTTTTCATGAATAAACCTTTCGAGTTCGAGTTCGAGTTCGAGTTCTCTCTCTCTCTCTCTCTCTCTCTCTCTCTCTCCATCATGGGGAGGGGGGAGGGGCAAGGCTTTGATATTTGCTTTCATCTCTCTTCTCATCTAGATCTAGATCTCTCTATAACTCTGAAAGTGGAAATACAAAATTGACTTTGACCCCCCCCCCCTCCCCCCCTTTTTCTCTCTCTCTCTCTCTCTCTCTCTCTCTCTCTCTCTCTCTCTCTCTCTCTCTCTCTCTCTCTCTCTCTCTCTCTCTTCTCTCTGTCTGTCTGTCTGTCTGTCTGTCTGTCTGTCTCTCTCTCTCTCTCTCTCTCTCTCTCTCTCTCTCTCTCTCACTCTCCCATATGGGAGGAAAAGATAAGACTTAGACATTGGCTTTAACCCCTTTTCTCATCTAGATCTAAATCTAGTTCTCCCTCCAATTATGAATGGAAATACAAAATGGACTTTTGACATGCCTTCCTCCCTCCCCCCCCCCTCCCCAACCCCCCTCTCTCTCTCTCATATATTGTAAATGGGAGTGGGGGGGGGGGGGTAAGACTGATTTTGGCTCTTGCCTCTTTTTTCATCTAGATCTAGCTCTCCAACTCAAAATGAGGAAATACAAATATGTGACGCTCCACCACGAAATGAGTCGCTTAGCACATTACCCAATTTTGCGCTAGGAGCCATTAAAGGCAGGTGGGGGTCAAGTTGTCAATTTTGATATTTTGATTGATTATTAAACTATATCAGTTTATCTACCTTATAATGAAATATCAAGGCATAATTTTTATTCATTTTGCTTTTAAACGTGTTTTGAAAATACCCAAGCCCTCATTCTAACAACCTGCTACGAAAATAAACTTGCCTGTTTCTCATTTTGTCACATACTGCAGTCTATCATTTCAATTTGTAATAACTTTGTACAGAATTGTCCGATTTTCAATCTGTTTTTTGTATTGGATAGTCATTTTATTGCACATTAATGATATGTCATTAACTAAAAATTTACCTCTGGTGCACTCCGACTTATTATGTGGTGGAGCGTCACATATGACTTTGACTCACTCTCTCCTTCCTTCCCCCCCCCCCCCCCCTCTCTCTCTCTCTCTCCCTTCCCTCCCCCCCTCCCTCTCTCTCTTGTATACAAACAATGCATCTCCTGTATCTATGTAGTATGTATCCCTCCACATCTGAATGTACCACTATCTTCCCCCTCCCTTCCCCCCCCCCCCCCCAACTCTCTCCCCTCTTTCCTTTGTAAGAAAATCATTTTACAGACCAGCTGCAATACATAAGGTGTATATTAAATCCAGTCTGCCTACATACCACCCTGTTTGTTTTGTTTCTCGTTCTTCGAAAATAGCAGAAATCAGAGTACTAACGGTATTAATGAGCAAATACTACTTACTACTTGTCCCCTTTTTTATGAAGAGAAAAGGGGGGAGGGGGGCAAATGCCCCCTTTTTTTCATTTCAGGGGGCCCTTGGGCCCCCTTTTTTGAAATCCTAGAATCAACACTGATGCACACCAAGGCGAAACACAACATTAACATTATCCCTTTGTTAACCCTTTCGCTGCTATCATATTTAGCTCAAGCATATGCTGGACAAAACAGAGAGAGGGTTGAATCATGATGAACAGCGATCATCAACTGAACATTGCTCGTGGCAGTTTCTATGACGAACGCTATTCATCAACAGCACAGTAAAGAGGTTAAGGAAGAAAACCCCTCTTTTCCAGTACATGTGCACAGTACTTATTTGTATGCTTCTGTTGCCCCTATGTGGGTCTTACATAGGGAAGGGCTAGGAGATGGTTGGTTGCCCAATAGTGGGCAACCCGTAGTGAAAAGATTAACCCTCTTAGTCTGTAGAGTGTCTGGATGTAATTATAGCTGCTGGTATCTACTTAGAAGGAGGAAAAGGCCATCAAGCATGTGTGCCTGACTTGATTTCGAGATGGAATGCGAAATCTAGGGGCAGTTTGTGTTCAGAGTCCAAATGCAAGAGGGTTAAACAAAGTCAATGCCACCTGATGTAAATAAACAGAAACAAGCTAACATTCTTTCCTCTACATTTGTTGAACTGTTTGCTGTGAGAAGTATCTGTATCGCTCTGTATAAAAGGGAGAGAAAGCAGTGGCAAGACTCGGTGTTTGGACGGAAGACATCGCAGTCCCGCAGCGAGCTGTTCTTCACCTTGGCCAGCAGTTCCGTCACAGTGTTCCAGCAGATAGCGGAGTCCCCAGAGACCTATGTGAGTAGTGCTGCAGTAGTTCATCGTGAACTTGGTGTCTGACCACAGAATATGTATGGTAGTGCAGGTGTAAACTTTCTTACTCCTGTGGGGATGCCAGGGGCCTGTCTGTCTAAGTAGCATTCCCACCTTCTGAAAAGTATGTGCTAGGAATTTCCAATTATCTATTGATTTCTTTGTTTCTGCCTTTTTTCTTTTTTTTCTCCCTGTCATTTCCTTCTTGTCTGTTTTCTGCCTTCTTGGTCCATTCTCCTGCCTTTTTTCCAGAAAGACTTAAAAGATAGCAATTCTCTCCCATGCCAAAGTTGTCCAGAACCTGTAATATTCCTATGATTCTTATGGGATTCAAACCTTCGACTTTCCTGTCCATAACCCAAGGTACTAACGTCTGCAACAAGGCAGCTGATGTGCAGTTTTTGTTTTATATTTGTGGTGGTGGAGAGGGATGGGTGGGGTTAGTCTCAAAGGTAAAAGTGGAAAACAAGTAATCAAGTAGAATGTGTTCTGCATTTGTCAGTATTCTTATATGTCTTCAGATTCATTTTGGACAATTAAGCATGATTGTTGCTTAAATAAAAACCAAGTGATTTAAAAACTATTCTATTACATATGTATGTTTCTGCAAGTGTTATTTTCTCTGTATGATGATATGCTTCATGATTACATCTATCTGTGTCAGTCATTTCTGTTGTCAAAGTGAAATGAAAATGAAACATGTTTTATCAAAGTAGCACAAACACACCACTTCCAAAGATAATAAGTTATCTCTTAACAAGAAAAAACAAAACATGCACATTCTCTCACCTGACAATGAATCTTTTTCACATAAAAAATTGAATCTTCTGAGAGCATGCACATTCTCTCACATGAAAATGAATCTTTCTCACATAAGAAATTGAATCGTCTAAGAGTATGCATATTCTCTCACATAAAATTGAATCTTCCTCACTTATAAAAATGAATCTTGTAAGAGCATGCACATTCTCTCGCATGAAAATGAATCTTCCTCACATACGAAAATGAACCTTCTTGAACGATTTGCCACTCTCTCTCTTAAAACATCAAGCTCCCTCCTCACAAAAACTCCAAGTCTTCTCCCAAGACTGTGCAGTGGGCGATTAAGACCATCACTGTGGACGGAGTCGGCAGTGAGGGGGATACTAGTGAGGCTTACGTTGAAGTTGAAAGGAATGTTGCCCCAGCTTCGCCCCCCTCCCCATGCCCCCTGCAAGCTGCTGTGGATGTGTTGCCCCAGGAACTGGCCAGCAGTCCCCTGCACCTGGCCCACCAGGACATCTCCATGGGTAGCTTTCTGGAGCTTGCCAAGAAGTACCGCCTGAAGGGACTGAGCACTGAAGAACTCTGCCGTCACAACTCCACCATTAGTGCCTCTGTCAGTAAACACCAGGTAGTGTGTGTGTGTGTTTGTGTGTGTGTGTGTGTGTGTGTGTGGGTTGTGTGTGGTTGTGTTGGGTTGGGTTGGGTTGGGTGGGCTGGGCTGGGCTGGGCTGGGCTTTGGGTTGGGTGGGCTGGTGTGGGTGGGCTGGTGTGGGCTGGGCTGTGTGTGTTTGCAGAGCTGTAACAAAAACATGCAGTGTATTCATCACACTTTTGGTGTCCATACTAGATTTAATTAAGTTTCACCAAGGAGACACAGTGTTACAGCATTCCTTCCAAAAACAACTAGACAGACTAATTTCTTATGCTTTTGGTTTTACAATCCAAATTCATGCTGTCTGAGTGGACAGTGAGTGAGACTGTTTCCAAGTTTATCAGAAATGACCGAACTGACTTACTACCCATTCTATATGCACCACGACCCGATTCAAGCTAGCTTGGAAGAGTCTAAGATCAAATGCTTTGGTAGTAAGGACATTTACAGTAGATTTTTCCTAAGGGTAAAGTCAAAGAACTTCTTGTTGAGTTTTCTGGTGCAGCTGTGTTTTTTGTTTTTTTTCTCCTCCGTGCACAGATTGCTCAAATGTGGCAGCTGCTGGCAGACATTTTCTACACCAAGAGCATCACCAAAACTGCCAGCCTGCAGGCCCCTCGAGCCAACCTCACTCTGAATTCCTCGTTGACAAGCAAGATTTGGAGAAAGGTAATCATCTTCTGCCATTGTACTGTTTGTCAGCTGAATTTGTGCTGGGGGCTCGGTTTTTGTGTTTTTTTTTGTGTGTGTTTTTTTAAAGGATTGTCTCCTTTTATAGGTTTTTATGCATTTGTTGTTTCTTTATTTCAGCGTGTTTATGTGAGCATATGTGTAAAAGCATAGAATTTGTGTAAATCGCTTGAAATATGTGATGTGTGTATGAAACTTTTCCACTGCTTCATGAAAGTGAAAAATGAATATCTTCCTTGGTGGTGGTTGTCGGTTTAAGAACAAAATCACTTGTTGCTCATGAGGTAGATTTTTATATTGCCCTTCTGTCATGACAGCATTTTTCTTTGAAGCCACTTGACTTGCTTTCTTCTCTGTTTGGAAAAAAAGCTAATGATTATAATCTGAATAATGATTAAGTATTGTGGATAATCGACTTGTTTCTTGCTCCTTCAATCTTCTTCATGTTCTTCATCAGATGTTCATTGAATAACCTTTAAGATGATGCAGATCAATTTTTATATCAATAAGTTTGAATTCAAAATATTTTTCATATACCATACTGTGAAAAGTACCAGTACTTGTACTGACAGTTAATTTTTTCAGACAGAAGTAGTGATTGTAGTGTAAGCAAGGTTCACAGGAACTTCTTGTTCTGTTTGTTGCAGGGAAATCGGTGTCCAGCCCAGACAATGAACAGGAGGTGGTGGTACGCAGTGATAACGACAAAGAAAAGCCCGCAGAGTGCAGCACAGGTCAGTCTTTTAAATTTTAAATTTAAATTTTGTTTTTTGTTTTATTCTTTGATATCAAGGATGATGGGATAAGCACTCTTGTGCTTTTTTTTACATCCAATACCTGTGTGTATGCAGTTTTGTAAATGTCATCTGTTCACACGGCCCACAATGGCCTACTCTTACAAAAAGCGGAACAGGATTTAACATGTGTGCAAGATGTTCTGCGTGCATTCACACACAGGGCCTCGGTTTATAGTCTTATCCGAAGGATGAAGGATGATGTTCTATGAACATCTAATGAAGCACACTTTCTGTAGAGTGTGTGCAGATCAGACATGCACTGTAAAGATCCAGCAAATCCTGTCCGCATTCTGTTGGTTACGGAAACGTAAATATACCCAGCATGCACCCTGAACTTGGAGAGGGATGGGCTGTGTCAGGTTCAACTTTCCAAAGAGACTTGCCCTGAAAAAATCAGTGCCTTGCCCCAACAAAACCTCAAGGAGTTATGGGAGAAGTAAGGGAGAGAGAGAGAGAGAGAGAGAGAGAGAGGAGAGAGAGAGAGAGAGAGAGAGAGAGAGAGAGGAGGAGGGCATGCAAATGTATAAATTAACACAACCACACAGATATTTTCATTTTGGGTTCATCTGTGCAGGAATGCTTGATGAGAAATCAGAAAGAGAGAAAACCTGAAATTTCAAAGAACTGAAACCAATTCTAACAAAATATTTCACAAAAAAATGAAGTTAAGAAATATGAATTATTTCTCAAATACTAACCTGCAGATTGTTCAGCAGATATAAACCAGGTATGTTCTGGGTAGATTTCTGTCTGTGATGAAGTCGGAGGCATGATTCTGTCACCAGGCACAGATGAAGACTCGGAGGGGGAGAGCTCAGAATACAAGGACAACTTTGCCAGCTATGCCAGTGGCTTGGGTCACAATGGGGACTTCTTTTTTGGGGATGGAGACAACGAGATTCTCTCCTACCCCCTCAGCATGAATCTTGCGTCTGGAGAGGTTTGTCTTCTGGAGTTGTGTTGATGTGATGAACCTGTAGATGTAGACATATTTTTTCGTACAAACTTTTGCTTGAAATATTCTCTTAAAACTCTTGGAACATTGGATTGAAATACTTATTACACTGCTTTGAGGATAAAGGATTTGATGCTGACTGTGCTGTTTTAAAACAAAAAAATCCAGCTGTTTTCTTCTAACATTTGAAAATAGTTGCACTCTTTGTTGATTGAAGGTGTTCATTTTTTTGGCAGTAGTAAATCTTGAAGGTACAGTTCTTGTCAATAAATGGATCAAAGGGAAAAATTAATTCAGTGGGCCAATTCAGTGTTAGTGTGGTTGGGTTAAAAAGTGCTGACTTTTTTTTTTAATTGTCTCGGGTGCACACCTACTAGGTCTTCAGTTACTTTGAAGCTGTCAATAATGTTCACTTGTCAAACAGGCAGAGGAAATATATTTTTTTCAGGTGTCAATATTATTTGGAATTAAAAAACAGCAACAAATGACAGACTTATTTCACTTCCATGACATGGCGGACTATTTTCAAGAAATAATCCTCTCAAATGTATACATTCTATAATCCTCTCAAGTATATTCATTCTATAATCCTCTCAAATATATACATTCTAGTCTGTGAGTGTTTTGACAAGCGTGGAGATATCCACGTGCAATTCTGCAATGCTGATAATTCTTCGTTTGACAGGAGTGGACTCAGCTGCCTTCAGAGGCGTTCCAGCCTCGCCACGAAATCACAGGCCCCACAGCGCCCCCTGACCGACCAGACCACGAGTCCATGATCGCTGCGGCAGAGTCTGACGCTGTGGCTTTCTCCACGCCTCTGCAGACACCTGTTGACGACTCGGAGCCCAGTGAACAGTACCTCAACCTGAACATTGATGGCTCCGCCTTGCACTGTGAGCCCGCCTTAGACTTCACCCCTTTTGCCATTCAGGGCATCCACTCCCTGGCTGAACAGGTATGTAAGGGGTTGGTGCTTTTGTTGTGTTTTGGGAAAGTGGAATGGTTGTTTCTGTGTTTAGTGCCAGTTGTGGTGACCTTTTTCTGTGGTGTGTGTGTGTGTGTGTGTGTGTGTGTGTGTGTGTGTGTGTGTGTGTGTGTGTGTGTGTGTGTTGTGTGTGTGTGTGTGTGTGTGATGTAGAGAGAGAGAGAGACAGAGAGATGGGGAATGTTTTTTGGTCCAAGATGTGGCATTGTCATGATAAAATAGCATTTTTCTTTTTTTTTGAATAGCTCAGGCCAGGTTACTTGAGAGATATTACAGAAAAGAAACACCTCAGACACTAAATTATGCATAGGTTTATTTCATGGAAAAATTTCCCTGTGTTTCATTGTTCATTTTGATTTATTTTATGTGATTATTGATAGTTGTACCACATAATGGTAATTTTTTTTACATCATTCTTTGCTCTTTGTACAAACAGGTATTATTAGTGCATGTGTGTCGTGAATAAGGAGAACAACATTATTGACATATCCCTTTTTTCATAATTATAACATGCAGTTGATGAACTTGGTCATTGCAATGCTGAAGTACATGAACAAGATACTGTTAATGGTATCTGCATGGGTTGCTTTGCAGGAAGGTCATAAGTTAGACCGGAGACTGAAGTCAGATTTAAACCTTTTGTTGGAAATATCACTATTTCAGAGGTCATGAACACATCATAGAAAACCTGTGTCAAAACTGTGCAACTGTCATTATTGTAGAGGTTTGGAACACACCACAGATGCATATTAAGCCTTTAATAATCTTTACTGCTTTAGATGTTATGAATACTTCAGAGATATGTTCCAAAGCTTGTCATTGTTGTATAATTCCGACCTCATCGTAGATACATACCCAAACTTCATTTCGCCATTCCTACAGGTTTTATATGTGAGAATGACCATGGCAGGGTTTAAAAAAAAAAAGAAGTACTACCTTGTCCTTAAAAAATGATGGGTTGATGTGGCTGTTTCTGGCAGGGGGACATCCAGACGTGTGTGTCCATGCTGATTGTGCTAGGAGAGCACGTTCGCTGTCACATCGACATAGAAACTCAGGAGAACTGGTTCCTCAGCTATATCGGTGAGTTTTGAAAAATTTAGCCGCTGCTGTAGTCTAGTGGTTAGGGCGTTGGACTTGTAATCTAAAGGTTGCGGGTTCGATCCCAGCTTTCGGCTATGGCGGTTGTGCCCTTGGAAAAGGCACTTTACGGCTATTTTCTCACCCCACCCAGGTGTAAAAGGTGTACCAACCTTGTGTTGGGGGTTAACCCTGCGATAGACTGGCGTCCTATCCAGGGGGGAGTCTATGACTCTCAGTCATTTAACGCCACAGAAAGCGGGATAATGCACCGGCCTGATGAGCCTTAGGCTGGGGACAGACTTTAACTTAACTTTTTGAAAAATTTGATGTGAACACAAAACACAGCTGTCAGTTTCCCCCACTTTCAGCTGCTCTCAGCTGCTATCCATTCCATCCCATCTCAGCCCACCCTGGTGCTAATTATAGTAGGAGCTGACGGCACTTGGACTAGTGAAAAGGGAAGGGGCACGCTAAATTTAGCACACATGACTGAGTGATGTTGGATTTGTGCTCTGTGGAAAATGGAAGT
The DNA here is from genome assembly GCA_030674155.1 of Stramonita haemastoma. NCBI lineage: Eukaryota > Metazoa > Mollusca > Gastropoda > Neogastropoda > Muricidae > Stramonita > Stramonita haemastoma. Next base: position 22,452,521 of record CM060317.1, read on the forward strand.
TCATAAACTAGTGAAGGTCTACTAGGGAATGATTGTGTACTTGGAAAGAAGTTTATTTTCATTCTGGGGGATAGGATAGCCTAGTGGTTACAGTGCTGCACTTGTGATCAAACAGTGTGGATTCAAGCCACCACCGAGGCATGTGTTTGAGGGCGCCTTTCTCCATGAATTATATCAGCACTGGTTTTTTTTTGTTTTTGTTTTAAAAAATTGTTCCTTTTTTTTTTTTCTACATCAGCACTGTTTCCACTCAATCCTTCAAACAACACATTTATTTTTGTTCCTCAGCTAGAGTTGCAAGGTTTTCACTTTCATGGTTCATGTCCTAACCATCCTGCCACCCTCAATCTTAGATGAGATGATAAACCAAAAGTCCAGTGAATATTCACCAAGTGAATGAGCTGCTACTGAGTAACTAAGTAAGTAATGGGTTAATAATACCTTTTATAATGCAATTTAAATCATATCTGCTGAGTAGCAGGTGACTGATAAATTTCTGTATTTGGGGGTCTTTTTAATTTCTTTTTTGCTTTTATTCTTTTATATTGAGGATAATGGAATAAGCACTCATGTGCTTTTTCACATCCAGTCCCCGTGTGTTTGCAGTTTTGTAAATTTTGTCATCTGTTCCCACCGGCACACAATGGCCTACTCTTTCGAAAAGCGGAACAGGATTTAATGTGAGTGCAAGATGTTTTGCATGCGTTTGCACACAGGGCCTTGATTTACAGTCTCATCCAAAGGACTTTTGGGGAGAGTGGAGTCAGCACTGATGTTAACTCCAGGAGAAAAAATCCCCACAAATGGGAATCGAACCCGGGTCGTCAGATTGCGAGCGCAATGTCCTGACCACTGGGCTTTCCTGTCCCCCCCCCACCTAGATCTGCTGAGTAAACACCAGGGAAAAATCTCCACAAATGGGAATCGAACCCGGGTCGTCAAGATTGCGAGCGCAATGTTCTAACCACTAGGCTATCTTGTCTCCCATAGATCTGCTGAGTCGGTTTGAGCTGTGGACGGTGGCGAACGAGGTCATCTCGCTGAGCAACTTGCCCCAAGTGAGCCAGATGAACCAGGCCTCCACCACCATTCACACCGCTTGCCCCCACTGCACCCGCGTCATGGAGCGTGCCGGCTGGCTGTGCAACAAGTGCAAGAAAGTCGTCAACCTCTGCAGTATTTGGTAAGGGGTGTTGTGGAGGAGTGAGGTTTTGGGTGTGGGGGGGTGTGGGGGGTGGGGGGGTGGGGTTGTGTGTGTGTGTGTGTGTGTGTGTGTGTGTGTGTGTGTGTGTGTTTGTGTGTTTGTGTGTGTGTGTTTGTTTGTTTGTGTGTGTTGTGTGTGGTGTGTGTGGTTGTGTGTGTGTTTGTGTTGTTGGTGTTGTGTGTGTTGTATAGTTCAGTGTGGTTTTGAGTGATATATGATGTGTGTGTGTGTGTGTGTGTGTGTGTGTGTGTGTGTGTGTGTGTGTTATAGTTCAGTGTGGTTTTGAGTGCATATATGCATGTGTGTTGTGTGTGTGTGTGTGTGTGTGTGTGTGTGTGTGTGTGTGTGTGTGTGTGTGTGTGTGTGTGTGTGTGAACATTAGAACTTGTGAGTATGTGTGTTTTTATTCCTTATGACGTTGTGTTTCATGTGTGTGTGTGTGTGTGTGTGTGTGTGTGTGTGTGGCATGCGTGTGTGCATGCATGCATACAGTGCGTGTATCGTTGTGTGTGTGTGTGCATGTGTGTGTGTGTGTGTGTGTGTGTGTGTGTGTGTGTGTGCAGCCATCACCGGTGAAAGGCGTGATGCTGTGGTGCCAGGGCTGTCTCCATGGGGGACACATTCACCACATACAGGAATGGCTGGCCTCCAACACTCTCTGTCCTGCCGGCTGTGGCCACGCCTGTGAATACTCATGACACCACACACACAGTTTGGGCCCACCCCCACACAGCAGCCTATCCTGGTCTTGCAGTTACACAAACTCCTGAGTCTCCCTCCCCCTCCCCCCCCCCCCCCCCCCCCCAACAGACACTCACACACACAGAGCAAAAAAAAAAATTGCGCAAATAAATCTTGTAGGTGTGCTGTCGTTCAGTACAGCTGTGAGTGAGATCTTGCAGTCATACTTTGGGCACCTAGTGCCACAATCTGATCATGCCATGCAGTTACAAAAATTCATGACCCCTCACCCAACCACACTCTCAGAGCAGGTGTCAAATCATGCAGTCACACGAATTCATGACTCAGCACAAGTCTGGGCTCTTGGTGCTATGGTCGTTTCATGCATTTACACAAATGTATAACTTCAGTATCACCCAAATCCTCAAATATCATTACGAATGAACAGACTTTGAACAAGAACCACATAATTTATACTTAACATACACTCTTGGCTCCCATACATGTATCAAATCTTGCAAGGAAACGAGAGTTATTTCTCACTCAGTTCTGTACTCATTTGGCCTGTCCAACCCGGTGAAGCAGTGAAAACTTTCACAGTGATGAACAAAACATGTGAGTTGACACATTTAGACTATGAACATTATCCATATCCAGTGAAGTGCTATTCGAGTGTGAACAGAAACACACTACGTTTGACGGCTATCTCAGCGGGCGGAGAAAAGTTTTCAGAATTGTTGATCATGAAAACCAGGTATTGGTTTTGAGCTGAAAGGGTGTTGAGTTTGTTGTGGGGTTGTGGACACAACCAGTTTAGAGATTTTGAAAGAAATATATGTCATGATTGAATAGATTGAATAGAATGTTAAAATTGTGATTGGACATGAATGCTAATCAGACTGAAGTCATAATAGAAGGGAACCTATACCTTTTCTAGTGTGACCTCAGTTTAACTAATTCAGAGTAGGAATGAAAAAGGGATATGGATTAAGAGAATTGTGAATGAAATCTGAGCAGTAAAGATATATATTAGAAGAGATTTGCAAATGAGTGGAAATGTGAATCGAATGAGACATAAGCTGCTGTGTAAAAGAAGAAAAATGTTGTAGGAGAGATATGTGAATAAAATCAGGTGTGAAAAGGGTGAAAGAAGAGACATGTCAGTTGATTTGGTGAATGAAAGAAGATGAATAAAATCTGTTGTGAAAAGGGTGAAAGAAGAAACATGTCAGTTGATTTAGTGGGTGAAACAAGATGTTCAACATATGAATAAAATGTCATGTTTGCATAGTAGAAAAATTGAGTGGAAGCAGGCCCAAAAGTGAATAAAGGGGTGTTTGCTAGAGGATGCATGAATGAATAAGTAAACATGTGAGGAGAAACTGGTGTTTTTGTCAAGGGTTTTGTTTTCTAAGTGTGGAGGAATCAAAGATATGATGAAAATATCTATCAAAGATATGAATGAAAATATCTATCAAATGTATGAATGAAGTGATAATTTGAGCAAATGGGTTTTTCATTGCAAGCTTGGGGAGAACACAAGCAGTTGGTTGTTGTTAGATATGATAGGTGAGTATGAGAGTGTGTGAATAGCAATCAGGAATATAAACACTCAGGAATATGTGGTATGAAAGTGAAACGTTAAAAATCTTCCTTTTGGGTAGAAATGATACTTTTGCGAAAATGTATGGAAGAAAATTACAAGTGTGTGGATGGTAAAGAATGATGTTAAAAAAAAAGTAAAGGAATTTGGAGTTTGGCTTCATGGTGGCAGAGAAAAATAAGCCAGTCCTTTGGAAGAGGACTACTGGCCATTTTTCTCATTTGAAATCATGATTACAGTAGAAAACTTTCCAATGCTCATCATCAATGAGAAGGAACTGGCGTGTAGATGAGCGATAATCTTTAGTGCTTGTGTTGTTTTATTGGATTGAGCGCTTACAACTGTGTTTGTAAAAATATTCTGCACTTTTCATCACACAGCATAAAGCAAGTCATTTTGTGTTGGCATGGTGTAACTCAAGTCCTGTCTCACTGGAGGAGGCCCAGTTCCATTTAGTTGAATATGAATGAAAGTGAATATGTCAGAATGAAAGTGTGAATACAGCTGAATGTTAAAGAGATTGTGATTCAAATAAAATGTTAAAAGCAGCATGAATAAAAGTACTTTTGTTATCATGTTCAAAAAAGTGTGACTGGAATGATTTGAATTTCTGTCTGAATGAAAGCAGACGGTGTATGGTGGTGGTTCTTTTTTTTGTGTGTGTGTGGATGAATGATTTAAAAACAAAAAAAGCACTGAAACTGTGTATTTAGTTTTTTAAATATGTGACTGAAAATAATATTAAGTATTTCAATAGGCTTGTGTTTCAAAGTAATGTCAGCAATGTGTACAAGTATTTAACAATGTGTGATTGTGAATAACTGATGATTTTAACAGTGAAAAAAGGAGATACTGTTATCAGAGTGGGAATTTACATGCATTTTGCATAATAGTTTCTGAATAGAACCATGCAGGTTAACTCAGCTTTATATTGAACGAGACCTTAGTATTATGGTTTGAATGCAGCTATCATACATTGTCTGAAAGTGTGAATAAATCCGTATTGTGTAATGCCCAAGTGAGAAAGTGCATTAATCAATGAATGAAATGTGACACTGCTGTATCTGAATGAAACAAGACCGCCCATGCTGTTTGAAATAAATAGTGCCTGATGCAGATTGAATTTTGTTGTTTGGCTCTTTTCATTCATTATTTCAGTTTTATAGTATCCCCACATTCCAGAAATATTATGCTGGAAATGTACTTTTTTTTTTTTTATCTGTCTCTGATGGTTTTCTTTTCTTGTCTGTCATCTCATTCTTTACTCTTCTCCACCCCCCCCCCCCCCCCCTTACCATTAATCCAATTATCATTTTGTCATGACATTCTCCCCAAGATTTGGTAACCAGACACGTATGGATGAGATGTGCATATTGCACTTCATTCTCTGTGAGTCAATGAGTTAACAGCCTTGATACAGCCTCTGTAGTTGACCGGGCTTAAAAAAACATGATTAACCCTTTCGCTGCTATCATATTTTGCTCAGGCACTTGCTGGACGAAACAGAGAGAGCATTGAATCGTGATGAACAGCGATCGTCAACTGAGCATTGCTGGTGACGGTTTCTATGATGAACGTTGTTTGTCAACAGTGCAGTAAAGAGATTAAACTGTATACAGCCACAGCAGATTTCTGTGTAAGAATCTGTGCCTCCTAGGTGAGAATGCTTTGTCATAAGAGAAACACAGTCTATTTTTCGTTTTTCCATGTCTGGGTGTACGTCTCCTGAGAATTTTTTTTTTTTCCAACAGATCTTTGCCAGGGGGCAGTTCTCCTTTTGCCATTATTTTTTTTTTTATTAACATTATTGAAAATATATTGCACACACCATGTTATTTTATTGTCTCACCCAAGACTTGGTACCCAGACCACTGCTCAAGGTCGAAAGGATGCGAAGTCTGGGTTCAGACCTGCAGCTGTTTTCTTTCCAGATAGGTGGGATACTGGTAGACCATGCATTGTCAAAAGATTTAATAATAATAATATATGGGATTTATATAGTGTTGAATCTTGTAGAGTACACAAATCAAAGCGCTTGTTAAAAGATTTGTTCGTATAGTTAGTTTTGGGGACCTTTTTAAAAAAAAAAGAAAAAAAAGTGGAGGCCTGCATTAAGTTTAGATACCTTGGTAGATGACTTAAGAGGGAAATATGTACATATTTTGTAATCGATTTTCTCCTACAGCTTTCCTTTGAAATACCTAAGTGAGTAGGGACTGGTGTTTGTCTTTGATTTGTCAATGTTTTTTCTTGATGCAGTAGCAGCCATGATATGGCCTTTGTGATTGGCTGGGCTTTAAAAATAAGTAAGGTGTGCAACAATTGTATGATGAAATCTGCCACTGATCTTGTTAAGTTATTGTTGTTAACTTGTTAATGAAATGCCAGGCGAGTCATTATTGCCTCTGCTTGTGCAGCGTTTTTCTCCATAAAAAGGAAGTTGTGCTTCTGTAGTCACCTTTTCACACTGTAGCTGTCTGTTCAGTGATATTTTTAAGAGAGTTAAGGTTTTCTACTATCAGCACGAAAATGGGCACAACACAAATCTCTCTCCAGCGATCATCCATTTAAAAAAAAAAAAATCTATAGACATGCCATTTTCAAAACCTTTCCTCATTTTTGCTGTTTCTTGTTTTGTTGAAGAAGACAAAAGGATACCTAAGAAATGCACTTAAGCATCTTTTTAAAATTATTTTTCTATATTACATTTTTTGGGGGGGTGTTAACAGACTTAGAAGCATAAGCATGACCACTCAGTGACCAGAATTTCATCATTTAGGTATTGATGTGCATTAATTTTGTTTTGTATTTTGTGGAATGTTGAAAACAATTCCTGATTTTGTTTCTGGTCAAGCCTGATCAACCTGTCCTTTTTAATTGATGGGTTTTACTGCAAGAAAAGTATTATTTTATCACCCATGTTGTACTGATTTTAAAGTAAAGTTTTAAAAATCCAGCCACTTTTAAATACGAGTTTTATTGCGTTTACATTATTGTGAATTTGTGATATTTAATGGTTATTTACATGGTGGCTAATATTTATGCTATTTGTGTCTTAAAGCTTCTGGTTTTAATCAAGGAAGATAATTTTTAGTTATCAAATGGCACCTAATCATTAGCTTTATTATTTCTGTTAAGTGACACACACCTAAAGAAAATAAATGTTAACAAAGAACTGGCCTTATAATCAATGTAACCAGCATTTCACAAAGCTCCCAAAGCATTACTACTGTCTTAACACTTTCTACCCCGGGTATGGATTAATCCGTACCACGCGACCATCTCCCCTGGACGGGGTACGGATTAATCCGTACCACAGCAGGTACTTTCACTTTCGCCCTCCCATTTTATTCTCACATGGTTGTTTTAGCTTGTTGGTTTTAGCTGCCACGTTAGTGGCACATCGTTCACAGCTAATTTGCATATAAATTGAGCGTGTTTTTGTTGTGTTTATTGTTGTTTTACGTGTCATATGCTTGTAGTATGGCTTTGGTACATCATACTTTCACTGCTGACGAAGTAACAGAAGTTTTAAACGAGTTATTACCTTGCCGATAAAGATTGTGTTTTGGATAGAGATCGTGAGAGCTTTGAGTCTCGCGATACTAGACTGTGTGCCACTTGACGAGCGAGATAGGCCAGCTAAAAGGAGTGGAAGTGGGGGGGGGGGGGGGGGGGGGGGGTGACTGGGGAGGGGCGTGGCCTTGGTACTGTGAGTACCCCTACGATAAACACCAACTGTTTTCATGAAAATGAACTACAAGCCACCTGGTGAAGTGCTAACATTCTGTACATATGAATAAAGTAGTGTAGAAAAGTTCAGGAACTTACTTGGACTAGGGGAGAAATGTTATCTGTATATTCCATGATCGTTATTGTGACAGTGTCATGTATACAGTTCAGTGGTTCCCTTTGATTATATTACATTTGATGGGATGCTGGAAGAAAAATTGTATAGTACCCATGTTTGTCCCTGTTTATTTGAGATTCTTGTATAGTTTTGTTGTTGTGTTGTATTTGTTGCATACATTGCGTAAAAATCATAAGCCCATCAGTGGGATCACCACTTAAAATCAGAGCAATTACGTAATTTGACACCATAATTAACATATTCTTTTTTATGCAATATAAATTTTTATGCACGCATATAATGGGCAGTCATTTACCCACACAATGCCATAGTTTCATAAGAAATGGGCTTCAAACAAAAAAGATATGAGGATTTTACTATGATGACCCAGTGCACACTGCACTCAGCTGCTGCAGGGCTGGTCCACAGAGACTGCAGTGCAGCTGCACCCTTGGGGTACAAAGTGTTAAAGATTCTTTATTTCATAGGTCCACTATAACAAAAAAGTTATTCAAATGAACTCAAACTTTTACATGTTCCACATTAGAAACACTGTAATAGTCTCTGTAACTGATGCATGTAAGACTTTGCTGGAAAGACAAGTTGTGTGTGGGCCATAAAATCAAACTGTAGGAGACACTCAACATTCACTATCGCACTCCATTTCACCCACAAGCCACAACAAAGGCAATCCATATGTCACACCATCCAGTTTTATTTTCGATTTAAAAGCACCAAAATCCTTGCATGTGGTAAAAATAAAAATGTAAAAAGAAAAGACCATGTGGAAATAAATATTACTCTCATAATATCCAAATAAAGTGGACAACTTAAAAGCTCTCAAGACAATGCATTACTATAATAAACGAACAGGATTATCTACTATCAGTTATCCCATATCCATCCATCTGCAAACATACTTTTCTTGTCACTTAAAAAACCCCAACCTACTTGGTTTAGAACACTTGCATTTCATGAATGCAAATTCACAGCCAAAAATACATCACATATGACCAGACTCTTACACCTGAATTTTTAAAACCGATACATGACCTTTTAGAGTTTATTATTTCATTGAGCGCTCTACATCCCTCTTGTGATGAGATTCAATTTACCTAGGTGAGAGAGATTTGCACAGTATCTGTTACAAGATCTGACAAGCTCTTCTTTTTCATCTCTTGAAATGCAGTGAGACATATTTTGAATGTGAAATGAACACAAAAATGGAACAGAAATTCGTATCTGCATGAAACAAATTTTCTTATGAGAACGAATATGCTATGCTTCTTTCAACCAACGATATTGATGCAAGCGACAATCTGCATAAAGCCATAGCTTAGTTAAGCACTCCCGGTACCTCGTTCGCAGCTGACATCACAGCATTTGGCAGTGATGATTATCAAATCAAAAACCAAACCAAACATTCCCCCCCCTCCACTAGAAAAGAACAGAAACAATCCCCATTCATATTCAGAAATGTCTTTTCCAGATTAACATGTGTGAACATGAAAAAAAAAAAATGCATAGACCTGTTAAGTATAATCTGTCAACATTTCTTGAATTCATTGACAATGTTCTGCTAGTGGTCAATAGACACAATCCAATGGGTAGTTGAAAACTGACGTGGTACTCGACGATCACTTGCACTGAACTGGAAATGTATGACATACGCAACTTTCCATCTTGTATAATACCCACATACATCTGTCCACACACACACACACACATCCAAGTTTTCTAATTGCACATTATTTACAATTATTTACAGTTGACTTGATCATAGTTAATCATCACAATATTAGTTTGTCCACTTGTTCTTTCACAGTTTTGGAATGAGCACAGTGCTGCTGTGGTAAGACACACACAGCTCAAGAACCTGAATCATAAACCCTATTCCACATTCCCAACAGTAGCTTGAGAGAGTACACAGCCTTCTAGCATACACGCATCACATATACTCCACAACATAACCAGGACAGCACTGTACAAAAAGTCAGCGAATCCAGTAGCAATGCTTGTAAATAATTTAAAGCATCTTTTTCATGAACCTTTCATGACACATTTTTTCTGGTTTGAAAACTTAAAGCAACACAAGATTTAATGACCAGCTCTGTTTTCTTTGAGCAGACTCCTCACCAGCACTATCATTTAACCAAATGTGCGTATGTTTGTGTGCATGTATTACTTGGCAACTTTTCAGAAGCAAATTAATGTGACTTACAAATATAATCATCACAGGTTGGTCAAAAATAGCAGAAAAACAAAATCAGTATTACGGCAGTTTACAATAAAGTTCCACCTTTTATGTCATAAAAATTTTGACTACCATCTTCACTTTTACAGCTGAAAACTATACACTTAACAGAAATAAAACATTACAAAAAAAAACGCAAATAAATAAACTGGCCACTTAACTGAAAGTCCATCTCCAGAATTTGATCATATGGTGTCTGAATATTTAACCTCAATACACAGAGGTACAATTCATATATACCACACAAAACAACTCAGCTGCTTGTTAGAGACACTCCAATACTGCTATGCAGTAGTAAGCTGGTTTGCTCAATCTTCAGTATAAAAGGGCTTTCACTTTTTCTTGACCTTGCCAATAATGTTTTATGGTGTATGCTTGTTTGAGCTAAATGTTTGTGTCTGAAACTCAAGCCCCATGCGCAAAAAAATGGCAACAAGCTTCGTTGTCATTACTATGGTATGCCATTTCCAAAACTGCAGAGAAACATCAAACTCTTGGGTCATAACACTTCCCAAACACTTGGGCTCTACGGACCATAAAACTTCCCCAAAACTTGGTGTCAATGGACCTTAAAACTTCCCAAACACTTGGTGTCTTTCGACCATAACACTTCCCAAACACTTGGTGTCTAGCTAGTCTTTCACATCACACCACACAAGCGTCCTTTGCCATTTTTTTTTTTATGAAACCAAAGCATGATGTTCCACCCACAGTATGGATCTCCTGATCCAACAGATCTGCTGTTCATGATAACGAAATGGTTTGCTGTGACATCAGCGTTCTAAATCACTCTAAACGGATAGAGCATTCACCAGATCCAGTCACACCATGCACACAATATCATCCAGTTCCTGAGTTCCAACTGTGGTTGAATGAATGGGAGTCGCAGTCTGACAATGATTTGTCTCCAACAACCGATGAGCAAGCCCCAGAGGTGAGTGAAGTTCAGCAATGAGACAAGATCCTTTTTATATCCACTTCCAGCTTGGAATGTTTACAGTTCATTTTCTTCAATCCACCTTGGCTTTTTTCTCTTCATTGTCCCCGTCATACTGAAAAAAAAAGCACATAATTAGGTCTTTGCTTAAAACAGATAGGACTGGGTGAAGGTGGTTAGATTTTGTATTCTAAAAATGCAGTGTCTGTGTTCACTCTCGCAGCTATCAACACTTATCTCAGAGTTTTCATAACTATTTTGAAACAAAAGATAATCAGCAATTTCACTTATACACAAAAACTAGCTGCAAAAACTTTTAGCAGTTGTTCAATGATGATAATGACCACAGGCCCAGTGTATGATATTTCTGCTTGACTCTTCTTAAAAAAACTAGCACACTGCAGTTAAAAATCAAGGGAGGGAGGGAGGGAATAGATGCCAAGTATCAAATATGAGCCCCAAGAAAAACCTTGGGACAAATATGCAAAGCTGGTGACGCATTGCTCAACTGCAAATTATCTAATCATACTGGGTCCAAAATATGGATAAGCTGATAACACACAGGACTTTCAACCTAACAGAGGCATGCAGTTTGTGTATATGTCTTCATACTCGGGGTAAAGATAAAAATTGGCGTTATCTTAAATACTATGTACTGGAAAAATAGTAAGTGGGAAGACAGAACAGATGCTAACAGCTTTGCACCTATCACACAGTACATATGCTAGGAAACACCCATGTCCTCAAAACCTTGATCAACTTATCACTACTATCTTCAGTCTCATAAGAGCCATATTTTTTTCTCACAGAGTCCTCACAAATAATTATTAATAATGATCCCTGCTTGCATGAAACGATCTGAAGTAATAGATTTAAACAATTGTCCTCTCATGGAGATGCTCGAGGCTTTTCCAGTGAAAAATATATTCCCAAATCCCTTGGACAAAGAAATTTCTCTCTCTCTCTCTCTCTCTTTTTTTTTTTAAATATATTTTTTTTAAAATAGTATAATAGTGCAGGCTGCTAAGTATCAAAGCTTTTCTAAGTTGTTTTTTTTTTTTGTCTGTGTTCCCTCCTTGGCACCCCCTTGTTTGTTTTTTTCCCTGCCACCATTTCTTTGACTCCTTTCAGTTTTTGTCATCTTTATTGCTTACTGTGGCCAACAAGGTGATGACGCTGTCCACACTAGGATAGAATGTTCAATCTGCCATGTCATTTGCCATTATGGCTTTACTAACATAGTTCACTATCTTTAATATTTTTACCTTTATGCGATATGGGGATAAAAAATTGACTTAAAAGGGCTGACCTCAGCATGGCTTAGTCTTATCTGCCTGAATGGCTTTAATTTTCAAAATAACTTAATCTTTTTGTGTTCTCTCCTTCACAAAAACACTGTGACACAAACATATCAACTTACCCTGAGGTAAAACAACACAATTACCGACAGAAACAAAGAGCGGTTACAATACAACAACAGCATCCTAAGTGAAATAAAAGAAGGGAATAAGCACACAGGCATAAACTTGACCACAATCACAAGTATACTTACAGCAGCCAGTTGCCGTCCTATGTTGCCCATGGTTACACCCCCAGAAAAGAACACACAAGGAAGCCAAGATCTCACAAAGAGGAAGTCTGGCTCAGTGTATCTGAAACACAATGTAATGGTAAGCATTTTATTTCACTTCATTGAATCTTGACTCTGAAGTTTGGATGCCCAACTTCAAAGAAGTGTAAAACAATGCATGGATTATGATAAAATCTTGCTTCTAAATTGCATTTAAACAAATGACAATCTGTCTTTAAAAAACTAGTTGTGGGTAACGCTACTTAAATCTTGTAAGTAATAACAATCCAAACACAAGGATTTCGTAGATATGATTTTCTATCACTGTCTTTCCACCTACCAAAATGCTTGCATGATCCCTGCACAATGAGTTCCTTATTCAATATGGTTGCAGCAAAAGTAAGTATCAATTGCTTGGAAAACAGTAACTGATGTCAACAGAAAGACAGACCACAGAGATGTGAAAAAACCATGCTGCATTCAGGAGGATGAAGTCTGAGTGAGTGATGTGTGTGTGTGAGTGTAGTGAGTGTGTGTTGGTGTGTGGTGTGTGGTGTTGGTGTGTGTGTGGTGTGTGGTGAGTGTGTATGTGCATGCATGCGTGCAAGTGCATGCACACTGTATGTATGTGTGTGTGAGTGAGTTCAGCCTTGAGTGGCCTTTGCAGCCCAGTAAATCTGACAATGGAGTAAACATGAATACATTCAAGAACCATTTCCTTTTAGCTCTCTTCAGTAATTTTCGACAGTGTCAAATCTTAACCACATAGATCTACCTAGAACTAGGTAAACTTCTTTTCAGAATACCTAAAAGCTGAAAAAAATCCTTAAAAAAAGAAAAACTTTTTACTTCAGTCATTTAGGTGACAGACCTTCTAAGCTTCAACCCTCCCCCTATTCCATCATAATAAATCCATGAGCAAATCTGGCAAAAGTCAGCCTTACCTGTAGACATCGTTGTAGACAAGGAGCTGTGTAACGAAGGTGGCAAGAACAGCGATCCCCACACCCAGTCCAAAGCCACTGCGAGATCTATCGAACAGCCACCACAGACCAATGGACATGGCTGCCAAACTCACTGACAGCTGAATGTTGTTGGCAAAGTCAATTTTCTATAATGAGTTAAGGAAAAGGCTAGGTCAATGAGAAGCACATGAAAAATCAAAATGTTTGACATAGGATGCCTAGAGAAAAAATTTAGATTGGTAACTTGTCAATATTTTAGACAGCTCACAATGGTGCCTGTAACTGTAGTTTAAGTACTCGTTCCTCTCTCAAGATTTCTGCATGATAACATGCTTATCAGTTAAACTGTAAACTCTGCTTTCTTCAGTACGAAGAACATACTTTTGATGTTTCTTGTTTGTTTTTTTCAGGTGTGTGTGTGTGTGTTGTGTGTGTGTGTGTTGTTGTGGTGTGTGTGTGTGTGTGTGTGTGTTGTGTGTGTGTGTGTGTGTGTTGAGTGGTTGTGGTTAGATCTGTGTATCATTTACTCAATCTTTGTAAATCTGCAAATGGACAGCTTGAGAAAATACTGCAAGTTAAAGCGATGTTTAATTTCAACAGTTGAAGAAAAAATAAACATTTCACCACTGTGTAAAAAAACAACGTAATGGCTCATAAACTTCCATGCAAATGTAGCAAACTCTTTCCAGACAAGGATACAGCACTGGCATGGTTGATTCCCACAAAGACAGCAACGCAGCGCATAACACTGGACCATTCCCCTTGGTTGGAATGTCTTCACCCAGGAATTTATCCAAACATGGATACAGTAAGCCGATCACAGCTGTAACACATCAATTTACATTTTCAGTCATTTGCATCTTCTGGGCTTGGAGGAAACATATCACTGTCAACAACTAAGCAAAGAAGTAATTTTACCACTTGATTACCTTGGCTGGGTTATTTTTCTATTTTTCACAAACCCTAAAACTGAAAACAAAAACAAAACAACCAACACATTGTCTTTAAAAAAAAACAGAATTAAAAAACACATAGATTATTAAAATAATCAAAGCATACTGATTCATACTGCATCTTACTTGTTACTTAGTTAACCAAAATAAATTAAACTCTCTGTTGTTATTTTCTCACTTATTCTGACACATAAAAACTGAAAAACAATGCACTAAAAGTAAAAGCAATCAAATGAAAACCACCCTCAACTTTCTTTTACACACCACTTCCCTTTTTCATCGACACATAAAAGTGTTTTTCATTCTTTCTGTAATTCTGGCCTTCAGATAACCTTATCATATTACACCACTTTTCCACTTCAAGTGTTAACCCTAAGTGTCCTTCATACTGAAGCTAAGGTCAAAGTCATGTTCAGAGTTTAGTCTAGAGTCATGTATTTATAAATAAAACAGGGTTTCAGTTAACTTGAGCTTTACCTGCAGCAGTTCCACAGCTTGGGACAACCCACCAGGCTGAAGAAAAGAGGGATGTCAAAACTTCTGGTGGGAATACGGTCACTTGTCTCTGTACTTGCAGGAGGTTCAGGACCAGTGAAAAGAATGCACCCAAGATGAACAGCACAGTTCCTCGCAAGACCAAACATTTGGTAGAAGCCATTTTCTTGTATTATACCTGTTTCATAACAGACCAGAACAAGTTGTGAATGACAGTGCTTAAATAATACTACCATTTGAGGAAAATCAAAACTAAAGCAGATCTGGCATTTATTTATTTATTCTTTTATATCGAGGACATTGGGATAAGCACTCATGTACTTTTTTTACATCTAGTCCCCGTGTGTGTTCAGTATTGTAAATCTTGTCATCCGTTCCCACCGGCACACAATGGCGTGCTCCTATGAAAAATGTGGAACAGGATTTAACGTGTGCGCAAGATGTTATGCGTGCGTTTGTACACGGGGCATCGGTTTATAGTCTCATCCGAAGGACTTTTGGGGGAGTGGAGTCAGCACTGATGTTAACTCCAGGGTAAAAATCCCATGAGCGGGAATTGAACTCGGGTCATCAAATTGCCAGTGCAATGTTCTGAACACTAGGCTACCCCGTTCCCCATGACTCGGTGTGCATGGATTAACTTAAGTCTGGTGATGAAAGCATGCTCTAAACAGGCTGCATTCTTGAGTTTCATTCATGATTCAGTTACCACATGAGTGCATGTTGTTGTACTGAACTCCATCTACTACAGTTTCTTCATAGGTTGTGTAAGTTATAGCCAAATGTGGAATTCTTTTCATGGAGGAAGTGTTCAGGCTTAACATGAATAGAATTACCCTCCCCCCAAAAACACACCAACCCCCCCCTAAACACATGCATCTTCAGCAGCATGTTTAAATAAATATCAAAATCTGTTGTCACACACAAAACCATAAAAAAAAACACCTAAGGGGCACTGCTTGCTTGCTCCTGTGTGTGTCAGTGTGTGTGTGTGTGTGTGTGTGTGTGTGTGTGTGTGAGAGAGAGAGAAGAGAGAGAGAGAGAGAGAGAGAGAGAGAGAGAGAGAGAGAGAGAGAGAGAGAGAATGTTGGCATATTATCCATAAAATAAAGTAGTTTTTTTCAAGTAACCTGATGTTACCAAACTGAAAGTAGAGTATATAAATCCACTGACAGATACTGAGGAGTGCACTTATTTTGCACATTCAAAATCGTTGTTGATGTGTCAACTTATTAGACTCACTTCCTTTTTTTTTCCAGTGATTGTAAATGCATGCTCCATGCAAATTTGGAAACTCAAAATGGCTTATCTCGAGCCAAAAATAAACGGAGGCTGAAAAAAAACTTCCGCAGTTTCGGCATGGGGGGCGCTTTAACCCTGGCTGAAACCGCAGATCCTTTGTTATCTTGCAGTCATTACTTAGGCCTGCATACTATAATGACATTTTCAAGAATGTAATAAATATGACAAACAACAGCAAGTGGAGTAAGCCGAGGGTTGCGAGTGTACCTGAAATGTAGCAGAATCTGAAAAGTCAAAGCCGGCATCAGCTGTTTACATTAGAGAAGGTGAAATTTATATACAACATCCAGATCTCCATAACATCTTCGACAATTCACTTACCTTGACCAAAAACAACACGATATCCACTGTTTCTAGACACTAGCAAGTCAGCATCCAACCGCGTTATAAATGTATACAATGATCCCCTACTCGCAACACAATCGGACTAGATGCCACCATAGCCTGACCCAAGTACGGTGATTTTACGTCATCAGGCCTCGGCTGAGAACTTTTGGCCAATCAGAAAGCTTCTCCTCACAATCACGTGCTCGAAGCAGCGTTTTGTTGTGGAAAAGAGGTAATCACACCATTTGATAAAATTAGGTCAAAAATATATCCCAGCGACCATTGCAAGTCACATGGTTTGAAACAAAATGGCTGCGGCCACTGCAAGTGTTTTTTCTGGAAGAGCTAGGGCTGGATCTTCAAAGCTACCTGTTCAGCGTGATGCTGATGGCAATGAAGCAGAGGTAGTGTGCATATTCCATTCATGTAAAATAAACTTCGTAGCTTTATGAATTGTGTGCCTCATGTAAACGGTTGGGTTAAACTTAATCGTTCAAGCTTTTCTGAGAAAATCTCGTTAATCAAAGTCCAGTGGGCGTGTCTTTTGAATACATTCTAAACATGTGGCGTGATGCAAAATTATTTCGTTGCTGTATCTATGTCATCATGTGTATCACTGGGAAGAGCTTAGACAGCAGAAACGGTAGAGTCCCCAATATTGTATGCCAAAGAAAGAAATGCTCATAGACTGTTTGCATTTCAATGAAAGATCCCATTGTATCTGGTTGTTTTCACATGAGACACCATTGCACACATGCACACTAAAAAGTGCTAGCCTCCGCCCGCCCTCCCCCCCCCCCAGCACACACAATCACACACACACACCCCACACACACACACAATCACACACACACACAACACACACAGACACAGACACACACACACACACACACACAGAGTGACACACACACAGTGACACACACACACACACTGACACACACACAGACACAGACACACACACACACACACACACACACACCACACAATCTCACACATGCATGCACACACACACCACACACACACACACACAACACACACAACACACACACACACACACACACACAGAGATTTTTACCCTGGAGGTAGCATCAGTGCAGAGTCAACTCCCCAGAAAGTCCATTGGATGAGACTGTAAATGGCAGTCCTGTGTGGGGATGTATGCAGAACATCCTTGCAAACATGTTTAAACCATTCTACCTTTCAGAAGCCTTTGTGTACCCGTGGGGATGGATTACAAAATGCACAGAAAATGCACAGACGCAAGGACTAAAATTTTAATATGATATTTAAAAAAAAGCACATGAGACTGATGAGTGCTTTCTCATTATTCTCAGTAGAAAAGAATTAATATTGAAATTGAAAAAAAATCCCTGACACACACTTAGACATGCACAATGTCATCACATACTCTGACACACTACAGTGACATACATACACAGACATGCACTTATGCATGCTCACATACACATTAGCATTTATTCACACACATATGCACACATGCATGCATATAGGCACACACATATGCACACACACATGCACACTCACATGCACACACACACATGCATGCACACACACACACATGCATGCACACGCACACACACACATACACACACACTCACACACACACACACACACACACACACACACACCAGAGCATACATAAAACACATAAACACATGCATGGGGATAGGATAGCCTGGTGGTTAGAGTGATGTGCATTGCGCTCATGATCTGATGACCCGTGTTTGAATCTCATTTAAGAGGATTTTTCCTCTGGAGTTAGCATCAGTGCTGACTTCACTCCCCCAAGAGTCCTTTAGATGAGATAATAAACTGATGTCCCATGTGTGAACGCACCCAGAACATCTTGCGCACACTTCAAACCCTGTTCTGCTTTTTGAAAGAGAAGGCCATGGTGTGCTGGCGGGAATGGATGACAAAATTTTACAAAACTGCATACACACGGAGACTGGATGTAAAAAAGCACATGAATGCTTATTTCATTATCCTCAAAATAAAAGAATATGAAAAATAAATAAGAATTAAAAGTCACTGGTCAAATAAAATCTGAAAGTGACCCAAAGATTTTTCATCAGGAATGGAAATGACATTGTTTTCTGCACTGTCTATCCCATGATATCAGATTGATCGAAACTTAGAGCCTCTAGAGCTGTTTATACACGTATGTCTTTTGGGTTTTATTTTAAAGAAGAATCAAAGGAGAAAAGATTTAAGTGATCATGAAATTCTTGAACCAACCTGATGCACACACAGAGAGAAATCAGAATTTGCTGAATATGTGTTGGCTTTCAAGTGTATTTGTTTCTTACTCCTCCCCCTCCTCCCCTGAATTCTGTAACTTAACAAATGTAGCTCTAGCTACTCAGCTTTTATTTGAAAACGGTCACGACTGTAAGGGATTTGAGTCATATACTGAATTAGCGTATTCTGAACTTTTATTCTCAGTAAAGGGTTTAAACGAATTTGATTAACATATAGTTCACATGTTCTCAGTAACTTGAGTATGGGTGCTTAAAGCTGTTGACAATTGGTGTCAAGCCATGCATCACAATCCACCAAAGTGACTAGGCAGAGCGCAGGGTCTTTTCTGGTTGGTACTCTCAGAGTAAAGGTAAAGTGAAGGGGGTGGGATAGCTAAGTGGTCAGAGCGCTGGCTTTCACCCAGTCAAGTTAAGCAGCGTCAAGGGTGGTTACCAGTTGGATGGATGACCATTTGCGTGCCTTGGCTTCAGCTTAGTCCCCCCAGTTCACCCAGCTGTAAATGGGTACCTGCCCTCTTTAGGGTCAGGGAAGGTAAAGAAGCGAGGGAGAGGAGATGGGTGCCACCCTCAATATGCTGGCCCCCAGAGAAGCTGAGGTCTCTGATGCCCCGCTCCCCTAAGACCGCCTAGGCTATGGGACACCCTTACCTTTACTCTCAAAGTAGCCTTTTGAGTTTAACAAAGTGTAGCTTTGATACAACTCCTTGTGGACTGCTGTTCTAAAGAATGACAAAAGAAGCCTGGATTATAAGTATAATGGTGAGACTATGAGTAACAATCATAGCAGCACTGAGACACACTATAGGGGATGGGGATAAGGTTAACAGTTTTTTTTAAAAATCCGTTTTTCTCTTTTTTCTGTATTATTGAATTGTCACATGAAATATTTGTGGTAATCTATAGACTTTCTAGTAAACTTATTGACAAGGATCTGTTTGACATGCTTTTTTTTGGTACATGTATAGTATTGCACAGACAAAATGTTGTAGCATGTTTACTTGTATAGATGCTTTTGCTGTGTGAATGTGCTCAGGTGGAAACAAGAGAAGATGAGGAGCAGAATGTCAAACTGCAGGAAACCATTGAACTTCTCCTGGCTGCTGGCTACTTCCGTGCTCGCATCAAGGGCTTGTCTCCTTTTGACAAGGTAGATTTTGGTTCTCTTCTCTTCTCTCCTCTACTCATCTCTTCTTTTCCCTTCTCTTCCCTTCCCCTTCCCTTCCCTTCCCTTCCCTTCCCTTCCCTTCCCTTCCCTTCTCTTCTCTTCTCTTCTTCTCTTCTCTCTCTTCTCTTCTCTTTTCCTCTCTTCTCTTTCTTTCTTTTTTCTCCTTTCTTTCTCTCCTTCTCTTCTCTTCTTCTCTTCTTTTCTTCTCTCCTCTCTTCTCTTTCTTCTCTTCCTTCTCTTCTCTTCTTCTTCTCTGTCTGTCTGTCTGTCTCTGTCTGTCTCTGTCTCTTCTGTCTGTCTGTCTCTGTCTGTCTCGTCTCTGTCTCTCTGTCTGTCTCTCTGTCCTTCTCTCCTCTTCTCTCTCTCTGTCTCTCTCTTCTCTGTCTCTTCTTCTCTCTCTCTCTGTTCTTCTCTGTCTCTGTGTCTGTCTCTCTGTCTGTCTTGTCTTGTCTGTGTCTGTCTGTCTGTCTTCTGTCTGCTGTTCGTCTGTTCTTTTGTGTCTCTGTTTTCTCTGTCTCTTCTCTCTGTCTCGTCTCTTCTCTCTCTCTCTCTCTCTCTCTCTCCTCTCTCTTTTCTTTTTTTTATATTTACCGATATGCCCCTGGAATCCCTACAGGTGATAAAGTAGACTAAAATATTAGAACAAACACATTCATAATTCTAGGCACTAATGCCAATTCATTCGTAGTATGCAGCGATGCACACCACAGAACATAAAAGACAGAACAGCAAAATATCAAAATATCAGAATGAGCATTGATTATGGCTTTATTTTTATACATGTATATATACATTCAACATTGTGTAGCTTGATATTGCAGGATCTTTGAAGCATGTAATTTGATATGTCTTCCCATTACCAACAATCACAGGTCTGTGCTTGACATTTTACGGATTTATATCCCATAACCAACAATCACAGATCCTTTTATACAATCACAATACAATTTTAGATCCCATCAAGGGAGAGGAGATTGGTGCTGCCCTCAATGTGCTGGCCCCTAGAGAAGCTAAGGTCTCTGAAACCTTGCTCCCCTATGTCCACCTAGGTTATGGGACACCTTTACCTTTTTTACCTTTAGAGCAGTCATATGTAAGACAATCATACAGTAAATAAAAGAATCAGTGGTACCATCTGAGAAAAACTGAAACTGAAACCGCTTTTATGTTTTCAGGTTGTTGGAGGAATGACATGGTGCATCACAACCTGCAACTTTGATGTAGACGTGGATTTGCTTTTCCAGGAAAATTCCACCATTGGCCAGAAAATGTAAACTGTCGTGCACGTGCATGTGTGTGTGTGTGTGTGTGTGTGTGTGTGTGTGTGTGTGTGTGTGTGTGTGGTGTGTGTGTGTGTGTGTGTGTGAGAGAGAGAGAGAGAGAGAGAGAGTGTGGTGGAGTGTGTGTGTGTGTGTGTGCGCACGCGTGTGCATGTGTACGTGCATGCATGCATGTTACCTAATATCTTATGATAAGCCCTGTGGGTGATTAATGTTAAATGACAATAATTATATGTCACTATGTCTAAAATTTTGCATATTGTATATTTGTAACCAGGCTCTTGTGTTAAAACATGTTTGTTCTGTGTGTGAGCTGTACATTGATAGATATAATACCTCTCTGCTTGGTGTGTGTGTGTGTGTGTGTGTGTGTGTGCGCGCACGCATGCATGCATGCATGCTTGTAAAGATCCATGAGCATGCCATTTAATAGCTACATATTTTTAACTCATTGATCTTGTTTAAAGTTGACAATATCTTTGTGATTTTTGATATGTGTGTTATGTTATATCCTTACAGGATCACAAAGTTCTTTTTGAGAAAATAAGACATGTTTGAATTTGAACTTGAAATTCATTACCCCTCCCCCCCCCCCCTCCCCCCAACACAAAAATTCATTTAATGATTTTTTTCCCCTCGAACACTTTGTGTGCAGTGCTCTGACAGAGAAGATCGTGGCTGTTCTCCCCAGGATGAAGTGCCCACACCGCATAGAGCCTCACCAGATCCAGGGTCTGGACTTTCATTCACATTTACCCTGTAGTGCAGGTACTGCTTGTCAGTGTGGACTTCATTCACATTTACCCTGTAGTGCAGGTACTGACTGTGTCAGTGTGGACTTCATTCACATTTACCTGTAGTGCAGGTACTGACTGTGTCAGTGTGGACTCTTACATTCCTTAGTGCAGGTATGTGTCATGTGGATTCATTCACATTTACCCTGTAGTGCAGGTACTGACTGTGTCAATGTGGACTTCATTCACATTTACCTGTAGTGCAGGTACTGCCTGTGTCAGTGTGGACTTCATTCACATTTACCCTGTAGTGCAGGTACTGACTGTGTCAATAGGAACTTATTCACATTTACCCTGTAGTGCAGGTATGACTGTGTCAATGGGACTTTATTCACATTTACCCTGTAGTGCAGGTACTGTGTCAATGTGGACTTCATTCACATTTACCCTGTAGTGAGTGCAGGTACTGTCATGTGATTATTCAATTTACCCTGTAGTGCAGTACTGACTGTGTCGTGTGGACTTCATTCACATTTACCTGTATGTATGCAGGTACTGACTGTGTCAGTGTGGACTTCATTCACATTTACCTGTAGTGCAGGTACTGACTGTGTCAGTGTGGACTTCATTCACATTTACCTGTAGTGTGCAGGTACTGACTTGGTCAGTGTGGACTTCATTCACATTTACCCTGTAGTGCAGGTACTGACTGTGTCAGTGTGGACTTCATTCACATTTACCCTGTAGTGCAGGTACTGACTGTGTCAGTGGTTATTGGGACTGTCATTACTCATTACTTACCCTGTAGTGCAGGTACTGCCTGTGTCAGTGTGGACTTCATTCACATTTACCCTGTAGTGCAGGTACTGACTGTGTGGTCACGTGTGGGACTGTGTCAATTGATTCATTTTACCCTGTAGTGCAGGTACTGTGTCATAATATGTGTGCACTTCTTATTCACATTTAACCTATAGTGCAGGGGACTGTGTCAGTAATACATTGTTTTGCACAGTCAAGTCAGTTTTGGCTTCATATTTTTTTCCTTGGCTAGAGCTCTGAGGTTCACCAATGGTGATATTTTTGCATATGTCACTGGTTTTTTTCCTTACCATTTAGGTAGCGCATTCGACTTCAGGGTAGGCTTTACATACTTTGCTATATCAGACAATAGCTAGCATGTCCTCATGAGGTTTTCTGTCGGCCGTATAGGATTGAAAGCTTTGTTTTGGTATTTTGTGTCTTGTGTTGTTGAAAGTGTCATCAGTCATGATGTTAGGATTACAAATGTGAAGAGAGTGCACATATTGGTGTATGCTTCATGTATTCAGTGTGTGTGTGTGTGTGTGTGTGTGTGTGTGTGTGTGTGTGTGTCTCTGTGTGTGTGTGTGTGTGTGATGAGAGTGAGAGATGAGAGAGAGAGAGAGAGGAGAGAGAGAGAGAGAGAGAGAGAGAGAGAGAGAGAGAGAGAATGTATGTATGTATGTTGTGTGTGTGTGTGTGTTGTGTGTATGTAAAAAGAGAGAGAGAGAGAGAGAGAGAGAGAGAGAGAGAGAGAGAGAGAGAGAGAGAGAGAGAGGAGAGTGTGTGTGTGTGTGTGTGTGTGTGTGTGTGTGTGTGTGTGTGTGTTGTGTGTGTTACATATGTGCATGTGCATGTGTGTATGATAAATCTGTTTCATTACTTATTCATATTTTTGTCAATCATAGTGGCTAGTGAAACGTGCCATTGAGACACGAGAAGAAATGGGGGATTTCATTCGAGCTTTCTCAGTGTCTCAGTTCAGCAGACACTATGCCACACCAGAGGTAAGTTTTTTTACTGAAAATGTTTACTGACATCCCCTTTCAGGTAACTGTTCACATTTAACTGTTTCTGTATGTGTATAATGTTGTTGCTGTTTCTTGCCTATTCCCCAGCTTAGCACACTAAGGGTCGTCCAGAATGTGCACTCTGATTTTCTCATTCCACCTGGCAGTCACTCTGAGATTGTAAATACATACTGGATAAAATTTTGTGACTTTTTTCAAGTAAAATGTAAAGGTAAAGGTGTCCCTACAACCTAGGCGGTTGTAGGGGATGCAAGGCATCATAGACTCGTTTCTCTAGGGGCCAGCATATTGAGGACGGCGACCCATCTCCTCTACCTAGCTGCTTTACCTTCCCTGACCCTAAAGAGGGCAGGTACCCATTTACAGCTTGGGTGAACTGGGGGGACTGCACTGAAGCAAGGTGCGAAAATGGTCACCCATCCAACTGGTAACCACGCTCGACGCTGCTTTATTTGACTTGGGGAAAGCGAGTGCTCTGACCACTGAGCTATCCCACCCCTGATAGGCAGCCACAGCCTTTCTCTCAGAGGATTTTGTCAAAGAGAGTGCAGGTTTTTGTACTAAGACTAGTAAGACCTTGTCATGGCTGAGGACAGAAAAGTCTGAATACAACACAATTAAACATATATTATATATTTTTTTTATATATTACCATGTTAACATAGACCTTGGCACTTTGCGTATATCATTAACTGACAGAGATTTTGGCCTGTACTGTAAACTTTTCCCTGTGTGTATTGAATGACAGTTTTGCTTTTGCCTGGCTGAGAAGCAAATCAGATACCTGATATTCGCTCACATATGTGCGCGCGCAGCCACACACACACCACGCACGCCAGCCACCACACACACCACACACACACACACACACACACACACACCACACACACACACACACACACAACACACACACACACACACACACACACACACACACACACACCACACACACACACACAGCACGCCCACACCACACACACACACACACCACACACACACACCACACACCACACACACACACACACACACACACACCCCACACACACCTAACACTACACACACCACACACACACACACACACACACACACACACACACACACAACACACACACACCACAACACACAACACACACACACACACACACACACACACACACACACACACACACACACACACACACACACACACACAACACACACACACACCACACACAACACACACACACACACATTTATTCTCAGACTCTCTGGACCCAACACCATTAACAAAACAATACACCCTCTTCAGTCAAAAGTACAGAGATAGACTTAATTTATCAACAAAGCAGTTAATTGGGTTATCATTGATACACTGACATCCAAACATTGTAGGAGTAGCCACAAAGTTCAGTTTTTGTGAGACTGCTAAAACCTCTACAGTATCAAACTATCAAAGATACCTCTAACAGTAAAGTACAAAACATGGTATACAAAAAAGAACAAACAAATATCACAGTTTGCACTCAGGGTACAAAACTGGATTCCTGTCAGCTAGGTTATCTCAGTGTAGCAAGAATAGGGTGGCGAGACACAGTTATCACGGGGGTGAGATAACTGAGAGGGTGTGATAACTGACTTTTGCCTTGTGTTGACGGGTACAGTCCGTCCATTTGGTGATAAAAGGGTGTGTTGATCTGAATCTGCCAGTGTCAAAGTGGGTGGGTGTGTGGGTACATCAGCTCACTTTTTGAATGGGGTGATGATGGTGTTGTTTTGGGGAGATTTCAGCAGCTGTGCTTTCTGATGTTCTGATTGGTTAAAAAATTAATGATAAAATAATAATAATAACAATAACAACAATAACAGTAACAACAACAATAACAACAACAACAGCAACAAAAACAACAACAACAACAATAATGATGATGATGATGATGATGATGAATAATATATATAATAATAATAATAATAATAATAATAATAATAATAATATAATAATAATAATAATATAATAATAAAAAAAAACAACAACAACAAAAAAACGTGGCACTGTCTTCTGTCAGTGCACTCATCCCTGGGAGAGCAGTCTGAATTTTCATGGAGAGAGTTTTTTTCGTGACTGAAAGTAGTATACAATATGAATTTTTAGAGAACTAGCATCATTCAACCCTCAACCATAGTTACTTAATCCTCCTCTTTCTTTTTGTTCTCCCACTCCCCCTTTCCTTTCTTTTTTTTTTTTTTTTTTTTTAAAAGGCATCGGTATTTGAAGTGAAAAGATGTGTTATAAATAGAAGTTATTGTGTTAACCATTTTAAAAAAAAAAGGAATTGAAGGAAGGGAACATTGATACACAGATTGCTTTACACACATATTCTTTCTTACATGTCTATATGTGTATGCTTATACCGTGTGTAGTATGTTCATTCAGACAGACAGGTGCATGTGCACACACACACACACACACACACACAAGACACCACACACACACACACACACACACACACACACACACCACACACACACAGGTATGCCGCACCTGGCCAACATATGTTTGCACATACACCACACACTCCCCCAACGCACACACATGCGATCTTATGTGCATGCATCCATGTATACATACCAAAGAAAGTCACTAACTCACAAAGGCAAAGTGAGTACATGTTGCCAAACAGACAAAAACCTGACATTAAAAAAATGAGTAAATGGATGAAATGAAGCCTGCATTGAAGAGTACAAAGCAATACCTCACAATGGTTCTCATCAGCTTTTGGCTTCAGCTGATTTTTTCTCCTACTATTTCCCCTCACTTTGTCAGCTAACTACATCAAGTGTAAACATTTGCATAAAGGAATAGTTTAACTATTATTTTTGTTATGAAATAGTTTAAAAAGATTTTAAAAAGGAACCAGCTAAGTAAGTTAAAAGATTGGTTATTATGTTAGTTTTATTGAGGAGAGCAAAATACAGCCTTATTTCATATTTAATTAGAAAGAAAATTTGGGTTTTTTTAAATTATTTTATTTTTATTTTATTTTAAATTGGGTTTTACTCTCTCTTGATTTGGGCATACTGAAAATGCCACACTAGCTTCTGCTAGTCAGCGGTGCCAGAGTCCTGACTGTCAGCAGCATGACACCAGTGATGCCATGTGTGTAAACCGTAAGATATAGCTGCTGGCTGGGAGAAACTGTGTCAAAATCTTCCGTAGATTTTCTTTTGTTCTATAGGCAAAGCCAGGATACAGTTGTGTTGGATGTTTGAGGGTGAAATGTGTTCTTATGTTCGGTTTTAGAAGAAAAAAAAATCATTAATAAGAACAAAGCAAAACCTATTTTGTTTTAAACTGTGGCTTTTTTCTTTATTGTACATATAAGATAGTTGTATGTTATACTGAGTTTGTTGTATTTTTTTCTGTGTTCATTATCGTACAAGGATGTATTCAATTTTTAAAAATCTCAATTTATGGTATTTTTCTGTGTTGTAGGACATTGCATTTGATGCAGTAAAACCCAAGGCTATTGCCACTGTGACAACTGTCAAGGTAAAACATGACTATTTTTTGCTGTGTTTGTTCAGGTCAAATTGTGTGTGTATGTGTGTGTGTGTTTTGTGTGTGTGTGTGTGTGTGTTGTGTGTGTGTGTGTGTGGTGTGGTGTGTGTGTGTGGTTGGTGTGTGTGTTGCTGTGTTGTGTGTGTTGTGTGTGTGTGTGTTGTTGTGTGTGTGTGGTGAGTGAGTGAAATATCTGTGCTTTTAAAAAAAAAAATTTCTTTTAGTTTTAGATATTTGGTTTAATCAGTATAATAGAAATTGACAATTGTATTGTGTAAAAAAATATTTTTGTAAGGTACTTTGAACAATTGTGACATTTTAAAGTTTTGAAATGCTTTTTTTTGTTGATGTTTCTTATTGTTAATCTTTTGTCTTCATTTTGTTCTGCTAGGTGTAATTGCTTTTGCCATGCATAATATCAACATATGAGGGAAACCTCTAGTAAATATATCATCTTGCAACATTACTGAGTTTAATGCTTAGATTTCTCTACATTCATTTCACAATAAAAGCTTTACATCAGCATATTTGTTATTGTATGTATTAAACAAAAAAAAAAAGCTGTAAAACTTACATGGTGTATACTTTT
>CM060317.1:22485075-22487575 GCA_030674155.1 Stramonita haemastoma
ATTTTTGATAGGGGATATCTATGTTTTGTTTTAGATGTTGCATCTGCATGTGTAGATGTATATATAAGAAAGTGCATTGTTGATAGGGATATATACTAGTAAGGTTATTTTGATAAATGAATATTTTTAGTTTGATGAATGCAAATTTTTATTTATGGCAGGCATTTGCATGAATGCCTAGTAAAATTGCATTCTTGTTTAGATTGAGGTGTGTGTCTGTCACATGCTTGTGTGTGTGTGTGTGGTGTGTGTGTGTTGTGTTGTGTGTGTGTGTGTGGTCGAGAGAGGAGAGGTGGAGGAGTGAGAGAGGAGAGAGAGTGTGTGTGTGTGTGTGTGTGTGTGTGTGTGTGTGTGTGTGTGTGTAGTGTGTGTGTAGTGTGTGTGTGTGAATGAATGTGTGCGTGCTTATTTATGAAATGCATGTTGAAATAGGGAAGAGTGTAGCAGTGCTTTGTTGGTATATTATGTCAGTTGAAATACATATGATACGCAGATGCATGATTTGATAGATTATTATGAAACCATCAGAGTGCTCAATCCAGACTAGTTTTTAATTGTCATAGAAAGAAATAAAAAGGAAAAAAAAAAGATAGCAATAAAAATGTGCCGTGTCATGTTTGATTTTCTTTTGTTGAATTTTCAGTCCTGAATTTTTTTTTACCAACTTATTTGTGTTTTGTGGCCTTAAGGCTATTTATGTGGAATTAAGTTGGGGAGAGGGGAGAAGGTTATAGATATCTGTCTTCCAATTTATCTCCTAAATTTTTCCTGACATTTTATGTCTGATGGGAAATACTTTACAGTCACAGGTCAATATAAATTATGTTTGTTTTTTAAAAGAACCGATCAACATAGACATTTCCAGCAACAAAACTTTCTGAATAATGAAATTTGTCTGCTTGGAGCTTGATTGTATTTTTTGTTGGTTGTTCAGCATATGTGTCTTTTTTAAGAATGAAAATGTATTAAAAAGTTGACACACAAAATCCCCCCCCCTTCCAAAAAATCAAGTGCGTGTGGGAAATCTAGACTGTTAATAGACAGTAAATATAGCTTGGTCAGACAGATGTATTTTCCAATCCAAAAAAAAAGATGCACGTAAGCTTTTCTTTAATGTAATGTAGAGGCACATATTATTTAATCACCCCCCACCTAAAAGTTTATGAAGTTTTACTGATAAAACTATTTATCAAGAAATATGTTAACGAGATCGTTTACTGTTGCACACGTTATGTTTGCACATCTGCATGCTTGTGCAAATAATTTGTGTCTGCATTGACATCGGTGTTTTTGTTTTCTTTTTGACCTGCGTACCACCTGCACGTTTATTGTGATTTTGTGCTGTGCTTGGCAACCCTCCTAGGGCAAGCTAACGGCCACTGCCGTGGGATCCATCGTGGGTATGCAGTCTCAGGAAATCCAGCAAATTGCCTCAGAGTATGCGGAGAAAGTGAGTGCTCGTTCGAAGGCCCTGTGTTGCCCTGATCTGTTTGTGTCTGTGTGTGTGTGTGTGTGTGTTTCTTGCTGATGCTGTGCAGTGCTGTGGCTTGTGTGTTTGTCTCTTTTGGCGTTAGTTTTCTGTTTGTTTGTTTGTTTGTTTTGTTTTGTTTTGTTTTCTGGACCCCCTTAAATGCATGTAAGTCTTTTGTGTATGTGTGTTTGTGTGTGCATGTGCTGTGATTTTGTTTCCGGTTTCAGCTTTTGGATTTTGTCTGTTTTTTTTTTCAAAGTGGAAGTGATGAAGTATATGTGTGAAAAATTAATGCATTTTGTGTGCAAGTTTTAGATTTTTACAGTTGACATTTAAATTTATATTTGAATGTTTGTTTGTTGTTGTTGTTTTTTAATTACTGGGTAAAATATGTTTTGTTGAAAAATGAACTTAAATTCATTACTTAAAAATATGTTTTTGAATTTGAGATAAAATTGAAAATGAAAACTGACTGAGGTTATTCCAGAATTTGTGTTTGTTATTTGCACTTAAATCTTGGCCAAAGAAGGTGAGTTCATGAGTGTGCGTTTGTGTGATCAGGTGTGTTTATCAACCATGCAGTGTGATTTGTTTTTAGCATGGTACTGAGTAGCAGTCTGGTATGAAATTTGAAGTGCTGATGGCAAATTCACACTAAATTAACACTACAATAATGGATTTTCTATGAAACACAAAGTGAAAAATTTACAAGTTAAGGCTAGAGAACTTTCCAGTCTTCTGATTTAATCATAATGCAAAAATCACATCTGTGTGTATTTAGACATAGAGACCCTGCATGCACATAAAAGAATTTAATCCAGCATTTGACAGTGAATAACAGAAATGTGAACTCACCAAGCTTCACCATCCAAACAGATGGTATACAGCTACCTGAATGGAAGGAAGGAAGACTGTTGTGCATATAAAACTGCTGGATCTGTGTGCTGTGTAATTGCTGGAGTCTGTTGTCTGAAACAAAAAGTAAAAAAGACTTGTCAAGTTGTCTTCATGTGTCTGTCAGTGTCTAGG
>CM060317.1:22492575-22507575 GCA_030674155.1 Stramonita haemastoma
ATCCATATGAACAGTTTTTTTCAGAGAAGAATCGCAATTTTAAGACATGATTGGTTTAAAACTTTTTTTTTTAAATACTACATACAGATTGACATTTTCAGGTACAACAGCGGAGTGCTGCCATTGATGAAGAGATGGAGAAACTCACTGCTATGGAAACTGAGGAGAACCAAAGGTAATTTTGTCGTCTGCTAAAGAAAGAGTTTAGGGCTCTTTAGGTACAAGTGGAGAGTTGTCCCAGATAAATTTCAGTAGAGAAATGTTACTTTAATGGGCAAACAAATACACAGAGAGGAGTAAGAAAAAAATATGATGTTGGGATGTTAATATGATCTCTGGCAGAAAAACTTCGGTTGTGCCCCACTGTGGTGGCAGGCTTTCCTCTTCGAGTTAAAGTTAAAGTCTGTCCCGAGCCTAAGGCTCATCAGGCCGGTGCTTATCCCGGTTTCTGTGGCGTTAAGCGACTGAGAGTCATAGACTCCCCCCAGGATAGGACGCCAGTCTATCGCAGGGTTAACCCCCAACACAAGGTTGGTACCCCTTTTACACCTGGGTGGGGTGAGAAAATAGCCGTAAAGTGCCTTTTCCAAGGGCACAACGCCATAGCCGAAAGCTGGGATCAAACCCGCAACTTTTAGATTACGAGTCCAACGCCCTAACCACTAGACTACAGCGGCGGCTTTTCCTCTTTGAGAGTAGTCCTAATTTTATGCTGAAACAAAGCAATACAACACAGCCCAGATCCATTCACAACACTACACTGCACCACACCACACCACACCACACCACACCACACCACACCACACCACACCACACCACACCACACCATACCACACCACACCACACCACACCACACCACACCACACCACACCACACCACACCACACTACAACACTTCACAATACTTACAACACAGCACATTACAACACAAAACAATGTGTATATATACATGCAAGTTTTTCATCACCCCAGCAGATTTTCACATGATATTTCATCCAGTCATAAGTCTTACTATCATACACAATCTTTCTTACAATATGAATACAGTATCTGCATGTATATAAGCATTTTCAATCCATTTCATTGTTAAAAAGCTTTTGTTCTGTTGTTTTATACAAAGGTTGTGCTTCTTTTTCAGTATCCTGTCTTCTCTTCGATCCTTGGTGGCTTTGAATGAAAACCTGAAGAAACAAGAGCAAGAATTCAAAGCACACTGCAAGGTATGTCTTTTTTCCCTTCCGTTTCTTCTGAAGATAAAGTGTGGTGTGTGTGTGTGTGTGTGTGTGTGTGTGTGTGTGTGTGTGTGTGTGTGTGTGTGTGTGTAATGTTTTCAGTTTAATGAAGATATCATGCACACACAGTGTGTGTGTGTGTTGTGTGTGTGTGTGTGTGTGTGTGTGTGTGTGTGTGTGTGTGTGGTGTGTGTGTGTGCATGCGCGCGTGTATGTGCGTGTGTTTAGAAGGAAACCGAAAAGAAGAGACTAGTGCTGGATTTGATTTGGACTTTTTTGGTTTCTGTATCAGTTTTAAGCAGGAAAAAGAGAGATTCAGGCTTCATATAATAAGAATGAAGGACTGACAAGAAAGGAAACAATGAATCATCCTACTCTTTAGCACCATGTATTCAGAAATTTTTTTTGTGTTTTGTGAGTGTTGAGCTCAAAATCATCTCATCAAAGAGAGAGAGAGAAAAAAAGCAGTATGATATGTTGTTACTGTTCAGTATTCCCCAGCTTGACACCCTGGGGGGCACCCAGAATATGCACTCTGTCTTGCTCATAGCACCTGGGAATCACTGTGAGACCATGAGTACACTTCGGGTGAAAAAAATCGTGCATGTGGCTGGTGGTTTTTTTTTTAGTATCTGGGCATACTGACAACCATACTCTATGGTGCTGGTGGATTTATGTTTCTCTAATCATGAAAATGCCAGTTGTTGTTCTTTGAGCTTGTTGTGGATGAAGACAGTCTCAACATCACATTTCAAAGCATAACAACATTTTAGATAGGTGTCGTCACTTTGGTTACTAATGTATCCGACACGAATACACCCAGCATTCACATTATTATTATGCATACGGGAAATGGAAAGATTGGCCTCCACCCACAGTGTACTGTCATCCCCACTTTCAACTCCTACTCTAGTGATTAATTATCAGTCCAGTCGGCATCACACCCAGGATGGGCACAGTGTCCTAAATTATAGAGGATGCTGACACACATGTGGACTAGGAAAATCGGAAGGACTGGCGCTATAAATTTAGCACTCTTCCCCTAGCCTTACTGAGAGGAGTGGATTGTGCACTCTGACAGGTTCAAGTTGCCTGCGGACGACATTGCCTGAAAACTTGTTACAGTGTTGTTTTACCAGCAGCGTGATGTCCCAATGCGTGTGTTTCAGGATGAAATGGCGCGGCTGAAGGGCAACATTGAAAACCTTCAGAAGGAGACTGGAGAACTGGACAGTGAGGATAAGGTAGGACAGGCTGGATTGGACACTGTTGGTTGTGTGTGTGGGTGGGGTGTGTGGTGGTGGTGGTGTGTTAAAGTGGGTGTGTGTGTGTGTGTTGTGTGTGTGTGTGTGTGTGTGTTTGTGTGTGTGTGGGGTGTGTGTTATGGTGTGTGTGTGTGTGTGTGTGTGTGAGTGTGTGTGTGTGTTGTGTTTGTGAGTGTTGCGTCGTACGTGCGTGCAGTGCATGCGGTGCGTGACGTGCTGGTGTGGTGTGTGCACACTGTGTATTTGTGTACTGTTATGATTTGTGGCAAAATGTACGCATGTGTGCATGTGTGTGTTGTGTCTGTGTGTTGACAAGGAGGAGTGGGGCAGCAAGGGATGAGTGATGCACCAAGAGACAAAGACAAGGTAGCTAGTATAGTGTGATGAACATTCTGCATTGGTATAATCATGTGCATTGGAATGTGAATGCTAGGTATTGTGGTGGACGAAAGAAAGATGCATGTATCGTTATGAAGGAAAGATACTTGTAACATTCATGTTGATTTTATTCATTTGATATCATTTTATCTTTGCAGGAGAGAGCAGATTTGATCGGCGCCAGTACGATGCTGACAAAGAGAAACTGCACAAGATTCGGCTGCTGTTGGTAAGAATCATTCTTCTGTCTGAAATGATAACTGAAGAAGAGATAGGACAAGGAGGAGGATGTTCAGGTGATTTAGAAAAGAGAGAACTTTTTTGAAAGCAAGTTGGTATCACAGAGGAAAACGTTAGAGTGAGTAAATTGAGTATGTTGACGGTGAGCACTGTGTGAATGAGATCAAAAGGTTAGCAGAAGGAGAATAAACAAAGCTATGCTACAATCTTTTGATGTTTCCTTTCACCTAATAGTGGTAGGGTGGACTAAACAAAGATTACCACTTATCAGGTTGGATTCTATCACATCGTAGCTGATTACAGGAATTTCTGAAAAATCTGATCTGAAAAAAACACACAAAAACCAAAAGCTCTAACGGTGTATGAAACCAATCCCAGGCGAGGAAGAACCGCGAGATCGCGGGGCTGCAGCGGAAGATCGAGAGGTGCCATCACGGGCGGAGCTGAGTCAGTACCAGCGTCGCTTTGTGGAGCTGTACAACCAGGTGTCCTCCACCCACCGGGAAACCAAGCAGTTCTACACCCTCTACAACACCCTGGATGACACCAAGCTCTACCTCAACAAGGAGGTACTTTGACTACTGGGGGGGCTTGTTGGCTCCTCTCCCTCTCCTCTTCTCTCCTCTCTCCTGCTCCTCTGCTCTCTCTTTGCTCTGCTCTGCTTCTTCTCTCTCCTCTCCTCTTCTATTTTGTCTCTCCTTTGTTCATCCCGTCTCTGCTGCTTGCTTCCTCTGTCCCCCTCTGCTTTTCTGAGCTTTCTCCTCTCCTCTCCTCTCATCTCCACTTCTCTTCTGCTTTTCTTCCTCTCTTCACCCTTTTTTTTTGTTAACCTTCGTTTGTTTTTTGTGTTTTACAAAAGAGTTTCTCCTTCCCCTTTCTCTTCTTCTCTCTCTTCTCTTCTCTCCTCCTCTCCCTCTCCTCTCCTCTCTCCTCTCCTCTCCTCTCTCCTCTCCTCTCCTCTCTTCTTCCCTGCCTACTGCTTTTTTTAATCTCTCTCCTCTCCTCTCCTCTCCTCTCCTCTCCTCTCCTCTCTCTCTCCTCTCCTTCTCCTCCTCCTCTCCTTCTCCTCTTCTTCTCTTCTCCTCTCCTCTCCTATCTGTTTTCTTCCCTGTGTTACACCCTTATTTTACATCAATCTGTTTGTGTTTAAAAAGAGTTCTCTCTTCTGTCCTCTCTCTGTGTTTCTGTATTTTGTGGGATGGGTATTTCTGTTTTTT
Organism: Stramonita haemastoma; assembly: GCA_030674155.1. Classification (NCBI taxonomy): domain Eukaryota; kingdom Metazoa; phylum Mollusca; class Gastropoda; order Neogastropoda; family Muricidae; genus Stramonita; species Stramonita haemastoma. The sequence continues at coordinate 22,496,907 of CM060317.1, forward strand.
TTTCCTGTGTTCTTAACTCTGCTGGATGTCTGCCCACTGACCTCAGCTTACTACACTTGCCTGCTTCAGAACAGCTGATTTTTTGTACAGTGGCATGCTGGGTATGTTTGGCTTTCCATAACCCACCAGTCGACTGACATGAATTATGGGATCTATTACGTTGGACTGTATATTTTCATTCTCTTGCATGGTTGACCTGTTTACCTTCATGACTGGCAAAAACGGTCGCATAACGCAAAATCTCACTATTGGAGAACTCAGAGCTCTAGCTGAGGGACGAGAAAAGAAAAAGTTGACACATACATATTGATAAAACTTTACATGCTTATGCAAGTACTAATGCATTGTTTTTGTACACTACATATGCATATTTTTGTAAATGTGCACACTTGTGTATTTGTACTTACACACACACACACAACACACACACACACACACACACACACACACACACACACACACACACACACACACACACACACACACACTCACACGAGTGTGCACATCATCACTCTCTCTTTTATATGGGGGGAGGGGGGGGGGGAGTTGTTATGATAACTGTACTTACATGCCTGATGTGTGTGTTGAAAATTCTTGTTTTCATTTACATCATTTTATTATGTACAGGTGAACCTGCTGAATTCTATCCACGACAACTTTAAACAGTAAGCTGGTTTTTTTGATTTTTTTCACTTATGCTAATGAAAGTCACCACAGTTTCTGCTCTTCCTGTGCTTATAAAATGGTCAAAACAGGGAAAATACAGTCTTTGTAACAATGTGAAAGCACTTGAAGAGCGTAACTCTTTAAATTAATTGTTTGATGGAAGTATGTAAGTGTGGGGGTGGGATAGCTCAGTGGTCAGAGCGCTTGCTTTCCCCCAGTCAAGTTAAGCAGCGTCAAGCGTGGTTACCAGTTGGATGGGTGACCGTTTGCATGCCTTGGCTTCAGTACAGTCCCCCCCAGTTTACCCAGCTGTAAATGGGTACCTGCCCTCTTTAGGGTCAGGGAAGGTAAAGCAGCGAGGTAGAGGAGATGGGTGCGCGCCCTCAATATGCTGGCCCCTAGAGAAGCTGAGATCTCTGATGCCTCGCTCCCCTACGAATGTCTAGGTTATGGGACACCTTTGCCTTTTTTATCCATTGATCTATGTTTGAATATGGCTGTATCATATAACATAAAAGTGGAGGGTCTGTTTTTATCCTTCCTTCAGAGTTATGTGCATATGTGTGCTCGTGCATGTGTGTACACTGGAATTTGCTAAAACTATTAATTGTTATTGGTTGCTTGTGTGTTGTATAGGTCGAATGTAAGCGCTTTGATTTGTTTTTGCAAGATAAAGCGCTATGTAAATTCCATGTATTATTATTATTATTATTATTATTATTAATTATTATATATTATTATTATTATTATTATTATTATTCATGTATGTACCAAGAGTTCAAAAGAAGTAGCACACCCATCCAGAAAGCAAAAGATCTTCAGGTTGAATCTTTACTCAAAACTGGACTTTATTGTAAACTGCTTGACCATAATTATGTGGTGGTGGCCTTAATGCTAGTCTTGTTAGTGACACCAAACTGTCCTGTTACATAAAATGGGATATGTAAAAAGTCACAGAAGAAATTAACCTTTTCTGTCTTTGGAAGAGGTTGTATTCTGTATTACATGGAATCTGTAGCAGGCATCCCCAATTACTTTTAAAACAAAAAAAAACCCATGCTTAGTAACTTTTTCATTTTTCCTACAGTATATAATTGATTGTCACTATATTGTCACTATATTGTCACTATATTGTCACTATATTGTCACTATATTGACTCCTCTAAAGTTGGAGTATGGCTGCCTATGCGGCGAGCGAGGTACATGAAAAGAGATCATATACACAAACGAGTCATCCAGTATGTGTACTCGCGGTTCTTACAGTGATTCCCAAGTGGGATGAGTGAGTGAGTGAAGAGTGCTGCATATTCTGGTGACATCCAGGTTGTTAACTTGGGGAATGCGCTACAGCAACAACAGTAACGAAACAACAAAAAAACTACAACAGCAGCAGCAACAACAACAACAACCAAACAACAACAACAACAACAACAACAACAACAACAACAACAACAACAACAACAACAACAACAGCAGCAGGAGCAGCAGCAACAAGAAGTATGATTGACAGTGGAGGGGGGTGGAGAATGAGCAAGAATTGACAGTGTTTTTTCCTTCTGTGCAGAGCAATGTCGTCTCAGGCAAACAAGGATCAGTTTCTGAAGCAGTTTGAGCAGATCATTGAGGGCATCAAGCAAAACAGAGCCAGGGTATGTGTGTCATCTTTTTTTCTGTTTCATATTTGTGTGTGTGTGTGTGTGTGTGTGTGTGTGTGTGTGTGTGTGTGTGTGTGTGTGTGTGTGTGAGTGTGTATGTGTGTGTGTTGTGTGTGTGTGTGTGTGTGAGTGTGTATGTGTGTTGTGTGCGTGTGCTTACCTGTGTGGTGAGGTTCTTGAAGAGTGTAATACACGCAAATGTCTTATTCATTCTGTGCTTACAGTGGGATGAGTGAGTCAGGGTACATATTCTGGGTGGAAAATTTTTATCTCGTTTGGTGCTTACCATGGATGAGTGAGTCAGGGTACATATTCTGGTGGAAAATTTTTTATCTAGTGTGGGATTACTGTGGGATGAGTGAGTCCGGGTACATATTCTGGGTGGAAACTATTTATCCAGTATGTCCTTACAACGGATGAAGCGGAATGACATATGACATATTCTGGGTGCAAACTATTATCTAGTGTGGTGCTTACCATGGAATGAATGATTCAGGGAACATATTCTGGGTGGAAACTATTTATCCAGTATGTCCTTTTAACGGGATGAAGCGGGATGACATATGACATTCTGGGTGGAAACTATATATCTAGTGTGGTGCTTACAGCAGGATGGGTGAGTCGAGGTACATATTCTGGGTGAAACTTTTTATCCAGTGTGGTGCTTTACCATGGGATGAGTGAGTCCGGGTACATATTCTGGGTGGATACTTTTTATCCAGTGTGGTGCTTTACCATGGATGAGTGAGTCCGGGTACATATTCTGGTGGAAACTATTTATCCAGTATGTCCTTACAACGGGATGAAGTGAGATGACATATGACATATTCTGGGTGGAAACTATATATCTAGTGTGGTGCTTACAGCGGGATGAGTGAGTCAGGGTACAGATTCTAGGTAACCCGCAAGGTATTTAGCCAGGAAACGCTGACCACCAGCACTACAGAATTCTGTGCCTGACTGTGTTGTGTGACAGGTGGAGAAGAAACGCCAGGAGGAGAAAATGAGGAGGGACCAGATGAGTGACCAGTACCTGGACCTGATAGAGAAACAACGCCTCTACTTCAAAACCGTCAAAGACTTCAAAGAGGAGTGTCGGAAGAATGAGATCCTTCTGACCAAACTGGGCTCAGGCTAGTTCTTATCGGCTTCATCTGGCGAAAAATGGGAAAACACCAAGTTGTTTGTGTGATCTGGCAAAAATGGGAAACACCACATTGTTTGTGTGATCTGGTAAGAAATGGGAAACACTGAGTTGTTTGTGTGATGTGGCAAGAATGGGAAACACCAAGTTGTTTGTGTGATCAGGCAAGAAATGGGAAACACCAAGTTGTTTGTGTGATCTGGTAAAAAATGGGAAACGCCAAGTTGTTTGTGTGATATGAATTTCCCGGAGATTCCACTGTTTGAATGAGTTGGTTTTTTTTTTTTTTGAGACAGTGATAGAAATGGATGAAAATTGACTGAATAAATGAATGTAATTATTGAAACATGTATTTCTGTGAAAGAAGTAAGTCTCTGGAAAGTGTGTTTCTGTGAAAAAGTAACAACTGAATAAATGAATGTAATTATTGAAAAGTGTATTTCTGTGGAAAAAGTAAGTCTCTGGAAAGTATGTTTCTGTGAAAAAGTAAGTCAGATAGGTGCATGCATGTCTTAAGTAAGTGGAAAGTATGTTTCTGTGAAAAAGTAAGTCAGATAGGTGCATGCATGTCTTAAGTAAGTGGAAAGTATGTTTCTGTGAAAAAGTAAGTCAGATAGGTGCATGCATGTCTTAAGTAATTGAACACGTAGTAAGTCTCTGGAAAGCGTATTTCAGTGAAAAAGTAAGTCAGATAGGTGCATGCATGTGTTAAGTAATTGAACACGTAGTTTTAAGGTGAATGTACATTTACTCTTTACTGTGTTTGTTGTTACTTTTCCCCATTCCCCTTGTTTTCTGTCATAGTTCACTCTGATATAAAGCTTTTTTCTTTTTTTTTTTTAGTAAAGTGTTATCTTGTGTGTCACTTGGCAAAAGAATGTACACCTAGCTGTGTTCTTGTTGTAATTTTTTTTTTTGTCATTGAACAAGACTGTGATTTTTGTTTTGAAAAATTGATGAAAAAATATTTCAGTGAACAGATTCATTTTTACCATGGTATAAAGATTTGTCATATGTGATGAATTTGTAATAACTGCATGTTGGTTTTGCACAGTTATAGAAAGTAAGTATATTTTTTTCAAATTATGACCTTCAAGATCCCAAACAGTGTACAGAATCTATCGCTTATCATTGTATGTTGATACTATTAATACACATGCTGTAAAAAAACAACAACGAACAAACACATAATGTAGTAGAGAAGTTTGCATGGATATAGAAACAGAGTTAACTGAACATTCCACTGAATGGAAATCAATGTGATTTGTTTAATGTTGGAGACACACTGCATAGGCACTGTATATGCAGCAGAAAAATACATGTGTACTGGCACCCACTCAGTGTGAATTAAATGTTCTGGCAATTGTAAAAGACTGATTGATGCTTTCTTTCGTTTGACGGTTTCTGAGCATGAGAAACTGGGTAGTATGGAAGGATGAATGAATCATCATGTTTGATAGCAACACTCATGATTTTTATTTTATTTTATTCTTTTATATCAAGGATAATGGAAGAAGCACTCTTGTGCTTTTTTTCATCCAGTCCCCATGTGTATACAGTTTTGTAAATCTTCTCATCTGTTCCCACTGGCACACAATGGCCTACTCTTACAAAAAGTGGAACAGGATTTAACATGTGCGCAAGATGTTCTGCGTGCGTTAGCACACAGGGCCTTGGTTTACAGTCTCATCCAAAAGACTTTTGGGGAGAGTAGAGTCAGCACTGATGTTAACTCCAGGGGAAAAATCCGCTCTTAACGGAAATCAAACCTGGGTCATCAAATTGCGAGTGCAATGTTCTGACCATTAGACTATCCCGTCCCACTTTTTGATTTTTGTTTCTTGGCTAGAGCTTCACCAATGGTGGGGAAGCGGCATTCTGACTTGTGTTTAAACACAATACCTGTGTGCATGCATGATTTAATTTTTGTCATCCTTTCCCACTGGCTAAAAATGGTCAAACTCTACCAAAAGGTGGGGATGGGTTTTAATGTGTGCACAAAATGTTCTGCATGTGTTTGCACACAGGACCTTGGTTTATAGTCTCATCTGAAGGAGTTTTGGGGGGGACTGGAGTCGGTATTGATGTTTACTCCAGAGTAAAATCCCCTTAATACAGGGGGCTCTGTGGTGGCTCAATACCAGGTCATCAGGTCATGAGTGTAACATTCTAACCACTAGGCTATCCCACCCCCCTTCCGCATGTATGATGCAAGTTGTAAGTGTACTCGGTTTAAACACAATGAATCACAATGAATGGTGTGGCTGTGATGACTGAGATGGTTGAATGTAACTGGATAGGAGTCATATTTTGATTTACCAGAACTAGATTGAAGTCATATTTTGATTTACCAGGGAGGTCTTTTTGTCTCAACTGGATCCTGTTGCAGATGTTTGTCACACAAACTCTGATGTCTGTGCACATACAGTTATGCACAGTCCTACATAATATAAACACTTGATATTTGTGACGCTCCACCACATAATGAGACGGAGTGCACATGAGGTCAATTTTTAGTTATTGACATGTTATTAATGTGCAATAAAGTGGCTATCAATTACAAAAAACAGATTGAAAAATCGGACAATTCTGTGCAACATTATTACAAATTGAAATGATAGACTGCAGGATGTGACAAAATGAGAAACGGGCAAGTTTATTTTAGTAACAGGTTGTCAGAATGAGTGCTTTGGTATTTTCAAAACACATTTAAAAGCAAAAGGAATAAAAATTATACCTTGATATTTCATTATAAGATAAATAAACAGATATAGTTTAATAATCAATCAAAATCACAAAATTGACAACTTGACCCCCACCTGCCTTTAAAGGCTCCTAGCGCAAAATTAGGTAATATGCTAAGTGACTCATTTCGTGGTGGAGCGCCACATTTACAAGTTCATGTACTCACACTCTAGCATGAATACACATAAAATGCACAAATGTATGCATGTGCACACACACACACACACACACACACACACACACACACACACACACACACACACACACACACACACTCACTCACACACACACAGACTCTCTCTCTCTCTCTCTCTCTCTCTTCCCCCTGTCATGGACATTCACTCTCCGAGCATATTTGTTCAGCTGCAGTCATAAAAAAATACAACAATCCAGCATAGAAATGCACACAGACATGTTCTCAGTACATATAGTTTTATTCATCTGGAGAAGATGTGAAACATCTTCAATGATGAGACAATAGTAATTCCATTAAAACCAGCCCTCAACAAAAGATAATTTCCAAGCGTGGAGAAAATATTGACGATGTTAGTAATGATTTAGTCTTTTTACATCTACAAAATGGAAAGTTGGGTTGGTGGAAAATGAAACCTACCAATTTTGCTTGGTCAGTTGGGAGGTTCCTCCCAGCTTTTTAAAAATTTTCAACTGTCATGGGTTCTTGTCATACAAAAACTAGAGATATGGTCTGAAATAACAATGACTGTGATGAAAAGTTCTGAGAAACAAGATAAAGGCATGTATTGCAATTTAAAAAAAAAAGTCTGATTTCTAATATAAGACCTGCAGCAGAAAAATATTTTCTATCATAAAGCTTACCTGTACCAAAAGAAAGAGGAAAAATAAACCAGAAAGGAAAACAGATTGACTTGACCAAAACAACTCCCACAAAACACCCTAAACCCCCCCCCACACATGTAATCATGACATGCATGTTCTATGAAGAGGGCAGAAAAAATATCACAACATGCTTGTTTTATTAAATAAATGACTGCACCCCCTCCCCCTTCCCTAACCCTGGCATGTTTGTTTATTCATAAAGGTAACAGAAAAGCAACTGTCATGGTGTGCTTGTTATTCATGTATCTATCTATTCTATGTAATTTTATTCTTTTGGTCTTCATCTATAGCTCTTGAGGTTCACCCCCTCAAGGAAAGAAGACCGGATAGGTAAACAATATGTACAGGGGTACAAATGGAAATTACACTCAAAGAAGGAAGTCCTCATATTGCTCCTACACTCACTATTTTAGTATTTAACTTGTACACCCGGCAGCAGAGGCAGAAGATGTGTGCCTTTGCTTTTGAAGAGGCAACAGCTGCTTCACTTTGTTCATTGCTTTAAGAAAGTGTCTCATACCCACTCTTCATCTGCATGTTATTGTAAATTATGGCACCTGTACAATGTAAAAAAGAAATCAGATATTCGTGGAGAAGGGAAGTAAGCCATCCTATTACACTTTTCGGGTTCTGTTCTTGAATTTCCTTTTTTTATTTTATTATTATTTTTTTAATGATTTACTTTTCAAATAGAAATTTCTTTCAGAGGGGTAGCCCTTTCTAAATTTCCATGGATTCACTTTTCAAGCAGGACTCTTACGTGGACTGTACTTTTATTTTTTGTTTTTGCTGTACTGTCAAAGAACGTGAAACATTCAACAAAAGGCACACATGGAGACAGACTATGTATGCAATGGCAGAAAACGAAATATGGAGCTATGTTTCAATAAAAGGACAAAGCGAAGGGACAGGACTTGAATCACAGCCATCCAATATGTATTTGTAGACGATCAATATTTACTGATGACTCACTACTTGCTCAGATACATGGCCAGGAATGTTGAAGATATTTACCTTCATTATGGATATCAACTCTAGAAGTTTGTTGTTGAGCCACAAAAAAGCAATTCAGCCATTGTGTGTATATATACCATATAAGTGTAATATCCATCCTCATACAAGCATTATGGCCATTAGGGGTATGTCTCAGACAAGTTTAACACCCACCCTCACAAAAGCATAATCATTGTGGGTATGTACCTTACAGGTCTGATATCCACCCTCACGCAAGCATTATGGCCGTTACGGGTGTGTCTCATACAAGTTTAACATCCACCCTCACAAAAGCATTATGGTCATTGTGGGTATGTACCTTGCAAGTCTGATATCCACCCTCACAAAAGCATTATGATCATTGCGGGTATGTTAACATCCACCCTCACAAAAGCATTATGATCATCGTGGGTATGTACCATTCAGGTCTAATACCCACCCACCAAAAGCATTTGACACTAGGGCAAAATACACTTACAGACAGGAAAATTACATTTTAAAAATGTGTGGCGCTGCTCTTGTGGCGACTTGCTCTCTTCAAGGAGAGCAGCCCAAAGTCCATGCAGAAAAGTCTGCCGTGACTGAAAATGGTATAAATACAGTACGGTACAGTGCAATACAATAAAACACAAATTAATACTTGGTATTAATTGAGGGAGTTGGTATCCATCAACGAAAACATTTTAGAAAAAGTTTGGAAAAGTTTTGGAATCCATCTTCCTCCTCCCTAAAAAAAAAGAGAGAGGGAAAAGCTTTTGGGTAATGATCCTCAAATATTAGATCCACCCATCAAAAAAAAAAAAGCTGACATTACAGGTATAATTACCCTAAATGTCCGCCCCCCCCCAAAAAAAAAAAAAAGAAAAAAGAAGAAAAACCAGAAAAGAGATGATAAATTATGCTCTTTTTTTGGCCAAACAAATTGCTCGGACAGTAAAGCGCATGGTGAATCAAAGCAATGCCATATGTTTGGATTCCACGGAGAATTTTTATTATTCTGTAGCTATTTTGCAGTCATAATTCTAAGACTCCGCACTGGGCACGACAGACTAAACCACCGTAATAATGTCCACAAAGCTGAAACTTGCTCCTTCTCCTCTGCGTGCCTGTAGTAAAGAAAACCAGACAGGTGAGCACATCCTTCAGAGGTGTAGGCCTACGCTAGTCAGCGATGCTGAGGAAAAAAGTGTGGCTGACAGAGATAACCTTACAGACCAAGCTGTACGGCCCACGAGAGGAGCTGGAAAGGACATGCCATTATCTTTCCCAGACACATCTGATAGTGTAAAGCGAACGAGAGAAGAAGAAGCTAATTTGCAATGCTTTCGTATTCCATTCAGCTTGTCTGTCTACTGGCCTAACTCTTTGTAGTTGGTATTATTGTTATCATTTTCTTAATGATCCATTTGGTTGTGTTGAGCAGACATGTGGGCCTCTTTCTTTTGAACGTTGTCTGGGTGCTTGGTTACATAGTATTGCAGGAAGGCTCTTGTGGATTTGACGCCTCGCTGTAAAGGACAACAAATAAACTGGTCAGTAATGCGCTTCTTCTTCATAATATCACTATCAACATTCAATACTATGATCATTCTATTCCCCACCCCCTTCCCTAAGAAAAAGGAAAAAATAAAAAGAATCGAAAAAAGAAAGTATTGTCCGGTTCAGGTATAAATTATATGCGTTTTTGATATAAAACACGATATACTTGTGTGTAAGATTTGTAGATTCATGTACATGAATTTATTCATATGTGCGCACGCATACACACAAACGCACAGACGCACAGACGCACAGACAGACAGACAGACAGACAGACAGACAGACACACATACACACACACACACACACACACACACACACACACACACACACACACACACACACACACACACACACACACACACACACACAGGTCGTAAAAGTCCCCACCATCAAATCACTACAGACGCAGCTGCCAAGATTCTAACCCACAACTTCATAGACCCAAGGTCAAATCTCAGTCTACTAAGCCACATAACACTGTCCATCAAGACATCGCTAAAGAACTGACGAGGGAGAAGAAGAAGAACAAGAAAAAAAAGAAAAAGAAAAGACGCGCGCACGCACGCACGCACGCATGCACGCACGCACGCACGCACGCTCGCACATTATCCGATTGAAAATAATGATATATTTTTGAAACAATTAGGATGTTCTATGTGTTTTTTTTCTTCTTCTTTTTTTATATTATAACTTTATTGGTAGTATGTCTCCCCCCCCCCCCTCCCTCCAATAAGGATGCTGGTTTAAAAAAAAAATCCCCTTTTATCCAAATGTATGATTTATATTACATGTACAATTTTTGATAGATAGTGGTGGATTGATGTTTTCGGTTGTTTATTTCATTTGTTCTCTTGTTTGCTCCTTATCTACTAACGCTTTTCTTTTTTTCCATAATCAAAACTTTTTATTGTGACTTCTGATTTTTGTCTTCTGAAAGAGTGCATTTTATTACCTTATCATGTATAGTGTCCTTTATTCTTGTGTGTTGTTTGGTACTGCGTAAAGTCTTATTGTTTAGTATATTTTTAACTTGATGTATCCCTGAAAAGGGCGGGGACTGGATGTA
>CM060317.1:22512575-22520075 GCA_030674155.1 Stramonita haemastoma
CAGGGAAGGTAAAGCAGCGAGGGAGAGGAGATGGGCGCCACCTTCAATATGCTGGCCCCTAGAGAAGCTGAGGTCTCTGATGCCTCGCTCCCTTTCGACCGCCTAGGTTATGGAACACCTGTACCTTTACTATAAGACTCTAGTGTAGGTCTGGACTGATGCTAGGTATGTGAGGCACACCCTCACTCACTCACTCAGTCCCATGTCCCAAAGGACGTAGGGGGACATGAGAGAAGACGCAACGGAGATCTTTTTCCATGCTTCACGATCCTGTGTGGCTAGTAGGAGGTGTTGCAGGGGTTGGGCAGTCCAGTCTTTGATGTTGTCAACCCATGATTTCTTTTGGCGGCCTCTTCTTCTTTTGCCCTCGACTGTTCCTTGCAAGATGGTTTTTGCTAGGGTGTTGTGTCTTGTGGTGTGACCAAACCACATCAGCTTTCTCCTCTTTATGGTGGAGAGCAAAGGCTCTTGGGGGCCCACACGCTTTTTGATTTCCTCTTTCACATAGTTATTGGTCTTGTGTTCTTTGTATGATATTTTGAGGAGTCTTCTGTGGCACTTGTTGTCGAATGCTTGGATTCTTCTCTCTAACTCTGCTGTCAGAGTCCATGATTCACAGCCATATAGGAGGATAGATATTACGAAGGATTTGTAGAGGTGGTATTTGGTGCAGAAGCTGATGTTGTTGCTTCTGATGATCCTCTGGAGTCTGACTAGAGCAGATGTTGCTGTTGCAATGCGAGCTTTCACCTCATTGTTTGATGTGCCATCTTTTGTTAGGATGGAGCCTAAGTATTTGAATTGGCTCACCTCTTCCAATATTTCTCCATTCATCTTTATTTCTGTGCTGTCATTACTCGCGCTGTTGACCATGATCTTCGATTTCTCTGTACTGACCTCCATGCCGTATGCGCTCGCTCGGTCTGTTAGGCTGTCTGTGAGGATTTGCAGTTCTTGTTTGCTGCTGCCCATGAGGTCAATGTCATCTGCAAATCTGAGGTTGCAAAGGGGTCTTCCACCAATGGAGATGGAAGTGTGGTGGTTTTGCAGTGTCTCTGTCATGATGTTTTCGAGGAAGAGGTTGAAGAGTACAGGTGAGAGAAGGCAGCCCTGGCGGACTCCAACCGTGGTCTTGAAGAACTCGCCCACGTGGTTGTTCATGAAAACTGCACTTCTTGCATTCTCGTACAGAGCCTTGATGACTTCAATTAGGCAGTTGTCAATGTTGAAGTGCCTGAGTACTTGCCAGAGGCCGTCATGCCATACCCTGTCAAAGGCCTTTTTGAAGTCTATAAAATTGTGGTACAAGTCTTTTTGGTGTTGGAGATGCTTCTCTATCAGAATTCTCAGGTTGAAAATTTGTTCCATTGTGCTGCGTTTTGGTCTAAAGCCCGCTTGTTCTTCTGCCAGGAGTTTTTCTGCTTGGTTTTTCAGTCTGTTGAGGACTACCTGCAGCATGATCTTGCTAGGATGGCTTATGAGACTGATGGTTCTGTAGTTCTGGCATTGCTTGAGGTTTCCTTTCTTTGGCAGGGGTATTACAAGAGACTGTGTCCATTCTTTTGGCCATTCTTTGGTGTCGTGGATCTTCTGACAAAGATCTGTGAATCGCCTTGCTGTTTCATTTCCTCCATTTTTTATGAGTTCAGCTGGGATGTTATCGATTCCAGGGGACTTCCCCTTCTTCAATTGCTTAATAGCTGTGTCTACTTCACACCTTAGTATTGGTGGGTCTTTATCTTGGTGTTCAGGGGGTTTGTTGGAAACTATGTTGGTATCTGGGCGTAGTGGGTAGTTATACAATCCCTCACAGTATTCTGTCCAGCGCTGGAGGATGGCATTGTTTTCCGTTAAAGGATTTCCTTCTTTGTCTTCAATAACAGAGGCTTTAGGCTGTGTGGTTTTCGTTAGTGCTTTCAGAGTGTTGTAAGCTGTTTTGCTGTTTCCCTTGGCCATTCCATCTTCGATGTTGTTGCATTGTTCTTCTATCCACGCTTCTTTGGCTTCTCTCATCTTTTTCCTCACTTCTCTGTGGCTATCCATGTACTTGTTGTTGGCTTCTTGACTTGTGAACTTTTGCTTCTTAAGTTCTCTTCTTTTGTCGCAGAGGTCAAGAACCTCATTTGTCACCCAGGGTTGTTTCTTTGTTCTGCTTCTGCCTAATGTTTCTTCTGCTGCTGTCGTTAGCACTTCTTTGATGTTGTTGGCTAATGTGTTCACATCATTGTCAATGGCTGTGAGTGCGGCGAACTTTCCTCCAATGTTGGCTTGGAAGATCTCAACCACTGTTGGGTCTTTGAGTTTTTCCAGGTCGAATCTTATGCGTGGGCTTTTTGGCTGTTGTTTTGCTTTCAGTTTCAGCCTGATGGTGGTAAGTACAAGGTCGTGGTCACTGCCAATGTCAGCTCCTGGGAATGTTCTTGTATTTGCCTTGTTTATGCTGGATTTGAATCTTTGGGGTGACAGAATGTAGTCAATTTGATTATGAATCAGACCATTTGGTGAGTGCCAGGTTGATGTTCTAGATGGCTTGTGAGGGTGGAGTGTGTTAGCCAGAGTTAGTTTGTGCTTCTTTGCGAATTCCAGCAGCCGCTGTCCTCTGTCATTTGTTTCTCCCAGTCCAAAGCGTCCTGTGGTTCCTGCCCAGGTGTCATAGGCATCAGGTCCCACCTTAGCATTCCAATCGCCTTCCACAATAAGGATGTCTTTTTTGGGCGTTTTGGAGATGACGTTTTCAAGTTCTTCATAGAATTCTTCTATCTGGTCATCATCGTAGTCAGATGTTGGAGCATACACTTGGATGATGGTGAGATTCTGGGGTTTTGCAGAGACTCTGATTGAGATGAGTCTGCTGGATATTGGTGTGCAGTTGATGATGCTTGACACAATCTCTCTCCTGACAATGAAGCCTACTCCGTGTTGGTGTAGTTTCTCATCTCCACTGTACCATATTTTGTGGCCGTCTTGCGTGGTTGTTTCTCCGAAGCCAGTCCATCTGACTTCCGCAAGCCCTAGGATGTCCCATTTATACCTCTGTAATTCATGTGTGAGTTCCTGTACTCTTCCTGTTTGGTACAGAGTTCTAACATTCCATGTACCAATGGTTACCCCTTTAGCTGGAAGCTTTAGGGTTAGTTAGTTAGAGGCACACCCTACGTTCATGATTTAAGAAAACAAAACAACAAATCTGGATGTGTGCGTAAGGATCAACTTACTTCAGGAGCAAGATGTTTGGTGAAGTTTAGGCCTACGTTACCTTAAATCTTTCAAAATATATATTTTAAAAAGTCTGTCAGTAACAACAACAGTAATGTTACGTACAACAACAAGCACAAAATAATAATAATAATGATGATGATGATGATGATGATGATGATGATGATGATGATGATAATAACAATGATGATGATAAAAATGCTAATGATGATAATCATGATGATGATGATGATGATGATAATGCTAATAATGCTAATGATAACAACAACAACAACAACAACAACAACAACAACAACAACAACTACTACTACTACTACTACTACTACTACTACTACTACTACTACTACTACTACTACTACTACTCCTCCTCCTCCTCCTCCTCCTCACCCCCCCCCACCCCCTCAGCCGAACCACCACCATCAACAACAGCAAGAACAAGAGGAGGAAGAAAACAAAAGGAGAAGGAAGAAGAAGAGGAGACAAGAGGAACTTCTGTAAAAGGAGAAGGAAGAAGAAGAGGAGAGAGGAGGAATATGGATAGGGATCGATCCAATGATAACTTCTACTCACATTGTGAAATGCCTTTCTCAGCTCTCGGAGATTGACAACATTCTTGTTGCCTTTGTTGTGTTTCTCCACCATCTGCACACACACACACACACACACACACACACACACACGCGCGCGCGCGCGCGCACACACACACACACAAGCACACACACATGAGTGCTTATTCCATTATCCTTGATATAAAAGAATAAATAAATAAATAAATAAGAATAAACACACACACACACACACACACACACACACACATATATATATATATATATATATATATATATATATATATACACATACATACATACATACATACATACATACATACATACATACATACATACATATATATATATATATATATATATATATATATATATATATATATATATATATATATATATATATATCTATATCTATATATATATCTAAATATATATGCGACACACACACAGACACACACAGACACACAGACACACAGACACACAGACACAGACACAGACACAGACACAGACACAGACACACACACACACACACACACACACACACACACACACACACTGGTTTTGTTGTTTGCTAGGGATTTTCTGCTTTGATTTTTGTTGGTTTTTTGTGTTGCTTTGTTTTGTTTTTTGCGGTTGTTTTATTTTTTTTTCTTTTCTTTAGATAGATGGCTTGATGGAAAAAAGCAAATCGATGCTTATTCAATGTACCATCTGGAAATAAAAATTTGATTGATTGATTGATTGACACACTATAACGCTTCGTTGTAAAAGTGATAGTAAAAACCAAACATGGGGCAAGGGGCAGAATAGCCTAGCGGTTAGAACCTTGCGCTCGTGATCTGTCGGCCCGGATTTGAGCCACCACAACGACACCCATTCGAGTAGAACTTTACCCTGGTGTTAACATCAGTTCCGAATCCACTTCCCCGAAAGTCCCTCCGATCAGTCTCTTGTACGAACGCAAGTACGACATCATGTGCTTAGGCCTACATTAAAACCCGTTTCACCTTGCGGAGGAGTAGGTTATTGCGATCGTTTAGGCACGATTGACAAAATGTCAAAACGCATTTATTTATTTATTTGTTTATTTTTATTTATTCTTTTATATCGAGGATAATAGATGATAACGCATGCACACTGGTGTCGTGTTAAGGCAGCATTCCCGAAGCCAGAATGAGGCTACCTTAATGGTGGACAAAAATGGTCGCATACACAAACATCTCACCATCGGTGAACCAGCCGAGGAACGAAAAAAACAACAAACCATTAAAAAAACAAAACAAAACAAAAGACACCCCTTCCCCTCCCCAACCCCCCCTTGCGGATACTCACTTTTAGAAAAGCGCTGACGGCATTCACGGTCTTTTCATGTTCTCTCTCCACTTTGGTCTTCTGCTGTCTGTTTTCTTGCCATTCCCTGTGGAGAGTATTACCTGCATGTTAGTCTTTCTCTCTCGTGTGTGTGTCAGTGTGTCAGTGTGTCAGTGTGTGTGTAGACACAGGTTACAAATACAAGACAGAGAGAAACAGAAATACTCCAACAGCGCGGTTTTCCAAGAAAATGTGTGTGTGGCGGGGGAGAGGGGGAGGTCAATGGAAGGTTTTCCTTAACAGACAGAAAGACAGACAGACATAAAACACAGACAGACAGACTGACAGATGTAGACACAGACACAAAGACAGGCAGGCAGGCAGGCAGGCAGACAGACAGAAAACACAGACAGACAGACCGACAGATATAGACACAGACAGAAAGACAGGCAGGCAGGCAGACAGACAGAAAACACAGACAGACCGACAGATATAGACACAGACAGAAAGACAGGCAGGCAGAAAACACAGACAGAAAACACAGACAGACCAACAGAGAGACAGGCAAAAAAACAGAATGTGA
Source organism: Stramonita haemastoma (assembly GCA_030674155.1). Classification (NCBI taxonomy): domain Eukaryota; kingdom Metazoa; phylum Mollusca; class Gastropoda; order Neogastropoda; family Muricidae; genus Stramonita; species Stramonita haemastoma. The sequence goes on from CM060317.1 coordinate 22,518,252, forward strand.
TACTCTTCTCCCTCACTTCAACAGTTTGGTTTTTCGGGAAGGAGCGGGTGGGTCCCGGCAGACGTATCGGCTCTCTAGCCCTATCCTCACCTCGTCAACTTCGTCTTCGGTAAACTGCACAGAAAAAGACAACACTTTATAAAAATTAAACCATTAATCATGTCACTAGAGAGGCTTTGTAACAAATAAGGGTGGATCTAACACCATTTTCTGAGGGGATAAAACAAAAACAAAAACAACAACTCATATAGTTGACAGAAACTGTTCACAAATTACACAATTTCATGATGATATACTTCAAACATAACAAACAATAAAGTACAAAATTCAGCAAGGATCAAAACGCACAATAACATTTAACGCTTAACAGAACAAGCGCGAGAAAAAAAAACTTGATGACGAATTACACAATACCCTGACGATTTACCCGAAATAGCAACCGATAAAGTAGGCAACAAAAAGAGTTGCAAGGATCCGTCTTTTGTGTCAACATATTTTATGGCTACAAATTGACCTCATCAGATGTTAAATTGGATGTTCAAAAAGGCAGGTACTGTGTCTGTTTCACTCACGAAGGAAAGCTGCACAGAAACAGACACCCACTTTGTCGTCGTCGTCATCGTCATCAGGAGAGCTTCCCCATGGGGATACCGGGATCCTGTTGGTACAGATAGTAAGGTATAAAAGGTCAAGGTGTTCCATAACCTGTGTGGTCGTAGGGGAGCTAGACATCAGAGACCTCAGCTTCTCTAGGGGCCAGCATACTGAGGGCGGCGCCCATCTCCTCTCCATCAAAATAATAAACCAAACAATATGTACACATTCTGTACACTCTTATCCACAGAGAGAATATGACTGTCTTCTCTACACACTCACCCACATGCTTGAATGCTATATAATTATACACATCCAGCAACAGAGGGCATAATAAGATTATTGTACCCTGCATTCAACAACAACATGAATGTCCATCTCTGTACCAATTCACCTGCACACTGCACACGTTTTGTACACACTCACCAACAGACTGTATACCATCTGTGCGCTCTCACAAGCAGACTATGCAGGCTCAGTACACACTCGCCAACAGACTGTACACCATCTGTACGCACTCACATTTTATTATTTGATTTATTATTTTATATCGAGGATAATGGAATAAGCACTCTCGTGCTTTGTTTTACATCCAGTCCCCGTGTGTATGCATTTTTGTAGATGTCATCTGTTCCCACCGGCACACGATGGCCTACTCTTACGAAAAGCGGAACAGGATTTAACATGTGCAGACAGACTATGCAGGCTCAGTACACACTCACCACCACGACGCCCAAGGTCTTTTCATTGGTGGTGCCGAATCGTTCACTGCGGCGCATCAGGCGCGGGATGGCTCGTAAAGGCCTCAGCCGTTTGAGGAACGAGTCCTCCGGTTCCATGGACAGATACCAGCCTGGGATAGAAAGCGACAGGAATGCAAAATCGAAGGTAAATGTAAAGGTGTCCCGTAACCTAGGCGGTCGTAGGGGAGCGAGGTATCAGAGACCTCAGCTTCTCTAGGGGCCAGCAAATTGAAGGCGGCGCCCATCCCCTCTCCCTCGCTGCTTTACCTTCCCTGAACCTAAAGAGGTTAAAGTTAAAGTCTGTCCCGAACCTAGGGCTCATCAGGCCGGTGCTTATCCCGGTTTCTCTGGCGTTAAGCGACTGAGAGTCATAGACTTCCCCCAGGATAGGACTCCTGTCTATCGCAGGGTTAACCCCCAACACAAGGTTGGTACCCCTTTTACACCTGGGTGGGGTGAGAAAATAGCCATAAAGTGCCTTTTCCAA
>CM060317.1:22525075-22530075 GCA_030674155.1 Stramonita haemastoma
TGTGCGTGTGTGGTGTGTGCGTGTGCGTGCGTGCGTGCGTGCGTGTCGTGCTGTGTCTGTGTCTTGTCTGTGTGTCTGTGTGTCTGTGTCTGTGTGTCTGTGTGGCATGTGTATTGTGTGCATACTAGGCACCTGTTGAAAAGTAACATCGGCGTTCCCTGTCTTTTCTTTCAGAACTTTGCCCATCTCCTGGTAGAAGTTATTTGCCGGGTGCCATCCATAGGAGCTGAGCATGTTGGGGATCATGCTGAAAATCCCGTACTTGGCATCTGGTGTACATCATTATGCAGCATGCAATTATAGTCTGAAATTTGGCATCTGGTGCATATCATTACGCAGCATGCATTTACAGTCTGAAATTTGGCATCTAGTGCACATAGTTATGCAGCATGCAATTCTAGTCTCAAACTTGATATCTGGTGTGCAATTTGGCATCTGGTGTACATCATTATGCAGCATGCAATTACAGTCTGAAATTTGGCATCTGGTGTACATCATTATGCAGCATGCAATTACAGTCTGAAATTTGGCATCTGGTGTACATCATTATGCAGCATGCAATTACAGTCTGAAATTTGGCATCTGGTGTACATCATTACGCAGCATGCAATTACAGTCTGAAATTTGGCATCTGGTGAATATCATTATGCAGCATGCAATTACAGTCTGAAATTTGTCATATGAAGCACATATTTGTGAGGCATGTAATTATAGTCTCAGACTTGATATCTGGTGCATATAATTATGTAGCATGCAATTACAGTCTGAAATTTGTCATATGAAGCACATATTTGTGAGGCATATAACTATAGTCTCAGACTTGATATCTGGTGCATATAATGATGTAGCATGCAATTACAGTCTGAAATGTGGCATCTGGAGCACATCATAATGCAGTAAGTCATTATAGTCTCAGACTTCGTATCTGGTGCACATACGCAGCATGCAAATATAGTCTGAAATTTGGCATCTGGTGAACGTAATTACGCAGAATGTAATTATAGTCTCAGACTTGATATCTGGTGTGAAATTTGGCATCTCGTACACAAAATTTACTCATCATGTCCTTGCAGTGGGCTTGAGGAAGCTTGGTGGCGCCCATCTCCTCTCCAAGACTCCTACTGGTGGTTAAGAATGCACCAGCCCCTCACAACGTTTCGCCCGCCAGTAGAAGCGGTTACCGGGGTGTGGGTGGGTTAAGGACCCGGACCCAGAAGTGAGAGTTGAGTGCCAAGTGAGGACCAGTGCTCCCGTCCATCCCGAAGGATGCTACTGCCAGGTTTACAAAGGTACCACCTCTCCTTAAGCACCCCATACACCCCAAGGACACTGCAAGGACATGATGAGTAAAACAAAACAGAAAGACATGCCGGATCGGTCGAGGCCCGGATCAACAACGACCGCGCTACCCACTGCAAGTCTCCAGGGTGGGAGTGACAAGTGTGCTACTGGGGCAGAACAAACCCTAAAGCTTCCAGATAAAGGGACAACCATTGGTACATGGAATGTAAGAACTCTGTACCAAACAGGAAGAGTACAGGAACTTACACATGAATTACAGAGGTATAAATGGGACATAGTAGGGCTTGCGGAAGTCAGATGGATTGGCTTTGGAGAAACAACCACGCAAGACGGCCACAAAATATGGTACAGCGGAGAAGAAAAACTACATCAACATGGAGTAGGCTTTATTGTCAGGAAAGAGATTGTGTCAAGCATCATCAGCTGCACACCAGTATCCAGCAGACTCATCTCAATCAGAGTTTCTGCAAAACCCCAGAATCTCACCATCATCCAAGTGTATGCTCCAACATCTGACTACGATGACGATCAGATAGAAGAATTCTATGAAGAACTTGAAAACGTCATCTCCAAAACGCCCAAAAAAGACATCCTTATTGTGGAAGGCGACTGGAATGCTAAGGTGGGACCTGATGCCTATGACACCTGGGCAGGAACCACAGGACGATTTGGACTGGGAGAAACAAATGACAGAGGACAGCGGCTGCTGGAATTCGCAAAGAAGCACAAACTGACTTTGGCTAACACACTCCACCCTCACAAGCCATCCAGAACATCAACCTGGCACTCACCAAATGGTCTGATTCATAATCAAATTGATTACATTCTGTCACCCCAAAGATTCAAATCCAGCATAAACAAGGCAAACACAAGAACATTACCAGGAGCTGACATTGGCAGTGACCACGACCTTGTACTTACCACCATCAGGCTGAAACTGAAAGCAAAACAACAGCCAAAAAGCCCACGCATAAGATTCGACCTGGAAAAACTGAAAGACCCAACAGTGGTTGAGATCTTCCAAGCCAACATTGGAGGAAAGTTCGTCGCACTCACAGCCATCGACAATGATGTGGACACATTGGCCAACAACATCAAAGAAGTGCTAACGACAGCAGCAGAAGAAACATTAGGAAGAAGCAGAACAAAGAAACAACCTTGGGTGACAAATGAGGTTCTTGACCTCTGCGACAAAAGAAGAGAACTTAAGAAACAAAAGTTCACAAGTCAAGAAGCTTACAAGAAGTACATGGATAGCCACAGAGAAGTGAGGAAAAAGATGAGAGAAGCCAAAGAAGCGTGGATAGAAGAACAATGCAACAACATCGAAGCTGGAATGACCAAGGGAAACAGCAAAACAGCTTACGACACTTTGAAAGCACTAACGAAAACCACACAGCCTAAAGCCTCTGTTATTGAAGACAAAGAAGGAAATCTTTTAACGGAAAACAATGCCATCCTCCAACGCTGGACAGAATACTGTGAGGGATTGTACAACTACCCACTACGCCCAGATACCAACATAGTTTCTGACAAACCCCCTGAACACCAAGATAAAGACCCACCAATACTAAGGTGTGAAGTAGATGCAGCTATTAGACAATTGAAGAAGGGGAAGTCCCCTGGAATCGATAACATCCCAGCTGAACTCATAAAAAATGGAGGGAATGAAACAGCAAGGCGATTCACAGAACTTTGTCAGAAGATCCACGACACCAAAGAATGGCCAAAAGAATGGACACAGTCTCTTGTAATACCCCTGCCAAAGAAAGGAAACCTCAAACAATGCCAGAACTACAGAACCATCAGTCTCATAAGTCATCCTAGCAAGATCATGCTGCAGGTAGTCCTCAACAGACTGAAAAACCAAGCGGAAAAACTCCTGGCAGAAGAACAAGCGGGCTTTAGACCAAAACGCAGCACAATGGAACAAATTTTCAATCTGAGAATTCTGATAGAGAAGCATCTCCAACACCAAAAAGACTTGTACCACAATTTCATAGACTTCAAAAAGGCCTTTGACAGGGTATGGCATGACGGCCTCTGGCAAGTACTCAGGCACTTCAACATTGACAGCTGTCTAATTGAAGTCATCAAAGCTCTGTACGAGAACGCAGAAAGTGCAGTTTTTATGAATAATCACGTGGGCGAGTTCTTCAAGACCACGGTTGGGGTTCGCCAGGGCTGCCTTCTCTCACCTGTACTCTTCAACCTCTTCCTCGAAAACATCATGACAGAGACACTGCAAAACCACCACACTTCCATCTCCATTGGTGGAAGACCCCTTTGCAACCTCAGATTTGCAGATGACATTGACCTCATGGGCAGCAGCAAACAAGAACTGCAAATCCTCACAGACAATTTAACAGATCGAGCGAGCGCATACGGCATGGAGGTCAGTACAGAGAAATCAAAGATCATGGTCAACAGCGCGAGTAATGACATCACGGAAATAAAGATGAATGGAGAAACACTAGAAGAGGTGAGCCAATTCAAATACTTAGGCTCCATCCTAACAAAAGATGGCACATCAAACAATGAAGTGAAAGCTCGCATTGCAACAGCAACATCTGCTCTAGTCAGACTCGAGAAGATCATCAGAAGCAACAACATCAGCTTCTGCACCAAATACCACCTTTACAAATCCCTCGTGATATCTATCCTCCTATATGGCTGTGAATCATGGACTCTGACAGCAGAGTTAGAGAGGAGAATCCAAGCATTCGAGAACAAGTGCCACAGAAGACTTCTCAAAATATCATACAAAGAACACAAGACCAATAACTATGTGAAAGAAGAAATCAAAAAGCGTGTGGGCCCCCAAGAGCCTTTGCTCTCCACCATAAAGAGGAGAAAGCTGATGTGGTTTGGTCACACCACAAGACACAACACCCTAGCAAAAACCATCCTGCAAGGAACAGTCGAGGGCAAGAGAAGAAGAGGCCGCCAAAAGAAATCATGGGTTGACAACATCAAAGACTGGACCGCCCAACCCCTGCAACACCTCCTACTAGCCACACAGGATCGTGAAGCATGGAAAAAGATCTCTGTTGCGTCTTCTCTCATGTCCCCCCTACGTCCTTTGGGACATGGGACTGAGTGTGAGTGAGTGACACAAAATTATGCAGCATGTAATTATAGTCTGAAATTTGGCGTCTGATGCATATAGTTATGCAGCATGCAATTATAGTATGAAATTTGGCATCTGGTGCACATAATTATGCAGCATGCAATTATAGTCTGAAATTTGGCATCTGGTGCACATAATTATGCAGCATGCAATTATAGTCTGAAATTTGGCATCTGGTGAACATAATTATGCAGCATGCAATTATAGTCTGAAATTTGGCATCTGGTGCATATAGTTATGCAGCATGCAATTATAGTCTGAAATTTGGCATCTGGTGAACATAATTATGCAGCATGCAATTATAGTCTGAAATTTGGCATCTGGTGAACATAATTATGCAGCATGCAATTATAGTCTGAAATTTGGCATCTGGTGAACATAATTATGCAGCTTGCAATTAAAATCTGAAATTTGGCATCTGGTGACCATAATTATGCAGCATGTAATTATAGTCTCAGACTTGATATCTGGTGTGAAATTTGGCATCTCGTGCACAAAATTAGGCAGCATGTAATTGTAGTCTGAAATTTGGCATCTGATGCATATAGTTATGCAGCATGCAATTATA
>CM060317.1:22532575-22535075 GCA_030674155.1 Stramonita haemastoma
GTGTGGTGCATCAATTACCTAACATCAGCTTGTCCGGAGAGGTCAGGAAAGGTGAGTTCTCCACCTCCTTAACGGTCACACCACAAGCCAGTAACGTAGCCGTCACCGAGCCGGCACTGGACCCTCCAAAGCGCTTAATTTGACCCAGCACTCCGCAATGTTCCAAACACTATCCCGCAACAGCAGTTGAAAAACAAAAAGGACAGAAAGAAAGGGTGGTGGTAGTGGTGGTGAATGGGGGGTGGGGGGGTGGGGGTGGGACGGATAGCCTAGTGGTCAGAACATTACTCAGGAAATTTAATGACCCCGGGTTCGAGTCTGGTCGAGGAGATTTTTCTCCTGGAGTTAACATCAGTGCTGACTCCTCCACTCTCCCTAAAAGTCCTTCGGATGAGACTTTTTAAACCGAGGCGCCCGTGTGCGAACGCACGCAGAACATCTTGCGCACACGTTAAAATCCTGTTCCGTTTTTCGTAAGAGTAGGCACATCGTGTGCCGGTGGGAACAGATGACAATATTTACTAAACTGCATACACACGGGGACTGGATGTAAAAAAGCACAAGAGTGCTGATTCCATTATCCTCGATATAAAAGAATAGATAAAAAAAAAAATAAAAAAAAATAAATAAATAAATAAATTGATAAAAGGATGGAAGGAAGGAACGATGGAAGGAGAAAAAAGGCAGGTAAAGCATGTAAGGAAGGAAGTTACAAAGAAAGTGGCATCATCTGCTGAAATATATATGCAACTGTTGATGTTGGTATAGTCTGTATGTCATCTGTTGTACTGTGAAGTCATCCGTCACAATATATGTATGTAAGTAAATATGACAGGGGTATTATAAGTTTACTTGTTGATCTGTCAAGGTATATTTGTATTTTGTGACACTTTTCGTGAATAAAATCTGTTTAAACCGAAGCGGCAGGACAGTTAAGACGCTCACCTGATCTACGAAGTAAACTGTAAGGTTCTGGGTTCGATTCCTAACTTAACCCTTTCTATCCAGTTTGACGAGAAAATCGAACTGAATGTCAAATCCCTTAAGATGAGAATATAAACCGAGGCCCCGTGTGCGAATGCACGCAGAATATCTTGCTGCACTCGTTAAAAGCCCGTTCCGCCTTTCGGAAGAGTAAGCCATTTTCTGTTGGTAGAAGTGAATGATTAAGTTCCAAAAACGCATGCACACAGGTGTTGTGTTTAGGTTTCCAGTATTTGATTATTTTCCAACGAGGTATAACAGCGTATAAAGGTTGCGGGTTCAATCCCAGCTTTCAGCTATGGCGTTGTGCCCTTGGAAAAGGCACTTTACGGCTATTTTCTCACCCCACCCAGGTGTAAAAGGGGTACCAACCTTGTGTTGGGGGTTAACCCTGCGATAGACTGGCGTCCTATCCAGGGGGAGTCTATGACTCTCAGTCGCTTAAGGCCACAGAAACCGGGATAAGCACCGGCCTGATGAGCCTTAGGCTCGGGACAGACTTTAACTTTAACTTTTATAACAGCGTGCGAACAGAATAGTCCACACACGCCACACCACATCGCACAAAAACCAAGAACAAGAAGAAAACAAGGAGGAGACCCCCCCCCCCTCTCCCTCTCCACGAGCAGATGCTATACCATCTACATGACTGATGGCGCTAATGGAGCCTTGGATGCATGCTAGGTATATTTACCAATTTCTTCAGGCGATGGTCATAATTATACGGTTTAGAAGAACGAGCTGTTTTGGAAGGAAAATGGCCACACAGTAGTCTTTCTCATAGCCTGTGCCAAAAGTTTTTTTATCTCCAAAATTGTTGAATTTCCCCCCCCCCCCCTGAACAAAACATATATGGAGTTTTTCGTTCCTCGGCTGAAGGTCCGAGGTTCGCCAATAGTGAGATTTTTATTGAGGAAAGAGTAGTCGAGGAAAAACAAGCGTAGGTACCAACTTCTCAATCATTTAATCAATCAATCAATCAATCAATCAATCAATCAATCAATCAATCAATCAATCAATCATTTAATCAATCAATCAATCAATCAATCAATCAATCAATCAATAGTGAGATTTTGCGTATGCAACCTTTTTTGCTCACCATGAAGGTGGCCGCATTCCGACTTTGGGGATGTATGCTGGGTATGTTCGTGTTTCCGTAATCCACCGAACGCTGACAAAAATTACGAAATCTTTAACGTGCATATTTGATCTTCTGCATGTGTATATACACGAAGGGAACTAAGGTATTGACTGGTAGCACCAGACTCGGCCGAGATTTGAACCCACGACTCTATCGACTCATGGGATTGAAGTCGGATGGTCCAAACCACTTGTCTATAGCGTCCATCGTTGTTGTTGTTGTTGTTGTTGTTGTTGTTGTTGTTGTTGTTGTTGTTGTTGTTGTGTGTGTGTGTGTGTGTATGTGTGCGTGTGTGTGTGTGTGTGTGTGTGTGTGTGTGTGTGTGTGTGTGTGTGTGTGTGTGTGTGTGTGTGTGTGTGTGTGTGTGTGTGTGTG
>CM060317.1:22542575-22555075 GCA_030674155.1 Stramonita haemastoma
TTGTGTTGTTGTTGTGTTGTTGTTTTGTTTTTTTATTTTGTTTTGTTTTGTTTGTTGTTGGTTGGTTTGTTTGTTGGGTTTGTTTGTTGTTGTTTTTTTGGGGAGGGGGTTGCTGCTGTTGTTGTTTGTTGTTTTTTCTTCTTCTTTTTTTGGATGGGGGGAACGATAGGTTGTTGGTTTTGTTGGTCTCGAAGATGGATGGAAAATACTCTGTATGTGTGTGTGAGGAGGGGGGGGGGGGCGCACGCGCGCGTACAGACTGAAGGGGAAAGAGGGAGTGTTGCAGGAAATCTCTTCTTGACCAAAACAAAACGACAAACAAACAAACAAACCCCAAGCCAACAAGGCACAGCTCAGAGAGAAAAAAAAAGGAGACAGACAGAGAAAGAAATGGGCAGGCACCATCACAGAATGGATTAAAAAAAAAAGCTTTGCTGAGACTCAGGCATTGGCACAAGATTGTCACAAATGGAGACAGCTGGTAGTATCGTCAGTGCTGCACCCCCACAACCAATCTTGATCAAGGGACAAGTGTAGGAGGGAAGAGTGGAGGAGGCTGGTTGCAAAATCTTCAGTGGTGCCCCCACGGTCTGCGGGACTGCGGGGACAGGTGAAGGTGAATGTAGTTTTTGATGAGCCTAAAATGCCAATACTTTGATGACATAATTTATACCAAGGTGTCTGCACTCCTTTTTCAATGTTCTCTATGGGGAATTTCAAACAATTAAACTGTACAAGATTTCTTTCTCTTTTTTTTTTCGGCCAGAGCTCCGAGGTTTATAATTAGTAAGATTTTGGGTATTCGACCCCCCCCCCCCCCCTTCCCCACCACCATTAAGGTAGCTGCATTCCGATACTGGACAAGATAGGTCTGGTGGAAACTTTTTTAAAAAAAAGATAAATGACCACCACCCAAAGTTGAGATCGTGCGAGCATGGACTGACTGGAATAAAACTGTGATGGAACCCTAACCAGCTTATCGAAACGAATTGGAAAGCTTTTGGGTTTAGACCAATTTAGCCATAAGTCAATCCAACCTATTAGCAAAAACAAAATCAAGATAACAAAACCTAAGCATATTCTGGGTGACCCCCAGGGTTTACAAACTCGGGAATGTTCAACAATAGGACAACATCACCAACAACAAAAGTAACAACAACTATAACAACAACAAACCTAGACATAAAATGTTGGTCAGTGACCTAGATTGCTTAAGAGTCGGTCAGACAGGAGAATGAACATAGGAACGAAAACAAAAACAAATCCTTTAAACAGGGCTGACCGAGTTCGGCCACTATAGGAACAGTCTGTAAGGCTCTGATTAGACCTGACTCCTTTCCTTGGGAAGTCGCAAGGACGTTGCATTCAATTTCTGAAGTTGTGTGCCCTTGGGATATTGAACCTGGCGGATCCCGACACTTTCTAGAAAGCAATATGCATGCTGAGTAAGTGTAAGGGGGGACGGATAGCCTAGTGGTCAGAACATTGCGCTGGCAATTTGACGACCCGGGTTCGAGTCCGGTCGAGGAAATTTTTCTCCTGGAGTTAACATCAGTGCCGACTCCACTCTCCCCAAAAGTCCTTCGGATGAGACTTTAAACCGAGGCCCCGTGTGCGAACGCACGCAGAACATCTTGCGCACACGTTAAATCCTGTTCCGCTTTTCGTAAGAGTAGGCCATCGTGTGCCGGTGGGAACAGATGACAAGATTTACAAAAAACTGCCTACACACGGGGACCGGATGAAAAAAAGCACACTATTGCTTATTCTGTTATCCTCGATATAAAAGAATAAATAAATAAATAAATAAAAAAAAATATCATCTATGCCTATGGCTAGGGTTGGCCTACTCTCCCACAAAAAAGAGCATTCTCTTGGTATCCTGATGAATCCTTTACTGTGGTCCACAGACCAGTGAGGTAGTTGAAAACGTCTAGGTGCGTTTGAATTGTAGGCCTTGCATCCAAAATCTCCGATAGAACTTTAATGTAGGTTCATCGTTATCATCAACAGCAACAACTTGTGCACACGGGTTTTAAGTGTGTGCAAGATGTCATGCACGCGTTTGGACACGGGATCTTGGTTTATAGTCTCGTTCTAAGGATTTTCAGGGGAGTAGAGTCAGTACCAATGTTAACTTTAGGGGGGGGGGGGGGGGGGGGGGTCCCCTCAAAAGGACACCTCAGCGTATATTCGAACCCTCAGTTACCGCCGTATAACAGCTTGAAGCTCTAACAGCGTGGAGATCTCCCCCTACCCCCTATCGTTATGCCACTACGACTGTCCATTATGCTTGTTGCGACAGAATACCCACAATAACGCGAATACAAAACGTTTTCAACCACATAGACATCTGGTGATCTCATTTTTCATGTCACTTAATAGCACATGTCTGTGTACACGAGTGTAGTCAACTCAATTTGACATTATAACTCCTCCTCTTCTGCCACAGCTGCAAATTCAGCTAAATGTTCCTGCTGGTTTATATTTATACGAATACACACACACGCGGTTGGACAGTATGATACATCCTTCTGCAGTCCTCTTCGGGGTTTTCTGTACAACATCTGACATTTCCTGGCACAGATCCCTGTTCAGCACTCTGCTCTTTGTCTTGGTAAGAGCTGGCTCACCTGATCTAGGGGGGGGGGCGGATAGCCTAGTGGTCAGAACATTGCGCTGGCAATTTGAAGACCCGGGTTCGAGTCCGGTCGAGGAAATTTTCTTCCTGGAGTTAACATCAGTGCTGACTCCACTCTCCCCAAAAGTCCTTCGGATGAGACTTTAAACCGAGGCCCCGTGTGCGAACGCACGCAGAACATCTTGCGCACACGTTAAATCCTGTTCCGCTTTTCGTAAGAGTAGGCCATCGTGTGCCGGTGGGAACAGATGACATGATTTACAAAAACTGCATACACACGGGGACCGGATGAAAAAAAGCATATGATTGCTTATTCTGTTATCCTCGATATAAAAGAATAAATAAATAAATAAATAAAATAAATAAATAAATAGATCTTGAAGGCTTCCCTGTCTACCTGCAGGCTGTTTTGTATTAGCTTGGTTTGTGTTTTCATCTGAATTCTCAGGGTCTACATTTTCAGGTGTAGTTATACATTTGTCTGCTGTTGGTCTTGGAATGTTGGTATTCACGACTTTATGGAAGACTTCAATACTCCAAACGACAGGCCCTGGATTCGAGTTTTGGACACCCCTGTACTTTCGCGTAGTCTTAGACCTAACTGGAATCCGATAGTCTTGTTACGTTTACCCCCATCATCAGCATGAAAAACACAAAAACAACACCAAAAATAAACAGACAACACATCACCTAATCTTCTTTGCAAGTAAAAAAAAAAAAAGAATGTGCTAGAACGTATAGAGTTAGCGTTGGTCACCACTCACTCCATTCCCCTGCAAGTGTGTTGAGGGAGACTGAGGTCTTGAGTGTGTTGAGGGAGAGTATAAACTGAGGTCTTGAGTGTGAAGGCCAACACATTGTTATGACGTGTTGGGGGTGACACAAAATATCCAGCATGCACCTGAAGCCTTACTGCAGTGTTTGGTTATAATTGATGTGGTCGGTGAAGTATCGGCCACACTGTAGACGCCTTGTTTATTGAAGACAACATCAGAGAATAAACATGCCTTGGGTGGAACGATCTACTACGGAGGGCGGAGGACCGTGGGGAGTGGAGGAAGCTGGTTGCAAAATATTCAGTTGTGCCCCCACGGTCCACGAGACTACGGGACAGGTGAAGGTGAAGGTGAAGAAGATGCCGTGTAGCGTACATCTTAGTTAGACTCCGTTTGTGCCTGAACAACGAGCCAGGAGACAAACAGGAAGGCATTCTTGAGCTGGATTGAGGTTCTAAAGTTGCCGTCTTTAGACTGTGAACAGAATACTGCCAGCTCCTATCCCATCTCTATTGCCTGCAGATCTCTCACACTGACCAGTGCCCCTGTGCCAGCTCCTATCCCATCTCTATTGCCTGCAGATATCCCACACTGACCAGTGCTCCTGTGGCACAGACCTCCCCTCCCCCCCCCCTCTTCTATATCAAGCAGTCCTGTCCTACCTTCAACACTCTAAGACACGAGACGTGGTCTTGCTCAGTAGAGCTCCAGATAAAACTAAGGGGACCGGTGGGGTCACTGCGATAGACTGCTGACTTTACCATCCAGATCGGAATTTGAATTAGCTTGGCGAAAGAAGAAGAAGAAGAAGAAGAAGAAGAAGGAAGACAAGGAGGAGGAGGAGGAGGAGAGAGGAGGAGGAGGAGGAGGAGGAGGAGGAGAAGAAGAAGAAGAAGAAGAAGAAGAAGAAGAAGAAGAAGAAGAAGAAGAAGACTCCATTTACTGTGACTATGAGAAAATAGAAAGCTGAAAAAGGAGAGATTCTTTTGGAGATTCGTGTTGAGGGTTGCTACTCGAGACATCTGACTCCACCTAGTTGTGTCGCTAGGCTATTGCGGTCAGCGGGCAGTTCAGAAGATAATTTCCTGCACGTAATTATCGTATCAGAACGGGTACTGCTACCGAACACCACCAATGTAACCCATGAACAGTACGAGGCATTTTCCTGTTAGTGGCCACATGGCAGCCTAAGGTTAAAAGTTTTGCTGTGGGCTTCTGACTTTGACACAGAGCGGTAGGGAAAGCTGAGGTATGACTATGGGAATGAGATCGGAATGGGTGGCTGGAAAACAGTAGCACCATCACCTCTTAGATAACAGACAGCCAAAATCAAATATACAGCTACCTAAATGGTGGGTAAAAATGGTCGCATACGCAAAATGTCACCATTGGTGAACCTCGGAGCTCTGGCTAAGGAACGAAAATAAAATTCAAGCAAATGAAATCCAAGCTTTTTTTTTTTTTTTTTAGCACATTTTACTTATTTGTATGCACTGACTATTATCTAACATAATGTATATTCGTCTTAACCTACCACAAGCAGTAGTAGATAAAAAATATGGACACTATAATTATATAAAGATTTTGTTCCATGTACGATTGCAGATCTCTTCACGGCTTTTTGTTTGCGTGTGAAAAAAACAGTTTTGAATCAATATTCAAGTTTTGCTTTCTAAATTAAATGATTATGGACGAAAATTGTAGCACTATTAGCGAAACAAATTAGACGAAACAAACAACGAAAAAAATGACATAAATTTCAATAAATGGTCAACTGGAATGTGTCATAAGTGACTGCACATTTTCTAAACAAGAACGCCTAAACTTGGAAAATGCCAGCCACAGTGCAATATGTCAGACGGCTCTCTTTTGTCCTTGGCTAGGGTTCCGTGGTTCCCCAATAGTAAGATTTTACGTATGTGACCTTCTTTGACCCTCCATTAAGGTAGCCGTGCTCCGGTTTGGGGGATATATCTGACATGTTATAAAACTGATTTTCTTTAAAGACAAACTACCTTGATACCAAACGACTAAATTTGTAAATTTTCCCCCTTTTGACATTGACACATAATTGAGTAAATTTGGCGTCTGCTACTTTCTTTTCATGTGACTCTTGTCTTTCTTTTTTTTTTTTTCTTTCTTTCTTCTTTTTTTATATTTAGTCTAACCGTTACGTCTCAGCTCGTCATGTTATTACCAACATTCAAATCTTGGGATGAGACATTATATAAACCGAGGTCCTGAGTACCGAAAACGCACAGAGCATCTTGCACACGCATTAAAACCCATTCCGCTCTTCGTAAGAGTAGGCCGTTGCATACCGGTACAACGAATGACACTATCTAAAAAATAAAAAATAAAACTAACAAAAAACGGATGCAAACTAGTGCCTTGTTGAAACATCATCCCTTAAGTCAGATTGCGGCTACTTTCATGGTGGGTAAATGGCGCATACGACCCAATCTCAACAATGGCCAAGATCAAAGTTCTAACCGAAGAATGATAAAAAAAACAAATTACCAACACCCTTTCAACTTTTTATGATAGAGATAGATAGATAGAGAGTGGATCGGTGGTCTAGGAGGTAACGCGCCCTGCCTAGAAAGCGAAAAGTCCGGGTCGGAGTGTGTGGTGGTTCGAATCCCGTTTGGGCCAAAACTTTCCCCCCATCCATTTGATCATGAGTGGTGGTCTGGGTGTTAGTCTTTCGGATGAGACGATAAAACGAGGTCCTGTGTGTTACACATCGTTATTTAGTGCACGTAAAGGAACCCACGGAAACAAGGGGTTGTCTCTGGCAAAATTCTGTAGAAAAAAGCCACTCTGATAGGGAAACAAATAGCCAGTTGCAGACAGGTAAAAAATAATAATGGGTAGGCGCTGCACTTGTGCCGACGCGCTCTCCCCGGGGAGAGCAGCCCGAATTTCACGCCGAGAAATCTGCTGCTGTGACATAAAGTGGTATAAATAAAGTAAGTAAATAATTGTATTTCAACACTAATACTGTATTTTCAGCACTTGCATCTCTAGGTAAAAAAAACTTGCCTGCAGTACAACTTGGATGCTGGAACTGTCAAACGTCAAGCTGATGGCGGAACAGCTGTGTGCAACGATAGCATCAGCGTGGAAAAGGCAGAAGTGATGTGTCCACCTTTTTCCTACTTTATTTATACTGGCAATGTTCGGTTTTGTGGAGAAAGGAGATTCAGGCCAATATGTGTATAGCAAGTACATCTGTCGCCTTATTGGTCATTCTATCCCATGCTGAAACAGCTTCTGGCCAGTGCACCTGATCTCAACTTGTGGGTTTAGGGTTTCAGTACATTTTTGGGGGGATGAATCTTTATCTATTAGGTTGTTTATTGTTTGTCCCTTTTTTTTTTCTTCTCTATCCTCATTTTATCTATTTATGTTTGTTTTTTTTTGTCACATTTTTTTTTTTTTCCTTCTTATCCTCATTTTACCTATTAGGTTGTTTATTGTTTGTCCTCTATTTTTTCCTCTTCCTTTTTCTCTCCTCTTTTTTTGGATGACAGGAAACATTTTCAGCACATTCGTTGTTTTAGGGTTTTTTGTTTTTTTTGGTGAAAGCAATTGTTTTGATCATCACGCCGAATGTTTGCATGGTTATGTGCCTCCAACACGGGCCTACACAGGCAAGTGAGACAGATCGTTGTGGTGCACACATGGTAGAAGTTCTTATGTTTTCAATCACGTACTTTTCCCTGTTTTTTAGAAAGTGGATTTCGTTTACTAAATGCCCCCACCACCTGGAACGGACAGAATATTTTGCTGATGAATCAGTCTATGCCGTTATATTTTTCTTCAGAGAACTGGGATTCTGATAAAGATAGACAGAGGACTGGATTTAAAAAAAACAAAACAACAACAAAAACCCAAACTAAACAATGAAGCAAAACAAACGATAGAAAAAAGGCGGGCTAACAACATGGACAGAAAAACCATTTACAAGGGACCAAGCTTTGGCACACGGCTGAAATCAATGGAGGAATATGGTGAACAGTTCTTCAGTACAGTGCTCCAACGGCTTTTTGGAGAGTTAAGGGAGGAGAAGGAGAAGAACAATGTAATGTACGTCTGGCTCTGTCATATCCCAATATTGCTCAGGAAAGAAATTAATTTTTGTAAACCCCTATCTTGCCTGTTGTTAGAGGCAACCGTTGTAGGACCTTAGCTCTTTCCTGTGTGTGAGAAGTGCTGACTCTTGTTATCACTGGTCACTTCAAGCTTCTACCACCACCCGAAAGAGTCGTCTGTTGTGTCCTTAAGTGGCTCTTGTCCTAAAATGGACAGGTTCTAGGGAGATAAGAATTTCTCCCTGAGTCTTGAAACTTACAGTGGGAAACTCTCTCTCTCCTCTCTCTCTCTCTCTCTCTCTCTCTCTCTCTCTCTCTCTCTCTCTCTCTCTCTCTCTCTCTCTCTCTCTCTCCCCCCTCTTTTTTTTTATAAATTGGAATAATAATGGCTTTAGACCACATCAGTGCTGACTCCACTCTCCCCAAACGTCCTTCGGATGAGACTTTAAACCGAGGCCCCGTGTGCGAATGCACGCAGAACATCTTGCGCACACGTTAAATCCTGTTCCGCTTTTCGTAAGAGAAGGCCATCGTGTGCCGGTGGGAACAGATGACAATATTTACAAAACTGCATACACACGGGGACCGGATGAAAAAAAGCACATGATTGCTTATTCTGTTATCCTCGATATAAAAAGAATAAATAAAAATAAAATCTCTCTCTCTCTCTCTCTCTCTCTCTCTCCTCTCTCTCTCTCTCTCTCTCTCCCCTCTCTCTCTCTCTCTCTCTCTCTCTCTCTCTCTCTCTCTCTCTCTCTCTCTCTCTCTCTCTCTCTCCCTAAAACCTGCTTGGTTTTCACAGATCAAGTGATTATTTTCTAGCCATGAATACAATCTTGTGTTTAGTATGGAAGTATAGCATTTGGATAAAATGCTCAGTAATGATACTCCTCTGAAATTATCTACTAGCTCTGGATCCCCTTTTTATATAAATTGGAATAATAATGGCTTTAGACCACATCTGTGGATATATACCGTTATTGAAGATAGTATTAAAAAGCTTGAATATGAACTGTTTAGCTTCTCTAGTCCCATTTTTTAGTATTTCTGCAGTAATTTCATCAATCCCATATGCCTTACCAGATTTTAGTTCATGTATAGCTGTGTTTATTTCTTCTTTTGTAATCTCTCTGTTTAATTCATGTTCATTTCCTTCTAACAAATCTACTTGTGTACGATTACAATTATTAAATCTTCATTGCTTTGGAATACCTCTTTGAAATAATTAACCCACTCTGTAGAATTTATATTGTTGGTAACTCTATCTCTGTTCGCACATCCCATACTTCGAAGCTCTTTCCAAAACAGTGCTGAATTTGAACTATTGTTTGCTAGAAACTCTACCTTTTGTTTTCTGAATGTTTGGCGCTTGGCCTTTAATAACTGTCTGTACTTTTTACGTGCTGTAACATAAATTTGCCTGTCGTTTTCATCTTTTGTTTTTCTAAATAAATTCAAGGCTCTTCTTGTCTCTTTTTTAACCTGATGACATTCATCATCCAACCATTTTGACCGTATATTCTGAAAGTTATGACGTCTAGTAAGCATACAACTACTAGCCTCATTCAGACACTGTGTAAATAATTCCAGAGCACCATCTATATAATTGTCAAGTAGATTTAAGGCACTAATAATTTTATTCTGCATAGTGTGGCTATTAAGTATTTCAATAAATTCTTCTTTCTTATCATCTTTCCAAACTATTTTTTCTACAACACTCTGTTCCCCTTTGTCTGCTTGTTCAACACTTTGGTTGGTAACATCAGTTTTCAAATTAATCCTCATAAAAACAGGCAGATGATCTGACTCTGTAGTACTTTTTATATCTACAGCTACAATATTAACACATGCATACAATTCACAAGACATGATAAAATAGTCAACAGAGCTGGCTCCTGAGGATGAAATATATGTAAACCCATCATCAAAGTCATGTTGACACAGACCATTCAAAATCAAAAAGTCAAACATATTGCATATTTCGAGCAGCTGATTGCCAAAGACATTTGTTTGTTTATCTTGTGAATTTCTTGAAAAATCACTTGTGACATACACTGTTCTCAACTCTACAGTAGACCAGATTTTCAATTTATATTCAATTGTCCAAAAGTGTATGTCCAAGAAAGGTCAAAAACTGTGTATTGCTTTTGTTGACTTCAAAAAAGCCTTTGACTCCGTTAAACATGATAAATTTTGAACTGTATAAAACGCCAGGGGATAAAGGGAAAATTCCTTGCTTCACTATCAGCCATGTATAGCTCTTTATTATCCTGTATACGAATAAATAGCCAATTGTCAGATTTTTTTAAATGTCCAGTAGGAGTTAGGTAAGGTTGTGTTATGAGCCCAACGTTGTTTTCAGTGTTTATTAACCAGCTAGCTAATGATGTGAATGGAAAAGGAAAACACGGAGTTCAGTTTTACCCAATATCATGGATATTTTCATTCTGTTGTTTGCAGATGATGTTGCACTATTTTCAACAACCCCAGGAGGTTTGCAGCATCAATAAAACATTTTGAAAGATTGCTGTAACGATTTACAATTTAGTGTTAACATTAATAAAACTAAGGTGATGGTATTTAGGAAAGGGGAATATCTGTCTAAACAGGAACAATGGTATTACAATGGTATTAGGTTAGAAGTTGTAAATCAGTATTGCTATTTAGGGTTCAGTTTTACAACAAAGGTTAGCTGTAAATTAGGTACAGAGCATTTAGTTACGAAGGGAAGGAAGGCAGTGGTCAGTTAAACAAAGTCTTTCACAGGTATAAAGAGATGATCCCTAGTACTTTCTTCAAGATTTTTGATACTAAGATTCAGCCAATTTTGTTGTATTCATCAGAAATATGGGGCACAAATAGACTAGAACATATTGAAAAAATTCATTTGATGGCATGTAAAAGATTTTTAGGAGTACCTGTAAGAACACCCAATAAGATGGTATATGGAGAATTAGGTAGATATCCACTTTATGTCAACTCATGTACAAGAACCATTAGATACTGGTTGAAACTATTGCAAATGGATCAAACTAGAATACCATATAATGCTTACTGCATGCTGTTAGAGTTAGATAGAAATGGTAAATACTGCTGGATTTCCAAAATAAGAGAAATTTTGTGTGAAACAGGTTTTAACATTGTTTGGATGCAACAAGGTGTTGGGGATGTAAAACTTTTCTTAGGTATGTTTAAACAAAGATTAATAGATATGTTCATTCAAGAATGGGAGGGGACTATAAGAGATAAAAAGAGGTATGACAATTACAGATCATTTTAAAATATTTTTGTAAAAGAGGGTATATAAACTCTATTGATGTCTACTGCTTTCGAGTAGCAATTACACAAGCCAGATTTAACGTTCTACCCCCTTAATAATAATGTATATAGATATAGTGAGAATGATCAAGAAAAAATGTGTCCCTTTTGTAAAACGAAAGTTGAAAATGAAGCCCACTTTTTATGGAATGTTACATATACGCTGGATTGAGAGAAAAATTCTTAAGTGAATGTATCAACGTACCATTACACGATCTGTTCAGAGGAACAAATGATGAGTACATGCACAGTTTGTCTAGATATATTTTTCATTCTATCAATAAAAGAAAGAAAATGCTAATTCAAGATGTATATTGAAAACTTTTATCATTCGTTACGTAACTGATATGCCTGATTTCCACAATTTTCCCTAGACATCATATTTTTGTGATTTGATTATGTTTGGTGCTAGGTTCATAATCATGATTTTGAATAATGTGTGTTTTTCTTCTTTGATCAGCATGAATCTATACCTTTTGTGCATCTGCCTTTCCTATGATACGAATGAACCTTTTGCTCCACCCAAGCCCAAGAAATGTATTGTGGTCCATGACCAATGTACATTAAATCAGTTCAGTGTTCAGTGTTTCTCTCTCTCTCTCTCTCTCTCTCTCTCCTCTCTCTCTCTCTCCTCTCTCCTCTCTCTCTCCTCTCTCTCTCTCTCTCTTCTCCTCTCTCTCTCTCTCTCTCTCTCTCTCTCCTTCACTAGGTGGCTACCAATGCACATACTGCATGCACATTGTAACATATCAAATCTAACAATTCCTGTTGTCTTCGTGAGCGTGTAAATTGGTAAAACAATATATTTCCCCCAGGTAAATTAGAGGATTCTAGTTTCACGTTCGCATCATCAACTGGCTTTTCATTTATGTAATGCCTTTTTTTTTATTGCTCTAGTTTTGGGGCGTGTTTTCATGTGTGTCTGGAAAAAAAATGATGTGCTAAGCAGTTTACAAATAATTCCAACTACCTTATGACCGTGTGGGCACAATTGAATATCTTTGTCCAGTTTGTGCAAAAAAAACTGAGGCCCAGTGTGTAAATGCATGCAGAACATCTTGTGCACAGGTTAAAACCAGTTATGCCTTTTTGCTATTCATGCCGGTCAGAACGGATGACAAAATTATTAAAACCCATCAAAATTATAAACACAGTGGTGATTGTGTTTAGACATCATTACCGAGGTCGGAATGTGGCTATCTTAATGGTAGGTAAAAACGGTCGCATGTGCCAAAAAAAACAAAAAACCTCACAATCGGTGAATCAGAGAGCGCTAGCCGAGGAACAAAAGAAAACCCAAACAAAACTAAACACAACAACAACAAAAAACAACCCCCTCCCCCCCCAAAAAAAAAAAAAGAACCAAAACAAACAAACCCAGACAACCAAACAAGGAAAGGGAAACAGTCAAGAAGACTACAGGACAGATCAATGAAGCATCGTCTTTTTTCAAAGAACTCCCTGGGAGTAATTGAAGATAAGTTAAAGTTAAAGTCTGTCCCAAGCCTAAGGCTCATCAGGCCGGTGCTTATCCCGGTTTCTGTGGCGTTAAGCGACTGAGAGTCATAGACTCCCCTCTGGATAGGACGCCAGTCTATCGCAGGGTTAACCCCCAACACAAGGTTGATACCCCCTTTTACACCTGGGTGGGGTGAGAAAATAGCCGTA
>CM060317.1:22560075-22567575 GCA_030674155.1 Stramonita haemastoma
GTGACTGTTGTTTTCAGCCTTTTAGGAAATGTTGCCATGAACGTGAATCTGGTGTGTGTGTGTGTGTGTGTGTGTGTGTGTGTGTGTGTGTGTGTGTGTGTGTGTGTGTGTGTGTGTGTGTGTGAGTGTAAAGTCAAAGTCAAAGTCAAAGTCAAAATTTTATTTCCAGATGGTACATTGAGTAAGCAATAATTTGCTTTTTTCATCGAGCCATCTGTCTAGGAAACCCCCCAAAACAAAACAAAAAAAATCCCCCCCCCAAAAAAAAAATCCCACATACAAAAAAACCAACAGACAAACTAACAAAAATGAAGTAGAAAGCAAACAGGCAAAGTACAACCAAGAAAACCCCACCCAAAAAGTATTTAGCTACAACATTGTTACAACTCATGAACAACAAAAAAACTCAGAAGAAACAAAAGAAAATATAATGACAATAAAACAATAACAATAATAACAACAATAGTAATAATAATAAAGATATGGGTAATGCACTGTAAGACTCACTCTTTCACGTACACACACACACACACACACACACACCCCACACACACACACACACACACACACACACACACACACACAACACAACACACACACACTACACGCCCGCGCGCGCACACACACACACACACGCGCGCGCGCGCGCAACTCACTCACGCACGCACGCGCACACACATACATATCCCCCGCCTCCCCCGCCCACACACACTTACAAAAGAATATATCTGCGCGCACACATGCACTTGAGTTAATTTTTTTAAGTCATAAAAAAAGTCAATTATATCAGTTTACAACATCATCCATTCTTTTACATTCATACTTTATATAAAAAGAAATAAAAACAAACAAACAAACAAAATAAAAAAAACAGAAAAAAATAGGAGTAAAACATCCTAAAAATTGATACACAATCCATAGCACTCAAACCAACTAAAATTTCAAACTAATAAATCATTAATAATGATATTGATAAAATTTACAATAATATGATAATCACTCATCATCAGTAAAAGCAATAACACAACAATAACTTATTTTTTTAAACCAAAAAAAAAAGATTGAAGAGAACCGGGAAAAGGGGGGTATCAAGGAGGAAGGGAGGAACATAAACAATCAGCCAAAAAATAATAATGATAATAATACAAGTGTTGTGTGTGTGTGTGTGTGTGTTGTGTGTGTGTGTGTGTGTGTGTGTGTGTGTGTGTGTGTGTGTGTGTGATGTGTGTGGTGTGTGTGTGTGTATGTTGTGATGTGTATGTTGTATGTATGTGTGTATGTTGTTGTATGTGTGTATGTGTGTGTGTGTGTGTGTGTGTGTGTGTGTGTGTGTGTGTGTGTGTGTGTTGTGTATGGTGTTATGTGTGTGTGTGTGTGTGTGTATGTATATATGTATTATGTATGTATGTATGTATGTATGTATGTATGTATGTATGTATGTATGTATGTATGTATGTATGTATGTATGTGTGTGTGTGCACATGCATGGATCTAAACAGTCTTTTAAGAAAGGACAGTTTATCACAAGAGTCCTTTCATGTTTCTTGCCTAGGTTTTAGTCTTTAGGTGTGTGTGTGGTTTTTTTTTAAATTACACACACATACATGTACGCACGTACACACGCACACACACGCACACACACATGTGCGCGCAGCGCGTGCGTGCGCTCTCCTGCTTACCGACACACATGTAATATTATGCTCTTTTAGGCCCCTTCCCCCCACACCCATATCAAAAACGAAACAACAAACTGTCTCATCAAATCAAATACAAGTTGAATGCCACAGCAGGGTGAGATGAACATTTGTCCAAAAACAAATGCGCAGTGTGTGTGGCGTGTGTGTGTGTGTGTGTGTGTGTGTGTGTGTGTGTGTGTGTGTGTGTGTGTGTGTGTTGTGTGTGTGTGTGTTATGTGAAACAGAGAGGGAGAGAGAAGGAGGAGGGTGAGAAGAGGCGGAGGGAGAAAGAGGGGAGATACAAAGAAGAGGGAGAGAGGAGAGAGAGAGAGAGAGAGAGAGAGAGAGAGAGAGAGAGAGAGAGAGTGGTGTGTGTGTGTGTGTGTGTGGGGTGTGTGTGTGTGTGTGTGTGTGTGTGTGTGTGTGTGGTGTGTGTGTGGTGTGTGTGTGTGTGTGTGTGTTTCTGTCAGGGACCTTCAAGCATGAATCATCTGCCAAACTAAATATTCAACAGCTATAACTGTTTGCCCTCGTGAGTGGTGTGTGTGTGCATGTGTGTGTGTGTGTGTGTGTTGTGTGTGTGCGTGTGTGTGTGTGTGTGTGTTGTGTGTGTGCGTGCGTGCGTGCGTGCGCGTGGTGTTGTGTTGTTGTGAGTGTGTGTGTGTTTTGCGTGTGTTTGTGTGTGTGTGTGTGTTTGTGTGTGTGTGTGTGTGTGTGTGTGCGTGCGTGTGTGTGTGTTATGTGTGTGTGCGTGCGCGCGTGCGTGGTGTGCGTGCGTGTGTGTGTGTGTGTGTGTGTGTGTGTGTGTGTGTGTGTGTGTGTGTGAAAGGTCAGTGCATATGGGACGCTCTGTTTACTGTCGCTGTGTCTCCAGCCCCTAACCTCTAAGACATTACCTGTAGAGAAGGCCCTTTCTTTCCACCTTTACTTTTTATGGCGTTGCTCGGCTAGAGCTCCGAGGTTACCACTGGTGAAATTTTACGTTCGTGACCTAATTTACTCACCATTAAGGTAGCTGCATTTCGACATCTGGGATAGACTACCCCCCCCCCCCCCCCCAACACACACACACACACACACACACACACACACACACACACACACACACACACACACACACACACACACACACACACACACGCCCACAGAGAGAGAGAGAGAGAGAGAGAGAGAGAGAGAGAGAGAGAGAGAGAGAGAGAGAGAGAGAGAGAGAGAGAGAGAGAGAGAGAGAGAGAGAGAGAGAGAGAGAGAGACTGCCCAGTGTTTATTATGAAAAGATTAACTTTTCCATAAAAGAATGGGGGGGGGGGGGTCCTTGAATGAGTATAAGAATGGTTTGCCTGACATTCTGATACTAAATAGGCATCTGTCAGTCTTGGAAGACTATGGAGTTGCCTCTACGGGTCTAGAGCGCAAAGCCTGGGATAAGTAAGTATGGAGGGTTAGATGTTACCCATGAAGCAGACCCCCCCCCCTCCTCTCTCTCTCCTCTCTCTCTCTCTCTCTCTCTCTCTCTCTCTCTCTCTCTCTCTCTCTCCACACGTCGCTGGAATGGTCCATTTGAAAGGCATTCTCCGATATGAATGGTTCCAGTGCCGTTGTAGGAGCCACCAGAACTTTGCCATATAGGCCTTCAGCCACGAACGCCCTGGGACCCCAACTCCCTGATTTTTCCTCAGGGATGGTGTCTAAACACGACACCCGTGTTCATGATGGTTTTTTGCTTTGTTTTGTTGTCATTCGCTCCTACGGGTACACAATAGCCTGCTTTTCGGAAAGGCGGAATGGGTTTCTAACGTGTGCATAAGATGTTCTGCCTGCGTTCATGCACGGGGCCTCGGGGAGAGAGAGTGTCTGATTTGAATGATACTAATTATGCGCTATTTCATATGATCAAAGAAGGGAGGAAGGAAGGAAGAAAAGAAGAAAGGAAGGAAAGAAGGAAGGAATAAGAGGAAGAAGACCCCCCCAAAAAAAAAAAAAAACCCTCCACAAAACGATTCACAAAAAAAACCCACTCTACTCTCTCATCTCAATCAGTTGACTCATTGACTGGACTGACGACAAATGAACCATCCATCATCATATCAATCAACCATCAACTCGAGACTGCGATCAAATGTATGACCTCCATAATCATAAATATAACCAAACCACCACGCACGCACGCACGCAACGCAGCACGCACGCACGCACACACCACACCACACAACACACACACACACACAACACACACACACACACACAACACACACACACACAACACAAACACAACAAAACACAAACACACACACACGCCCACACACAACACCCCAACACACACACACACACACACACACACACACACACCACACACACACACACACACACACACCACACACACACACACACACACACACACCACACACACACACACACACACACACAACACACACACACACACACACACACACACACACACACACACACACACACACACACACAACACACACACACACACACACACACACACACACACACACACACACACACACACACACACACACACCACACACACACCTACACACACACACACACACATACACACACAGCCTTTTTCTTCTCAATACCCCTTAAATACGTCTGGGCCCCGGCAAACGTACGCATGCAGCGGCGGCGCGACAATTGAACTAGGGAGCAGAATGTCTGTCTACTTGGCCAGTGGAGCGGACGGACATGAGCAAGGATGAGGAGGATAGAGGTGGCAGTGTATTGTCTGCTAATGATAGGTGAGAATCTTCGGTCCCTTGAATACCATTTATGCCACCTGCTAAGCCCGCGCCACGGAATGTGGGGGTGCTTAATCATAGGCCTGGCTTATAACTCTATTGAGTGTGAATAACAGAAAGAAAAAGAAAGAAAACAAGAAAGAAAGAAAAAAGACAGGAAGAAAGGAAGGAAGGAAGAAAGAAAAAAAAGAGGACAAGAGGAAGGGAAGGAAGGAAGGAAGAAAGAAAGAAAGAACGAGAGAAGAAAGAAGAAGGGAAGGAAGAAGAAGGAAGGAAGGAAGGAAGGAAGGAAGGAAGGAAGGAAGGAAGGAAGGAAGGAGAGAAGGAAGGAAGGAAAGAAGAAGAAGAAGAAGAAGAACAAGAAGAAGAAGAAGAGAAGAAGAAGAAGAAGAGAAGAACAAAGAAAAGAAAGAAAAAAGAAGAAAAAAGACAAAGAAGGAAGAAGGAAGGAAGGAAGGAAAGAGAAAAGAAGAAGAAGAAGAAGAGAAGAGAAGAAGAAGAAGAGAGAAGAAGAAGAAGGAGAGAGGAGGAGGAGGAAGGCAAGGAGGAAAGAAAGAAAGGAGGAGAAGAGGAAGGAGAAAGAGGGAGACAGAAAAGAGAGGAAAGAAGAAGAGAAGAAGTACAAGGCAAACAACAACTACACATAATAACAACAAAACAGGACATGGAAAGGGTCCATATAAAGACAGCAATAACGGAGGATTATAATAGTCATTTAGAAGTACAGGCCTTCTGGTACATACATACTTTGTACACAGCTACTATTCATTCTTTCAGAACAGCTTGGACAGCACTTTCGTACTACCATGTGTGTGTGTGTGTGTGTGTGTGTGTGTGTGTGTGTGTGTGTGTGGTGTGTGTGTGTGTGTGTGTGTGTGTGTGTGTGAGGGGGGCGGGGCGCGTGGGGGGGAGGGGTGGTAGCCTAGCGGTTAAATCGTTGAGGTCGTCATCTGATGGCCTGGTTTTGAGCCACACTGAGGCACCCGTTCAATAAGATTTTTTTTCCTTGGAGTTAATTTTTATATTATTATTTTATTATTATTATTATTATTATTATTATATTATTATTATTATCATTATCATTATCATTATTATTATTATATTATTTTTATTCTATATCGATGGCAATGGGATAAGCACTCTTGTGCTTTTTTACATCCAGTCCCTGTGTGTACGCAGTTTTGTAAATGTCATCTGTTCCCACCGGCACACGATGGCCACTCTTACGAAAAGCGGAACAGGATTTAACGTGTGTGCAAGATGTTCTGCGTGCGTTCACACACGGGGCCTCGGTTTATAGTCTCATCCGAAGAACTTTGGGGGAGAGTTAACATTAGCACTGACTCAACTCCACTAAAAGTCCATGGGATGAGACTATGAACCAAGGTCACGTGTGCGAAAGCATTCAGAGCGTCTTTTGCACATGTTAAATGAGACAACTGTCTAAGGTAGAATGAACTGTAGCCAGCTGTGGTGGTTGGGAGGCGGGAAAATGCGGACATACCCATCATGCACTCTGGTTGCAACTTGAGGAGGGGTTAGCTCCGAATATGTCCGAGACACATTTCCTGAAAACTTCAGAGCAGTGGCCATAAAGACTCCCAAAGGAGTTAACAGTAAAGTCAAATATAACTGCAGACAGGAAAAAGAAAAAAAATAGGTAGGCACTGCACTTGTGGCGACCTTTTCTCCCCGGGGAGAGCAGCCCGAATTTCGCGCTGAGAAATCTGCTGTGACAACAAGTGGTATAAATGAACAAATAAATAAAAATAAGAGTGAAGGCAGTATTAATAGATTTTTTCATACATACAATCAAGCAACAAACAAGCAACAACAGCAACAACAAACTGAACCGAGAAGCGTTTCCTTAAAGGTAATTGTAACAGGCTGTAGACCATAATGACACATGAATGCGATCCATTCATCCGCATTCTTCCCAGTTGTATTGTAGCCAAATGTGCCAAACAGCCAAATGTGCCAAACAGCCAAATGTGCCAAACAGCCAAATGTGCCAAGCAGGCAACAGGCAATGTGCCAGCATGGGTTACAGCATCCTCATAATAATAATTGCTCTCCAGCCACAACAAGACAATAATTAGCGATAATAACACCTGCCCGAAACCACGCTGATGTGTTGGTGGTCATTAGCGCTGGACAACAACAACTACAACTACAACAGCGTCTCCGGGTCTGTGTGTTGCCGTGAAAATGACCATTGTAAACCCTCTGGCGGTCATCCAGGCCAAAAGGTCAGCCCATTGACAGAGGGGTGTCATAACCATGTCCCGCTTCTCTGTGTGTGTGTGTGAGGGAGAGGCAGAAAGAGCATTGTTCCCTGATCCTCCAGCCTGAAAAGACAGTACACTGTCAACATAACAGTTTGCCCAGTAAGCCAGGCCTGAGAGAGAGACGTTTATGTGAAAAAAACACAGAAAAATTGCTAGTTTCCATGAATAGCCCCTATGGGTGGGGGGTGGGGGGAGGCGGATTGGCTTATTGCCTATTTTTTTTCTTTGATATATTTTTCGTATATCTATCTACATAAGGGGCGAGATAGTTCAGTGGTCAGAGCATTCGCTTTCCTCAAGTCAAAGTTAAGCAGCATCGAGCGTGGTTACCAGTTGGATGGGTGACCCTTTGCGCGCCTTGGCTCCAGTACAGTCCCTCCAGTTCACCCAGCTGTAAATGGGTATCTGCCCTCTTTAGGGTCTGGGAAGGTAAAGCAGCGAGGGAGAGGAGATGGGCACCGCCCTCAACATGCTGGCCCTAGAGAAGCTGAGGTCTCTGACGCCTGGCTCCCCCACGATCACACAGGTTATGAGACACCACCACCTATCTACATTTTGTTATTACTTTTTCATTAAAAGTGTCTAAGTGCAGTAAATCTTGAATGAATGTTTTTTAAAACAAATGGTTACAGTCAACAGTGTTTCCAAAATAATTCCTTTTGACAGTTTGAACGCACTGCTGTCTACCAGCTGCCAATTAATGTGGAGATTGAACCTGTCATTGCTGCTGAAGAAGACACACTGTCAGCTTGTTGCTTGGAGTTTCTG
>CM060317.1:22580075-22581825 GCA_030674155.1 Stramonita haemastoma
CTCTCTCTCTCTCTCTCTCTCTCTCTCTCATGCGTATTCCCTGCCTACCCAGCCCATTCTCCTACCTCTTTTTTTTGGCAAATCTGAAACACTGTTTATTTTAAAGTTTTTACTGAGCTGCCCTGAAGTCGGAATGTATGGGCTGAGGCCAGTGGACAAATCTGCAGAGTTATAGGGACAAACGAAGACCAGGCATAACACATACCACCCAATACACCGCTTTTCGTAAGAGTAGGCCATCATGTGCCGGTGAGAACAGATGACAAGATTGACAAAACTGCATACACACGGGGACTGGATGTAAAAAAAAAAAAGCACATGAGTACTTATTCCATTATCCTCGATATAAAAAAATAATGATACAGTCATTCCAGAGTGTGCATTTATACAGTCATGTTCAACCATGATGTTGTCAAGAGGTGATGCGAGCGCATGTTACATCACCACCACAGACACTTTGGGGCACCAACAACTAAACCCCTCGGCAGTGCTAGGCCTCCTGTAGTGTGGAAACTCACAGTATCCCAGCATCGATAATTCAGGGCAGGCTGCTGGCTGTGGGGATGGGCAGAGATAGCTTCTGCAAGACTGAGTATTCCAGACAGCGGGATGTGAAGCATAGCTGAAAGAAAAAGAAATCAACTGAATGCATCAATAAAACAGGACATTTCTGGGCACTACGGCAGCTGTAGGGACTGACTCGTGTACGTATTTAAAGCTCATGTAGATACGTATGAATAGAGAGGTACAAGCGATTTCGTATCTTTACCGTTCGTGACACCATTTTAAATTGCTCAGTTTCGAGAGTGCGGAATATTCCATAAAGGCGGCGTCACCCTCACCAAGAAATCTTAAGAGCAGATGCACTATCTGTCGCGAAACACGACACACTGGTCAGATTCTACTATAAGAAAGGTAAAGGTGTCCCATAACCTAGGCGGTCGTAGGGGAGCGAGGCATCGGAGACCTCAGCTTCTCTAGGGGCTGGCGTGTTGAGGGCGGCGCCCATCTCCTATCCTTCACTGCTTTACCTTCCCTGACCCTAAAGAGGGCACGTACTCATTTACAGCTGGGTGAACTGGGGGGACTGTACTGAAGCCAAGGCGCGCAAACGGTCACCCATCCAACTGGTAACCACGCTCGACGCTGCTTTAACTTGACTGGGGGAAAGCGAGCGCTCTGACCACTGAGCTATCCCGCGATTCCACTATATCCATGTTAAATATGTTCCGGTTTCTGTAGTCCACCAATTGGTGACGTGCATTGCAGGAGTTCTGACATGCATTCAAGATCTTTAAAAAAAAAAAAATGTATGTAGAAAAAAGGGGAGTTAGACACTGGTGGTAGGTCTGCACATAAGTACCAAAGCAAAAAAAAAAAAAGACAAAAAAGCACCCCCAAAGCAAAACACTACCACCAACCAAAAAATAAACCCCAACTAAACAAACCAAAACCAACACAAAACAACCCCCACAAGAACAACCATTTATTTTAACAGGTACCTTTAAGATTCGAGCCGACAATCCATGACTAGACTTCTTAGGACCATTTTAATTAAAGAGCATGTCGCCTCATCTACCCGGCTAGTGCACCTGTATGCGTTCGCTTTGAAGTGAGCTGGACACAAGACAGAAAGACAGACAGGTAGACAGATAGACAGGAAGACAGACAGAAAAACAGACAGGAAGAAAAACAAAATAGACAGGAAGAAAGACAAAAAACAGACAGGGAGACAGACAGAAAAAGACAG
>CM060317.1:22581925-22584425 GCA_030674155.1 Stramonita haemastoma
CACACACACACACACACACACACACACACACACAACACACACACACACACACACACACACACACACACACACACACACACACACACACACGTGTACGACATATCTTCTTAAGGTTTTTCCTTTTTCAAATATGCATATATATATATATATATATATATCATTTTTTTTCTTTTCTTTCTTAGATGGATGGCTTGATGAAAAAAAGCAATTGCACTGCTTACTCGATGTACCATCTGGAAATCAAAGTTTGACTTTCACACACACACACACACACACACACACACACACACACACACACACACACACACACACACACACACACACACACACACACACATTGTTTGGATGGTAACAGCAGGCCTTGAAAAAAACAGAATTCTGATGATTGAGCGGACCAGATGATATGTTTTTTTCTTTTTCTTTTTTTTTAATATACATTTGTTTTTATTACGAGAACATGTCATGGGAATGCGGGAGACCAAATGTCACACAGTGATGTCAACATGAAGTCTGCCGGCGCCTAACATTCATTTTGTGTCCAAGTTCAGGCTGGGTCACTGCCCAAGTGCACACACACACACACACGCACGCACGTACGCACGCACGCACACACACACACGCACGCACGCACGCACACACACCCCTCACGCACGCGCACACACACACACATACACGCACGCACACACGTGCACGCACACACACACCTTTCTGTTTTGTTTGTTTTCATTGCCGCCCGTCATTTCTGACTGTGCAAAAAGCCCCGCCGACTGCTGACAATACATCATGACTAGACTGTCTGGCACCTCGTGGCTGGAAAACCCAGACATAATAATAATAATAATAATAATAATAATAATAATAATAATAATAATAATAATGATAATAATAATAATAATAATAATGATGATGATGATGATGATGATGATGATGATGATGATGATGATGATGATGATGATGATGATGACGACGACGACGACGACAACAACGACGACGACGACGACGACGACAACAACAACAACAACAACAACAACAACAATAATAATAATAATAATAATAATAATAATAATAATAATAATAATAATAATAATAATAATAATAATAATATTATGATTATTATTATTATTATTATTATTATTATTATTATTATTATTATTATTATTAAAGATAACAGATGATATGTTCTATGAAGATACTACTTGGGTTCTGGACAAGTGCCAGTGCCTTCCTGTAACATTTTACGGCCATGCCTGCTATAAAAAAAAAACTGCACAGCTGAAACCTGATGTGAAGAAAGAACACTCACACCGGCTGGGCAGAAATGAAACACAAAAAAACCCAACAAGCTGGAGTAAAAATAGCAAGACTGGGATCGAACCCAGAACCTCACGGCTTATTAATTTGATGGACAGGTGAAGGTCTACCCTCTAATCTTCTCAAACGAAAATGGTTGTGGACAGTACTCCCTCTCTCTATAGCACACTATCAGAAAGGACAACAGCAGTTTCCAAAGCCCTGTAGCGGGAGGAGAGACAAGGAACATTTCTTTGGAGAACATTCTGATGTCTTCAGACTTCTCCCCGCACAGACGGTAGCCCGCCACGCCGAATGTGTTTGGCTGAACGGAAACATGTGTTACCTGCAAGAACCATCTGGTAGAGGGCAATCATGGGATCAGTTTCACCGGTGGAGAGAGGTATACCATCAAACGACCATGTTCATATGACAGCAAATAATGATGTGCTGGTTTCCTCAGCTGTAACATCTGTGGTATCTAGCACGCTGAGGAGACAAACAAATGCATCAGAACAAGGTTAACGAGGTGATACGAAAAAATGATGACGCATGAGTCACCCAAAATGAATAAGTGCTTTTTTCTTTTTTTCTTTTCTTTACATCTTGTCCTGGTGTTCGCGCAGTTGTTGTTTTTTTAATTTTGTCATCTGTTCATACCAGCACACAAGAGCTTACTCTTGTGAAAGGTGGAAAAGGTTTTGACGTGTGTGCTAGATTGTTCTACGTACGTTCCCACACGATATCTCGGCATCTAGTCTCATCTGAAGAACCCTTATTTCCTGGAATTTATTTTTTTGTTTTAATAAAATCTTTGCTAAGTCATTTTCAAAATGATTGGGAAGTTGTAAGTGCTTACCTGCACTTGTTTTCCTCCACTGCTTTTTCCTCAACAACATTTTGTGGCGAACTGGGGAATTGCATCTCTGGTAGATTCAAATTCAAATTCAAATTCAAATTTGAATTTGATTTCAAATTCAAAAATACTTTATTATCTCTAAAACAGAGAAATTCCAGTGGGTTACAAGCCATATATAAGAACAAAAACCACGAAAAATATAAAATCAATATAACACAACACAGGTTCTGAACATCAGCACGCACCCATCACAGAATAAAAAGTACCCACAAGTCAGCAATACCTCAGCCAGTTGTAAACTCAGCCAAGTAAAATCACAAACATTCCTGTAGGCACCAGTATACCCACACA
>CM060317.1:22599425-22601925 GCA_030674155.1 Stramonita haemastoma
TGCTCTGTGCTGTAACTGCTCTGTGCTGTAACTGCCCTGTTCACTGCTCTGTGCTGTAACTGCCCTGTTCACTGCTCTGTGCTGTAACTGCTCTGTTCACTGCTCTGTGCTGTAACTGCTCTGTTCACTGCTCTGTGCTGTAACTGCTCTGTTCACTGCTCTGTGCTGTAACTGCTCTGTTCACTGCTCTGTGCTGTAACTGCTCTGTTCACTGCTCTGTGCTGTAACTGCTCTGTGCTGTAACTGCTCTGTTCACTGCTCTGTGCTGTAACTGCTCTGTTCACTGCTCTGTGCTGTAACTGCTCTGTTCACTGCTCTGTGCTGTAACTGCTCTGTGCTGTAACTGCTCTGTGCTCTAACTGCTCTGTTCACTGCTCTGTGCTCTAACTGCCCTGTTTACTTCGTTGTGCTGTAACTGCCCTGTTTACTACTTTTGTCATGTTACTTCCCTGCCTATTGCTCTCTAGGGTAATTGCCCTATTCATGGCTTGAACGGTATGTTTGTATAGCATTCATCGCATTGCATCGTATTGCACTGCATTCCACAGCACGTGCGCAACAGTTCATTGCATCATACCGCAGAACACTGCAGTTGCATTAAATAAAATTAGATTGCATTGAATGGCATTGCACCTCGTTGTATTGTATTGTACTGTGCTGTATTGCGTTGTATTGTATTGTACTGTAGTGCGTTGTATTGTATTGTATTGTATTGTATTTTCATACCCTTTTAATTCAGTTCATACCACTTTAAGTTACCGCAAATTTCTGTGTGAAATTGGGGCTTCTATCCCCGGGCAGAACGTGTCGCCACAAGAGAAGCGCCACCCTTTTTCCTTTCTTTTTCTGTCTGCAGCTGTATTTATTTCCCTATCAGAATGGCTTTTCTCTACAGAATTTTGCCAGGGACAACTACCTTGTTGTCGTGGGTTCTTTTAAGTGCCCTGAATAGTTAGTTATACAATAGGGAAGGGATAACTCAGTGGTCAGAACACTCGCTTTCCCCAAGCTAAGGTTAAGCAGCATCGAGCGTGGTTACCAAGTGGATGGGTGACTGTTTGCACGCCTTAGCTTCAGTACAGTCCCCCAGTTCACCCAGCTGTAAATGGGTACCTGCCCTCTTTAGGGTCAGGGAAGGTAAAGCAGCGAGGGAGAGGAGATAGGTGCCGCCCTCAATATGCTGGCTCTTGGAGAAGCTGAGGTCTCTGATGCCTCGTTCCCCTACGACCGCCTAGGTTACGGGACACCTAAAGTTACCTTTACCTTTGATCTTCATTCCTGTCGCTTTCTATCCCAGGCTGGTATCTGTCCATGGAACCGGAGGACTCGTTCCTCAAACGGCTGAGGCCTTTGCGGGCCATTCCGCGCCTGATGCGCCGCAGTGAACGATTCGGCACCACCAATGAAAAGACCTTGGGCGTCGTGGTGGTGAGTGTGTACTGAGCCTGCATAGTCTGTCTGCACATGTTAAATCCTGTTCCGCTTTTCGTAAGAGTAGGCCATCGTGTGCCGGTGGGAACAGATGACATCTACAAAATGCATACACACGGGGACTGGATGTAAAACAAAGCACGAGAGTGCTTATTCCATTATCCTCGATATAAAATAATAAATCAAATAATAAAATGTGAGTGGGTACAGATGGTGTACAGTCTGTTGGTGAGTGTGTACTGAGCCTGCATAGTCTGCTTGTGAGTGCGTACAGATGGTATACAGTCTGTTGGTGAGTGTGTACAAAATGTGTGCAGTGTGCAGGTGAATTGGTACAGAGGTGGACGTTCATGTTGTTGTTGAATGCAGAGTACAATAATCTTATTATGCCCTCTGTTGCTGGATGTGTATAATTATATAGCATTCAAGCATGTGGGTGAGTGTGTAGAGAAGACAGCCATATTCTCTCTGTGGATAAGAGTGTACAGAATGTGTGCATATTGTTTGGTTTATTATTTTGATGAAGAGGAGATGGTCGCCGCCCTCAGTATGCTGGCCCCCTAGAGAAGCTGAAGTCTCTGATGCCTCGCTCCCCTACGACCACATAGGCTATGGGACACCTTTACCTTTTTTACCTTACTATCTCTACCAACAGGACCCCGGTATCCCCATGGGGAAGCTCTCCTGATGACGATGACGACGACGACAAAGTGGGTGTCTGTTTCTGTGCAGCTTTCCTTAGTGAGTGAAACAGACACAGTACCTGCCTTTTTGAACATCCAATTTAACATCTGATGAGGTCAATTTGTAGCCATAAAATATGTTGACACAAAAGACGGATCCTTGCAGTGCTTTTTGTTGCCTACTTTATCGGTCGCTATTTCGGGTAAATCGTCAGGGTATTGTGTAATTCGTCATCAAGTTGTTTTTTTCTCGGGCTTGTTCTGTTAAGGGGGGCCGATAGCCTAGTGGTCAGAACATTGCGATGGCAATTTGAAGACCCGGGTTCGAGTCCGGTCGAGGAAATTTTCTTCCTGGAGTTAACATCCTCGATATAAAATAATAAATC
>CM060317.1:22607418-22622061 GCA_030674155.1 Stramonita haemastoma
ACTCTAACCACAAGGTTTTAAGCCCCCCACTTGAAAACCCCCCCCCCCCCCCCCCCCCCCCCCCCTCAAACCCCAACAAAAAAGATCCCATATTTTCATCTTCCCCCTCCTACTAAAATTTTTTCATTTTTCAATAACTCAAAAAATAATAAAATATATATAATATAAATATTATATTATTTATATATATATATATATAAAATTAAAAATCTTCTCCCCCTCTTCTCTCTCTCTAAAAAAAGCAAAAGGGCTGTGGCAGCTTTGGGCTTTTGTCACCCTGTTTTCTCTGTTTGTGTCCTTTTACTTTAACTTCACTGATTTACAAACCACTTGAGTGTTGTCAGAACTTAAGCTTACCTTTTTTTTTTTAAACCTAAAACATGTTTCAGCTTTCATAGTCATAGTGTGTGTTTTTATACCACCCCAAAGAGACAGTGGTGAAAAAAAACCCTTTGTGTAAAATTGTTTAATTTCTTCATGAGTTTTGAGATTAACTCAGCTTATTGACAAGTTCATGCTGCAATGTTTTCATCTCTTTGTCAGTTTGAATCTGTGTTTGAAAAAGAAGCTCAAGGTCTCTTAGTCCTGCCACCTCCCAGTCCCAAGAGCTCTCTGTAAGACCCTATTCAGTATTCTCACTTCTCTTAGACTAGTTAGAGTCAAGATTTAATAATAATAATAATACATGGAATTTATATAGCGCTATATCTTGTAAAAAACAAACCAAAGCGCTTGCACTTGGCCTACACAATACACAAGCAATCAATAACAATTTATAGTTTTAGCAAATTCGAATGTATGCACACACGCACGTGTGTGTGTACATTCATCAGTTCATCTCAGGCCTGATCCCATCAATGTACTTCTATCATAAACTCCTCTATTTCTACAGACATGTGTTATTCCCTGACACTTCAAACAGGCACTAATTTTCATATAGTTGAAAAAAAAATTGTGGCTGGATCCAAATGTTCTTAAACATTAAACCAGCTAGGCTAAATCAAACCTCTGCTTGATCAAAATATCCTTGAAAAGGTTGATTTTTTGTAAACAACTTCAGTTCCACTTACCCAAAACAGCCTTCTTGAACCAGACCTATTGCCATGGCGCAGTGGTTTGCACATTGGGTTTCTGGCTAGAAGGTTGCTGGTTTGAATCTCACAAAATCATAGGTTTATTGTCTTTTTGTTGTTTTGGGGTTGTTGTTTTTTTTGGTTTTGGTGTGTTATCTTTGTTTTTTGGTGGGGGGGGGGGGGAATTATTCTTTCTGTCTCGTTTCCAGAATAAATTTGCCATGGGATTATTGAGAAGACCGGGACCACACAATTGAGCTCCATCTGCTTTATAAAATGTTGCTCAAATTACTTGTCAAACACTCCAAGTGCCTGTATCTCCCAGGCCGAGTTGAATTTTTTTGTATAATGATAATTTTTTTAAAAAGTGTTATGTTCTTATCAGTCTTCAAATACAATCATCACATATGATTGCGCCGAATCATTGAATGCTCACAGTGACTCCTCCAAAATGTATAGTTGTGCTGTGACAGTGTGAGCTCTGTTGATCAGCTGTGTGCTTCATTATTTTCATGCCTGTCAAAAATTGTTGGGGGGGGGTTTCTGTCAAAAATTGTTATCCCATTCTTTGATTCTGATGTAAAAGCAGTCCCTTTGAGAAATCTGATTAACCATTGCAGATAAACCGATTGTCAAATCATTCAGTACAGATAATAATATGGGCTGAATAACACCACAACACACACACACACACACACACACACACACACACACACACACACACACACACACACACACACACTCTACTCTCCCCAAAAGTCCTTCGGATGAGACTTTAAACCGAGGCCCCGTGTGCGAACACACGCAGAACATCTTGCGCACACGTTAAATCCTGTTCCGCTTTTCGTAAGAGTAGGCCATCGTGTGCCAGTGGGAACAGATGACATTTACAAAACTGCATACACACGGGGACTGGATGTAAAAAAGCACAAGAGTGCTTATTCCATTATCCTCGATATGAAATAATCAATCAATGAAATAATCAAACACACACACACACACACACACACACACACACACCTCAAAGAAAAGCCAGTGTGAATGTTTTGAAAGGGGGAGGAGGAAATACACATGCAATGTATTAGTTTAGCTAGTAATGTAGAAATATTGATTACTTCTTTCAGAACAGAGGCAGTCATCACAACAGCCCCCGAGACAGCCCTAGTATGAATCCAGGCGGCAGTGACAACATTCTCCACTACTACGATCCAGATATGTTGAAGGATCCTTGGCTTAACACACCACCCCGCCCTGTGGACTACTGGAAAAAATAGTGTTGCTCATTAGATTGTATTCTGGGGGGTGGGGGGAAATAGCCTTATGATTGGAAGGTTGAGCTCGTGATCTGATGGCCTGGGTTTGAGCCACCATGGAGGCACCCATTCAAGGTTCAAATCACCTAGGAATCGATGCAAGTGTTCCATCCCTGAACAGATGTCAACGGGCAGCATCTCTGTTTGGGAGGTAGTTGCCATACTGACTTGAGGGTAACATCCCATGGCAGCTTCTTGTTATTGGTTGGGGCTTTTTGTTGTCCTATGTTAATGCTCTTTTTATGTCTTATGACTTGGAAAAGTTGTGTAAATCAGTTCTCAACTCTGGTGTTTTCTTCAGTATCTCAGTGGTCAAGGGATAAACCATGCATGCCTTAGTTAGTCACCACAAAGCACAGGTGGTCTGTTACAGGCTAAGGCTTTATTCCTTTCATCTTTTTTTTACCATTGAGCATATAGTGTGAAAAAAGGCACTTTTGAGAGGAGAATGATGAATGAAATGTGTGAACTCTGCAGACATGTGATCGTTCCTTGTTGATATTTTTGTATACATTTGAGACTGACTATGACAAATTGTGTCATCATTCATTGATTGTATGGTTCAACAGTTTCAAATCAGTTATATATTATAATATGTAAATGTGGTTGCAGTGAAATCAGTGGTACACTAAAATATTGGAATGAATGCAAGAGCTAAGCTTTTTTTCACAAGACAAGACTGTTCACAACCTCTCTGGGACAGCATACATTGATCATCTAAACTATTTTCCTCTATATTTAACAGCCAGTACCTCCCTGTTCTCATCTCTATTTGACCTGAACAACATTTATATTTTCTTTCATCTTTCAGCCATCTTTATGCTTGATGATGTTTTGTGTTTGAGTAAAGATTAGGTAGGTATTATATGTTTTGCAAAGTCCATCTTATTGAATACCACTTTAACTGAGTTGAAGTCATGGCAGATTTCTCTGTAAAGAAATTTAGGTTGCTCTCCTTGGGGAGAGCATGTTGCCACAAGAGCAGCATCACCCTTTTTTTTTTCTCCTGTCTCCATGTGTATTTGTTTCCCTATCAGAGTGGCTTTTTCTTTTTACATAAATTTACCAGGGACAACTCTCTTGCTGCCGTGGGTTTTTTTTTGTGCTCTTGTGCTAATAGTGTGTTGTGCATGGGACCTCGGTTTATTGTCCCAACCAAAAGACTAGCACCCTGACTCACAGTCTAATGGATGGGAGTAAAGTTTCAGTCACAAACAGGGGATCGAACCACCACTCACTTCAAACCTTGACTTTTTGCTTTTTAGGCAGGTGCATTACCTCTAGATCACCAATCCACCTCTCGACTCTGAAATGTTCAAAACCACTATGTAATGACATGCTTCTATCAAGAATATTTTAGAACCAGCCACCATGGCGCAGTGGTTAGCGCCTTGGATTCCGGACTGGAAGGTCGCGGGTTCAAATCCCATAAGAGTCATAGGGATTTTTGGGGCTCCGGCCAGCTCCTACCCAGTGAGTGTGCTGTGGGCTCAGTGGGGAGATTGGGACCACACAGTCGAGCTTCATCCACTTTACGGATGCGAATTTGAGAGTGTTGCTCAAATTACCTGACCAACACTGCAGGTGTCTGTATCTCTCGGGCCTGGTTGATGCCGGGATATATTATGATAGTAAGCGTAGAGTACAACCCTGTCAAGTAGTCTCAAAGCGAATGCACTTCCACAGCAGCATCATTTCATCATCCTCGTCATCAATGATCATCATGCAATAATAAAAATTGCCTGATTCGGTGGCCCCCATTGCTCTGGTCTCATGGTGACCTCAGATTCGGTTTACCCATACACCTCTGTGCCTGTGGTGAGTTTGTGTCAAAGCCTGTGGGGCTGGAGGTTCGCGGGGAGGCGGTCATTGGAGGGACGTTGTGGTGGTTGCCACCTCGGGTGGGTGACTCTCTCAGTCTGGCTCCGCGACTGAGCTAATACTGTCGTTAGAAGGGGGCTTAGTAGGTGGTGTCCTGCGTATGTTAACTCAGAACAGGCACCACTGAACACCACCAAAGTGACCCAGCAGAAGTGCAGGGCCCCTCTGGCTGGTGGCCCTGCGGCGGCCTAATATTGATGGGCTCCCTGTGGACTCCCGGCCCTGGGGGTGAGACACAATGAATCTGGGTATGGCTGTGGCGGGAGATTGAAATGAGCGGCGTGGGAGCAACAGGACGGGGACATCACAGAAGATGAGGCAGCAAAAAAAAAAAAAAAAAAGAATATTTTAGAAGGAAACAAAAAGATCAGTGAATGTATACACATGCAGTTCTTGAAATAAAGATTTAACAATGACTTTATATACCCTCAGAAGCCCAGTCAGTATTCTCTTTAAACTGATTGTAATTCATGTTTAATTGAATCTTGAATATCATTTGCTTCAATCATTAGTGTAAGTTGATGTCACAAGAATGAATGTGTGTGTGTGTGTGTGTGTTTTGAGTGTGTATGTATTATATATTTATGCATATATGCATGCATGTGTGTTGGAAAAAAGGGGTTGTCATCTTCATCTTTTTTTTTTAATGATAGGGTGAGCCTTTCTTCTATAGTCTCTTTTCACTGTAACATTTGAATATCTTTTCTATTTATGTATTCTTTTATATCAAGGATAATGGAATAAGCACTCATGTGCTTTCATACATCCAGTCCCAGTGTGTATGCAATTTTTGTACATCTTGTCATCTGTTCCCACCGGCACACAATGGTCTACTCTTATGAAAAGCAGAACAGGATTTAACGTGTCCGCAATATGTTCTGCATGCGTTCGCACATGGGGCCTCGGTTTATAGTCTCATCCGAAAGACTTGTGGGGAGAGTGGAGTCAGCACTGATGTTAACTCCAGGGTAAAAATCCCCTCAACTGGGAATTGAAAATGGGAGACTGCAAAAAAATATACTTGTAGTCTTTTATCTCACACTCTCCATTGGACATCCCAAAAAGAATTCAGCATGTAATGTGAACTGGACATAAACCTCTTTCCTTGCATTATTTCCTTTATATTTCAAGGCTGTTCATGGATAAAATTACTGTGAATAAAGTTGATAAAACTGTACAGTATGCTGCAATTTTGAATGAGTCATAATCATTAAATTATGTAATTGAAAAGCAAAATCCCTTGGATATTTCTTTTCATTTAGTACCAAAAAAAAATATGGGGGGGGGGGGGGGGGGGGGGGGGGGGGGGGTGATTTTTTGTGTTCATCAGGTGGACAGCTAAGTCTCTTGAGACAACCAGCCGCCATGGCGCAGTGGTTAGCGCCTTGGATTCCGGACTGGAAGGTCCGCGGGTTCGAATCCCATAAGTCATAGGGATTTTTTTCGGGCTCCGACCGGCTTCTACCCAGAGTGAGTGGGCTCAGTGGGGAGACTGGGACCACACAGTTGAGCTTCATCCACTTTACGGATGCGAATTCGAGAGTGTTGCTCAAATTACCTGACCAACACTGCAGGTGTCTGTATCTCTCGGGCCTGGTTGACGCCGGGATATATTATGACAGTAAGCGTAGAGAACAACCCTGTCAAGTAGTCTCAAAGCGGATGCACCTCCACAGCAGCATCATTACATCATCCTCATTATCATTGATCATCATGCAATAATAAAAATTGCCTCTGATTCGGTGGCCTCCGTGGCTCTGGTCTCATGGTGACCTCAGATTCGGTTTACCCATACGCTTCTGTGCCTGTGGTGAGTTTGTGTCAAAGCCTTTGGGGCTGGAGGTTCGCGGGGAGGCGGTCGTTGGAGGGACGTTGTGGTGGTCGCCACCTCAGGTGGGTGACTCAGTCTGGCCT
The DNA here is from genome assembly GCA_030674155.1 of Stramonita haemastoma. Classification (NCBI taxonomy): domain Eukaryota; kingdom Metazoa; phylum Mollusca; class Gastropoda; order Neogastropoda; family Muricidae; genus Stramonita; species Stramonita haemastoma. Next base: position 22,613,600 of record CM060317.1, read on the forward strand.
GGTTGACGCTGGGACTGAGCTAATACTGTCATTAGTAGGGGGGCTTAGTAGGTGGTGTCCTGCGTAGTTAGCTCAGAACAGGCACCACTGAACACCACCAAAGTGACCCAGCAGAAGTGCAGGGCCCCTCTGGCTGGTGGCCCCACGGCGGCCTAATATTGATGGGCTCCCTGTGGACTCCAGACCCCGGGGGTGAGACATAACGAATCTGGGTATGGCTGTGGCGGGGAGATTGAAATGAGCGGCATGGGAGCAGCAGTACGGCAGCATCACAGAAGACGAGGCAGCAGCAAAAAAAAAAGAAAAGAAGTCTCTAGAGACAAAGGCAGTTGAGTGATGCAGGTCCTCCAAGTCCTGGTAGAGCTACTTGGCCACTGGGATGGTGTCCGGCAAGATCGATGGTACTCCTGATAGCATAAATCTGCTGTTCAGCCTAAGCTGATCTATGATCACAGTTTTAAAGTAAACAATATAACAAAGGAGAAACTAAAAAAAATAATAATAAACCCAAAGGAAAAAACTGTAGCTTCCATAAAACGTCAAATAAGATAAAGAAGACATAACTGCTGGTTTAGCCACACACATACTCATAATGTTCAATCTGTTCAACACAAAAAAATGTCATCACTCATTTATTTCATCAATTGACTTCACATTTTCATTTACCATGTCTATTAGTTTTTCATGAAGCAACTGATATTTACATATATATACATTTCTCCTCATTTATTCATCAATTTCTCCTTCACTAGATAAAGACCCTCACCCCCAGCCCTCACCAGTTTTATTTGTAAACCAACCTCCAAATACACACACTCAGTCAGGATAACTTTTTACAAGAATTACAGTTCAAATGAAAGACCATACTCATTTAGGTTGTTTACAATGAGGGCTTTTTGTATTAATGTTCACTCCAGCGTACATTACATACATAATCTTGTGACACTTATCAACATAAAAACAAACAAACCAACCTAATATGCTGACATTAAATTTTTTAAAATGAGTATTTTATGCTGGTTTCCAAACCCAGAACAAATACACAGGTTCTGACAGATCTTAAATTTATAGCTCTCGTTTAATTCTTGTATTATGTGCTGTAATGTGCAATCAACAAAAAGTTATATGAAGCAAAAGAAGAAGGTATGCTATGGATAGACACACAACAGGAGAATAATTTATGTTTCTCAAACATCAGTTATTGGTTGATAAATGAGTGAAGCATACATCAAGTAGACTTTTTTTTTTTTTTTAGCTGATGTGAACTCTATGTGAACTTTTCTGCTTTCCAAAACTCTTCTTTAGGCAAGCTAAAACTGATAGTGGTCTTGTGCATTTTGATGGTGGTGTCAATGCATGCAGAAGAATACAAACATTCATGTTTCATAGAGCATGTTCACTAAATATTGAGCAGAGGTATTGTAGAAATGAGAGTTAGTGGGGTAGTACTGAAAAAAAAACAGGCAGTTGGGACTGAACTAACCAAAAAAAAAAATGCTTCGAGGATTCTTGGTCTCTGAAGACCCAGAGCTATTTCCAGTTCCCTATTTTTCTCACGTGCTCCTGAATGCTGTCAAATTTTCAGAGTAGTGTCATCTGCTGTCTGCAAAGTACTGTGAAAGGGGTGTACACTTGTGAGAATACAGAGTTATGACTGATGCTCTTCTGTTCAACATCTGCATGAATTAAAAATGAAATAGGAGAAGAAACCAGGATGATGGCCACTGACGATGCAAAGGATTTGTTCTTCTTCTTCTTCGTTGAACGCTCGGATAGTAACTATTGTGGTCTGTTATATGAGCGAAAATGAGTCAAGTGCCATAAAGCACTTGACAAGTCAGGCCCAGCGCATCTGATTTCAGCATAAGACAGAATTGTTTATCTTTTTAGTCTTCCAGGAGAAAATGCAGGAGAATGGACAGAATGCAGAAAATAGACAAGAAGGAGAGGATAGGAAAACAAGGAACAAGGCAGAAACAAAAAGAGTGAAAGAAAAGAGGAAATTTCTAGCACAGAATTTCCAGAATTTGGGGATGTTATTTATACTGACAGGCCCCTGGCATCCCCACGTGAGGATTTGTTCAAGACTGCTTCGACAAGACACCAAAAAACACATAGCTGGTAAATATAATCTGTGTAATAAATAGCTTTTGTGCTTTACTTCTCAAAATATAAACAGTCAAAAATAGATTGTTGAACAATGTCAGAAGATAGAGTACACTGTCATCACCACCCTCCAGTGTTGATTCTAGGGTGCCCCCTTGCAGGATTCCCACATTTTTGTAAACTTTGTCATAGAATAATGTGAGCAGTGCACCCTGACCAAAAAAAACAACAAAACAAATGTGGACAGTGCAGATTAGAACACAGAGTGTGCCATGGAAATTGCCGTTTATACAATCTCTAAAATATAGGACTACATGTGGTGTCATTACGTTCATTACCCGAGGGATGACAAGATGTACATATTAGCGCCTACAATCGTCACAATGAAGCCGGCTGGTCCAACTCTGTTTTCCTATTCATTTATGTCATTTTCCAAGAAGCCTTGTACTCCTGACACAAATGATGTCATTGTGACAGCGACTGATTGAGGAGATAGCAGAAGCAGCCATGTCCTAGCAGGGTTCAGAGCTGGTAGACCAAAGAGTTTTCAAGACGGTTTTTCAGATCTGGTTTGACAAGTGGCCCTGGCTTGAGAACAATGATGATGGCATGCGGTATTGGCTGTGTATATATATAAAAAAAAAAGGAAAAAACAATGCCTTCACTAAAGGACTTCGAGCATCACTTAAAAATACTGGTGATCACCAGTAGGCTGTACAAGATGAAATTCTTCAGAGAGACTTTCATCACATCAATGAAGTGACTCTCAGTCAGTCAGTCAGACTGTCTCTGTCTCTCTCTCTGCCATATGGGACGGAAAAAAACAAGACTTTGATATTAGCTTTAACTTCTTTTCTAATGTAGATCTCTCTCCAACACTGGAAGTGTATGAACAAAATTGGCTAAGACTCTCTCTCTCTCTTTCTCTCACTGCCATATGGGAAGAAAAAAAATATTGGATTTCACTTCTTTTCTCATCTAGATCTGTCTCCAACACTGAAAGTGGACAAACAAAAATTAACTTTGAACCCCCCCCCCCCCAAAAAAAAACCCCTCTCTCTCTCTCTGCCATATGGGAGGAAAAAAAATCAAGACTTTGATACTGGCTCTCACCTCTTTTCTCATCTACATCTAGATCTAGTTCTCCCTCCGACTCTGAATGTGGATATACAAAAATGACTTTGACATCCATCCTCCTTCCACAAGACTGATATTAGCCTTCACCTCTTTTTTCTTTTAATCTAGATCTAGCTCTCTCTCTCCAACTCAGAATGTGGAAATAAAATTTGACTTCGATCCCTCTCTGTCTTTCTCTCTTATATATTCATGATATTATTATTATTATCATTATTATTATTAAGGATTATTATTATTATATACATGATTGATATAATTATACACTGTATCTCTAAGTATCTGAAGTATCTCTCCATCTCAATGTGGAAGTAAAAATTTGACTTTGACGCCTCTCTCTCACTCTCTCTAGTAAACAAACAATGCATCTCCTCCTGTATCTATCTATGTAGTATGTATTCCTCCACATCCGAATGTACCACTATCTGGAAATAAAACTTTGACACCCCCGCTCTCCCTTTCTCCCCCCCCCCGCTCTCTCTCTCTTTCCCGTGTCAGAAAGCATTCTTCAGACCAACTGCAACACATAAGCTGTGTATTTACTCCTGTCTGCCTACACACCTTCCTGTTCGTTGTGTTTGTTGTCCTTGAAAAATAGCAGAAATTAGAGTTCTAATGGTATTATGAGCAAATACTACTTATCCCCTGTTTTATGAAGGGAAGGGGGGGGTAGCAAATGTCCTTTTTTAATATTTTAGGGGGCCCAAGGGCCCCCTTTTTTGAAATCCTAGAATCAACACTGCCCTCTATTCTGAAGTGATCAGAAAATTTTACAAAAATAACAGCAAGAACTATTAGCTGACTGATATATATCTGAAAGTCATTGATACGTTTTGGCAACAATTAAAAAGGAAACCTAAAGGAAGCTTTAGTAAAAGCTGTTCAGAATTTTACAGCACCATATCACAAGAAGTGACTCGTTTTACCATACCCCCAGCCCCAATCACCAATTCAGCAGTGTTCAGCAAACCAACAGCTGTTGCCCAGCACCTTCTGAAACACTGTGGTCCAGTGAACAGACACTGCCAGGTCAGCTGACTTCACTCTTCCTTTTCTTCACCAGCTCTGCTAAATACTTGAAACGAAGAATGCAGTCCTCCTGAAACAGAAATAAGAATATGAACTAAAATAAAAAATCTTCCATCAATGTTTAGCAAAAGAACACTTCAGCAACATGATGGCATACATTCAAACTACTATACAGTGAGGAAAAATAAAAGCTAAACTTCTCATAACATTCCAACAACGACAACAGTCTGCAATTCTCTAGACCTATCAGAGGTGTAATTATCACTATGCAACATTTTGAACTCAACAGCTCAAACAGAGGTATGTATGGAGCGTGGACTCCAATGGGAAGTCTTGGACAAAACAAGTTCAGTGAGGTCTATTTCACAGATGCACTTTTTAAGTCATCAAAGAGGGACAATTTCATAGATCAACATTCAGTGGCATTTCATCTTTCAATTTTTTATTAAGGGCACAGCAACTCAATGATTAGAACATTGAACCCACAAACTAAAAGGTAAATAAAGATTTGAGGTACCTCATACCTTTACTTTTCAGACCACCAGCTTACAATGATGACATATAAGGTGAAAAAAACACAAAACAAACACACATGCACGTGTACATGGAAGCATTTGCATAAACATATGTAGTTGCACACACACACGCACACGTGAATAAATGAATAAGAAAATAAAGGGGAAAAAATGAAGTTTGTCTTTGCTAAAAATAACACAAAATATTGGACAGGCTAAAAAAATATGAACAGAAACTAAAACGGCATACATACCAGCAGTCAGAATAATTTTAAAAGAAAAAAATAGTTTTAGTAAAATCCAGGCATGAAAATGTAAGTGTAGCAGCATGGCATGTTACCCCAAAAGAGATACTTCAAAAGCATTTCAGAACCACAAGAAAAACTTTTGTTTCAGTTTTTGCCTTTCAAGGATACCACAGCCTTACAGCTGCCTATTCAGAGAGAAAAACAATCTGAAACAGTACTTCAGTTCATAGGAGTAACCAATTTCCAACAATAAGACAAAGCATCACCCACCTTTGTTTTGCCAGAGATCTGCTCAGCAATTTTGTCCCATCGCTTGTCGGTACCCTTGGGGTAATACCGTAACGCCCACTCAAAAACAGCCTGCTGTGTTTTGGGTCCAAGAGTCCCTTCTTTTCCATCCACCCCTACATCTGTCTTTGCATCCCCACTACCATCACTGTCTTTTACCTCGGCTCGTTTTTCCCCAGGGGGGGAGGAAGAATCTGATAAAGGCACAGTTTGAGAAATCATCAAAGTCCTGTCTACTGTTTTGGGAATTTTTGTGGGTCTGTGACGTTTGTCTGGCTTTGCCATCTGCCGGGTCTGAGGACTCTGCTGCTGATGGGACGCTGCTGTCAGACGTGGTGATGATGTTGTCACTGATGTGCTGGTTCTTTTTGGCCATCTTGCTGTTGGGGTTGGTCAGTACGTCGCCTGAGAGACACAAGAATCAAGACTTGGTGCATGAACCACCTTGTGCATTTGCTTAAGTAAATACCACACACACGCACACACATACACACACACACACACACCTTCCTTCATATATTTATTCAGTCACACACTAGAGCAGGTGTCAATTTCCCCACCCTTAATTCAACAGACACTGAAGCCAAGGTTTGAACTCATAACTTCATGGACCCATGGGATTGAAATCATACAGTCCTAACCACTCGGCTATAACGTCCATCAACATAATGTCCTTAAAGCTGGCAAAGATAAAATCTTTCCAGTAAACAGTGTCCAGAACATTTTTAAATGCAAAATGCATAAAATACCTCTCTTTTAAGACCAAAATGCTTAAAACAACTGGACATGTGAAAGACATTTTCACCAACAACAGCAGATATAACTGCATTCATGACAGTTGAGAATTTGGGTTCCAACAAATCTGAAGGCAGATAATAATTTTTTTTTAATTTAAAAAGATATACATAAAATGATGAAATAAAACCTTGCCTTCACTCATCTTATTACCTTGAACTGCACTGCTAAGATTCATGGTGTAAGAACTCTTGGCGGACTTTGACCTTGAACAGACCTGCAACCAGATTTAACACAAATAATTTCCACAAAAAAGTTGTAACGAAAAGATATACACACGTGCATATAGAATTATCATACTTCTGATACCTCTCTCAAAATTTACAAACCTTTGATCCAAACGAGTAAAAATAGTAGATGTGAAGAAAACACGTCGTGCTAACATCAATTACCTTCCACCCCCACCTTTACCCCTTTCCACATTCCAATACCCCAAAACACACAAAAACATAAACACCAAACATGAAAGAAAAGGAAAAAAAACACTATATCTTCCTTTACCTCATCAACAGAGCGGACCGACCATGTTGGCTATTTTTTCCCAGCGATTGGGTGTGCCCCCAGGGAACTTGTTCACTGCCTTTGCCAGCAACCCACCTCTTCCTCAGTCCCCCCCTCCCTGAGGGAAAGGAACAAGCTGGTTCACATCTACAGTTAAAACAACTGACAGTCATGAATTGATCTTCGTATCTTTCTTTTAGAGTTGCTAGTTTTCAGAAATATGAATATATATACATGTATACAATTATGTATTCTGGTGGTCAGCAAAGTAACCTTCAACCAGTCTTTCACATTCTGCACTGAGTGTGTGCGTGTGTGTGTGTGTGTGTGTGTGTGTGTGTGTGTGTGTGTGTGTGTGTGTGTGTGGTGTGTGTGTGTGTGTGTCTCCCCCTCTCTCTCTCTCTTCTCTTCTCTCTCTCTCTCTCTCTCTCTCTCTCTCTCTCTCTCTCTCTCTCTCTCTTTTCAAACTCCCGACAGTATCTAAAATAATTTACAAGGGGGTGGGACAGCCTACTTGTTAGAGTGTTGTGCTCGTGATTGACAGCCCAGGATTGAGCCACCACTGAAGATCCCATTCAAAAGAGTTCTTCCCCTGGAGTTAACATCAGTACCAACTCCACTGCCCAGAAGACTATTGCATGAGACTATAAACTGAGGTCTCATGTGCAAATACACACCACAGAACATCTTGCACACAGTTTAAAACTCATTCCACCTTTTGGAAAAGTAGACCATTGAGAGCTGGTAGGAACGAATGACAAAAATCTTTTTAAAAAACATAAGCACACTGGTGTATTTATACATCATCCCTGAAGTCAGAATGTGGCTACCTTAATGGTGGGCCAAAAATGTTAATAGTCACATACACGAATTTCAAAACTGATGAACCTTGGAACTCTAGCTGAAGAATGGGGAAAAAATGATAAATAGACAACTGACAACAGAACTACATAACTTACTTTTGGTTACACTTTTTGCATATAAATCATTGTCTTTTGTCATGGAATATACCCATCCTACAAAGAGATTTGACTTTACATGACTTTCCCCTTTAACTATTAAAGTCAGAAGGGCACCCCACAAAAAACTTTCAGGCAGTGTGTCTTGGGCAAGTTAAACTAGCCAAAGCCCATTTCTCTCCAGGCTGAAGATTCCATGCTGGGCAAGTTCATGCCATCTGTACCACCAGCCACAAAAGCTGATTCTGCTCTTCTCTGACAAAAACAAGACCGTTTTTTTTATTTTCATTCCTCAGCTAGAGCTCCAAGGTCCACCGATGGTGAGATTTTTGCATATATACACCTGTTGTTTTCTTTTCCCCCATCATTAAGGTAGCCACATCCCGACTTCAGGCATACAGTTGGGAACTTCAGATAATTTTGCTAGAACAGTCAAGAGGTACCTCCCTGCTCTTTACAATTCTCAACTGTCATGGGTTCTTTTTGACAAGCACAAGTCTATACACATACAAGTCAGACTGATTTAGAGATTTGACATTCAATTCAATTTTCCTGTCAAACTGGGAACAGCAAGGCTAGGTGGGAATTGAACCCAGAACCTCACAGTTTATTTGTTAGGCAGGTAAACATCTAAACCATCCTGCAACTTCCTCCTTGGACAGTTTCTTCAGATGTGTGCAGAATGTTATGTGCACACTCACCTAGCTTCAAACATTTTTTCTGAAGACTTGCAAGGGAATTCAGTTGGTATCTTTGTCAATTTGGGGGGGGGGGGGGGGGGGGGGGAATCCCCTTAAAGAATGCCTCGAGGTGACTCAAACATGTTTGTCAGGTACTGAAAGATCAGGTACTGAAAAATCATAAGTTTGACATTTTACTCACAATGT
>CM060317.1:22622161-22627161 GCA_030674155.1 Stramonita haemastoma
AACAACCATGCCTCCCCACAACAAGACAATAATTAGCGATAATAACACCTGCCCGAAAACCACGCTGATGTGTTGGTGGTCTATTAGCCTGGACAACAACAACTACAACTACAAACAGCGTCCCCGGGGTCTGTGTGTTACCGTGAAAATGACCATTGTAAACCCTCTGGGGGTCATCCAGCCAAAGGTCAGCCCATTGAAGAGGGGTGTCATAACCATGTCCCGCTTCTCTGTGTTGTGTGTGTGAGGGAGAGGCAGAAAGAGCATTGTTCCCTGATCCTCCAGCCTGAAAAGACAGTACACTGTCAACATAACAGTTTGCCCAGTAAGCCAGCCCTGAGAGAGAGACGTTTATGTAAAAAAAAAACACAGAAAAATTGCTAGTTTCCATGAATAGCCCCTGTGGGTGGGGGGGTGGGGGGAGGCGGATTGGCTTATTGCCTTTTTTTTTTCTTTGATATATTTTTCGTATATCTATCTACATAAGGGCGAGATAGTTCAGTGGTCAGAGCATTCGCTTTCCTCAAGTCAAATTTAAAGCAGCATCGAGCGTGTTACCAGTTGGATGGGTGACCCTTGCGTGCCTTGGCTCCAGTACATTTCCCCCCAGTTCACCCAGCTGTAAATGGGTATCTGCCCTCTTTAGGGTCCGGGAAGGTAAAGCAGCGAGGGAGAAGAGATGGGTGCCACCCTCATATGCTGGCCCTTGGAGAAGTTGAGGTCTCTGACGCCTCGCTCCCCCACGATCACACAGGTTATGAGACACCACCACCTATCTACATTTTGTTATTACTTTTTCATTAAAAGTGTCTAAGTGCAGTAAATCTTGAATGAATGTTTTTAAAACAAATGGTTACTGTCAAAGGTGTTTCCAAAATAATTTCCCGTTTCCAGTTTGAACACATTGCTGTCTGCCACCTGCCAATTAATGTGAAGATTGACCCTGTCTTTTGCTGCTGAAGAAAACACTGTCAGCTTCCGGCTTGGTGTTGCTCTAGTGCAGGTCTGCTGCAATCATGTACATTAAATAGAAAGTTTAAACCAAAGGAAAGGAATTTCTACCATATCCTAAGCTTAATGCATGCAGATGTACCATTGCCTTTTCTCCTTCCTAGAAGACTCCGTTAGAAGGAGATCAGTCACGCACATCAGAGATCCCATACTGCAGAATCAGCGCACCCTCAATGTTTTTTTACAAATACACTGGTTTCGAGAAGACTATCTCTGTTGTTGACATATTTACTCTACTCTTGTACTCATTTTTTGCCTTACTTGGCCTTGTCTTGCCTTGCCATGCCTTGTGCTGCATTGCATTGCATTGCATTGCATTGCCTTGCCTTTCCTTGCATTGTATTGCTTTGCGTTGCACTGCGCTGTCTTGTCTTGTGCTGTATTGCCTTGCTTTGTGCTGTATTGCATTGCCTTGTGCTGTATTGCCTTCCCTTGTGCTGCATTGCATTGCATTGCATTGCATTGCTTTGCGTTGCACTGCACTGTCTTGTCTTGTGCTGTATTGCCTTGCTTGTGCTGTATTGCATTGCCTTGTGCTGTATTGCCTTGCCTTGTGCTGTATTGCATTGCCTTGTGCTGTATTGCATTGCCTTGTGCTGTATTGCATTGCCTTGTGCTGTATTGCCTTGCCTTGTGCTGTATTGCATTGCCTTGTGCTGTATTGCCTTGCCTTGTGCTGTATTGCATTGCCTTGCATCGCATTGCCTCGCCTTGCCTTGCCTTGCTTTGCGTTGCATTGCATTGCCTTGCAATTGTCTTGCATTGCATGGTCTTGTTTTGTTTTGTCTGGCCGTGTCTTGTTTCGAAAGATGTGACACAGCACTTATGAATAGCTCTGCACGCGTTAACAAACCCCCTTAGGAAAACAAGAAAACAGAAACTACACAATAGGCTAGGATGGTAAACCCCGGAGGAGCGTGGCTAATTATAAACACCGTGCTGTTCACAATGATCGTCAGCGCAAATAAGCCTATTCAAGGGACAAACGGGAAGGTACGTGAGGGTTGTTGTATAGTAGTGTTAGCCTAGGACCCAAGAACACAGAAGACACTACAGAGCAACAAACCGTGCTTTTCTTTGTTGAAATTGGCCGTCTTTCAGCAAGTGTGGCTAATTAGGACAGTGTCTGTTGGGGGGTAGAGGGGGGGTGGGAGGTGGGATGGAGGGTCGGGGTTGGTGGTGATGGTGGTGGTGGTGGTGCGTGTGTGTGTGCTTGCGTGCGTGCGCGCGTGTGCGTGTATGGGTGGTGGTGGTGGTGGTGGTGGTGGTGTGTGGTGTGGTGTGTGTGTGTGTGTGCTTGCGTGCGTGTACGTGCGTGTGTGTGTAGGGGGTTGTGGGTGGTGGTGTGTGTGTGTGGGGGGGGGGGGGGGGGGGGGGTGAGGTGGTCTCTTTTATTTCAAATGAACTGTTAAACCGAGTATCGTATTCAACACACCTTTGATTTGTTAGTGCATATGCCAAGACCCTGTGGCACAATCAGTGTAGACGTTATTGCTACTATATCTTTTTTTGTGTTTTTCTTAAATCATTGTCTTAAATTTTCCAGGATCCTATGGCCTGGCCACTATAACCTGGACATATCCCTTTCTCTGTCTGTCTGTCTGTCTGTCTGTCTGTCTATCTGTCTGTCTGTCTGTCTGTCTATCTGTCTGTCTGTCTGTCTGTGTATAAAACATATATTTCATCACCACCACCACCAGCATTATTGTCATCATCACCATCACCATCATCACCGTAACTGTTGTTATCATCTGTAATAGAAGAGAAAGCAGCAGCAGCAGCAGCAACAGCAGCAGCAGCAGCAGCAGTAGTAGTAGTAGTAGTAGCCAGCGCAGCAGCAGCAGCAGTAGTAGCAGCGGTGGTAGTAGTAGTAGCAGCGGTGGTAGTAGTAGTAGTAGCAGTAGCAGCAGCAGCGTAGTAGTGTAGTAGTAGTAGTAGTAGTAGTAGTAGTAGTAGTAGTAGTAGTAGTGTGGTGGTGGTGGTGGTGGTGGTGGTGGTGGTTATTATGTGCTACAGCAACTGACTCAAATGACAGAGTACAGGACTGACATCCTGACAGTTGCCAGCTTATTTATTTATTTATTCATTCTTTTTTATCGAGGATTATGGAATAAGCACACATGTTCTTTTTTACATCCAGTCCCCGTGTGTATGCAGTTTTGTAAATCAGTTTCAAGTAGCTTCGCAAAAAAGATTCCATTGTTTTAGTGTCGACCTAAACTTTGTTTCTGATAGTACAGTAGTATTAAATGAGACCCCACCCCTTTCTTTATTTCTGAAGAGATTTAACCTCATCCCCTCAAACAGTACATTGTTTTGTTTTGGTTTATATTGTATTGTATTAGTCATAGTCATGGGGGGGTTCTCTGCTTGAATTTCAGGAGCTTCTCCCATGAGGAGGTACGTCGCCATAGTCACCACCCCCCCCTAGGCCTTGCCTTGTGCGCTTAGGAAAAACTTTATCCACAGAATTTCGCCAGGGGGAAACTGTGTGCTTGTGGAGGATTCCTTTAACTGTGCTACTAGTACGTTGTACACGGAACTTCGGCTTGCAGTCTTGGTCGAAAGACTAGCACCCAGACTGCCAGTCTAGTAACTGGGGAAAGGTGGAGAAGAGAAGGGGAAGGGGTGGGAAAGAGAGAGTGTGGTTTTAGATGAGATCAAATTCGAGATGTCTACTTTTCTGCATGCCTGCACCACCCATCCAAGAAAAAAAAAAGTCAACGTTAAATTGTTATTAAGAAAAATGAGCACTTATTTTTTTTCTTTGGTTGTTACGGTGGAATAGAAAGCTACACGTGTGTACTGCACAGAAAACAAAACTCAAAAAGTACGGTTGCAGAGCAGAGAGGAGTGTGGGTGTATAAAAAAGATAATCACACTACATTTTGGATGCACGAGCACACCAACAACATAATACAAGCCCAATGCTTTATCAGGCTGATCAGCAATTAGTTATCTCTCCCACTCCTGTTATATTTATCACTCAACCTTGATGTCATTCATGTTCATGTTTTTATTATGGACGATAGGGGAAACCCGTACACGGAAATGCATTGACATTCATAAGAGCCCCACTTCCTGCCATCAAAGGGAAAGCACCGAAGTGCAGTGGGGCTTTGCAGGCCGTTATCTGATGAACCGGTGCGCGCGCGCGCGCACAACAACACACCACACACACACACACACACACACACACACACACCACACACCACACAGAGAGAGGAACAGTTAAGTCAGGTACTATGGCAAATAACGTCACTCTCTAGCAACTAGGTATGCTTGGCTTGTTGAGCCGGATATGTATTTTAAAGCGGAGTATGGTTTTCGCCTATTCATTTTACTTTATGCACTCTGCCGGATATTCTGGACTTAGCCTACATCTTGTGTGCTTTTGACTGTCATTTGTAGGAAAGGATTAAAAACGAACAAAAAAAGCCCTGAGGTGATTTCCTGAACTGCACAGACGTCATCAACCATGGCAGGCAAAACTAACCAATCTGGAAAGAAAGGAAAAACCAGTCTGAGGACCAATCGTAAGCTACTGCCTGCACTGGTTCTGTCCATCTTCCTGTATGCTGTCTGCTAGTTGTGGACTGCCCAATGAAGAGATGAACTGAAGCAGTTGAAATGTGATGCTGCCGGAGGAGAAATCTTGGCGTTTCCATCATGAACCATGTCACAAAATTATTTTAACGAGGACTGGAAATGTGCACTATCATCAGACAAACCACTTAGTCTATGAAGTGGTGTGATCATGTCATCAGAACTTTCAAAGATCATCTTTGCTTGCAGACTTTCAGTTCAGGGAAGTCGAAGATGAGGCCGACAGAGGAAAAAAAAAAAAGGGTGGACAACATCACTGAATGAACCCAGAACCCTTGGATGAGACCAAGGTATTTGGGACACGACTGCCACAATTGGAGTGAGCTTGTGTTTTTTATTAGTGAAGCACCGGGCCTTCAACCGTCTTCGGTTTACGGACCTAT
>CM060317.1:22632161-22642161 GCA_030674155.1 Stramonita haemastoma
ACCATCATCTTCAGCATTTACATCACCATCATCTTCAGCATTTACATCACAAGCACCATCCTCTTCAGCATTCTCATCACCATCATCTTCAGCATTTACATCACCATCAGCTTCAGCATTTACATCACCAGCATCTTCAGCATTTACATCACCAGCATCTTCAGCATTTACATCACCAGCATCTTCAGCATTTTCATCTTCATCATCTTCAGCATTTACATCACCATCATTTTCAACATTTACATCACCAACATCTTCAGCATTTTCATCACCATCATCTTCAGCATTTACATCACCATCATCTTCAGCATTTACATCACCATCATCTTCAGCATTTACATCACCATCACCATCATCTACAGCATTTACATCACCAGCATCTTCAGCATTTACATCACCATCATCTTCAGCATTTACATCACCATCCTCTTCAGCATTCACATCATCATCATCTTCAGCATTTACATCACCATCATCTTCAGCATTTACATCACCATCATCTTCAGCATTTATATCTCCAGCATCTTCAGCATTTACATCACAATCACCATCATCTTCAACATTAACATCACAATCACCATCATCTTCAACATTTACGTCACAATCACCATCACCTTCAACATTTACGTCACAATCACCATCACCTTCAGCATTTACATCACAATCACCATTATCTTCAACATTTACACCACCAGCACTATCATCTTCCACATTTACATCACCATCACCATCCTCTTCAACATTTACATCACCATCTTCTTCAGCATTTATATCACCAGCATCTTCAGCATTTACATCACCATCATCTTCAGCATTTACATCACCAGCGTCATCCTCTTCAACATTTACATCACCATCATCTTCAACATTTACATCACCAGCATCTTCAGCATTTACATCACCATCACCATCATCTTCAACATTTACATCACCATCATCTTCAGCATTCACATCACCAGCACCATCATCTTAAACATTCACACCACCTTCATCTTCAACATTTACATCACCAGCACCATCATCTTCAACATTTACGTCACCATCACCATCACCATCATTTTTAACATTCACATCACCATCACCTTCAACATTTATATCACCAACACCATCCTTTTCAACATTTACATCCCCAGCACCATCATCTTCAGCATTTATAACACCATCATCTTCAACATTTGCACCACCAGCACCATCATCTTCAACGTTTACATCACCAGCATCATGAATATGTCCACCACTATGCCCACCATCATCACCTGGTTACTATTATCATAATGACCATCCCGCTGCACAACAGCCCACATGAAAATGGATTCTGATACAGCTCGATCTGTCTATGTCGGCCTCCCTCAACAGAACACTCTCACATATCATTATACATTGTTACAAAACATAATAAGGGCAAGGAACATCCAGTGTTTCAATCGCAATTAAAAAAGAATCAAACAAAATTGTCATATTGACATCATCATCCTTGCAGTAACAAAATCACCACCAACGCATTTGGGAATCAACAAAAGTATTAGGCCAAGCCCAAATAGAATAGCAAATTTGACACACCTCTTTCGTCTATTGACAGAATGGAAAACATACCTGGAAACACCATGCATCTGATGGGGATTTTTTACTTCCAACAAAACATGTAGAGAAAATTGAGCTAAATCACCAAGGAACTTAGCTCTAAGATCAGAGTACATGGGGCAGTCAAACAAAAAGTGCATTTCATTTTCAGTCATTGACTTACAAAAAGGACAGGTTTTATCTTGCAAAGAGTCACTATACCGATGAATATTTGCATTTAAAGGCAGGACGTTAAATCTAACCTGGGCAATAGCTACCCTGAAGCAATAAGTATCAACATCGTGTATGTATTTTTCACTTTCAAAAATCATTTTAAAGGATCTATAACTTTCATATCTATCCCGATCTCTAACTGTAGAAGTCCATTCCTGAATAGAAATATCAATAAGTCTCTGTTTAAACTGCTTCAAAAATGCTTTGGTATCGCCGACACCTTGTTGCAACCAGACAAAATGAAATCCTGTTTCACATAAAATTTCCCTGATTTTAGATACCCAACAAATTTTCCCATTTCTATCTAGATCAAGAAGCATCTCATATGCTTTATAGGGTAACCTTTCGTTTTCCATTTGAATAAGTCTGAACCAATATCTTAAGACTGATACACAAGAATTTACATAGAGAGGGTATCTTCCCAGATCACCATAAACCATCTTGTTAGGAGTTCTGACTGGGACACCTAAAAATCTTTTACAAGCTAACATGTGAACTTTCTCTAAATGATCTAGCTTATACAACCCCCAGATTTCAGATGAATAGAGTAAAACAGATTGTACTTTAGCATCAAATATTTTGAAAAAAGTATAGGCAGTCATTTCTTTATATTTCTGAAACGCTCTGTTTAATTGAATGGCTGCCTTTTTGCCTTTAACTATCAGATGTTCAGTACCTTTCTTCATACTAGTCATTGTTGTGAAATTAAACCCTAAGTAACAATAATTATTTACAACATCCAGCTTTCTTCCATCAAACACCCATTGTTCACGTCGCCCTAAATAACCCCCTTTTCTGAAAACCATGATTTTAGTTTTATCAGTATTTACGTTCAATTTCATTTCTTCACAACATTTATGTAATACATTTAGCTGATTTTGTAAGCCGTGTGGACTTGTTGACAATAAGGCCACATCATCAGCAAAAAGCAATATAAATAATTCCAAAAAGTCTGGTAGAATCTGGATACCATGTTTACCTTTGGCATTCATATGGTCAGATAACTGATTTATAAATACAGAAAACAAAGTTGGGCTTAACACGCAGCCTTGCCGTACTCCAACAGGACAATGAAAAAATTCTGTAAACTCATCATTTGTACGTACACATGACAACAATGAAGAATACATTGATTTTAAGCACATCATAAACCTCCCTTTCACACCTTGTTTTTTCATACATTCCAAAAGTTTTCCATGTTGTACAGAATCAAAAGCTTTTCTGAAATCCACAAAAGCAACATAAAGTTTTCTTCCTTTTTTTGAGTACATTTCTGAATAACTGCATATAAGTTAAATATCTGGTCAATAGTTGAATAACCTTTACGGAAACCTGCCTGACTTTCAGAAATCATATTGTTATTTTCTAACCATTTATATAATCGTTTGTTCAAAATTGTTGTAAAACACTTTGAGATAATGCTTAATAATGATACACCCCTGTAATTATCTGTGTTATCACGATTACCTTTTTTATGAATTGGAATTATTATAGCCTTAGACCACTCTTTTGGGTATATGCCAGATGAAAAAATGACATTGAACATCTTCATCAAAAAAGCTATCACATCCCTACTGCCAACCTTTAACATTTCAGCTGTTATACCATCTATTCCACTTGCTTTTCCCAATTTCAACTTGCGTATTGCTTCTAAGACTTCTAATTCGGATATGTCCCTATTTAAAATATGTTCAGTGTCTTCCAATAAGTCTGCTGTAATGTTACTATTATCATCAATTCCATCATGACTTTGAAAAACATCTTTGAAATGAATAAACCAGTTCTCAGTACTAATACTACTATATATTTTCTCAGTGTTTCCACATCCCATGCTTCTAACCTGACTCCAAAACTTTGAAGAATCATTTATGTTTTTCACTAAGGATTCAACTTTTTGCTTTCTGTAGTTTTGCTTCTTAGTTTTTAGTAATTTTTTGTACTGTTTCCTTTTCTCAACATACTCTATTCTGTCATCTTCATGTCTAGTTGCTCTGAAATGGTTCAGTTTTGCTCGGCTTTCTTTTTTTAGCATTTGGCATTCATTATCAAACCACGGAGATTTCTTTATGTTGTGCATGCAAACCCTTTTGTTCATACAAGTACTGGCATCTTTTAAACATTTTACAAACATATCTAGGGCACTTTCTACATTGTGTTCTAGAGCATCTGTGGCCAACAAAAGTCTATTTTGGATCTCTCCGCTTCTTAAGGCATTAAGAAATTTGTCTTCTTTATCTTTACTCCATACAAGTTTATCATATGGCTCATTCTTCTTTGCATAGTCTGTAGGTTTTGAAAAGTTACAAGCAATCCCTACTTCCATACTGACTGGTAAATGATCAGACTCTGTCATATTTTCTACATTCAGAGAGAGTACATTAACAGCTGTAAATAAATCAAAGGATGCTATGAAATAATCTACTGTACTTGAACCAGATGGGGATATAAATGTGCAGCTATCATCAAAACCTGCTTCGCAGAGACCATTCAAAATAACACAGTCAAACATATTGCACAATTCAAGAAGTTGGTTACCAAACATGTTAGTATGCATATCTTGTGACTTCCTTAACAGTTCCGACTCAACAAATCCTTGAAAGGTTTTGAAATCATTGTCATCATTTGAAGCACTGCAGTTATAGTTATAAGTTGCTGTTCTAGCATTAAAGTCCCCCATTAGTAGAAGATAGAAATCATCATACTCACTTTGGAGGTCCAGTATGCAGTTTTCCAAAACTTCTATCCCATAAATGTCATGTCTTGATTTCCAAAAAGGTGAGTCACTTGGAGGAATATATGAACAAACAACAAAAACATCTTTGTCAACACCAACCAAATCTTTATACATCTTTAAAACAATAGTATTTTCATTTTCAACATCAACTTTTTCAATAAAAGATGACAATGATTTCCTAACCCAAACAATTACTCCTCCCGAGTACCTTCCCTGGTGCGAAAGCTTTCTAGCTTTTGAAACAAACAACAAATAATCATGAAAAACAGGAAAATCAACATCAGTTGCAATAAACGTTTCTGTTAGACAAATAATATCATACTTCACAAGAAAACTAACAAAGTCTGCATTATCTAACTTTGGTAAAAGACCATGCACATTGTAATTGAGAAATTTAACATGACTTTTATATACATTACGATCTGGAATTCTCATGTGCTGAACTGGCTCATGTAATCTGCTCTGTGTCGCATTAAGGTATACAGTTTTACCTGTTTCCTTACCATTACTTGTGGCCCGGCCGATTCCCTATTTTTTCGCACCTGCACGTGTTTTTATCCCCTTAGTTCTTGCTTTTAACCGGGGATTCAGACCTTTGTCCACGGCTCTTTCATCAGTGGCTAGCTTCTTGAAAGAATCCATGATGCTGCTCTGACTATGGGACCGAGCTGAATCATTGTGCCTGGTTTGCCTGGATCTAGCACTTCCCGTCTGAGAGGCAGCACGTCTGGGTCTTGCAGTTTGTGCTGCGGACAAAGACTGAGCACTATGATTAGTTACATGCTTATATTGTGCGTTGGTAGTCTGTACGTCCAGCTGTTTGTCAGTGTTTGTGTCATCTGATGTTTGAAGTTGGTCAGTGTTACGAGCCCTTTCTTTATTTTTAGTTGTACTTTCATTTTCTACGTTGTCGTCTGTGTCATCGTCTGTTGCCTTGTCACTGACAGTACCTTCTGTCGACACTGTAATATCTACATCTGGAATATCTTCTTGTACGTCATTGCCCACCATATCCTGTATGTCATTGGGACCCATGTCCACATCATCCCCATATGTTTTATCAGACCCACAAGGATTGTTATCTGTAGCTGCATTACTGATACAGTCTTCACTGTCATTTGTTCTGTCTTATGTTTTGTTCTCTCTCCTGCATGCCCAGTGCAATAGTCAGCCCCATCCACATGAGCCTTCTCCTCATCAATGTTTGGGTCACAACTGTCACTGAAGTCAAGGTCTTCTTGAGTGTCCAATCTATGCAGTCTGTTTTGCTGGTGCATTCTGAAACCAGCAGCTCTTCTGGTGCTACTTTGTCTTGAACGTACTGGAGCAGCTCTGTTGGTATTACTGCCAGGTCCCTGAGGTTTGGTCCTCTCCTCTGTCCTGGGCTGCCTTTCATGTCCCACCACTTCACTGTAGGAATGGACACCTGGTACGACTGGTAATTCTCTGTCCACTCCCTGACTTTGGCAGAAGTTACTTTTCCCAAATTCTGTACCGACCTCTCTTGGATCAGTGTGGTAGGTCTCTCTCCTGACATTTCTTTTCTGCTCCTTGGAGTTTTGCTGATGAACCTTATAGTGTGGTCCAGATATTCTCTGGAGAGGTCTGCTGAATGACTGAGCCTGACAACCCTCATGTCCATAGGGTCTGGCTGGGCTTGGAGAAAGGTATTTTTGTGGATTCCTCTCCTTCTCCCACTGATGCCCATGGTCAGCGTGCCTGCCCCCTGTATCCCTCTTCCATCTGCCATAGTTGCTGTTCTGGACAGAGGGCCAGTCCTCTTCCTGGGAACCAACCGTGTGTGGGAATTGTCGCCTGTGGTCTTGTAGCTGTGGATAAGGCTGTTTGTCTCTGATATGTAATTTACCTCGATGTATATAGGCAATTTTACCTTGGCCCCGATGAAAATCAACTGTTTCTCTCTGGTGGACCGTGAGGTCAGAAGACACCTTGATTCCACTCTCACGAAGGTTGTCCCTAAAGTTCCTGTCACCTATCACCGCCATTTTGTCTGACCAGCGACAAAAGTGAACTATGATAGGGCGTGGTTCGTTTCTCCATGCCTGTGGTCTTCCGACCCGGTAGGCTCTTGAGATGTCTTCCTTCTGCCAGTTAGGGTGAGGTCCATGATCATTCAGAATATCTATTATGTACTGAGTAGTTGTCTGGTCATCCTCCCTGTCCAGTTCTTCCACATTTAGAAATTTGACATTACATGCCTTCATGCTTTGCTCAGTAGATTCCAGCTTTCTTTCCACTGTCTCCAAGCGGTCAAGAATTATCTGTCTGTCTTCCTGTAATTCCTGAATGGCTTCTTTGTTTTGCAGAGCACATTCTTTCAGTGTGTGTATTTCCTCAAGGAAGTGTGACAGCCTGACATCAAGAGTGCTGAACTTTTCTTCAATACTGCTTTTTATACTGTTTGTATGAAGGAAGAGTCCTTGTTGAATTTGCGTAAAACGCCAATCCATCATTTGGATAACGTTTGGAGGGGGTGGTAAAAGTTCTTGTTGCGACATTATTCACTTTCTCATGTGCCTGTGATCAGTGGTTTGTTTATAAACATTAGATTACACACGTGCTAGGAAGCAGAAACAAGTTCATGGCTGTACAGTTTGGGCACTCTCCTCTTAAAGCAAGTTGCACGTGCACGTATTTGAATGACACCGTTCCACCCTCCTGAGCACTGAGATATTTTTTATAATCAGAAAAAAATCCTTCTTTGTGGTATATTGATTTGATAAATGTTTATATACACACTTCCACTGACCTTTTCAGTACTTCCAAACCATATTTAGTTGCACACACCATAGAGGAACACATCTGCAAAAAATTTCCGCAATTGGAGACCAAGAAATGTCATTTTTTCACAATTTGTCAGAGCACAGCACAAACACGACCTGCATTCATGAGTGCATCTCCCCCGCCCCCCACAGAGAGAGCGAGAGAGAGAGAGAGAGAGAGAGAGAGAGAGAGAGAGAGAGAGAGAGAGAGAGAGAGAGAGAGAGAGAGAGAGAGAGAGAGAGACAGACAGACAGACAGACAGACAGACAGACAGACAGAGACAGACAGACAGACAGACAGGGTAAGTAAGGAGAGAGAGAGACAGAGACAGAGACAGACAGACAGACAGACAGACAGACAGAGACACAGAGACACAGACAGACAGACAGGGTAAAGAGAGAGAGACAGAGACACAGAGACAGACAGAGACAGAGACAGAGGATAGGGGTACGGGTGGTGGTGGGACGGGAGTAAGGGGGGTATTAGGTATGAGAGAGTAGTATAGACACAGCGTTAGGACAGGGTGGGGGTGGGGGGGGGGGGGGGGGGGGGTGGGAGGGGAGGTCGTCACCTTATCTGATGAGGTCAAACCTAGCGTCCCCTCCCTCCCTCCCTCCCCCCCTTTGTTGGCTTGTCCGAACACAACAGCAGCAGGTATGCGACTAGACCCGAACACCCTTATCCCCCCCACTTCACCCACCCTCCCTACCCTCCCTACCCTTTTAAACTGGCCCCCTCACCCACCCACCTCCCTTTTTATTATTATTTTTTTGACGAGTCTCTGTCTCTCTTTCTCTCTGTCTCTGTCTGTTGTCTCTCTCTCTGTCTGTCTCTGTCTCTCTCTCTCTCTGTGTTATCCCTGAAAAGGGCAGGGACTGAATGTAAAAAAGCACACGAGTGCTTATCTATTATCCTCGAATAAAAGAAAGAATTTCCAATTTGCAATTTGCAATTTGCAATCTCTCTCTCTCTCTCTCTCTCTCTCTCTCTCTCTCTCTCTCTCTCTCTCTCTCTCTCTCTCTCTCTCTCTCTCTCTCTCTCTCTCTCTCTCCTCTCTCTCCTCTCTCTCTCTGTGTGGTGAATATCATATCTATCTCCTTTCTTTAAATCATTGGTTGATCTTTTGTTGTTCGTGGTGGTGGTTTTTACGGGGGATGGTGTTGTTATTATTATTTTTATTATTATTTGGTTTGTTTTTGGTTTGGGGTTTTGTTTGTTAGTCTTATTTTGTTTTATTTTGTTGTTGTTGTTTTTAGGGGGGTTGTTTTTGTTTTTATAGTCCCTAATCAGGGCAAGGGCCGGATGACAATGCTTATCTGTCACCCTTGAAAAACAAAAATTATTCATTCATTCATTCATTCATTCATTCATTCATTCATTCATTTATTCATTCTCTCTCTCTCTCTCTCTCTCTCCTCTCTCTCTCTCTCTCTCTCTCTCTCTCTCTCTCTCTCTCTCTCTCTCTCTCTCTCTCTCTCTCTCTCTCTCTCACACACACACACACACACACACACACACACACACACACACACACACACACACATACACACACACACACACAGAAACACACACACACACACCATGTCCTCCCCCTCCACCTCACCTCACCTCTCCCCCCTCCACCCCCCCCCCCCCCCCCCCCCCACCCCTCCTTACTCTCCACAGAATGAAGTGGAGGGTCGCACACGGGCCGTTAAACAAGACAGCTGGAGAATGCCGGCGAAATGGCTGCGGCCTATCATTTCAGTCTTCCTTCTCCGCCCCCATTCTTTTTCCCATACCACCGCCACCACCACCACCACCACCACCACCACCTCCACCACCACCATCACCCACCCCAACCACATACTGTCATCTCCTCCCTACTCTAACCTGTCCCCAAGCTACCGATTCCCTCCCTCCCTCCTTTTCTCATTCTCATCCCCCCCTGCTCCCCCCCTTTTTTTTTTTTTTACCTCTCTTCCCACTCACCCCCGTCTCTTCCCCCTCTCCTCTTTTTTCTTTTCCTACCATCCACTCGCTATTTCTCTCCTTCGTTCTTTCTCTTCTTTCACACTGAGACACGTGTGTGTGTATGTGTTCCTTTGTAGTACTCTGATAGATTTGTTTTTCGCTGGTTCTTTGATCAGTAGGGACTTATTTTCGTTGTGGATTTTAACTGTTCTCTTTCTTTCACTCTCTGTCTCTCTCTCTGTCTCTGTCTCTTTCATTCTCTCTCTCTCTCTCTCTCTCTCTCTCTCTCTCTCTCTCTCTCTCTCTCTCTCTCTCTCTCTCTCTCTCCTCTCTCTCTCTTTCCTTCTCTCTCTCTCTCTCTCTCTTTCTTTCTTTCTCTCGAGTGTGACTTTCTCTTGCTCTGGAATTATTCATACCGCGCTGTGTTTGAACTATAGTTTAGCCTAGCAGGCAAGATAACGAGAGGTTGTTGAGGTGTTGAGGCTGGCTAAAAGCGAGTTATTGAACAGCACAGATACAGACCCATTGTGGCTGTCTTCCCCTCTTGTCTAAGAATAACGATCAAGAGCGTGCATGGGGTTATCTCGAAAAAAAAAAGTGGCGGATATATCAGAATCTATATTGATAACCCTGAACTTAGGCGTGTGCTTAAACGTTCGCTGTTGTCGTCGACCCTGGCTCGCTCGATGACTTGACTACCCGGTGCGTCTCTTGTCGCTTCTTGCCAAGTAAGCG
>CM060317.1:22657161-22662161 GCA_030674155.1 Stramonita haemastoma
GGGTCAGTGACCTTGTTGACTGTGCTCAAAGCCTGTCTTGCAGCATCTCTCTCTGTCTCTCTCTGACTTTCTTCTGTGTGTCGTTCTGTCCATCATCTATCTGTCTGTTCTGCACCCAACCTCTTTGTCTTTTGCCCTAACCCCCCCCCCCCCCCCCCCCCATCCCCACCTCTCTCTTTTTTTGTTTTGGTGCTCTCCTTCCCCCTTCTCCCTCCCTCCTCCTGCCACCACCTTCCTTAACCCCCTAACCCTGTCTCCTGTTTGAATGGTGTGTTGTCTCTCTGTCTGTCTATCTCTTGCCAGTCTTTACATATTCTTCCTTACCCTCACAAGATCTTAACCACTTTCTTTTTTTCCCTTCTCGTTTCATTTTAGCTTAAAGTCAAGTTTCCCTTTAACCAACGAATCCATCCCCGAGGGTGGACTACACAAACAAGTCAATCAATCAATCAATCAATCAATCAAGGAGTCTTTGGATGAGACAATAAACCAAGATCCCCTGTGTTTCACATCATTATTTAGCATACGGAAAAGAACCCACGGCAACAACAGGGTTGTCCCTGGCAAAATTCTGTAGAAAAAAAGCCACTCTGATAGGGAAACAAATACAGTTGCAGACAGGTAAAAGAAAAAGAAAATAATGGGTAGGCCCTGCACTTGTGGCGACGCTCTCTGGAGAGAGAGCGGCCGGAATTTCACGCAGAGAAATCTGCTGTGACATAAAGTGGTATAAAATAAACTAATCAATCAATCAATCAATCAATCAATCAATTTTTTCAATGCTCATGACCAGTCTGACCATGGAAGTAGGCTGGGTCAAGGCCATCACGTCCTTGGTTGAAAAATGAAAAAAAAAATCCAAGTTGATGGGCATTAAAAATTTAAACTGTAACTGACGCTCTCTCAGGCTTCTCCTATCATCAGCGCCATGGCTGAGCCATCCGGGCAAGGAATCACACAAAGACAGTCTGTGCTGTGGATGAGATGGGTTGTGTATTTTTTTGTTATTTCTCTCTTTTTTTTTGGTGGTGGTGGTGGTGGTGGTGGGGGGGAGGGTCCTCAGTTAGAGCTCCGGGTTCATCAATAGTGATAAGTTTGCATATGCCCCCGTTTTTTGCCCAGCATTGGGGTAGCCACATTCCGACTTCGGGAACAATGTCTAAAGGTGACATTAGTGTGTGTGTGCATTTTTTTTTAATCATAGAAAAATGTCATCCGTTCCTACTAACATGCAATGGCCTACTCTTCCAAAAAGGCGGAATGAGTTTTCACTTGTATGCAAGATATCCTGCGTGCATTTGCACACAGGACCTTGGTTTACAATCTCACCCAAAAAAGCTTTTCAGGGGAGTGGAGTCGTACTGATGTTATCTCCAAGGGGAAAATCCCCTTGAACAGGGCACATACGCAAAAATCGCACTATTCGTGACCCTCAGAACTCTACCTGAGGAATTTTTTAAAAATCAAGGACAAAATGTCCGTTTGGGCCCAAAACTTTTCCCCCATCCATTAGACCATGAGTGGTGGTCTGGGCGCTAGTCTGTCGGATGAGACGATAAACATATATGTGTGTATATATACATATATATATATAGAGAGAGAGAGAGAGAGAGAGAGAGAGAGAGAGAGAGAGAGAGAGAGAGAGAGAGAGAGAGAGAGAGAGGAGAGAGAGAGAGAGAGAGAGAGAGAGAGAGAGAGAGAGAGAGAGAGAGAGAGAAGAGGAGAGAGAAGAGAACAACTTCATGGTCCCTCTCACTCCACCCCCACCCCCTGTATCCCCTATCCACCCCTATGGACAAAATCCCTAAAGTAAGTGTTGACCCTGAATGAAAGGGAATGATATACAGTTCACACTACAACCAGTGCCACTAACCTACCCGAGCTTAGATCCCAACGCAGCTCTAATGGCGAAATTGGCGCCAACGAAAACATTAGGGAGTGAGAATCGGCCAGCGTGGTGGCGATCCCCCCCCCCTCCACCTCCCTCCTTCTCTACCTTGCTTTGTGAGCTTGTAGGAGAGGGGTGGGGTAGGCGGAATGGAATGTTTGTGTGTGTGTGTGTGTTTGTTGACCGTGGTCAGTGACCTTGTTGACGGTGCTCAAACGCTTCCAGCTGCATCTCTATGACTTCCTGTCTACATGCTGTTCACCATTGTCAGTGTGTTTACCACCATAACCTCCCTCCCCCCTCCTCCTTCCCCCCCCCCTTACTTCTCTCTGGTCCCCCCCCTCCCATCACCCTCTCACGTGTTGTTCTTACGCCCTTCTTCCTCTGCTCCATCCAGTTCTTTTATCTCCTTTCTTTTTCCTTTTTTTTTTTTGTCCTTTTCAATTTTTTTTTTTTTTTTTTTGGGGGGGGGGATTAGTTTAGTGTCCACACCCCCTTCAAGTTATTTCGCTGCTGAGAGAAGAAAATTATCCCTGGGTGTTTTAGATGAGGGTAGTTATCTCACACCGTACCACACCGCACCATCAGGAGGATAGCACAACAAGGTAGCTCTAATGAACATGTGACATCTGTGTGTGGAAGCAGCTGAGAGTCATAATTAACAAGGCTGCAATGTGAGCCATGGGCTCCAACTAGCTGAGTTATATTTATATACCTAAACCTGAGCCATAAACCGAGGCCTCGTGTGCGAACGCACGCAGAACATCTTGCGTACACGTTAAATCCTGTTCCGCTTTTCGTAAGAGTAGGCCATTGTGTGCCGGTGGGAACAGATGACATTTACAAAACTGCATACACACGGGGACTGGATGTAAAAAAAAAGCACAAGAGTGCTTATTCCATTATCCTCGATATAAAAGAATTAATAAATAAATATCCTGGAGTTTGGGTTTTTGTCTTTGTTGGGCTTCTCTTCCTTGTAGTGGCCAAGTGGTTAGTATAATAAGAATTTTTTTTTATCGAGGATAACGGAATAAGCACTCATGTGCTTTTTTTTTCTTTTTTTTTTTACATCCCGTCCCTGTGTGTATGCAGTTTTGTCAGTCTTGTCATTGGTTCCCAGCGGCACAACGATGGTCTGCTCTTACTAAAAAGAATGAAAAACTGAGGGAGGTCGAGGATTCTAACCCTACCAGAGACAATGATAGACAAAAGGAGATAGAGAAGGGGAAGAGTGAAAAATGAATGGCTGAGTGAACGAGAGTAATAGGAAACAGGAGGAAGAAAGACAGTCATCTTTATCGGTGAATTTTTTTTCGTTCCTGGGCAAGAGCTCTGAGGTTCACCAATGGTGAGATTTTTCCGATTGCGACGTCTTTTCCCCTCACCATTAAGGTAACAGCATTCTGACTTCGGGAATTCTGGGTGATATAAGAGCCTTGAGACAAAAAAAATCAATATATATTGATTAAACAAAAAACCACAAACAAACAAACAAAAATAGAACTGAATGTCAAAGTCATTCGGATGAGACTATAAACCGAGGCCCCGTGTGCGAAAGTGCGCAGAACATCTTGCGCACACGCCTACTACTACTATTGATAATCAGTATTTTTTTGTTATCCACTTATTTGTATGTCGTGGGTCTGTCCAGCCTTTAGTCGGCACATGAACAAAATATTTCACAAAAGTGGGTCTTTAGCAGGAAAAAACCCAACCCTGATGTGATTTGTTAGTTAGGTTTATCCCCCTGCTTGTGCAGTGAAGGCCTATATGATTATAACGCTGAAAAAATTTGCTCTGTGAGACTCACAAAGAGGGCTACATTTTTAAAACAAAAGGCTGGTCTTTAATGCACTTGATGGATAAACTATGAAATCAAGATTTTTTCCTTATGGAATTTGAAAAGCTAGATCTGCAACTATGCAGAGTAGGAACGTGTAAGCTAAAAGCAACATGTAAGGATCTTTTTTCGTTGAACAAAAAGAAATTGAGCAAAAGTGCTTCAAAATGGAGTTTGAGTGACAACTGTTATTTCAAGTCACTCTGACAAAAATGAATTTGGGCGGTAACTTTTCATGATAAAATATGGAATCAAGTTCGCAAGATAGTAGTGGAAGAAAGCAAGAGCAGGTATCCTAACCACTTCCAACTTCTCAGTCATTCTGAGGGGGTATATATAAAATACAGGGATTTGTTGATAGGATTGCAAACTATAGTATTGCACACACTATAGGATTGCAAACTTTACACAGCACTTAAAAAGTACAGAATGTTTCAAAGATCTAGATCTATCTAGTGAATGTTTTTTTTATTGAGAAAACTGAACGTTTTTGGCAGACAGAGGGGTGGGGGAGAGGGGGAGGAGATGAAGAGCACAGATGATCTGAAGGCATCCGTGACAGTGTGTGGGCCAGTAGCTGGATGACAGAGAGAGAAGTCAGTGTAAAAAGAAAGCGGCGGCGTGTCACTTTTTACATCGGAATGTTAATGGCTACTTGTCAAAGATGGCTGACCCCAATTTTTTTTTTTTTAGACTCTCCGATAGTTTCCTGTAAGTCTTGAGGCCTGTCTTTGGGGGGAAAGAAATCTTTGTGGAGGGTTTTCTGGTGAGTGTTTGGGTGAACAGAAAATGAGTCCCTTTTTTGTGTTCTGAGTCTTAGCTTTGTGTGTTTGTTGTTTGTTTTATTTTTTTTCTTTACATTCTCTTCTTTTTTTTTGTCTTCTTTTTGTTTGTTTTTGTTTGTATTTCTTTCTCCACTTCGTCCATTCTTTTTCTTATTTTTTTCTTCCTTCTTTTCTTTCTTTATCATTTTGTTCATTTGAGGAGATATCGCCGAATGGGGTTTTTTTTTGTGTTGTGTGTTTTTTTAAAGAGACTGCATTGTTAGCTTATGTGTACATACTTTCGAGATTTCTTCGAAATTGTCAATCTTGGACGTTTGTCATTTTATTGGCCAAAATTACGAGAAATATTTCTCTGTCCACTCTCCTTTTTTTTCTTGTTTTCTTTTGTTGCTGTTGCTGTTGTCTCTTTTGTGTGTGTGTGTGTGTGTGTGTGTGTGTGTGTGTGTGTGTGTGTGTGTGTGTGTGTGTGTGTGTGTGTGTGTGT
>CM060317.1:22667161-22669661 GCA_030674155.1 Stramonita haemastoma
AACATTCAAACCAAGTACAGCTTTCAGTCATTACAAAACTACTGGCAACAGGCAATCACCTTCACCCTCACCTTTCCCAACAACCACTCCCCCTCCCTCCCAATCCCTCTCCATCTCCACCCCTCCCTCCCCACTCTCCCCCTCCCCCACCATCCCCCACCCTCACCATCCCCCACCCCCTCCCTCCCCCCACCCCAAACCATCCCCTCCCCTCTCCACCCCCAGCCCCCCTCCCTCTCCCCACTCCCCCACCCCTCCCCCACCTTCCCCTTCCCCTACCCCCACCCTTCCACCACCCCTCCATCCCCTCTCCCCCCTCCTCCCCTCCCCCCCTCCCCCACCACCATCCCTCCCCCCTCCCCCACCACCATCCCTCCCCCACCACCCCCTCCGTCCCCCTCCATCCCCACCACCATCCCTCCCCCTCCCCCACCACCATCCCTCCCCCACCACCCCCCTCCGTCCCCCTCCATCCCCACCACCATCCCTCCCCCTCCCCCACCACCATCCCTCCCCCACCACCCCCTCCGTCCCCCTCCATCCCCACCACCCCCCTCCGTCCCCCTCCATCCCCACCACCCCCCTCCGTCCCCCTCCATCCCCACCCCCCCCCTCTTCACTCTCCCCCCTACCCCTCCCCTACCCCCCCTCCCTTCCCCCACCTTCCCTCTCCCCCCTACCCCTCCCCCTTCCCCCACCCCCTACCCCTCCCTCCCCCCTCCCCCTCCATTCCCCCAACCCCATACCCCACCACCCTCTCCCCCCTCCCCCTCTCCCCCCTCCCCCACTCTCTCCTTCCCTCCACCACTCTTTCCCCCCCCCCCCTCCCCCCTCCCCCTCTCCCCCCTCCCCCACTCTCTCCTTCCCTCCCCCACTCTTTCCCCCCTCCCCCTCCCCCACCCCCACTCTTTCCCCCCCCCCCCACCCTCCCCCCTCCCCCACCCCCCTCCCCACCATCCCCCACCCTCACCATCCCCCACCCACCCCCTCCCTCCCCCACCCCAAACCATCCCCTCCCTCTCCACCCCAGCCCTCCCTCCCCCACTCCCCCACCCCTCCCCCACCTTCCCCTTCCCCTACCCCCATCCCCACCCTTCCACCACCCCTCCATCCCCTCTCCCCCCCTCCCCCCCTCTCCCCCCCCTCCTCCCCCCCCTCCTCCCCCCTCCCCCCTCCCCCACCCCCATCCCTCCCCCTCCCCCACCCCATCCCTCCCCCACCACCCCCTCCGTCCCCCTCCATCCCCACCACCAATCCCTCCCCCTCCCCCACCACCATCCCCCCCCTCCGTCCCCCTCCATCCCCACCACCCCCTCCGTCCCCCTCCATCCCCACCACCCCCTCCGTCCCCCTCCATCCCCACCACCCCCCCTCTTCACTCTCCCCCCTACCCCCCCTCCACCTTCCCTCTCCCCCCTCCCCCCTCCCCTCCCTCCCCTCTCCCCCTCCATTCCCCCACCCCCCTACCCACCACCCTCTCCCCCCTCCCCCACTCTTTGGAAATTTTATGGCATTTAATTTTTGAATGAAAAGAGAAAGTTAAGTTGTACTGCAGATGAACGTTGCTCAACTGTATTTAGAGTTTTTAAAACATTCTACGTGCCTGATAAAACATTTTGAAGGCAATATTACCTCCCTTCACAGGCTATTATAAAGAGTGAGATTCCTTTTTATTGTTTGAAGTTGCTGAGAATTCCAGAGAAAAGTCTGTATATAATGGAAATAAAGCATCAGTTCTTACATAAAATTGAAGACTGTGCTGTTTAGCTATCTGAAACGAGGGTTTGGTGACCAAAATGTTTCAATGTAAGCTTTTATTTTCAAATTCTGAAGAGATATACAAAAGGACACCTTTAAATTGTGGAATTGTTAGTCTAATGTATAGGTTTTAAAACTTTGATGACAACATTTTAAGCTTTGAGTTAGGAACTGCAGGTCTGTTGGGGATCTGCCCCTAACTTCTATATTAGCTCCGAGCTTTGGAGTGATGTGTTGTCTATCTTCCTATATTTGTGCTAGGGAAGGGGGAGAAGGATAGGGGGAGGGAAGGGGGAGAAAGACAATGGGGGGGGGGAAGGAGGAGGGGTGGAATGGGGAGGGAGATGGGAGGGGGTATAGGGTGGGGTATAGGTGGGGGAGGAGGAAAGGGTGGGGGGAGGAGGGTGGAGGGAGGGGATATAGGGTGGGGAGGGGGGGGGAGGGATAGAGGTGGGGAGGGTGGTAGGGGGGGAGGGGTGGTAGGGGGAGGGGTAAGGGTGGGGGAGGAGGAGGGGGGGGGGTGGGAGGTGGTAGGGGGATGGGGGAGGGGGGGGAGGAGGGAGAGGTGAGGAGGGGTGGGGGAGGGGAAAGAGGAGGGGGAGGGTGAGGAGGTTGGGGAGAGGGAGGGGGGTGGGTGGGGGAGGTGGGGGAGGGAGGTGGGGGAGGGGGGAGGGGGGTAGGAGGTGAGGGGAGTGGGGGGAGGGTGGTAGAGGTGGGTGAGGGGGGGGGGGGGAGGGGAGGT
>CM060317.1:22687161-22693505 GCA_030674155.1 Stramonita haemastoma
TGTAAACCGAAGTCCTGTGTGCGAATGCATGTAGAACTTCTTGCCACATATTAGAAAGTCGTTCCACTTTTCGGAAGAAGTGGCCATTTCGTACGGGGAGGGAACGGGTGAGAAAATTTTTTTGAGAAAAAACTCATGCATACAGATGTGTGTAGACACCACCCTCAATGTTGAGGTACAGTTACCTTAATTAATAATGGGGAGATAAACGGTCGTATATGCAAAAGACTCACCATTGGTGAACCTCGGAGCTCTAGCAGAGGAACAAAAAGAGGGGGGGGGGGGGGGAATCACCTTGTAATACACAGGTATTTGGTCTTTAAGAACAATCGTCGTATCATCTTAAGGGTTAGTTTGGCGCCTGTAAGCAATTCTGGCCTAATACAAACTTGTGTTCTGCTCTTTTCTTTCTGTGCAGATGGGTGAGGGAGTGTAGCGCTATTCTCATCTGACCATGCCATGCTACCTTGGCACCTATAAACAGTTCTGGCCTATAATACAAACTTGTGTTCTGCTCTGTTCTTTCTGTGCAGATGGGTGAGGGAGTGTAGCGCTATCCTCCTCTGACCATGCCATGCTGCGTTACCGATACATCCCCGACCGCAGCAAGAAAGCCTCTCCGCGAAGTCAGGAACCGTCCTCTCTACCCCCTTCTTCACACTCACACCACCGCCCCACCTCCCTCACCCCCCACCCTGTTTCCCCCACCCCTCCCCCTCACCATGATGAGGAACATCGACCGTCACGGTCATCATCGTCACCACCCCCACCCCCGCTACCCCCACCACCATCATCCCGTGTTCAAGCCCGTCCTCGGCTTCTCCAGTTCTCACAAAGAGCCTCCGTGGCTTCACAGTCTTCCTTGACCTCACAGGAGACCTTGACCTTACATCCTCCCTTGACCTTACCGTCCTACTCCTGCAAGGACGCCCCTTTGACCTCACAAATCGCCTCTGTGATCTCCCAGGCTCCGATCTCACAACAACGAACCCTTGCAGGCGAGGTGACACCCCCTCAACGAGACGTCTTCCACCGAATCTCTCCCTCTCCCGTTCTAGAACGTCCGGACTTTCTCCTCTCCGCTCCGGGACTCAAAACAGCCCCTGCAACATCTTCTCCCAGGCAGCCGCGAAGAACTACCTCCTTGATAGGAAGAACAGCAACCTCCTCACCCAAAATCCCCAAAAGAGCTGCGACAGTTGTCAAAGAAGCAGCTAGGTTTACCAACAGGGACAACGCTCACATTGCTAACAGATTTGAAGCGTTCGAATCAGGAGCGTCCAGTCAGGATGTTGGCCTACAGCGGGCAATCTTCAGTAAAGGATCGGCAACTTTCGGCAATGATGTGGCAAAATTCGGCAATGATGTGGCAAAATTCGGCAATGATGTGGCAAAATTCGGCAAAGATGTTGAATTCGGCGAAGATGATGTGGAAATTGTCGGCAGGGAGCCAGGGTGCTGGGGGTGTGGTGAGGAGGAGGTGGTTGATGATTCCATGTGGGGGGAGGGTGGTGAAGAGGGGATGGATGGTGTGCAGGAGTACGGTTACAGAGGTGATGGATTCTACTTCGCGGAGCAAGGTATGGGTACTGGGTTGTTTCCCCTTTTTTATTTCTTGTTTGTGTACGTACGAAAGAAGACAGCGAAATGATTTGTCCTTGCGTAATTTTCATCTCTCTGTTTTTCTGTTTGTCTTACTGGCTGTCTCTCTGTCTATCTTCCTATCTGTCTGTTTGTCTTCCTTACTGTATTTCTGTTCGATTCTCTTTTTTTGTCTTCATGTCTGTCTGTCCGTCTGTCTGTCTGTTTATATTTCGATATTTCTGCCTGTCTCTTTTCTGACTTTATTTCTTCTTTTTTTCGGTCTGTCTTTTTTTCCATGCAAACACGCAGAAAAAACAAAATATTTCATCTTTTAATTTCTTTTCTTTCTTTCTTTCTGCCTGCCTTTCTTTCCTTCAGTTTTCTTTCTTTTCTTACTTCTCTTTTTGTGAATTTTTCCCTGTTAGGTTTTGTTTTTTTTCCCCTCCCTTTAATGTTTTGCTCTTGTAGTTCTTCCTCCCTTCAATTTCCCTCCCCCTCCCCACTCTACCCCCTCTCCTTGTTCTGATATTTTAAATTGTGATTAATCTTTAATACTTTGCATACATACAAAAGCAGTGGTAAGGAATCAAGTCTCTTTCGTTCTTTTCATTGCTTTCTTTCTTTCTTTCTTCTCCACTTTCCTCTTCCCCGTTGTTGTTGTTTGGGTGGGTTTTTTTCATTTTGTTTGTTTGTTTTTGTTTCTTGGTCAATATGAAATTTTCTTTCTTTATTTGCAGCTGTCTGTTGTAGGGCCTACATATAATCACACACACACACACACACACACACACACACACACACACACACACACACACACACACACACACACAGAGTCACACACACACACACACACACAAAACAACACACACACACACACACACACACACACACCGTCACACACACACACACACACACACACACACACACAACACACACACACACACACACACACACACACACACACACTTCACACACACACACACACACACACACACACACACAACACACACACACCACACACCACACACACACACACACACTCATAAAGGTTATACACTTTGGCAGGGTATAAAGGGGATTTCAGATGTTGAAGACAGGGACAGATAGGAGATGGAAACAGAAGGCAAAAATCTTAGGTTGGAAATAAGTGTGTCTTGAGGTTGGATTAAAAAGTGTCATATGTAGGCTTTTGCCGAAGGGAGAGAGGGAGGTCATTTCAGCCAGATCCCTGTTTGAATATTTCAAAGTCGAAACATGTTTGTTTACCACGTGATAAGGATCCTGGTCTTTCTGTCTGTCTGTCTGTCTGTCTGTCTGTCTGTCTGTCTGTCTGTCTGTCTCTCTCTCTCTCTCTCTCTCTCTCTCTCTCCTCTCTCTCTCTCTCTCTCTCTCTCTCTCTCTCTCTCTCTCTCTCTGTCAGGCTAACCTTTAGGCAATAAAAAAAAAAAATTACCTGTCAATTAATTTTTCGCCTTAAAAAAAAAAACCGCCGCAACACAAATATGCTGGTATGTAGACCCAGCACATTGTGGTAGTGTGTGTGTGTGTGTGTGTGTGTGTGTGTGTGTGTGTGTGTTGTGTGTGTGTGTGTTGTGTGTCTGTCTGTCTGTCTGTCTGTCTGTCTGTCTGTCTGTCTGTCTATGAGTGCGCGTGCAGTGTGTGTGCATGTGCATGCGTGCGTGCGCGCACGTGTGTGAGCGTGCATGCGTGCGAACGAGCGTGTGTGTGTGTGTGTTTATGTGTGCGTGTGCGTGCAGGGGGTGGGGATGGGGGGGGGGGGGTGCAATTTACACGTAGCAGAGAACGAACACTCCCGAGTAAAGTGCAAACCTCCGGCGCCAAAGACAAACCGAGGGGCTAATTTTCTCCCTGTCGAGGGGCTAATTATCTCCCTGTCGTTGAGCATTCCCCGAGAGGGTCACCCGCAATCTGCACTCTAGTCTAGGCCTACCTCACTACCCACTCCTCCTCTTCCCTTCTACTAGGAATCTTCGTGTGACAGTAGCAACAGGCTGGATACTGACAGAAATTAACATGTTTGAAAGTGTTTGAAATACCTCTCCAGAAATTATACGCATCCGTTCGTTTTGTGTATTTCTACACCTCTTTCAAATCACGGCTGATTTCTCTGTGTGAAATTTGGGATGCTGTGCTCTTCTTGAGGTGAGTGTGTCGCCACAAGAGCAGCGCCACACATCTTACATTCCCGATTCTGTGTTATGTATTCCTGTATTCCCATGTTCCCGACTTCATACGTGTCCCCCCCCCCCCCTCCCCCCTCCTCTTCCGATGAAAGAAACAGCTTCTTATGCTACAAGCTTGTCATGAAGGAAACAATCCCCACATCAATTTGTTTAAAGCAAAATAGTTCAATGTAGAGCTTGGCCCTTTTACTTTTTATGTACATCACTAACTAACGGACTTCGACAAAGCTTTTGATATGGCCCAGAGGGGATAGAATATAATTATGTACATGCATAAGTAGACAGGGTTTTGAGCTGAGCTTAGAGCTTGTCATGGCTGAGAACTATCTCAAAACTTCGTTTTAAGACATGACAAATCTTTCGGATAAGACTAGGCCCCGCATACGCGAACGCACGTAGAACAACTTGATGATACGTCAAAAATTCGAGGCCCCGCATACGCGAACGCACGTAGAAACAACTTGATGATACGTCAAAAATTCGTTCCACCTTTTGAAAGAGTGGGCCAGTGTGCCAGTGGGAAGAGATGACTTAAAAAAATTTTTTTTTTTTAAAAGCATGCACATCGCGCGGTACGGTATAGTGTTCAAACATCAACCCCGAAGTTGAAGTACGGCTACCTGAATTGTGAGCAAAACTTGACCTACACAAAACTTCACCATTGGGGTTAACCTCGAAGCTCTAACCGCCAGGGGAAGGAGGTGGGGGGGGGGGGGGGGGGGGATAACAACATAAAAAAACATGACAGCATTTTAATGTTAAGGCTTCGTCACTTTTGCTTCCATCGATAACGACCCAAAGTTAATGGCCTGGGGCTCCAAGGGTCATTGTTTACCTGCGTAAGTGCCCTGTCTCTGCACACACAGATGTCTTCTCTACTCTGCGTGTGGGGCTGTATAGCACTGTAGAACGTTATGAGACGAGCTCCGTGTAGACAGAGGAACGTCGGAATAATCTGGGATCAATTACTGTTATGGGGGGCTGTGTCAACAGAACGCCGCTCTTCAGCAGAGATAGACTTGCTGATAAACAGTCCGTCCCCTGACTTTCTCTGTTGTGTGTGTGTGTGTGTGTGTGTGTGTGTGTGTGTGTGTGTGTGTGTGTGTGTGTGTGTGTGTGTTGTGTTGTGTTGTGTTGTGTTGTGTTGTGTTGTGTTGTGTATGTGTGTGTGTTCTGTCTGTCTGTCTGTCTGTGTCTGTATGTGCGTGCGTGCGTGCGTGCGTGCGTGTGTGTGTGTGTGTGTGTGTGTGTGTGTGTGTGTGTGTTGTGTGTGTGTGTGTGTGTGTCTGTCTGTCTGTCTATCTGTCTGTCTGCCTCTGTGTGTGTGTGTGTGTGTGTGTGTGTGTGTGTGTGTGTGTGTGTGTGTGTGTGTGTGTGTACTGGAGGTATGTGAAAAATAGGTTGATCGCCCGCTAAAATCCTTTCTGGTCTATGTTGTTGGTATGATCTTAGAAGTTAAGCTACTGAATGAACACACGCGGACGCACGGCAGGTAGATGTGGGGATCTTGGCTTAAGTGCGTGCATAAATGCACACACGCGCGCAGCATTTGAGTGAACAAGCACACACACGTGCGCATGCATGCACACACACGCACGCACGCACGCACGCACGCGCGCGCGGCGCGCGCGCACACACACACACACACACACACACACACACACACACACACACACAACACACACACACACACGGGATTAGCCTAATGGTCAGAACATTGCGCTGGCAATTTGACGACCGAGCTCGATTCCTGCTAGAGGGGATTTTTTCCTCTGGAGTTAACTAACATCAGTGCTGACTCCACTCTCCCCAAAAGTCTTTCGGATGAGACTGTAAACCGAGGCCCCGTGTGCGAACGCACACGTTAAATCCTGTTCCACTTTTCGTAAGAGTAGGCCATT
The DNA here is from genome assembly GCA_030674155.1 of Stramonita haemastoma. Lineage (NCBI taxonomy): Eukaryota > Metazoa > Mollusca > Gastropoda > Neogastropoda > Muricidae > Stramonita > Stramonita haemastoma. The sequence goes on from CM060317.1 coordinate 22,692,851, forward strand.
GTGTGCCGGTGGGAACAGATGACAATATTTACACAACTGCATACACACGGGGACTGGATGTAAAAAAGCTAATGAATGCTTATCCTATTATCCTCGATATAAAAGAACCCTCCCCCCCCCCCCCACACACACACATGGCAGGCAGGTAAGCCTAAACATAGAACCTGTGCAAACAGACAGAGTCACAAGCAATATGTCAGAGAGGCAGACGGTTGGATCGTGATCTCTTACCTAGAAAGCAGAAAAAAAGAAGAAAAAAAAGAAATGTGGGTTCATTCCTCATTAAATTTGTGCCTGAAACTTTCCCCCCTCCACTAGGCCCTGAGCGGTAGTCTGGGTGCTGGTATTTCGGATGAGACAATAAACCGAGGTCTCGTGCGCAACACGCATTCAGCACGTAACTGAACCCACGGCAACAAGAGAGTTATCCCTGGCAAAATTCTGTAGGGAAAAGAAGTCACTCTGATAGGGAAACAAGTATATTTGCAAACAGGAAAATAAAAAATAAAAAATAAAATGAGTAGCGCTGCTCTTGTGGCGACGCGCTCTAGCTAAGGAGTGCATCCCGAACTTCACGCGGTGGTATTCAATTCAGTTCAATGGATAGACGAACAGATGAACTGACAAACTGCAGATTCTTTTGACAAATCAGACC
>CM060317.1:22701105-22706105 GCA_030674155.1 Stramonita haemastoma
TAACATGCAATGGCCTACTCTTCCAAAAGGTGGAATGAGTTTTCGCTTGTATGCAAGATATCCTGCGTGCATTTGCACACAGGACCTTGGTTTACAATCTCACCCAAAAAAGCTTTTCAGGGGAGTGGAGTCGTACTGATGTTATCTCCAAGGGGAAAATCCCCTTGAACAGGGCACATACGCAAAAAATCGCACTATTCGTGACCCTCAGATCTCTAGCTGAGGAATTAAAAAATATATATATCAATGACAAAATGTCCTTTTGTCCGTTTGGGCCCAAAACTTTCCCCCCATCCATTAGACCATGAGTGGTGGTCTGGGCGCTAGTCTGTCGGGAGGATAAACATACATATATATATATATATATATTTATATATATATATATATACAGAGACACAGAGAGAGAGGGAGAGAGAGAGAGAAAGAGAGAGAGAGAGAGAGAGAGAGAGAGAGAGAGACAGAGACAGAGACAGAGACAGAGACAGAGATACAGACAGACAGACACAGACACAGACACACACAGACAGAGTCAGACAGACAGACAGAGAACAACTTCATGGTTCCCTCTCACTCCACCCCCACCCCCTGTATCCCCTATCCCCTATCCACCCCTATCCACAAAATCCCTAAAGTAAGTGTTGACCCTGAATGAAAGGGAATGATATACAGTTCACACTACAACCGGTACCACTAACCAACCTACCCGAGCTTAGATCCCAACGCAGCTCTAATGGCGAAATTGGCGCCAACAAAAACATTAGGGAGTGAGAATCAGCCAGCGTGGTGGCGATCCCCCCCTCCACCTCCCTCCTTCTCTACCTTGCTTTGTGAGCTTGTAGGAGAGGGGGTGGGGTAGGCGGAATGGAATGTTGTGTGTGTGTGTTTGTTGACCGTGGTCAGTGACCTTGTTGACGGTGCTCAAACGCTTCCAGCTGCATCTCTATGACTTCCTGTCTACCTGGTGTTCACCATTGTCAGTGTGTTTACCACCATAACCTCCCTCCCCCCTCCCCTCCTTCCCCCCCCCCCTTACTTCTCTCTGGTACCCCCTCCCATCACCCTCTCACGTGTTGTTCTTACGCCCTTCTTCCTCTGCTCCATCCAGTTCTTTTATCTCTTTTCTTTTTCCTTTTTTTTGTGCTTTTCAATTTTTTTTTAGTGGGGGGGGGGATTAGTTTAGTGTCCACACCCCCTCAAGTTATTTCGCTGCTGAGAGTAGAAAATTATCCCTGGGTGTTTTAGATGAGGGTAGTTATCTCACACCGTACCACACCGCACCATCAGAAAGATAGCACAGCTAGGTAGCTCTAATGAACATGTGACATCTGTCTGTGGAAGCAGCTGAGAGTCATAATTAACAAGGCTGCAATGTGAGCCATGGGCTCCAACTAGCTGAGTTATATTTATATACCTAAACCTAAGCCATAAACCGAAGCCTCGTGTGCGAACGCACGCAGAATATCTTGCCCACACGTTAAATCCTGTTCCGCTTTTCGTAAGAGTAGGCCATTGTGTGCCGGTGGGAACAGATGACATTTACAAAACTGCATACACACAGGGACTGGATGTAAAAAAAAAAAGCACAAGAGTGCTTATTCCATTATCCTCGATATAAAAGAATTAATAAATAAATATCCTGGAGTTTGGGCTTTTGTCTTTGTTGGGCTTCTCTTCCTTGTAGTGGCCAAGTGGTTAGTATAATAAGAATTTTTTTTTTATCGAGGATAACGGAATAAGCACTCATGTGCTTTTTTTTTATTTTATTTTTTTACATCCCGTCCCTGTGTGTATGCAGTTTTGTCAGTCTTGTCATTGGTTCCCAGCGGCACACGATGGCCTACTCTTACAAAAAAGAATGAAAAACTGAGGGAGGTCGAGGGTTCTAACCCTACCAGAGACAAGGCTAAACAAAAGGAGATAGAGAAGGTGGGCAATGAACGGCTGAGTGAGCGAGAGTAATAGGAAACAAGAGGAAGAAAGACAGTCATCTTTATCGGTAATATTTATTGTGTTTCTCCGCAAGAGCTCCGAGGTTCACCCATGCTGAATTTTTCCCGATTGTGACCGTTTTTTTTCCCCTCACCATTATGGTAACGGTATTCCGACTCGGGGATTTTCGGTAATATAAGAGCCTTGAGACAAAAAAAATCAGTATATGTTGATTAAACAAAAAAAACCCAAACAAACAAACAAAAATAGAGCTGAATGTCAAAGTCATTCGGATGAGACTATAAACCGAGGCCCCGTGTGCGAACGCACGCAGACAGAACATCTTACGCACACGCCTAATACTACTATTGATAACAAGTACTTTCTTGTTATCCACTTATTTGTATATCGTAGGTCTATCCAGCCTTTAGTCGGCAGGTGAACAAAATATTTCACAAAAGTGGATTTTTAGCAGGAAAAACCCTGATGCGATTTGTTAATTAGGCTTATCCCCCTGCTTGTGCAATGATAGCCTATATGATTTTAACGCTGAAAAAAAAAGGCTCTGTGAAACTCACAATGAGTGCTACTTTTTAAAAAATGTTGGTCTGTAACGCACTTGATGAATAAAAAATATGAAACCAAGATTTTTTTCTTTACAGAATTTGAAAAGCTAGACCTGCAACTATGCAGAGTAGGAGCAAGTAAGATAAAATCTTTTTTCAGTGAACAAAAAGAAATGAAATTAGGCCTAAGCAAAATTGCTGCAAAATGGAGTTTGAGAGACAACTGTTATTTCAAGTCACTCTGACAAAAATGAATTTGGGCGGTAACTTTTTATGATGAAATATGTAATTAAGTTCGAAAGATATATAACATTTTAAGCTATTCTGATAATTTCATTGAGGAAAAAGTAGTTGAAGAAAACAAGAGCAGGTAGCCTAACCACTTCCAAGTTCTCAGTCATTCTGATGGGGGTAATAATATATATATATATATATATATATATATATTAAATATAATATATATACACATATATACATATATATATATAAACCCCTGTGTGTATATATATATATATATATATATATATATATATATATATATACATATATATATATAAACCCCTGTATATATATATATATATATATATATATATATATATATATATATATATATATATATATATATATATATGTATATATATATATATATATATATATATATATATATATATACAAGGGTTTGTTGATAGGATTGCAAACTATAGTATTGCACACACTATAGGATTGCAAACTATACACAGCACTTAAAAACTAGAGATTGTTTCAAAGATCTAGATCTATCTAGTGAATGTTTCTTGTTGAGAAAACTGAACGTTGTTGGCAGACAGAGGGTTGGGGGAGAGGGGAGGAGGAGATGAAGAGCACAGATGATCTGAAGGCATCCGTGACAGTGTTAGGGCCAGTAGCTGGATGACAGAGAGAGAAGTCAGTGTAAAAAGAAAGCGGCGGTGTGTCACTTTTTACATCGGAATGTTAATGGCTACTTGTCAAAGATGGTTGACCCCAATTTTTTTTTTTTAGACTCTCCGATAGTTTCCTGTAAGTCTTGAGGCCTGTCTTTGGAGGGAAAGAAATCTTTGTGGAGGGTTTTCTGGTGAGTGTTTGGGTGAACAGAAAATGAGTCCCTTTTTTGTGTTCTGAGTCTTAGCTTTGTGTGTTTGTTGTTGTTTTTTTTTCTACATTCTCTTCTTTTCTTTTTGTCTTTTTTTGTTTGTTTTTGTTTGTATTTCTTTCTCCACTTCGTACATTCTTTTTCTTATTTTTTCTTCCTTCTTTTCTTTCTTTATCATTTTGTTTTGTTCTGAATAAAATATTTGAGGAGATATCGCCGAAAGGGTTTTTTGTGGGTTTTTTTTTTAAGAGGCTGCATTGTTAGCTTATGTGTTCATACTTTCTAGATTTCTTCGAAATTGTCAATCTTGGATGTTTGTCATTTCATTGGCCAAAATTACGAGAAATATTTTTCTTTTCACTTTCCTTTTTTTCGTGTTTTCTTTTGTTGCTGTTGCTGTTGTCTCTTATACGTGTGTATGGTTTGTGTGTGTGTGTGTGTGTGTGTGTGTGTGTGTGTGTGTGTGTGTGGTGTGTGTGTGTGTGTGTGTGTGTGTGTGTGTGGTGTGTTGGGAGAAACAAAAATTACTTCTCATATGAGTTTTTTCTTAGATCCAAGTTCTTCTTCTTCTTCTTCTTTTTTTTTAGTCTTTTTTTCTCTTGTTCTTCTTCTTGCATTTCTATGGATGAATTACTTTTCGTATTCTTGAGCAGACAACGCGGCAGCATTGGTTGATATGTCGTTTGCTAACCGTACAGTGACACAATTTCATTATACGTATGTAACACATAACCATGTAAAATATACATACATATATCAGCACACCCCAGGTGAAGGACATTTAAAGCCTTTATTGCTGCGTAACACACACACACACACACACACACACACACACACACACACACACACACACACACACACACACACACACACACACACACACACCACACGCGCGCGCGCGCGCGCGCGCGCACACGCGCTCACGAATGTACATGTCATTATCAATGATAATCAATAATATTGGTGTTATCAGTAGTCTTTATCGTGATTTTTGTCTCCATTAATATCACCATGGTCTGTATTGTCGTCGTCGTTCTTCTCATCTTCCTTATTGCCAGTGCTGCCGCCATAATTCTTCATGGTCATCCTAATCATGATCATCATTATGGTCGTCATTGTCATCAGTTCCTTTTACCTGATTGAATGCCATTACCCATGCATAATGACCTGTCTTGCATCAGTAATGAAGACTGGCCGTAAAACCAGATCTACCCGTATATAGCAGACTGTCGGTCGGTAATGAGTCTGATCATTTCTCTGTAGAGTTTCGTCTCTTTCCCTCCTTAGAATAACAATCAATAGGACATACAACCAGTAGTATCCGACTTCACTGACAATTTTCTGTAGCTTAGAAAAAATTGTTTTCAAATGTATGCAACTACGAACAAACAAGC
>CM060317.1:22713605-22716105 GCA_030674155.1 Stramonita haemastoma
CTCCAAAGGTCGGAGCATTAGAATTTAGGGGCAGATCCCCCTACAGATCTGCAATTTCTAACTCACAGCTTAACTTTTTGCCTTCACATCTTACAACTTATCATTAAACCAAAAAGTTCAAATTCCAAAGGTGTCTTTTACTATATGTTCACAAATTGAAAAACATGTATGTCTACAATCATTTACTTCCACCTTGTACTTCTTTCACACAGGTCAACAGTAAGTCTACATTTTTATATCAAAACTACTGCTTCATTTCCATCAGATGAAACCTTTGATCTGGACTACAAAGCAACTGCAAACAATTAAAAGGGATGGAACTCTTTCAAAGGATATGTAGCCTGTGAAGGGGAAGTAATATTGATATCAAGTAGCACACACACACACACACATACTTTCTGAATGATTTGGAATAATATTTATCAGAAATTGCTTAACACTGCATAGTCTTAATGCTTGTTTGGAAATTTTAGGGCATTTTAATTTTTGAATGAAAAGAGAAAGTTAAGTTGTACTGCAGATGAACGTTGCTCAACTGTATTTAGAGTTTTTAACACATTCTACTGCCAGATAAAACATTTTGAAGGCAATATTACCTCCCCTTCACAGGCTATTATAAAGAGTGAGATTCCTTTTTATTGTTTGAAGTTGCTGAGAATTCCAGAGAAAAGTCTGTATATAATGGAAATGAAGCATCAGTTCTTACATAAAATTGAAGACTGTGCTGTTTAGCTATCTGAAACGAGGGTTTGGTGGACCAAAATGTTTTAATGTGAGCTTTTATTTTCAAATTCTGAAGAGATATACAAAAGGACACCTTTAAATTGTGGAATTGTTAGTCTAATAATAATATATAGGTTTTAAAACTTTGATGACAACATTTTAAGCTTTGAGTTAGGAACTGCAGGTCTGTTGGGGGATCTGCCCCTAACTTCTATATTAGCTCCGAGCTTTGGAGTGATGTGTTGTCTATCTTCCCATATTTGTGCTAGGGGAAGGGGGAAGAAGGATAGGGGGAGGGAAGAAAGCAGAAAGACAAGGGGGGGGGGGGAGGGAGATGGGAGGGGGTATAGGGTGGGGGAGGAGGAAAGGGAGGGTGGTAGGAGGGATGGGGGCAGGGTGGTAGGAGGGATGGGGAGATGGGAGGGGATATAGGGTGGGGGGAGGAGGGAGGAGGGGAGAGGGAGGGAGGGTGGGGAGGGAGAGGGAGGGAGAGGGAGGGAGGGTGGGGGGAAGGGTGGGGTAGAGGAGGGGGAGGAGGGGGAGGGGAGGGGAGGGTGGTAGGGAGGGAGGGGTAGAGGGTGGGGGGAAAGGGCTAGAGGGGAGGGAGGGGGTAGAGGGGGGGATAGAGGGGAGGGTGGTAGGAAGGGTGGGGTAGAGGGGGGGATAGAGGGGAGGGTGGTAGGAAGGGTGGGGTAGAGGGGAGGGTGGGGGGAGGGTGGTAGGAAGGGTGGGGTAGAGGGTGGGGGAGGAGGAGGGGGAGGAGGAGGGGGAGGGGGTACAGGGGAGGAGGGGAGAGGTGGTATCGGGGAGGGGGAGGGTGGTAGCGGGGAGGGTGGTAGCGGGGAGGGGGAGGGTGGAGGCTGGGGGAGGAGGAGGGGGGAGGGTGGTAGGAAGGGTGGGGTAGAGGGTGGTAGGAAGGGTGGGGTAGAGGGTGGGGGAGGAGGAGGAGGAGGAGGGGGTACAGGGGAGGAGGGGGTAGAGGGGTGGTAGGAAGGGTGGGGTAGAGGGTGGGGGAGGAGGAGGAGGAGGAGGGGGTACAGGGGAGGAGGGGAGGGGGTACAGGGGAGGGAGGGGAGGGGGTACAGGGTGGGGAGGGTGGTAGCGGGGAGGGGGAGGGTGGAGGGTGGGGGAGGAGGAGGGGGGAGGGTGGTAGGAAGGGTGGGGTAGAGGGTGGTAGGAAGGGTGGGGTAGAGGGTGGGGGAGGAGGAGGAGGAGGAGGGGGTACAGGGAGGGGAGGGGGTACAGGGGAGGAGGGGGAGGGGGTACAGGGGAGGAGGGGGAGGGGGTACAGGGAGGGGAGGGTAGGTGGGGGGAGGGTGGTAGCGGGGAGGGTGGTAGTGGGGGAGGGATGAGGTAGAGGGTAGAGGGTGGGGTGGGGAGGGGAGGGGAGGGGGGACGGTAATGATAATTTTAAAAAATAAAAGAACAAAATGCAGCCCCCCTCTCTATCCCCCCCTCTTGTTTGTTGTTGTTTATTTGGTTGTTGATGAAGTGTATCTAATTGTTTACCTAATTGCTGATACTTTTTAATTCTCCTCAGATTTGTTAGTGACTTGCATCAAAATTTCAGAAACTGTAGCTGGCAGGATGTCTGCTGGTTTTCAATGCTGTCTGCATCAGGATAGCTGTCTTGCAGAAACCAGTGACATGATGTCATTGTGAATGATAGTTACTGCTGCTTTGGCAAGACACATCTGTTCATCTTCAGCACTGGATTCACTTTTCTCTTATTAAAACTTCTCAAAAATAAAGTCTGCTATTGTTCTGAATGAAATGA
>CM060317.1:22718605-22721105 GCA_030674155.1 Stramonita haemastoma
TTCAAAAACGCATGCTCCGAGGTGTTGTGTTAAGACACCATTCCTAAAGTCCGAATACAACTAAATGGTAAAGAAAACAGAACTATTTAAGTGGTAGGGGAAACGGTTGCATACCCAAACATATTACAATCAGTAAATGTCGGAGCTGTAGCTAAGGAACAAAAACAACAACAAGAATAAAGAGTTGGCATATGACATTTTGGGCATGTGGTGGCATTAATACAAATCTATAGATACCAAGTGTGTGCCACTGATCCTAATTATGAGCCGCTCATCTCTGCATGGGCTTCACTGACTCGCTCCCTGCAGGCTTGGGAAAGACCCGTTCACGCAACATGACATAACAAAAATCTGTAAGCCAAAACAGCTCTAACCAAGGAACGAACACACACACACAAAATTGTAATGCGCTGATTAGTGTAATAGCTTCGCCTTCACCTGTCCCGTAGACCCGTGGACCATGGAGGCACAACTGAAGATTTTGCAACCAGCTTCCTCCACTCCCCACGATCCTCCGACCTCCGTAGTAAATCGTTCCACCCAAGGCCTGTCCACTCTCTGATGCTGTCTTCCCATCATTTCCTCTGTCTGCTTCTTCGTCTCCCTCCCCTTTACTGGGGAGTGTAATACAACGCAAACAAATCAAAGCTCCTTTAATTAATATATAAAGCTTTAGAGTTTTTCAGTGTCGCTACTAGTGTGTGCAGCAGGCCTAAGGTACGGGTGTGGGTATGGGTGTAACCTGTCCCTTGTGAATGAACAGCACTGAGGACCACCAGTCAGGCCAGGAGGGGTGCATGCTCCAGTGCTAAGCCAGCTATTATGTGGGCAGTTAGGCCGCGGCCACTGATCACGACTTCTTATCACGCCACTGGGTGCAGGGGGCAGCCAGGCTGTCATTCCCACTTCCTCTGCCTTTGCCCTGCCCTCCCTCCTGTTTGCTCACACAGGTGGAAGGGGATCCGATCTCCCATCCTTGGGTCTTGTTGGGACGTGTCTTAGATTATAAGCTGAGTCAGGGACATCACAAGTACTTAAGGATTTTATTGGAGATTGGTCACATAGTAGAAAATATTCTATAATTCTATATTATATTCTATGATTTTGACAGGTAGCATTTTTTCAAATTTTGGTGCATGGTAGTAGATGTATTCTATAATTTTGACCAGCAGATTTTTTCAAGATTTGGTGCTTAGTAGTAGATATTCTATAAATTTTACAAGCAGAACTTTTTTTTCAAGTTTTGGTGCATAGTAGATTGTGTTCTATAATTTTGGCAAACAGAAATCTATTCAAGTTGTGTCACATAGAAGATGTGCTTTGTAATGCTGGAAAGAAAGTAACCTGATTAAAGTCCTGTCTAGATGTGTGAATTCACACACTGTGACAGATGTTTCCATAACATGTGACTACAACCAACTTTTTTAAAAACAAAAACAGTCAACCATAATTACTGAACAAGGTAAATGATTAAAAATAGACAATACAATTCAATGCAAGAGAGAATGACGAGTATTTGTATTTTATTTCTCAGCCAGGTAGGTGCAGCTTCCCCACAAACCTAACACTGTAACGGCAATTTTAAAAAAAAAAAAAGGGTCTTTAATAGTCTGTTCAAATTTTACTTTAAAAAACTCTTTTAGTCTTGCCATTTTAAAAAAAAAAGTAGATACTAATAATGCTCTATTATAGTCAGGTAGGCATGGGCTGATACCAATGGCAACACCTTACTTCATAGTGTTAATGGAATACCACGGCCATATACAGCATATTGTATACATGTATGTATAGGCCAGAAACATTTGATTTCAAGGCAATTAACAAAGCAAGCAAATAATTATTTAGAATAATGTTTTCTAGCCTCATTGACTAAGCTATCCATGTTGTCAGTAGGGGACTCAGTGGGTGTTTCTCTACGTATTTTAGCGCAGAACAGGCACCACTCAATACCAGTACCACCAAAGTGGCCCAGCAGCAGTGCGGGGCCCCTCTGGCTGGTGGCCTTACGGTGGCCTAACATTGATGGGTTTCCTGTAGATTTCCGACCCCAAGGATGCAATATATTGAATCTGGGTATGACTATAGGGGGGGGGGGGGGATTGAAATTAGCGGCGTGCGAACAGCAGGACAGGAAGGTCACAGTAGATGAGATAGCCCCCCCCCCAAAAAAAAAACCCAACCCCCCAAACCAAAACCAAAACAAAACAAAACCAAAAAAGGTGGCTAGGGTGGCAAAAGGTGCAAATTCTTAATCAAGAATTTTTTCTCACGCTTATAGAAAGAGCCATACACGCTAAAAGGAAATGTTACATGTATATAAAAAAAAAAATAACAAGGTGTGTCATTTTTTACACAAAAGGAAATATGAAATGAAATAAAATGTGTCACATTTATATTTAGGTAAAAAAAAAATTTAAGCAATACACGGTTAAATGAAATGTGTTACATTCATATATATGGTTTAAAAAATATATTTAAAAAGCAATACATGCTGAGAGAA
>CM060317.1:22726105-22728605 GCA_030674155.1 Stramonita haemastoma
ACCACCAGACAAAAGCGACAAAATTTACCCCAAAAACAGTTTCCAATCCACATAAGAAAAGAAGCAATCGAACAAACCTCTCATCACAAAGTTCTAGGAATAACAATCGATGAAAACCTGAGCTGGTTCTACCACATATCTCATCTATGCAAATACTTGTCCCAAAGAGTATACCAGTTGACTAAAATTAAACATTTCCTAGACTACCATTCAAAGAAATTATTTTTTCAAGCTTATATACAATCCTCAATAGACTATGCTTCAACCCTCTGGGATTCTGCCAGTGCAAACACTATGAAACCATTATTAAGCCTATATAAACGTGCTCTCAAACTTATCCTTCTGAAGAAAACAACCTTACTTGAAGTGGATTTCACTCAGTTAAGTATTCTCCCCCTACAACAAAGACTGAAATATAACAAAGGCATAATGATGTTTAAAATAATGGCAGGAGCTGTTCCCACATCCTTAAGAGACAAGTTCCCAATGAATCATTCCAGAAATACTGAAAAGCCAAGTGTCCCAATCCCAAGAATAGACTTGTTCAAGTCTAGTTTGCTATACTCAGGCCCTGTGCTGTGGAACTCCCTTCCCGATTCAATTAAACAGCACCAATCATTGACAACATTCAAAAATCGCCTTCAATTTCACTTGATGCATCAAAAATACTGAACCAGACTCATCCTGTTCGATATATACATATATATGTGTATATGTGTGTGTATTTGTATATATATATATATATATATATAATATATATATATATATATATATATATATATATATATATATATATATATATATATATATATATATATTATATATATATATGTATATCTATCACCATATCCCTCTCCCTCTCTCTCTCCCTCTCCCTCTCTCTCTCTCTCTCTGTCTGTCTGTCTGACTGTCTCTTTCTATCTTGATGAAGGCTGTATTCATATTTATGTTTTCAATTTTATCCTGAAATTTGATTATTATCGAGTTTGATAAATGTTATTTTAATATCTCAATGTTTTAAGTTTAGTTAGTATGTGTTTTTTAATTATGCTGTGTTGTTATTCATTTTTGTGATTACATAGACTATTCACAGAGATTGATCATTACAGTATATATAAATGTATATTTTATCTACAATGTGTAGATGTTCATTTTTATAGCTATATTGAATTTGATTTGTGTGTCACTAGTTAGTGATTCTCTCTCTCTCTCTCTCTCTCTCTCTCTCTCTCTCTCTCTCTCTCTCTCTCTCTCTCTCTCTCTCTCTCTCTCTCTCTCTCTCTCTCTCTCTCTCTCTCTCTCTCTCTCTCTCTTACCATCCATATTGAGAAATGTTTGTTCATATTTTGTATTCCCTTTTTGATGATCACGTGTGACGAATGTAAAGATTTCCTGTAAAATTTTAATTAATGATCGTAAAAAAAAAAAATAATAATAATAAAATAATAATAAAAACACTGAATAACTTTGTCCACTACCACATAAAATATAATTAGAAACACACATTTTATGATTGTGTTCAGAAGATTGATAAGATATTATAAGATATTAGGGTATATATGTCCCAAAATATGTGCCTTACAGCGGATAGATTCCTCTTGTGTTCCGTTCAGTTATGATTTCACTCAGAATTCAAGGCATATATTTCTTTAGAATGAAGTTTTTTATGAAATGTGCGAGAACCAGTGAAAATGTGTGTGTGTGTGTGTGTGTGTGTGTGTGTGTGTGTGTGTGTGTGTGTGTGTGTGTGTGTGTGTGTGTGTGTGTGTGTGTGTGTGTGTGTGTGTGTGTGTGTGTGTGTGTATGTGTGTCTATATATATATATATGTGTGTGTGTGTGTGTGTGTGTGTGTGTGTGTGTGTGTGTGTGTGTGTGTGTGTGTGTGTGTGTCTTTGTGTGTGTTTGTGTGTGTTTGTGTGTGCGTGTGTGTGCGTGTGTGTGTGATTGAGTGTATGTTTCTGTGTATATGTGTGTGTGAGAATGTGTGTGTGTCTGTGTGTGTGTCTATGTGTGTGTGTGTGTCTGTGTGTGTGTCTGTGTGTGTCTGTGTGTGAGTGTGTGTGAATGTATGTAAAACATTATCCGATTGATAAAAATGTTTTGCCTATTTTGAAATATTTAGGATGTTCTATGCAAACAAAACATAACAATAATAATTTTGATTTATTTTATTTATATTTTATTGGTAGTATGTCTCCCCCCCCCCCCCCCCTCAAATAAGGATATTAGTTTTTAAAATTTCCCCTTTTATCCAAATGTATGATTTATACACATGTATAATTTTTGACAGATGGTGGTGGATTGATGTTTTTTTGAGTTGTTTATTTCATTTTGTTCTCTTGTTTGCTCTTTATCTATTAACGCTTTCTTCTCTTCCATAATCAAATTTTTAATTGTGACTTCAGATTTTTGCTTTCTGAACGAGTGCATTTTTTTTTATTACCTTATCATATATAGTGTCCTTATTCTTGGGTGTTGTTTGGTATTGCGTAAAGTTTT
>CM060317.1:22731105-22741105 GCA_030674155.1 Stramonita haemastoma
GTGTGTGTATGTGTGTGTGTGTGTGTGTGTGTGTGTGTGTGTGCGCGCGTGACACGCACGGACGCACGAGCGCGCGCGCGTGACTAAAGCATTTATAATATAATACATGAGCAACCGAGCAGGTCAAGGCATTCTTTACCCATTACCTAGCTCTCTCCTCTACCTAGATGTATAATTTTGGCCTGCCCTCATTCATTCGTAGGCCTGCCATCATTGTCGCTGTTCATTTGTCATCACTGTCCTGGTAGAGGAGCTGGACTGATGATGTGTATTATATATAAGTGGTGACGGACAGGGGAACAGGAGAACGAACATTGCTGGTTGCAAGAGGGACAGACTGGAGGTGACATTGGAAGTGTTCAGTTCGGATGGTGAGGAGGGTTTTTTTTTTTGTCTTGTTTCTTTTCGTTCCTCCACTAGAGCTCCGAGGTTCACCAATGGTGAGATTTTGCGTATGCAGCCGTTTTTGCCCTCCGTGAAGAGAGCCGCATTCCGACTTTGGAGATGTAAGCTGGGTATGTTCGTGTTTCTGTAACTCACCTGAATGCTGACATGAATTACAGGATCTTAAACGTGCATATTTTATCTTCTGCATGTGTCTGTAAAGGAATTAAAGCACTGGCCGGTCTGCACTTGAAGTTGACGTGAGAGATAGTAAAAATTCCCATCTTTAATTTACTAGACGCCGCCAAGATTCGAACCGAAGAACTTTATAGACCCATGCAGGCGTGCCTGTGTGTGTGCATGCGTGCGTACACGTGTGGTGTTGTTGTTTTTTTGTTGTTGTTATTGTATTTGGTTGGTGGATAATTGATTTGTTCAGCAGCACTTCCATTTCTGTGGACACTACTGCAGATCAATTTCTCAAAAATCGTCACCAGATAATTATATATATTCCCTCCTCTCCTCCCTCTTCCGATAAAGGATGTCTGTTCCTGTATAGCCCCTGCTGAGAGACAACATAAAGAATGCTATCGAACCATATGACAAGCTCTTGACTTCTGTGAAAAAACGCTAGCTAAAGTAGTACGGGGACAGCACACGAACATATGGACTGGCCGTGACTGTCTTACAGGTAACAGTAAAAGGAGGGAGACTAAGATGGGAAGACAACATCAGAGAGTGGAATGGCCTTGAGTGGAATGACTTGCTACGTAGAGTAGAGGACCGTGAGGAGTGGAGGAAGCTGGTTGCAAAAAATTCAGTGGTGCCCCCAAGATCTGCTAGACTAGGGGACAGGTGAAGGTGAAGATAGACACCCGTGAAGGATTGTTGAAGATGGCTGAGGAATCTGCGCTGACAGGTGATAGATTAATCGTAGGTGTCATAGCTATTCGACAGTATGTCAACCAAAGTGGTTTTATCACCGTAGAGTATTCATCGCCTTCAGTCATAGTGAGACACTTAGTTTTAAGGTACTGATACTTAAGTCCAGTTACTTGCAAATGCTTCATCATCTTCAGTTTTCGTGAATGAAATGTGGTTTGTTTTGGGGTTGTTTTTTTCTAAAAGGTTAAAAAAAATGATTATAATTATCAACCCACTCTTATTTCTGACATTACTAGGCTTAATTTTTCTCCAAAAAAACCCCAAACTTAAAAAAGACTTAATTTCTCTCATACAGTGTATTTTCCAATTTTTCTGTTTGTTTTTGTGTATTGGTTGATTGGTTGGTTGGTTAGTTGGCTGGCTGGTTAGCTGATTGGTTGGCTAGTTGATTAGTTTAACAGCACTTGTTTTTGTTTTGTTTAACAGCACTTAAAATTATCATATATACATATACACATCAAGGATCGAGTTTTTTGAAAATCTCCAAGAAGGAAGGTGGTACACGGTTAAGACGTTGACCCGTCTAACCGAGGGGTTCTGGGTTCGAATTCCAGCCTTGCCCTTTCTTCCCAGTTTGAAGAGAACGTCGAACTGAATTTCACCTTCGGATGAGACTATGAACCGAGGCCCTGTGTGCGATTGCACACAGAACATCTTTCCCACATGTTAAAAAAAAACCCAACCTGTTCAGGAGGAGGAGAAGGAGGGGGAGGAGGAGGAGGAGGAGGAGAGAGAAGAAGAAGAAGAAGAAGAAGAAGAAGAAGAAGAAGAAGAAGAAGAAGAAGAAGAAGAAGAAGAAGAAGAAGAAGAAGAAGCATCTCAGGTTGACAGAAAGCCCTGAAGCAAGGGCTAAGACGACTGGCTAATGAGTCAGGTCTGCTCTGAGAAGGGATCGATGAATCTCAGGGATGGATCGTAGAGCTCTGTGGTAGCCTTGAGTATGGCCTGTAGTATTGCCTGTAGTATTGTCATTATGTCCACTGAAGTTGCTGAATCACCTGAGGTTTATCTTCCTCTTGCTGTACAGTGGGGTTTTTTTTTGTTGGTCTGATTTCATTCTGTCTGTCTGTCTGTCTGTCTGTCTGTCTGTCTGTCTGTCTGTCTGTCTGTCTCTCTCTGTCTCTGTGTCTCTGTGTCTCTCTGTCTCTGTCTCTGTCTCTCTCTCTCTCTCTCTCTCTCTCTCTCTCTCTCTCTCTCTCTCTCTCTCTCTCTCTCTCTTCATTATGTGTGTGTGTGTGTGTGTGTGTGTGTGTGTGTGTGTGTGTGTGTGTGTGTGTGTGTGTGTGTGTGTGTGTGTGTGTGTGTGTGTGTGTGTAAAACCATGAGAGGCAAACAAACAGACGCACGTGGGTACTCACTTATACATGCAAGTACACGTTTACAGCAGAGACACACAGACACAGACACACACAGACACACACAGACACTCTCTCCTCTCTCTCTTCTCTCCTCTCCTCTCTCTCTCTCCTCACACACACACACACACACACACACACACACACACACACAATTATCCTCGATATAGAATAATAAATAAAAACAAATAAATAATTACACACACACACACGCACACACACACATATATATCCAAACACACACACACACACACACACACACACACACACACACCACACACACACACACACACACACACACACACACACACTGTGAGTGAGGCGCTAACTGATAATCATCAAGTCGTTCATTACGCTCTGTCGCTGAATGCCTGCGAGGCAAACAAGGGCACACACACACACACCACTTTCCATCTTTCTGCACACGTGAGAGAGGTTTTTTTGTATGCGGCAAAGCAAAACAGAAAATATCATCAACATGAACAACTCCATTGACGGTTTTAGTCATCAAACTGTGGGTGAAAAAAAAAACAACTTCCATGGAATGGAGTATTGTGTGTGATGATGTAAATGGTTCTTGTTGGGCATTTCTTTGTTTAACATCATGTGGGTTACCCAGAATGTGCTTTCTGTTTCAACACATCCCACCTGGGAATCACTGTGAGATTTGGTAAGTACATACTGAATGAGAGAAAGGTTGTGACTCTTTTTCAAGTACCTCGCATGCCACATAGGCAACCATACGCTGACTTCAGATGAGTATGGGTTTTTTTTTTTCTTTTAAAGGCGAGTGCGTGTTGTTATGCGAAGAGTTTTTCATTTATGGCTGGAGTCGATCTCAATATAGCATGATAAAACATAACATTATTTTTCATTCATGTAAACTTTGGTGCTCAGCTTTATTATTATGCCTATACCGGACAAAATTTGGCTTAGGCCAGTACTTGAAGGTAAGGGCTCCAAAACTCTGCAAAACGATACAATATAATGCAATACAATGCAGGAAGATGCCTTTTTTTCACGACGCTGTGCTATTTGGTTTTCCCTAGATTTGTTTTTCTTATTGAACTTAGTAGCAGATCCATAGAGCAGAAGACTGAAGAGTGCTATAATTTGATTTTGTGTAGCAATGGTGCGATCTGTTTTTTTGTTAGATTTCGCAGTGTACATTGGAAATGTCTTACTAATAAGTTAACTTCTGATTTTCTAGTGTGAACTGTTGGCTGGTTTGTGTGTGCGTGCGTGCGTGCGTGCGTGCGTGCGTGCGTGCGTGCGTGCGTGCGTGTGTGTGTGTGTGTGAGAGAGAGAGAGAGAGAGAGAGAGAGAGAGAGAGAGAGAGAGAGAGAGAGAGAGAGAGAGAGAGAGATGTGGGGGGTTGAAGATGTGGTTTTTTTATCTTTCTTTTTTTTCACCCACCCGAACACACCTTGCTTTTACGCAAATAGAAAACATAGCTGGTTCAGGCTATACTTTGGCTTCCTTCTGCAGTAGCCTACAGAGTGTAATAATAACTCTCATGGTCTGTGTGTAGCTAAAGTACATATCTACCCTATGTAACTGTAGCCTACAAAACAACCCGTCATCTGGCCACACTGAATTGATCCACCTTCCCTCAGAGAACTCTGGAGGCTCGTTTGTTGAGTGGTTTCCTTGGCAACAGGCTTTCAGCTCACTCTGGCACAGAGAGGGGATTAATAAAAGTCTGGTCGGTTTGGCTGGTTCCAAGACAGGTGATTACAGTCTTCAACAGATCGGAGGGGGGGGGGGGGGGGGGAGGGGGCATTATCATTATTATCACATAAGGTTGCTTGACTATTCTGTTTATTGATTGAAATATGTTTTTAGAAGAAGAAGAAGAGAGGAGGAGGAGGAGGAGGAGGGGGGGGAGGAGGAGGGGGGAGGAGGAGAAGGAAGAAGAAGAAGAAGAAGAAGAAGAAGAAGAAGAAGAAGAAGAAGAAGAAGAAGAAGTCAAGGCGACTCTCATGGACACATTATACACTGACACACACACGCGACGACACACAATGTAAACCGAAGTCCTGTGTGCGAATGCATGTAGAACTTCTTGCCACATATTAGAAAGTCGTTCCACTTTTCGGAAGAAGTGGCCATTTCGTACGGGGAGGGAACGGGTGAGAAATTTTTTTTGAGAAAAAACTCATGCATACAGATGTGTGTAGACACCACCTTCAATGTTGAGGTACAGTTACCTTAATTAATAATGGGGAGATAAACGATCGTATATGCAAAAGACTCACCATTGGTGAACCTCGGAGCTCTAGCAGAGGAACAAAAAAAGGGGGGGGGGGGAAATCACCTTGTAATACACAGGTATTTGGTCTTTAAGAACAATCGTCGTATCATCTTAAGGGTTAGTTTGGCGCCTATAAGCAATTCTGGCCTAATACAAACTTGTGTTCTGCTCTTTTCTTTCTGTGCAGATGGGTGAGGGAGTGTAGCGCTATCCTCCTCTGACCATGCCATGCTGCGTTACCGATACATCCCCGACCGCAGCAAGAAAGCCTCTCCGCGAAGTCAGGAACCCTCCTCTCTACCCCCTTCTTCACACTCCCACCACCGCCCCACATCCCTCACCCCCACCCTGTTTCCCCCACCCCTCCCCCTCACCATGATGAGGAACATCGACCGTCACGGTCATCATCGTCACCACCCCCACCCCCGCTACCCCCACCACCATCATCCCGTGTTCAAGCCCGTCCTCGGCTTCTCCAGTTCTCACAAAGAGCCTCCGTGGCTTCACAGTCTTCCTTGACCTCACAGGAGACCTTGACCTTACATCCTCCCTTGACCTTACCGTCCTACTCCTGCAAGGACGCCCCTTTGACCTCACAAATCGCCTCTGTGATCTCCCAGGCTCCGATCTCACAACAACGAACCCTTGCAGGCGAGGTGACACCCCCTCAACGAGACGTCTTCCACCGAATCTCTCCCTCTCCCGTTTTAGAACGTCCGGACTTTCTCCTCTCCGCTCCGGGACTCAAAACAGCCCCTGCAACATCTTCTCCCAGGCAGCCGCGAAGAACTACCTCCTTGATAGGAAGAACAGCAACCTCTTCACCCAAAATCCCCAAAAGAGCTGCGACAGTTGTCAAAGAAGCAGCTAGGTTTACCAACAGGGACAACGCTCACATTGCTAACAGATTTGAAGCGTTCGAATCAGGAGCATCCAGTCAGGATGTTGTTTGCCTACAGCGGGCAATCTTCAGTAAAGGATCGGCAACTTTCGGCAATGATGTGGCAAAATTCGGCAATGATGTGGCAAAATTCGGCAATGATGTGGCAAAATTCGGCAAAGATGTTGAATTCGGCGAAGATGATGTGGAAATTGTCGGCAGGGAGCCAGGGTGCTGGGGGTGTGGTGAGGAGGAGGTGGTTGATGATTGGATGTGGGGGGAGGGTGGTGAAGAGGGGATGGATGGTGTGCAGGAGTACGGTTACAGAGGTGATGGATTCTGCTTCGCGGAGCAAGGTATTGTACTGGATTGTTTCCCTTTTTATTCCTTCTTGTTTGTGTACGAAAGAAGACAGACAGCAAAATGATTTGTCCTTGTGTACTATTCATCTCTCTGTCTGTTCGTCTGTCTCTATGTCTGTCTGTCTTCCTATATGTCTATTTGTCTTTCTTACTTTTTTTCTGTTCGACTCTCTTATTTGTCTTCATATCTGTCTGCCTGCCTGTCTGTCTGTCTCTGTCTGTCTTTCTGTCTGTCTGGCTGGCTGGCTATCTTTCCATCTTTCTGCTTGTCTCTTTTCTGACTTTATTTCTTTTTTCTGCCTGTCTTTTTTCATGCAAACACATAGAAAAAAAACAAAATATTTCATCTTTAATTTCTTGTCTTTCTTTCTGCCTGCCTGCCTGCCTTTCTTTCTTTCCTTTTTCTTTCTTTTCTTACTTCTCTCTTTCTTAATTTTTCCCCATTTAGGTTTTTCTCCTCCCCTCTCCTTTAATTTTTTGTTCTTGTAGTTCTTCCTCCCTTCAATGTTCCTCCCCCTCCCCATTCTACCCCCTCCCCTTGTTCTGATATTTTAAATTGTGATTAATCTTTAACACTTTGCATACATACCAAAGCAGTGGTAAGGAATCAAGTCTCTTTCGTTCTTTTCTTTGCTTGCTTTATTTCTTCTCCACTTTCCTCTTCCCCCGTTGTTGTTGTTTGGGTGGGTTTTTTTTCATTTTGTTTGTTTGTTTTTGTTTCTTGTTCAATATGAAATTTTCTTTCTTTATTTGCAGCTGTCTGTTGTAGGGCCTACAATAAATCACACACACACACACACACACACACACACAACACACACACACACAACACACACACACACACACAACACACACACACAACACACACACACAGATCACACACACACAGAGTCACACACACACACACACACACACACACACACACACACACACACACACACACACACACACACACACAGATCACACACACACACACACACACACACACACCAACACACACAACACACACACACACACACACAGACATACAACACACACATAGAGTACATACACACACTCATAAAGTATACCTTTGGAGGTATAAAGGGATTTCAGATGTTGAAGACAGGATCAGATTAGGAGATGGAAACAGAGGCAAAAATCTTAGGTGGAAATAAGTGTGTCTTGAGGTTGGATTTTAAAATGTCATATGTTAATGTAGCTTTTGCACGTGATAAGGAGAGGGGGGTCATTTCGGCAGATCCCTGTTTGTATATTTCAAAGTCGAACATGTTTGTTTACCACGTGATAAGATCCTGTCTGTCTGTCTGTCTGTCTGTCTGTCTGTCTGTCTGTCTGTCTGTCTGTCTGTCTCTGTCTGTCTGTCTGTCTCTCTTCTCTCTCTCTCTCTCTCTCTCTCTCTCTCTCTCTCTCTCTCTCTCTCTCTCTCTCTCTCTCTCTCTCTCTCTCTCTCTCAAATCTCTCTCTCTCTCTGTCAAGCTAACCTTTGGGCAATAAAAAAAAACAAAAAAAAACCTGTCAATTAATTTTTCGCCTTTAAAAAAAAAAAACCGCCGCAACACAAATATGCTGGTATGTAGACCCAGCACATAGTGTAGTTTGTGTCGTGTGTGTGTGTGTGTGTGTGTGTGTGTGTGTGTGTGTGTGTGTGTGTGTGTGTGTGTGTGTGTGTGTGTCTGTCTGTCTGTCTGTCTGTCTGTCTGTCTGTCTGTCTGTCTGTGTTTATGAGTATGCGCGTGTGTGTGCGTGTGCGTGTGCATGCGTGTGAACGTGCGTGCGCGCGCGTGCGTGCATGTGTGTGTTTATGTGTGCGTGTGCGCGCTAGGGGGTGGGGGTGCAATTTACACGTAGCAGAGAACGAACACTCCTGAGTAAAGTGCAAACCTCCGGCGCCCAAGACAAACCGAGGGGCTAATTATCTCCCTGTCGAGGGGCTAATTATCTCCCTGTCGTTGAGCATTCCCCGAGAGGGTCACCCGCAATCTGCACTCTAGTCTAGGCCTACCTCCTACCCACTCCTCCTCTTCCCTTCTACTAGGAATCTTCGTGTGACAGTAGCAACAGGCTGGATACTGACAGAAATTAACATGTTTAAAAGTGTTGAAATACCTCTCCAGAAATTATACGCATCCTTTTGTTTTGTATATTTCTACACCTCTTTCAAATCACGGTTGAATCCTCTGCGTGAAATTCGGGATGCTGTGCTTTCCTTGAGGTGAGTGTGTCGCCACAAGAGCAGCGCCACACATCTTACATTCCCGATTCTGTGTTATGTATTCCTGTATTCCCATGTTCCCGACTTCATACGTGTCCCCCCCCCCTCCCCCCTCCTCTTACGATGAAAGAAACAGCTTCTTATGCTACAAGCTTGTCATGAAGGAAACAATCCCCACATCAATTTGTTAAAGCAAAATAGTTCAATGTAGAGCTTGGCCCTTTTACTTTTTTATGTACATCACTAACTAACGGACTTCGACAAAGCTTTTGATATGGCCCAGAGGGGATAGAATATATGTACATGCATAAGTAGACAGGGTTTTGAGCTGAGCTTAGAGCTTGTCATGGCTGAGAACAATCTCAAAACTTCGTTTTAAGACATGACAAATCTTTCGGATAAGACTATAAACCGAGGCCCCGCGTACGCGAACGCACGTAGAACATCTTGAATGATACGTCAAAAATTCGTTCCACCTTTTGAAAGAGTGGGCCAGTGTGCCAGTGGGAAGAGATGACTTAAAAAAAAAAGAAAAAAAAAAGCATGCACATCGCGCGGTACGGTCTAGTGTTCAAACATCAACCCCGAAGTTGAATTACGGCTACCTGAATTGTGAGCAAAACTTCACCTACACAAAATTTCACCATTGGGGTTAACCTCGAAGCTCTAACCGCCAGGGGAAGGAGGGGGGGGGGAGGGGGGGGGGGGAAATAACAACATCAAAAAACATGACAGCATTTTAATGTTAAGGCTTCGTCACTTTTGCTTCCATCGATAACGACCCAAAGTTAATGGCCTGGGGCTCCAGGAGTCATTGTTTACCTGCGTAAGTGCCCTGTCTCCGCACACACAGATGTCTTCTCCTCTCTGTGTGGGGCTGTATAGCACTGTAGAACGTTATGAGACGAGCTCCGTGTAGACAGAGGAACGTCGGTATAATCTGGGATCAATTACTGTTATGGGGGGCTGTGTCAACAGAACGCCGCTCTTCAGCAGAGATAGACTTGCTGATAAACAGGCCACCGACTCTCTCTCTCTCGTGTGTGTGTGTGTGTGTGTGTGTGTGTGTGTGTGTGTGTGTGTGTGTGTGTGTGTGTGTGTGTGTACGTACGTACGTACGTACGTACGTACGTACGTACTGGAGGTATGTGAAAAATAGGTTGATCGCCCGCTAAAATCGTTTCTGGTCTATGTTGCTGGTGTGATCTTGCATAAATGCACACACGCGCGCAGCATTTGAGTGCACAAGCACACACACGCGCGCATGCATGCACACGCACACACAGAAACGCGCACACGCGTACACACACACACACACACACACACACACACACACACACACACACACACACACACACACACACACACACACACACACCGGCCATGACAGAAGGGACAAGCATGACAAAAAGATGAAAGGATGCTGCTGTGAAAGTGCATATGCTATTATAAGACTAGGTGACAGAGCTGTACTCTACGCTTCCTATGACAATAACTGGCGTCAACGAGGCCCGAGAGATACAGACAACCGCAGTGCTGGTCAAGTAATTTGAGCAACATCATCAAAATCGCATCCGCAAAGTGGATGAAGCTGGACTGTTTTGT
>CM060317.1:22743605-22766105 GCA_030674155.1 Stramonita haemastoma
AGAGAACTTGGCAAACCAAGGGGAGATGATTACAAATGACCCACTCCGCTCACTGTAGCCATGACTCAGAAGGGATAGGATATTTGGGTGGGCGAGCCAACAGTTTCTCTACCTTTTTTTGTGTTTTGTTCATTTGGTTTGTTGTTTGCCTGTTTGTTTGTTTGTTTGTTGTTTTTTGGTGTGTGTGTGTGTGTGTGTGTGTGTGTGTGTGTGTGTGTGTGTGTGTGTGTGTGTGTGTGTGTGTGTGTGTGTGTGTGTGTGTGGGTGGTGTGTGTGTGTACTTTTCTCTTGAAATGTAATATTGGTTCCTTTTTCTCCTCCATTCCTTAATGTTTCGTGATGGGGTTTTTGTTACTGTTGTTTGTTACATAATCACACGATACCAATCCATAATAAGGGTGGGGACTGGATGTAAAGAGTCACATTGGTGCTTGTCTATCATCCTCGAAATAAATATTTTGCCTTGCTTTGTAAGTCCTTCAGACAGATGATCTGGGATTTTCTGTTCAAACCCAAGCATACACCTGGCTTTTTCTCCTGGAGTTAACATCAGCGCCGACTCCATTCCCCCAAAAGTCATTCGGATGAGACTATAAACCGAGGCCCCGTGTGTGAATGCATGCAGAACATCTAGCGCACACGTTAAATTCACTTTTTGTAAGAGTAGGCCATTGTGTGCCGGTAGGAACAGATAAAATTTACAAAACTGTATACACACGGGGACTGGATGTAAAAAAAAAAAGCACAAGACTGCTTATTCCATTATCCTTGGTATAAAAGAATAAATAAATAAATAAATAAATAAAAATAGAATTATATGCATACATGTTAAGAATCCATGCATCTTTTGTTCAAGAGTAGCCTACGTCAGCTATGGTCAGGAGCATCAGTGAATGACACGAACATGATCTTATGAAGCATCTCTAATATAACCTCAGGAGCACTGCCTGGGGAAGGATTGATGCTACCAAGTTAGTGACTTTCCTAGGACACACCACTGGAAAGATGCCAGGAATAGTTTTTCTAACATATATATGTACGACACTATGCGTGCATTTGCACCATGCAAGGCATGTTATCATGTGGATTGGAAGTGACAGCAGCCAGATAGTGAAATAATTGTAACCTTTACTTAATCATCGCTCCCCCTTACCCTTATAGCACACATTCCAAATCGACTGTGAATAGTCACACACACACACACACACACACACACACACACACACACACACACACACACACACACACACACACACACACCAACACACAAGCGCGTGGTGGGGGGGGGGGGGGGGGGAAAAGAGAGGGGGAAGGTATATAGTCAAGGGAGGCAATCTGTCAACAGTCCTTTTGACAACAGTTGCATGTTGCTATGTTCTTTCCCTTCGATCGCTATCGGGCATGCGTGCATTTTAAACTGTGCATGAAAAACAGGTTCACAGAAAATCCATCCATAGCAACAAAAAGGAAGAAGGTGTTATAAACCACAAACAGATAGCACATTTAAAGATTTGGTTGATTTGCAATGAAAGTCAAACCGCTACATTCATCGTTTTACAGTTTCTTCACTTGAATTTCGTACTCAACTGACGTAGATTAAAATCAACCAATCAGAATTCTGTTTGCACCATTCACTATTTTCCATGATGGTGGACGGAAATTCGCCAAACAACCACCTGCGACATCGAAAAGACAAAGAATGTGATCAGAGAAAGTGTGTGCACGCCGATTACTGATATTTCATCGTTGTTTTTTCTTCATGATTCTGTGGACCGAATGACTGCCTAAAGTAAGTGATCGGGATTCATTTTACAGACGATCGAGTTGAACTTCCGTGATGTTTACATACCTGTCCATTCCGTTTACTCCGTTCACAGCACTCAATACTAGACTGCATTGTTTAGGAATCTACTCGACTACTTTGTTCAAGGTTACTTGTACTTAACTTGATCTTCTGACGTGTCATAGGTAGAGTGGCACTTGTCTCGTCATGGTCTCTACTTCTGTCTTCAAATAGTCCGTGGGGTGGGGCACCTGGTCAGGTAACTAGGCAGGTAGACGGCCTGGTCGTCTGTTTGGGTGCAGGAGAATAGACTGTACATTTTTTATATATTTTGAATTTGACACCAAATATTGGTGCATTCAACAGCAAGCAAGAAATCGTTGTAAGAACCGCTTTGAAGTAATTGGATCGTCCAGGGCCAACTTTTTGTCCCATTTCATTTACAATGAATGCTAAGCTGTATTAGTGCAAATTGCAACATGGTTATCATGGGTTATGGTACATTATTTGAAACTGTACTGTTTCTGTGACTTTGTAATAAACTGCAATTTTACACAGACAGTGGTTATACCTGCATAGCTGGAAACGTACAAAAGCAGTATGTGATAACCAGTGATTTGATGATTTTAGCCATACTGCACATATTAAATCCTTTTCAAGGGCAGGCAACATCATGCTATTATTAGTTTGATAGAATTTTTCATGGAAAAAATATTCCTTCTTCCTGAACTGACTTTGGCCGTGGTCTAAATGAATTAAAGGCACATTTATCATTTCAAATACCACACATTATACTGCAACAGTGCAAGCATGAACAAGTACATGATACATGGTCATGTTACTGATCTCTCCCATGTAGGATCTAAAATGGTTATAATTTAATAAGGAACACACACACATGCCTGCACACACAGTGCATGCATGTACAAACACAACACACACACACACACACACACACACACACACACACACACACACACACACACACACACACTTAAGTCCTTCAGATGACTATAAACTGAGGCCCTGTGTGTGAACGCACGCAGACATCTTGCACACATGTTAAATCCAGTTCCGTTTTTCGTAAGAGTAGGCCATCGCGTGCCGGTGGGAACAGATGACATTTACAAAACTGCATACACATGGGGACTGGATGTAAAAAAAACACACTACTTGTCAAGAGTGCTTATCCCATTGTCCTCGATATAAAAGAATAAAATAAGAATAAACACACACACACACACACACACACACACACACACACCACACACAAAGTGACACGCTACTCAGATTTAAAATTAGAGATTATGGCATGTGTGGACAGACATAGTCCTAATTAGTTGTTGCATACTATGGAATCTCCTGAATGCAGTATGCCAGTAGGCACAAAACACACACACACACACACACACACACACAACACACACACACACACACACACACACACATACATGATCACACACACACACACAATCACACACACACAACCACAATCGCACATTCACACAGTCTACATCTGATTTGTTTAAAATGTATGAAAAGAGAGGCTGTTGTAGAGAAATTACACTGTGCATGGTAACTTAAAGTTAAAGCAAGACTGACAATGTCAGTGTTAATTGTTTCTAATTCAGTAATTCAGTGATTGTTTTTCATGTGATTTTTTGTTTTTGTTCTTTTGTTCTCTTTTTTAAAAGTTTTTTTCCTCTTAATTCCCTGAGGATTCATTGAAACTCTACAATAAAACTTTGTATGCCTTGTGTTGTGGGAAAATATAATCTAATATTTTACTGACATTGACCATGACACTGAACCCCCCCCCCCGCCCCTACTACTCCTCTACCTCCTCATATGTGATTTAGTTTGTCAAAAAAAATTGTCCTTTGTGTTGAATTGATTCGATGCAACAATCTGTTCATGACAGAAATTCTTTTTTTATTGTTTTGTTTTAGTTGTAACTTGTATGATGAGTAATGGAAATTCTTCAGTTTTTTAATATCCTTCCTTGTGTGGTGTGTGTGTTGTGTGGCAGAATCTACCATGTATGGACATCACACTTCACGACGCCGCAAGAAGCGGCCATGGGACACGGGATAAAAAACGTGCAAGTGTCAAGAGGACGCCATGGATACGGCTTCACCATCTCTGGCCAACACCCCTGTGTTCTCAGCTGTATCGTCCCTGGAAGCCCTGCCGAAATGGTGGGACTGAAAGCAGGGGACTATCTGTACTTTGTGAACGGAGTGAACGTGTCCCACGCCCCCCACGACGATGTGGTCCGCATGGTGGGACAGTCCACAGGCACGCTGGATCTTCAGGTGGCGGAGAACTACAACAGCTCCGACTCCTCAGAAGACGATTACCTACCTCGAGCAAGTCCAGGTATCCCAACAGGGTACGCTTTCGTCAGTCTCAGGGGATCTTGGGGGCAGAGGAGGCATTGCGTCCCGTCCGTTACCTCAAAGGCCGGTCGATATTCGAGGGAATCACAGCAGACCGTACAGAAACCATGTTCCTGTTGGCGCTGACTCTGATCTCTCTACCAGTGTCACCTCCCCTGGTTCTTCTCTGAGTGAAGAGAGAAGTCGTCATGACTACAAGGACACTGGCCCATGGCTGGAAACGGCCTGTCTATGAGAAGATTGGGCGGCATTTCAACAGCTATGGTAAAGTCACCGACAGCAGTACAACAGACATGTCTGGTGAAAATCTGGCTTTTTCCATGGCCACTATGCAGAATGGACCTGTTGTCTCTACTGCTAAAATCTCCTCTGCAGCGTCCAAAAGGCCTCCATCACGCAGCCAGGAACCTGTCAATCCCTGGCTGGTCCAGCTACCAGTCAGGATCATGCTTCAGCGCCTCATCTTCACAGAAGGTTCAGCAGAAGCTGAAGCCATCCCCGAAGTGACGGAGAGGGAAGAAGAGGAGGAGGGTCTTCTGTCAGCCAACAGGAATGAAGTCAGAGCGGTGGTGGGCTACATTGGCTCCATGAGTTGCCAGGCAACATCAACCGCCCCAACCAGAGACTGCAGCAGCTGAGGAGTGCTGTGAGACGACTGCGTGTGGAGCAGAAGATCCACACTTTGGTGCTGATGGAAGTGGACGCCTCGGGTGTCCGGCTGTCCAATGGAATAGGAGGCACCGTGCACACTACACTGTGGATAAACTTGCCTTCAGCGGCATCTGTCCTGATGACAAACGCTTTTTTGGCATCGTTACTCTCAACAGTGCCTCAGACGACATCAGTGAGTTCAGTGGTCACACAGATGGCTCACCCAGCAGCTCGTGCCATGTGTTCATGGTCGACCCTGACATGAGCTCTCATGTGCTGCATGTGCACAAAGCGAAAGCCTTCAACTTGGTCTGCACACCTTGTGAGGAAAACCAGTACTGCAATGAGTTCCCTCACTCCCCCACCCACCTCATCCTCTGCATTGCCAACCTGTATCGGGACAGGCCCCGCACGAAGCTGGACAGTGACATCATTCAGTCGCACGCCTTCACTGACCCCTCCAGACCTGCACAGCGAAGCAGCAGCAACAGCAGCAACAGTGACAGTGGACTGGGCTTTGGCCGCGAAGATCCCCACAATGAACAGGTGTGTGTGGTGGACATGCAGGAGGAAGCAGCGCAGCAGCCAGCAGCCAGCTTTTCTGAACGACAATGCCACTTCCAGGAACATCAGCACACCTAACGCCAATGTCAGCCGCAGTCTGGGCTCTCTTCCGCAACACCTGTCTCCAGGTGTCTACTCCATCAATACTCCGAGAGGTCTGCATCGACCCATGTCCGCTTTTGAAGTTCGACGCGGTCTCAACAATTCCTCCAGCAGCGAGGAATGCTGGGCAGGTCAGGGCCGCGTGGACAAACTCACACCCAGAGCCATGCCTGACCCCACCACCCGCTGCCTGCCTCGAGCCACCTCCACCGATGGGTTAGAGCGCAACCCCAGTGCGGAAGGCCTGCGCCAAAGCATGCAGCGTCTGCTGCAGGCCCGACAGCAGCAGCTGCAGCAGGAGCAGGCCATCAGCAGCGACAGCGAATCACAGGTGTCCAGCAATGTCCATGCCGGCCACACCTTGGCGGCCCGGTCGCCTTCCAGGTGCCGCGCCCTGTGTCTGCTCCACTGCGTGTTCGTGGCAGGCGCCAGCAGTCAGTGTCCAAATACTGTGTAGACAGTTTTGAGCTTGAATCATTTAATTTTGATACTTGTTTATAGACTATTATCTATCTATCTATCTATCTATAGAAAATATCTGTCTATCTATCTCTTAGTTTGGCTAAAAAAAAATAATAATAATAATAATAAAACAAAACAAAAATTAAAAAGTCCCTTAGTCTGTCAACCGTGGGGGTACCCCTGAAGATTTGACGACCAGTTCCCTCCAATCCTCTCTCTCTTCTGCCTTTTTCAAAATTTTGTTGAGTTCTGGGCCTGTCCATTTGCTGATGTTGTCCTCACATTTCTTCCTTAGTCTAATAAAAAAAAAAAAAATCAAAGCCCAAACTGGTATAGTTTGATGGGAAAACCATAACCCCCCCCCACCCCAAAATACTTAAAATAAATTATAGTCAAAAAAGAACTGAAAGTATACAAACATAGTCACATAACTTAAACACTTTGAAGGTTGCAAACCAAATTTAATTCTACCATTGTCATACCTCAAATGAAAAAAAAGGAGTCAGGAGAAAAAATATATTGCAGATCATTGATATCAAATTATCAATGCACAGTACAATTCTACTGCTGTCAGATGATGAATAACTAGCCATATTAACAATATCATGGACTATTCTTTTTACTTTTGGTTACAGAAACTTTGTGGAAATATACCACATGCTTACTATAGTCTATAGTTGTAAATTAGGGCTCATCAAAAAGATCTGTTCTACATTACATTAAGAAGATTGCTAGTTTTCCAGGTTTTTTTTTTTTTTTTGCTGTAGAAAATACTTCATTATTTTCAAAATCAGAAAAGGAATTACTTGACTGAGTCCCACACATCTATCACATTAGTTGTAATGATTACAAATATGAAAGAATACATTTAATAAGGTCTTAGGCAAATCACTGCTTGAAAATACTTCACAACGCCCCATCCCCTCAATCTGATCAAAAAATAATTGTTTCAAATTAATTAATAGTAATAAGACTTTTGCCCCCCTTCCCTTATCTTGCCCACTTGGCTGTGTGTGTTCTGTGTGTGAGTGGGGAGGTAGTGTGTGAGGTGATGTGTTGTGTAGAAGAGAGAGAGAGAGAGAGAGAGATAATGATTACTCAGATGTAGAACCATCAGCTGTACAGTCTTTGTAACATGATAAAGGGGAAGTATCTGGTACCAGAAGCATAATAGAAATTTCAGTAGATTTTGTCCCCTTGATAGTGCTATGATGTATGCTGTCTTGGCATAATCACAATCTGTCAACATTTTCAGTCCTTTTTTCTTCTTCTGAATTTCTCCCCCCCCCCCCCCCCCCTCCCTCACACACACACAGTATAGGAAGTTTTATTAAAAAAAAAAAACAAACCCTTGAAATTTTATTTTAAACTGAAAGTGAAAGAGGTCTGTGAGGTTGGGGTAGAGTAAACACTGAATGAAAAGGTGCTGTGGTGATCTGATTTAATCAATTAATGCAATGTTTTGTCACACATAACATAAGTAGTACTTCTATTCTAACTACAGAACCTTTAAAAAATAACTGATGCTCTACAGCCAAATAATCCAGTCTTTTCATTTTACTTACAGAGCGAGACAGTGGACATGGGGTTTGGCAAGCTGAGTCCTCGTGCCTTCCAGCAGCCCAGCAATGTGATTCGTTCACCGTCAGCACCCCCCATGGCCTACTTTCCTCACCAGGACCCCGATGAAGATGAAGACGACACGGAAGTGAGGACGACCCTTTCGTTCGCACCATCATTTCTCAGTTCAACAGGGACCGGGTTCTTGATTTTGGAGAAGAGAATCCCCGGCGTTTCTCAGAGGGATACGCTTTGGGCAAGCAGGTGAGTGTTTAGTAAAGTTGTCAGTGGTGTGTTGTTGTTTGTGCTTGTACTCTGTAAAAAAAAAAAAAAAAAAAAAAAAAAAACACACCAAAAAACCAACCAACCAAAAACAACCCCCCCTCCCCCAAAGAAAACAACAACAAACAAACAACAATTTCAGTTCAAATGGTCATGTTATTGTAATTTCTTTCACACACAATGTGTTTGAATAACTGAAATATTTGACAAGATAATAACCTTCAATATGGAAGGAGTTCTACTAGCAGATGTGATATCTATAGCTGAGGCAGATATATTTTCCTTTTTTGTTTGCCCAGTCCTCTCTGTTTGAGGATACTTAATTTAGTAAAAAGTACACAACAAAGAAAAAAAGAAGCAAAAAGAGAAGGACAAAATTTGTTCTCAAACTTTTCAGCAGGGCAAAAGTACACAATTTTAAGCCAATGATGTTGATGCTACAAAAAGCTTTTTTAAAAAATGAAGCGATCAAAGAAAGAGAAAAAACCACTTACAATCACCTGTCACTAGTTTTTATCATCACTATTGGCAGTAGAAGCTCTACATAATCATAACACCACCAGATTTAAGTATTTACTGAATTCTATAATGTCCCAAACCATAGGCCATTGATTACAGTAAAGCATTGTTAAAGGCAGAAGGAAATGTTAGATAGTTATATCACAAATTTTGGAAAAAACATTGTAACACAGCATTAATCACAGCAACAACAACTGTGTACTTATAATGTGCTCAATTTAACAATGAAAATTAACATGGAAACGACGGCCGTTGAGCTGCAATGTGCAAACCAACAACAAAAACAAAAAATCCATCAATTGCAATCTTTGCTAGAAAAAGGAAAAGTAATTCCAAACAAAACAAAAAAGATCTATTTGTAGAAAAAGCACACAAAATTAGTGGAAGAAACAACAACCAACAAACAAACAAACAAACAAACAAAACATAACAAAAAAAAAAAAAAAGGAAGAAGGAAATGAGGCAGTGATACAGGGAACAAATTATGCGGAAAAAAAATTGGGGGTATCCTGGCTTTCACTGGGGTTCACCAATGGTGACATTTTGCATATAATATGTGACTGTACGGCCAATGGCTAAGGTAGCAGCATTCCAACTTCAGGGATGATGTCTAAACACGACACCCGTGTCAGTGTGTGCATGCGTTATGAAAAAAATGTGGTCATCTGTTCCTACCACTACCAGCATGAAATGATCATCTCTTCTAAAAAGTTGAACCAGTTTTAGCATACATATATGCACAAGGTGTTCTGCATTTGTTCACACATAGGACTTTGATTTATAAATAGCTTCATCTGAAGGACTTTCAGGGGAAGTAGAGTCGGTAAGTACTGATGTTAAGGCCAGGGGAAAAAATCCTTTTGTATGGGCACCAGAGTGGTGGTTTGATCCTGGGCTGTTAGATCACAAACCCAGCGCTCTAAACCACCAGGCTATCCTCCCCCCCCCCCCCCCCCCCCCCCCCTTTCCTTCGAAATTTATATTTAATTTATATATTTAATTTGTATTGCTTAACAATTACTCTGTGCCTTTAGTCTAAGGATTTGATTTCTGAGAAAAGAAATCTGAGCATCAAGAAAGGGTTACAATATAATTTTATACAGTATTCGTAGTTTGAAAGCATCAAGATTTATTTCAGGGTGGTGAGGAAGGAGAGAGGCCAGGTTGTTCTTAAATCTAGTCTTTTAATTAACTATCTGGAGTCATAGTAAACTTGACTTGACCATTCTGTCATCACAAACAATGAAAGCACAGACTTAGTGAACACACAATTAAATTTGATTTTTAAAATGTGTTGACTACATCAGTATATGAAATTATTTTACAATGTTTAATGCATGCTTATTTTGGTTGTTGAGAAAGCTCAATTTATGCTACTCAATTTACAGAAAGAGTAGTTTTGAAACATATTAATTTACATACACTGATAGTGATACAGAGAGCCCTATAGCTTTGTTTACAAAAAGTCCTCGTTTTCTGTCTCTCTCTGCTTCATGGTGTTCGTGTCTGTCTCACTTAGTCACTATCAGCCAAGTGGTTGTGTGTGTGCATGCGTGCGTGCGTGCGTGCATATATGTGTGTTGTGTGTGTGTGGTGTGTGTTGTGTATGTGTGTGTGTGTGTGTGTTTGCTTACACTTACAGATTTTATCATTGCATGTGTTCTGTATTCTTTTGATAACGTCAGATAGAAGATGTTATGTCACTTTGTATGAGCTCTTATTCCTAATATACATGATTTGAGACCCATGCATACGTGTCAAGTTCTGTTCATTTTTTCATGTAAGTGTGCACTTGTGGACTGTGTACATTTAGGCACTGCCCTAAACAATGGACATCAACTTGCCACTTGTGCTACCTCTATCCCTTGAAACCATAGCCTATAGCTTTGTCATAAGATAAAAAAAACAACACTACTAGCACTATAATTCAAGAATGGGGCCATTTCATTTCTTTACAGTCAACATTTCCAGATAAAGGATAGAATGGACCAGTGTGGAAGTAATGGGTTGTGTTTATTTTATACAGTAATGATGTATACCTGAGAAACCCTGAGAAAGGCAGAACAGAGAGAGAACTGGTTGTGAAGTCTTCATGGGTGCCCCCACGGTCGCCAGACAAAGGGATAGATCTATAGACAGATAGATCTATAGATAGAATGATGTATACATGTGTACTGCACAAAAATAAGAGATCAGTTTCAGTATAAATTTACACAATGTCATGGACTATCAAAGCTGTTACCTACATTGGATGTCACACTAGCATTTCAATAACGTTCATACTGTATGATAATTTGATAGAAAAAGATTTCTTTTATTTGTATTTTGGTTGTTGCTCAGCAAGATCTATAAAGCCTTGCACTAACTCATTATTTTAAAAGCCTTTGATGGTTCCTTTCTGTTATCTCCTTACCAAGTTCATTTATAACGAGTTATTTTCCTTTTAGTTTTACAATAATGATTGCTTTTATCAGCTATTGTATGTCATACAGCTTTGCTTTAAGCTCTCTCTCTCTCTCTCTCCGCACGCGCACAGCACGCACGCACACACACAACACACACACACACACACACACACACACACACACACACACACACACACACACACACACACACACACACACACACACACACACACAAAAGTGCCTGGTGGTCAGATTGATGCTCTCGTGATCTGCTGACCCGGGCTCGAATCTTATTGAAGGGGATTTTTCCTCTGAAGTTAACATCAGTGCCGACTCCACACTCCCCAAAAGTCCTTCAGATGAGACAATAAACCGAGGTCTTGTGTGGGAACACACGCAGAACAAAAAAAAAAGCTTATGAGTGCTTATTCTATTATTTTTTAAATAAAAGAATAAATAAATAAAATTATAAACACACACACTCACACACATGCACACGCATGCAAGCACACACACACACATAAAACACACACACACACACACACACACACACACACACACACACACACACACAAGGGATAGCCTAGTGGTCAGAACATTGCGTTGGCAATTTGATGACCCAGGTTCGATTCCCGTTCGAGGGGATTTTTCCTCTGGAGTTAACGTCAGTGCTGACTCCACTCCCCCCAAAAGTCCTTCAGATGAGACTATAAACCGAGGCCCCATGTGCGAACACACCCAGAACATCTTGGGCACATGTTAAATCCTGTTCCGCTTATCATAAGATTAGGCCATTGTGTGCTGGTGGGAACAGACGACAAGATTTACAAAACTGCATACACACGGGGACTTGATGTTTAAAAAAAAAAGCACATGATTGCTTATTCCATTATCCACTAAATAAAAGAATAAATAGATCTAGATTTATTTAAATAAAATTTTGAACACACAGTGACACACACTCATATACATGCACACGCATGCAAGAAAACACACACACACACACACACACACACACACACACACACACACACACACACTCACACACATGCATGGATGGCACCAAGATGCCCTGCCCTTCCCTTACTTAGAACACCAGGTTCACTGTCACTGTGAGTCATTCTATTTCTAGGCTAGCTGTATACTATAAGTCATCTGCTTAATAATAATATACATGTATGTGTTGAAAATGCGAGACTATTGAGAAAAAGAAACAAAGACCACAACACTATTCAGTACTCCTGAGGCTACATATGTGGTTCTATCACATCGTAGCTGATGACAGGAAATTCTGAAAATCTGATCTCTTAGAAATAAACACCAAAAAAACCCAAAGACCACAACAATAAAAACCATACCAACCAGCCTACAATACCCATATGCCAAGCATGCAGAGAACTTAAAGACACAGAAAAGCAGAAAACTTTTTGATAGTAAATCAAGCCTTCACTTTTCTCATAATTATTATAGATCTCTCATTTTAAACATTTAGGCCTACACAGATATAAAGGCAGAGAAAAATGCACACAGATCCACATAAATTTGGTTGGAATTGGGTTGATTAACCTGTATGCCTATCAGAAAGGATAAAGATATTCATGATTGAAACAGTTCTAGGTCAGAATGATCTAGTTTAGTATTGCAATGTATAAACAAAAAAATAATTTAATGAGAAGAAAAACAAGAACATGACCTTTTCTTCTTTTTTTTTTTTTTTTTAAAGAGAAATGTAGAGACTAAAGGAAGAGAAGTTTGGTCAAAACAAAGGGACGCAATTTAAACCATGGTTGTGATCCCCCCCAAAAAAAATCATTTGCTGTTGTTGCAGTGTGAAGGTGTGCATACTCTAGTTTTTATCTATAGATTCAAAGAAAATCTTTCAGTGCTTTTTTATGAAGTGATATGTTTTGTCCACACTGATTTTTTAAAATTTGATTCAACCTGTCAGTTACAGTGGAGGAATTAATCTAACTTTTATTAGTGTCATTTGTTTTGTTTAGGTTCCCTCTCACATTTTAGCATGCTAGATCTATATTCTGTACACGGTTAGGAAGACGGCACTTCAAAAGAAAACTACTGACCTCATAATTGCAGTGGTATCCTAGAGAATATGTCAGAACGTAACGTTGTTTCCATTTGTAGTGGTTTTTGTCTGTTGGAGTTAATCATCGTTCTGTGCCCCCATGAGACAGAAAAAACAAAGTAGCAACGAATCCAATCCAATGGTCTTCCTATCTATCCCTTAGTCTGGCGACCGCGGGGGTGCCCCCCGAAAACTTGACAACCAGTTCCCTCCATTCCTCTCTCTGTTCTGCCTTTCCCACGGTTTTGTGTCAGCCAATGGTAGCCAAAACAAAAATGCAGAAGAATGATCGATTTTGTGACAAGACTGATGTGATCCAAAACCCAGCAGAATAATTGATATTGTGACAAACTGATATGATCCAGCTCCTCTCTGCTGTGCTGCCTGTTCTGGGCCCAGTACTATTTACATGTAGATCTAGGCCTGTGCCCATTGGTTGTATCGGTGGTGTGTCCCGAAGTCTCATCCTCCATGGGAGCTCTAAACTTATGCTGTAATTCTGAAGAAGAGAATGTGAAGTTTTTCTGCTTTGAAGGCAGTCTGTGTCTGACCCAGATTTGGACACGTCGCATTGGTCACCTCATGTCCATCATACCTTCCCCCCTCCCCCTCCACATTAGCCAGACATGGGATCTGGGGCAATCCCTTGTAATGACCATTAATGAAGGAGTTCTCATGACAGTGATCGGCATGGGGATTCAGTGGCATCGAAAACACTTGACCCCGTGGAATCACATGGCGAGTCACGTTCAGCAATTCCAAATGTTTTCCTCATTAATTTTAGTCTGTGAAGCTCTGCCACAATCGAAACTCTAAAGAGATGAATACTGTGATGCAGAACGGAAAGTTCTGTTAAAAAAAAAAAAAAAAAAAAAAATATATATATATATATATATATATATATATATATATATATATATATTGATGTTCAGACTGCAGAACGGCTAAAGTTATAAAATATAAAATATCTTTTTGACCTTATGTAACTGCTCTTTAGAAATTATTTTGGGGTGGTTGTTGTTGTTGTTGTTTTGGGGGAGGGGTTCGAAGTTCACCAACGGTTAGATTTTGTGTATACGACCGTTTTTTCACACCATTATGGTAACCGCATTCCAGTTTCGGGGATGATAGCTAAACACCACACCAGTGTGTATGTGTGTGTAAGCGCACGCGCGTGTGTGTGTGTGTTATCATCTAATCATCCATTCCTACTGGCACGCAATTGCCTACTTTTTCGTAAAATGCGGAACGGGTTTTAACGTGTGCGAAAGATGTGCGTGCGTTCGTAATCGGCATCGCGGTTGTGGCTCGAACTCGGGCTGTCAGATCATTAGCATCTTGATGTGGTCTCTGTGACAGAGCTTTGCTTTGGAGTGTTTGACCCTGCAGTTTTTCTTGTTATTGCTTTTTTTCCTGCTCTCCCGCAATATTATTATTTCTTGTTCTCTCGTTCTGGTGGCTCCTGCGACGGTACTGGAACCATTCGTATCGGTCATTGCCTTTCCAATGGATCATTCCAGTGGCGTGGAGAGGGGGGGGGGGGGGGGGGGGGGGGGTCTGCTGCATGAGTAACAGTTTGCCCTCAATACTTACTTACCCAGTTTTTGCGCTCTAAAGACTAGAGCGCAACTCCATAGTCTTCCGAGGCTGATGGGTGCCTACTACTTCTACTACTACTACTACTACAACTACTACTACTACTACTACTACTACTACTACTACTACTACTACTACTACTACTACTACTACTGTTCTCTCGTTGAGAAAGTTTGGAAGAAACGTTTCTCGGCCGCGGCTGAACGCTACCCTATGTAGTTCCTTCATCTGAAAGAAGACAGCTCAGCAGACGGACCCCCGTGTCGCTGACGTGCCATTGGCGTGAAGTGGTGTGTCTTACAACGTTCCCAGAGGCCTGACTGACTCATGGTGGTCTAAAGAGCCAACACCCAGCCCTGGACTGGACAGGGATGGGTACTCTGAGCACTCTCCTCGAGGTGTTGAAGCAGAACGCTCGCTCCGAGCACCAGCAGCTACAGCAAACACTTGTCAACTGAAGACTCTTCCAGTTAAATGGCCAATCGATTTGGTAGCTCTACCCCCACTCAGACTGGATAAGAAGCTCTTAAGACCACGTGTTGACACGAAACCCCCTGGCTTGAATCGTTGATTTCCAGGGCGACCTATTACTCTGAGATGTGTCCAGGGCTACACATTCTTTGCCACGGTCTGACGTCTTCACGCTTCGAGCAGTCAGCGAAGAGGGTCTTGATGAGAGCTGGAGGAGAGGATTGTCTCAGTGCGTGAATAGCATCTTCGTACTAGTCCCAGACCGTAGTGGCGGTTGAAGACGATGGTTTTCGTGGTAGTACTCTCTCTCTTCTGTTCGTGGTAGAGGCAACTCCAGCTGGGCGATTCTGACCCAGACTGAGCGACTCGTGGTAGGTGTGACTATGACGATGTGACTGGAACCTGAGGCATTTTTGTTGTTGTTTAGTCTGGGGACAGGAAAGTTGAAGTGGAGAGAGGTGTCAACTGGCATGCACCTGTTCGGAGATGATGAATCACGTGGCTCGTTAGGCATGTACAGAGTGGGAGAAGAGCTTGGTGTGTGTGTGTGTGTGTGTCTCTCTCTCTCTGTCTCTCTTTGTGGCTGGTTGTCTGGGTGTTCAGCGCTTGCCACTGAAGACCTCCCATCCCCTTACCCCCACCCCGGCCCCCAAGTCTGTCATTAACGATCTGAGATTCAAATGAAACTTTCCTCTTCTCTGTTTCTGTCTGGATGTCTGTTTCTTTTTTCTTCCACCATCTCTGTCTCTGTCTGTCAGTCATTCTGTCTCTCTGTCTCTGTCTCTCTCTGTGTCTCCCCCCCCCTCTCTCTCTCTGTCTCTCTCTCTCTCTCTGTGTCTCTCTGTCTCTGTCTCTCTCTGTGTCCCCTCTCTCTCTCTCTCTCTGCCTATTCTTTTGAAACATCTAGGATGTTTTATGTAACTTTTTTTTTTCTTCTTTCTTTTTATCTTATTTTATTTTAGTTTTAGTTTTTATTGGTAGTATCTCTCCCCCCCCCCCCCCCCCTCCAATAAGGATATTAGTTAAATCCCCCCCCCCCTTTTTTTATATTATCCAAATGTATGATTTATATCACATGTATAACTTTTGACAGATGGTGGTGGATTGATGTTTTCAGTTGTTTATTTCATCTTGTTCTCTTGTTTGCTCCTTACCTATTAACACTTTTCTTTTCTTCCATAATCAAAATCTTTTTATTGTGACTTCTGATTTTGTCTTCTGAACGAGTGCATTTTTATTACCTTACCATATATAGTGTCCTTATTCTTGTGTGTTGTTTGGTACTGCGTAAAGTTTTATTGTTTAGTATCTTTTCAACTTGATGTATCCCTGCAAAGGGCGGGACTGGATGTAAAAAAGCACACGAGTGCTTATCTATTATCCTCGAATAAAATACTTTGCCTTGCCTTGCCTTGCCTTGCCTTGCCTTGCCTTCTCTCTCTCTCTCCTCTCTCTCTCTCTCTCTCTCTCTCTCCTCTCTCTCTCTCTCTCTCTCTCTCTCTCTCTCTTCTCTCTCTCCTCCTCTCTCTCTCTCTCTCTCTCTCTCTCACACACACACACCACACACACACACACACACACACACACACACACACACACACACACACACACACACACACACACACACACACACACACGGCTATTTTTCTTTTAAATCTTAACGATTGGTTACTCTGTGTGTGTGTGTGTGTGTGTGTGTGTGTGTGTGTGTGTGTGTGTGTGTGTGTGTGTGTGTGTGTGTGTGTGAGTGTGTGTGTGTGTGTGTGTTCTTTTTTTTTTTTTAATACCTTGGATGATAGAATAAGCATCGTGCTTTTTTTTTTTTTACATCCAGTCCCTGTGTGTATGCAGTTTTGTAAATCTTGTCATCTGTTTCCGCCGGCACACAATGGCCTACTCTTACGAAAAGTGAAACAGGATTTAACGTGTGCGCAAGATGTTCTGCGTGCGTTCACACACGAGGCCTCAGTTTATAGTCTCATCCAAAGGACTTCTGGGGAGAGTGGAGTCAACACTGATGTTAACTCTAGGGGAAAATCCCCTCGAACGGAATCGTACCCGGATCGTCAAATTGCGAGCGCAATGTTCTGACCACTAGGCTGTCCTGTTCCCTGTGGGGTGTGTGTGTGTGTGTGCGCGTGCGTGCGTACGCGCGCGCGCGCATGTGCGTGTGTGTGTGTGTGTGTGTGTGAAGAGAGAGAGAGAGAATTTTGTTACCAGTTGGGGTACTTTGAATAAGCAATGCATTTTAATTTTTATTTTTATTAATTTATCAAGCCAACCGTGTGTGTGTGCACGCGCGCGCGCGCGTGTGTTATTTTTGTTTTTAAATTCTAGGAATTTTTATTTAAATGTTATCTCCAGATTTGATAAGTTTGGTACTTAATTTCTGAAAACTACCCCGAATGTGTGATGAACAGAAAATCGATGCAAAACAGTCAGAGCGCTGGGTGTCAGCTCTGTCGGTCAGTGGAAAATCCGGGTGGTGACAGGTGGGGGTGGATTTAGGGTGGACAGATTTTGGCCATTGTTTTCCTTGGTCAACTCACTCCCTAAGCCTTCCGGTGCCTGAAATGAATTAATCCTCTTTATTGTGGCGCAGAGCTTGCAGAGTGTACGCACGTTAAAGAAAGTGTACTTTCGTGTCAGCTTTTAAAAAAGAATACCGGCCTTTCCCCCTCCGTTTTTCCTCGTTCGTTATGTTTATTTATGCACGGCCGTGTGAATCCAGTGCAGCCTTTCAGTCTGATGTCAGATGAAAGAGTGCAAGGTGGGGGATTGGGTAATAAGGGGCATTTCTGTCTTTGGCCGGTGCTTAAAGAAATGACTGTATTTGTCTGCTCAAGCAATGATGTAGCATTGTCAGACAACACACACACACACACACACAACACACACACTGCGCGCAGCGAAAAGACAGGGGAAGGGAGGGGTGGGGATTGGAAAGAGAGTACATGAACTTGTAATTCATATCGGTGTTTACTGTTAGCTATGGAAGCCTATCATGTTTGCTACTGGAGTAATGCGGAGAAAATAAACGTAACGTAACCCCTCTTTCTGACAATTTGAGTAAAGTAATATGTTGAAGTTTAAAAGAGGGAGAGAGAGGGTGGGGGAGGGGGTCGGCGTTGGGAAATGGCGTGAAATGAAATATAGATCTAGATACTTATAAATCTGATTGTAAAATCTCCTTGAACGGGATGTGAACCCGAGTGGTCTGTGTCTGTCTGT
The DNA here is from genome assembly GCA_030674155.1 of Stramonita haemastoma. Lineage (NCBI taxonomy): Eukaryota > Metazoa > Mollusca > Gastropoda > Neogastropoda > Muricidae > Stramonita > Stramonita haemastoma. The sequence continues at coordinate 22,761,714 of CM060317.1, forward strand.
CTGTGTGCGTGCTTGTGTATGTGTGTGTGTGTGTGTGCGTGTGTGCGTCTTCATGTGTCTTTGTGGAAAGTGCTTCCGATCTGTGCTCTCCTCCTCACCCCTTCCCCAACAGTTATGTAATTTCCTCATCTCTAGAATCTCAATCGCACGCTATGAGTGATAGGATTATGAGCTATATATTTAAGAAAAAAAAGAGTTATTTATCTATTTGCATATTCGTTCATTTATTTTTATATTCATATATCTGCATACTTGGAGCAAGCAGGGGAGGAAAGAAGGAAAAAGGGATGCGACGACGTCTTGTCACAACATGACGGCTGAACATTCTTTGCTGTTCCCAAGCGCATTAAATAACTCCGCGATAAGCACGCAGTAAATATCCTTCAACCTCATACATCGCGTCTAGGCCATATTCAAAGTGCCCCATTCCGCTGTTCATAATCAAGTCATAAAGAAGCGTGTATCGTTATATATAGCCCCGTATACTGACTGCATCAACCCATGTAGCTGTTACTTTTAGGTAACGTTCCTCCACGAATAGTGTTACAAGTATCAATGTATGCGAGTTCTGCGGTGTTTGGGGGTCTGCCTGCCTTCCGTGTAAACGTCGGAGGAAAAGGCTTTTGATCAGCTAGGACTATGCCTATGAATAGGGGATAAGACCAAGCTTTTATGCCGCCCTGGCCGCTGGATCTACCGGCTCAAAGCCTTCCCTTGTCCCCCTTAAATTACCTTGCAGCCACTGCCTGCCACCGAACTGAAGGGGAGAGAGATAGAAAGGGGGGGGGGTGCTATCTATATCAGGTTTTAGAGGGAGAAGGGGAGTGCTTGAGGTGGGGGTGGGGGAGAACAGACTGGCATTATTATCCATATGCGGTGTGCCGGATTGATTTTTATAGTCCATTCTCTCCCCGATTCCTATGCCTTCCCCTCTTTTCTTCTCAAGCTTTTTGGTCCGAGCTTTCAACCACGTCCAATGTTTCAGGGTCGGTCGGCCCTTTGAGAAACTGTGTGTTTGTGCGGTTTTGAATAGGGGGAAAAGAGGAAAAAAACACCAAACCACCTTACATACTTACATGTGTGAGTTCGTTGGGTTGATTCCTGTTTATCATTAGGGTGTGGTGAAGCGAGATAACAGTGTTCTGTTTTGCTCTCTCATTCCCTGAGCCCCCCTCCCCCCCTCCAGGCCCCTTTTTCAGGGGATCTAGTGCAGTTGGGTAGGTCTAGGTGTGCAGGTAAGAGGTATGAAGCCAGTGGTGGTGTTACGTACGTCTTATGACGACGGAAAGGTGAGAGATTCGAGGGAATGCAATTTGCGTGTCGGCCGCAGCAAAGCCAGTAGGTGGTGGCTTGGGGGGACCTCGATGATCATATCGAACGCGGATCATATCGTATGATTATGTTGCACTGAAACACGCGGGCTGAGTGTGGTTGATAGTCAGCAGGGTTCTGGACTAGACTAGCGGCGGCGGGGGTATTGGACAAAAGAGAGTGTGTATGTGTGTAAGGTTTGGGTTATATGCATTATGGTGCCGATGTGTACGCTATGTTGAACCTGTCCATGAGCCGAGGCAATGTATGGCGCGTGTATCGTCAGTACAAGGTAGAGAGTTTTTGTGGAACTTACGTCTCTTTGTCTCTGTCTTTCTGTGTATGCATCTTGTGTGTGTGTGTGTGTGTGTGTGTGTGTGTGTGTGTGTGTGTGTGTTCTCTCTCTCTCTCTCTCTCTCTCTCTCTCCTCTCCTCTCTCTCCTCTCTCTCCTCTCTCTCTCTCTCTGTGCGTGCATGCATGCATGCTTGCGTGCGTGCGTGCGTGAGTTTTACTCTGTTCTCTCCGTCTCTGTCTGTCTGTCTGTCTCTTTGTCTGTCTCTCTGTCTCTGTCTGTCTGTCTGTCTGTCTCTCTCTCTCTCTCTCTCTCCTCCTCTCTCTCTCCACTCTCTCTTCTCTCTCTCTCTCTCTCTCCTCTCTCTCACCTCTCTCTCCTCTCTGCGTGCTTGCATGCGTGCGTGCCTTCGTGCGTGCGTGCGTTTCAACTGTTTCTCTCTGTATGCGCGCGCGCGTGTGTGTGTGTTTACTGTTGATCTTTTTCTGTTATCCATCTTCATTCCTCAGTTTCTTCGGCTTTCATTGCTGTTAGTGCTCAGTGGTTCGTTATTTATACCAGTTAGTAAAGTTGAACTTTTCCATGTTTTTGTTTGTTTTTTTCACCCTGTTGTCAGAGGTCTTGAACTTTCTGGTTCAGAGAAAGGTTGTATTAAGAAATGTGTTCTCATATTGCCCAATAGCGGTGTGTACATTTTATAGTCAGTGGTTGTTTGCAGTGGTTGTTTTTTTCTTGTTTTGTTTTGTTTGGACAAGTACATATCAATACAATAGTGTATGCATGTGTGTTTACACATGTATGTTAGCACGCTGTATAGTACAGTATACAGCACGTATGCGCATGTGCACATGCACGCAAGCACCCACGCACACATACTCAAACACTCACACACACACACACACACGCACGCAACGCACCAACCACACACACACACACACACTACGCTACGCTACGCTACGTACGCTACACTACACTACACTACACTACACTACACTACACTACACACACACACACACACACACACACACACACACACACACACACACACACACCACACACACACACACACACACACACACACACACACACACATGCAAGCGTGTGTGTACGTCTTGATGCATATCAAGCTAACTTCTTGCTGCTAATTAGACAATTTTAAAATGTAACTTGTATCATAACGTAAAAGACGACTACAGATAGGTCAAGAAAATGCACAACAACGCGAAACAACATTCTTTTTCTTTTTTTAAAGTAAAGACACAGAGGTCCTGAACCAATGAAAATCGAGATCCTGTACTAATGAAAATTGAAGCACCTAATCATATATGTTACTTATAGTATCATGAAAGGGGGTTTGAATAATTATACTGGAATATTATGGTAATCAAGGCTTGCTTTACAAACAAAGGGACATCACTTTGTAACTATTCACTTTTCAGCAGACAGCTGATGGAAAAAGATCACGGGACAGGAGACAAACGGGTAAAGTTAAATATATAAAAAAATAAAATAAAAAAATAATGATGATAAAACTTTAAAAAGCTCTTCCCTCTCCCCTGTAGCAGCAGCAGCAAGAACAGCAACAGCGGCAACAAGAGAACAACAAAGTGATAAAAAAGCAGCAAATCTGAAAATAGTTTATGGTGGGTTTTTTAATTTTTTATCTAGATCTATTCATTCTTTTATTTCGAGGATAATGGAATAAGCACTCATGTGCCTTTTTTTTAATATCCAGTCCCCGTGTGTATGCAGCTTTGTAAATTCTGTCGTCCGTTCCCACCGGCACACGATGGCCTACTCTTACGAAAAGTGGAACAGAATTTAACGTGTGCGCAAGATGTTCTGCGTGCGTTCGCACACGGGGCCTCGGTTTAAAGTCTCATCCGAAGGACTTTGGGGGAGAGTGGAGTCAGCACTGATGTTAACTCCAGGAGAATTGTATTGTGTATAGTGTATGTGAATTGTGAATTGTATTGTGTATGTGTGTGTTGCAGAGAGAGAAGGAGCGGGCTGAGCGCGAGGAGCTGCAGAAGTGGACCAAGACAGGCTCGTTCCGGAGATCCCACAACATGAAGCTGAAAGCCAACATCAGCCAGTCCCATGAGGTGAGTCCTCAAACAACATGTAGTATTTATTATTTATTATTTATTTATTCTTTTATTCATTTATTTATTTAATTCTATTTACTTATTTATTTATTTATTCTTTTATTCTGAGGATAACGGAATAAGCACTCGTGTGCTTTTTTTACATCCAGCCCTCCCCGTGTGTTTGCAGTTTTGTAAATCTTGTCTTTTGTTCCCACCGGCACACAGTGGCCTACTCTTACGAAAAGCGGAACAGGATTTAACGTGTGCGCAAGATGTTCTGCTTGTGCGAAAACACGGGGCCTTGAGAAAGGACTTTTGGGTAAGTTAACTTCAGGGAAAAAATCCCCTCGAACAGGAATCGAACCCGGGTCGTCAAATTGCGAGTGCAATGTTCTGACCACAAGACTATCCCATCCCCTTCCGAACATTGTATGGGGGAGAAAGAAGTAAATGAAGAAACTCCACACACACACACACAAAAAAAAAAAGGGGGGGGGGGGGAATATACTCAAGAAGCAGCAATACAAGGGTCATCCAGAAATCATAATCTGGGCGTCACCTGAGACTTCTTTAAAGTTTGGGGCTGGAACGTTTGAACACTAGGAAAGAAGGATTAAAAAAAAAAAATCATTTTTTCCGAAGACCCACCCAACTCTTCCCAGAGTTTCGTTGTTGTTTTTTTCGTAGGGAAGAATTTG
>CM060317.1:22768605-22771105 GCA_030674155.1 Stramonita haemastoma
AGCAGTACTTAAGTTTGATCTGAATACGTACATCGTGAGCGTTGTTCTGTTTTTGTGATATAGTGTGTTGTAATTCTCTGTGTTTTCAGTTGTGTTTCTGTTTTTGGCGGTAGCCTCTTTCTGTTGTGGCCTTTCTGTACGTGTCTAGCGTTTAGTTTGCTTGTTCGTTTGTTTGTCTGCTGAATTTGAGGAAAAGCAGAGTACATGCTATGTGAAAAGTTTTGATAAAATGAATTGCCAGCAGCAGCAACAAGAAAATAATATGCACATACCTGCTCTCGCACTTACTTGCACATACACACGCACGCACGCATTGGCGCCGCGCGCGCGCGCGCGCCGCACACACACACACACACACACACACACACACACACACACACACACACACACACACACACACACACACACACGTATACACCTCTCTCTCTCTCTCTCTCCTATCTCTCCGTCTTCTCTCTCTCTCTCTCATCTCTCTCTCTCTCCTCTCTCTCTCTCCTCTCTCTCTCTCTCTCTCTCTCCTCTCTCTCCTCCTCTCTCTCTCTCTCCTCTCTCTCTCTCTCTCCCTCCCTCCCTCCCTCCCTCATAAACACACACACAAACAAACGCACGCACGCACACACCACACACACACACACACACACACACACAACACACACACATTCTCACACACATACATGTATACACACACAATCGTACTTGTGCACGCACGTTTGCTTACATGCCATGCATATTTATAAAAAAGTAGAGAGAGGTGTGAAGAGGAACTTGGAAAATTCTTTCAACCGATTATTGTCTATCCTTTGTACAATGACCAAGAGAGAGAGAGAGAGAGAGAGAGAGAGAGAGAGAGAGAGGAGAGAGAACTCGAACTCTGAACGATTTTATGTAGAAGGCCACCGGACCCATTACAATTTCACACACTCGCTATCCCCCCCCCCCCCCCCCCTCCCCCCACACATTAATTTCGTTCTCAATCCATTCCAGAATGCACCTGAAAACACTTCCAAGCACAACGATTATAACATTCACTTGTGGTATTAGCATACATCTGATTAAATGTTTGCAACATTTTAGACTAAACATAAATTTAGTAACTAAATAAATAAATAATAAATAATGAATAACAAAATTGATTAGAGAATTGATAATTAGGGCACAATTGTACACAGAGTAGCATAAGACACTAAACAACTTGAAAATACGTTAATCATTTTGCTACAGCCATCATCTAAAGCAGAACGCCTTTTGTTGGAATGATATATGAATCGTCCTAAGTCATGAAGGCTTTTGTCATCTTGCATCATAAGTTCAATGTTTTTTCTGAAGGGTATTGCCATGATATTGCAAGGGTATCTGGAGAGAAGAGAGATAGAGAGAGAGAGAGAGAGAGAGAGATTGCAGAGAGAGAGAGAGTAGAGTAGGTATAATAATAATTTCTTTACGTGAGACGAATCTGTTTTGCATGAAGCTAAGGCGCTCTCTGACCCTTTCAGTATAAATTTTCTTGGGTTCAGCTGTTTTATCTCAGTGCACTATTCCTCTTGTCATCTCTCGTCTTCTGTCTGTCTGTCCTGTCTTCTCTTCTGTCTGTCTTCTCTCTCTCTCTCTCTCTCTTCTCTCTCTCTCTCTCTCTCTCTCTCTCTCTCTCTCTCTCTCTCTCTCTCTCTCTCTCTCTCTCTCATCTCTCTCTCTCTCTCTCTCTTAAGGTTTGGATTGAATTTAATGGAAAGAAAACACACATTTATTTCAAATACAACAGTGCTCTTCTCTTTGATTTTTTAAATATCAATTCGCTCCGATGTGGTTGTGCAGTATTACACACCGACATATTATGTATTCAAAATTCAGTGGTGAAATATAACATGAATAGGGGCGAAAATGGAAATCAAAGTTATGTGTTGCATATCAAAGGGTTCTGTTTCAATCTTTCGTTTTCCATTCCCACTACTACATAAAAGTGCGAACGTGCAGTCTCCTGTTTTCTTCAATAGACAATACCGATGCAGCAGAGACTGTTAATAAAATGATAACGGTGTTTTTTGTTGAAGAAAATATTCTGTGGGTTTTTTTTTTAACATTGTTGGTAAAAGTGACTGCTACTAGATCTAGCGAATAAAGATTTCAAAGGAATTTTAAAAAAAAAAATTCTTTATCCCAACTTTACCGTCGCGCCGTTGATCTCATTAGGCCTACTTTCAATATCCAAGCTCCTCAGTCATACCGCAGCAAATAGATTTTATTGTTTTATCAGACATAATCCAAGCGAGCTAAATACAGTTAGTTAATGGCCAGGTCAGATCACACTTACAGCTTCTCAGATTGCGGTTTAAAACTTGCCAGACAATTCAAAGTATGCTTTGAAAACTTTGAAGGTGATCTCAGTTTGGGGCTTTTAAACTAGAAGGTTATGTTCGTTTTAAAGGCGATTCTTCTCTGACTCAATGCCTCATGAAAATGAATCGTTTTTATACACGTGTACACGTGGTTGTAGGACATTACT
>CM060317.1:22776105-22788605 GCA_030674155.1 Stramonita haemastoma
TAACGTTTCCATACCCTCATCCTGATTCAGTTGATGGAATAACGTTTCCATACCCTCATCCTGATTCATTTGATGGAGTAACGTTTCCATACCCTCATCTTGATTCATTTGATGGAGTAACGTTTCCATACCCTCATCCTGATTCATTTGATGGAGTAACGTTTCCATGCCCTCATCCTGATTCATTTGATGGAGTAACGTTTCCATACCCTCATCTTGATTCAGTTGATGGAGTAACGTTTCCATACCCTCATCCTGATTCATTTGATGGAGTAACGTTTCCATACCCTCATCCTGATTCATTTGATGGAGTAACGTTTCCATACCCTCATCCTGATTCATTTGATGGAGTAACGTTTCCATACCCTCATCTTGATTCATTTGATGGAGTAACGTTTCCATACCCTCATCTTGATTCAGTTAATGGAGTAACGTTTCCATACCCTCATCTTGATTCAGTTGATGGAATTTCAATGGACCTCAGAAGTACAGAGCTAAGGTCAGAGACCGTCACTCAACCAATAGGCTAGCGCATCTTCTTCGTATCATTTAACTGGATCTATAACTGGCATCGTATTTCTTTCCATCGTTGTATCCGTGAATGCCCGTCAACTCAAGATCTGGGACGTTTATGTAATCACAATAGTCACCCAAGATCTATTTTTAAAAACACCACCAACAACAAAAAAAACCACCACCAACAACAAACGACTAGACTGTTTTACTTTTTGATAATTATTATTGTAAAGACCTAGATCTATGGAAGACCACAGTGCTACAAAATGTAACTCGGTGGAATGGCACAGCCAAAGATAGGACACACACAGTTCAGCATAGGAGTGTAAAATGTCTAGCACAGCTTATTCGAGTAGCTCAACTTTTCTAGATATCTCGAGCCATATTAGAAAGAGAGCTTGTCAGTATTTAATTCGGATATCACATTATATTACCTTAAGGTGTACATCTTCCCGAATAAACACACACACACACACACACACACACACACACACACACACACACACACACACACACACACACACACACACACATGCACGGACACACGCACACGCGCGCGCGCGCGCCAGTCCCTAAGTCGGACACAGCTACCGAAACCTAGCAGCTACGACAATGACAACAGCAAAACAAAATATAAAATATAAACCCCAACCAAAAATACCCAAACTTTTTATGACATTGTTCATTCAAATAGAGTCTAGACAAAAACGGCAATTTCTTTCCATGATAAGACATTAGAAGAGCAAACAAAGCTTTATCAAGGTGCCGGTACACAGTCAAGAAAACATAGGGCCTACAATGTACATCAAAGAGGTAAGACGACGTAGGTCTGTATGGACGAGGACACCGAATTGCTTCTCTGCATCTTCTGTTCCAAGATGTTTTTGTGCTTTTTGTCATGTACGTTTCGATAGTTTCTGTTCCTTTTTCTGGGTGTGTGTGTGTGTGTGTGTTTGTTGTTTTTGTTTTGTTGGGGTTTTTTTGGGGGGTGCCAGTATAAATCGTTGAAGCATGTGTAGTCATGTTTTCGTCATTATTTCCTAGTATTCTTCTTGCCGCGTAACTGGCATATCAGATAATAATAATAATAATAACAAGAGATAGGGCGCAAACTTTGTATCTTGTAATTGTCACATCATGTTAGCTTTATATCTTGTAACGGGCACAATTAGATACATTATTGTCAGTTTTTTCCTTTGAAATAACGAGCCCTTTACGTTAAAGAGAGTGGGGATAGAAAGGGGGGGGGGGGGGTACTTACTGTTATCTGATATTAGTGTACAGAGCGGAGATTGGAATCGCGACAGCATTTAGCACCGAAAGAACGTATTACATACAACCTGAATAGGTGTGGGGGAAATAAAAAGACGTATTCACTGAAAGGAAGAGAGGTGGTGGCAGACAGTCTTATAGCGTGTTGGAACGTGGGCGTGTTTGCTCTCGCTGTTTGGTCTGGCATTTTACTGTCATTGAATGCAGACGAACAGAGGGGGCAAGGCAAGGCAAGGCAAGGCAAGGACAGCAGGCCCAACTCCTTGATCTTTTCTACCCACCTTTTGGAGACTGGAGGCGATTGGCGGACAAAGCTGACAGGTTAGTAGCTGCCCACTCACCTGTTTCACGCCGTAGGGGGCACACAGGTTTCACCCCCTTTCACAATTTAACGAGCCACCTAAGTAGTTCTAGGGGGAGGACCGTCCCCCCCTCAGATAAAGCCCCCGTGTCTGAATGACATGTCGCCAGAACAACGGATTGTGGTCCGGGCCCTCTTGAGGAAGGAGAAGGGAGGGGGTGAAGCCTGGGAGGAGCGGGGAGAGGGGTCTTCAGCTTGAGTAGAGAGGCATGACAGAAAGGGCAACCAGGCAGAAGGGAAGAAAACAGACTAGTGTGGGCCAAGGAACTGGCAGTCTTTTTGTCAACTTCACTCTGCTGACAACGTACCGGGGTCATTTTCAACGTCCCAGAGTGGCTTGAGACACTAGAAAAACACAGCACGGTCCGGGTTTCCCCTTCCAAGGGAATCTCCGCCCAGGTGGTAGGAATGTTCAGCGGAAGTTTTGAGGTTTCGATGGAGGTAGTATCTTGAGCATATTGTAATGTTGTGCTTCGAGAGAAACTGCTCGTCTTGGAAACCGTGGGATTACATGCCTGTCTCGGAGAGCATTCATGTGAACTAGGCCCTAGCATTTAATTTGGGCTACAGCTGCATACGCATACGTATGTGTTCATCAGTTCGTCCTTCGCCAGTTTCACGGGAAGGAGCTCAGATTTTCGACAGGTGTTGGTGATGTGAGAGGCTCTTGTTATGTGTAGTGGTATCGATTTAGCTTCATGTTGGGATAGACCAGGAAGCTTTTGAGTTATTTCGACAGTGTTGGACGGCACCAGTTTAGTCTTCAGTTTTAGATACCAGCTTTCGATAAAGGAGGGCCGATAGAATGAACTTTATATTTTAATTTAACTTCTGTTTTTATCGGTGTCGTCGAGTGGTTTTAATTGGACTGACAGAATGCAGGCTTACACCGTAGAGGCGATACCTATGTACTTCGTTCTTCACCGGAGTGAAGTGCAAATAAATCTGACACACAGCACTGCTGGATTAGGCTAGAATGGAGATAAACGTGCCTGGCAAAAAGCTAGATCTAGAGATCGACCGCTCTGGGATCGCTTAGTGCACAAGTGTAAAGTAAACTACATGTCGGATTTTTCAGACAAGGATTTTGACCCGGACCGTAAAAAGATTCCTCTGGAGGTTTATCTTTTTTCGGATGAGTAAAGTCGATTGTTGAGAGTAGATACTTTGAAGTTGGCGCGCACAATATCTTTGAACTCTACGCTCCGCAGTCGAAACATAACGTCGTCCTGAGACTCAGAACTCTTCACAAGGCCTGTTTAGAGACTGAATAATCTACTGCTGCTTGAAACGGATTTTGGAGGGCAAATAAAACAAGTCGTGTGCACGATGACTCGATGTTACTTATCCTTAACTGTTAAAACAACGCATTTTGGTGACTTCTGAGACTTTCACTTCGAAGACTGAAACCTCCTCCGATAATTTTAAAGTGAATCCCAGAAAGTAGCTTGTTTGAATTTAGTGAGGAAGATGTCTCTGAACTCGACATTCCACGGCATGAACGTGACGTACTCTTGTGACATGTCGGAGGTGGAACAGCCTCAGAAAACGGTTCAAAGCCCTGAGGCGTCGCTCCGCCAACTTCTACAGACCCTCCCGCCCCAAGCCCCTGCCCCATCGCAAGAGCAGTGACAACCTCGTCACTTCTCTCACCTTTGGCCAAGTGAGCACATATCTTGCTAATATATATTTTCTAAGGACGTGGATGATAACCAGATCTAGCTTTAAAGTGTGTGTGTTTAAAAAGAGGAAGCGGTGATGCTGAATGTTTTCTTTAAATGTTGCCTTAGGCTGCAGCCATTGTCTTCTGTTGTTCCTTTGTCCGCTATCAGCACTTTCGTTGATGTTTTTGTTTTGTTTTTATTTTCCCCCCAGTTTTTCATCAGTGTTGTATTTCAAAGGAATGGTGAGATGAGTGTATGTCAGTTTATATAATTTGGTTGGTTGGTGATCCTATTTTGCCATAATACTTTGTATGGGTACTTTTTATTTTTTGTTCCATAAGTGTTTGCTACACTCTTCAAGTGTTTTTTTGTTTTGTTTTGGTTTTTTTTGGGGGGAAGGGGGCTGTTGTTTTTTTCTCGTTTCTCACCTACAGTTTCTAGGTTCACTTTGGTGAGATTCTGCGTCTGCAACCATAATTTACCCATCATTAAGGTATCTGCGTTCCGACTTCGAGGATGGTGTCTAAACACAATACCCATGTCCACGCGAGTTCTTTTCCCCCCTCAATTTTGTCATCAGTTTCTACCGGCAAGAAATGGCCTTCTGTTCCCAAAAGCTAAACGGGTTTTTCACATTATATGCGCAAGATGTTCTGCGTGCGTTCGCACTCGGGGCCTCTTTTATAGTCTCATCCGAAGGACATAGGGGAAAGCGGATTCAGGATAGTACTTATATATCGTTAACTCCAGGTTAAAAATCCCCTAAAACGGACACCTCCACGGTGGCTCGATCCCGGGTCGTTAGATCACAAGCGCAACGATCTCTCCCCTCAGTGGCTCTGTCCGTGGCTTTGAAAGACCAGCAGAATAATGAAGGCGAAACGCTTGGCCAACCGCAAGCAAAACTTCTTTCTTTTTTTATTTGACCATAAAATGGTTGGTCAGTGCCAGACGAGATTTGTTTTATTCAAATTATTGTCGGGAGGCACTGGATTAAGTGCTGTCTACCTGTCTGGGTCTCTGTCTGTCTGTGTCTGTCTATAGAGTGAGTGAGTGAGTGAGTGAGTGAGTGAGTGAGTGAGTGTGTGTGTGTGTGTGTGTGTGTGTGTGTGTGTGTGTGTGTGTGTGTGTGTGTGTGTGTGTGTGTGTGTGTGTGAGAGAGAGAGAGAGAGAGAGAGGAAGAAGCAAAGTTATGCATAGTTATTTGTGCAGACACGTGTGTGCGCATGTAGTTACAATGCAGATGTGTCTGCAAGTATATGAATGTGTGTGTGTGTGTGCGTGTGCGGGCGTGCTTGCGTGCGCGCGCGCGCGCGTGTGTGTGTTTGTGTCCGAAGTTCGTGCATACGTGCTCAACTGTGTGCACAGCAGGGTTTTGAATTTATATGATAATCGGTATTGTCATAGTATGTATGGCAGCATGGAGTCGACTGTTATGGAAGCATAAACGCGAACAGTGGAGATGTTTTGAACAGGATTATGATTTCACTAATCCGCGATATAAATGCATGGGAAATAGCTCAGGGAAGAAACATGCATGGTGGCCCCATAGCGTCGCGGTGTTTTGTCACCGCCAACATCGTTGATATTCATGTGTGTGTGTGTGTGTGTGTGTGTGTGTGTGTATGTGTGTGTGTGTGTATGCGCGCGCGCGCGTGCGTGTGCGTGTGCTTGCTTACGCGCGAAGATGGGTTGGGATAAATCAAGGACAGCATCAGTTGCTATGTGTAGGAATGATGATGATGATGATGATGATGATGATGGAAATGATAAGAAGAATAGGAATAAAACAATATATAACAGCTAGTATATATATACTCTAAACTGCGATAGTCACACCTCTACTCAAAAAGCACGACCTCGATCCTAATATCCTGAAGAACTATAGACCTGTCTCTAATCTGCCTTTTATCTCTAAAGTCCTTGAAAAAGTTGTTCTGAAACAACTCAATAGCCATCTTCTTTCCAATAATCTCTTCCCCCCCTTTTCAGTCTGCCTATCGCGTCAACCACAGCACTGAAACCACCCTGGTTCATACTCTAAACATGCTTCTCCATGCTTCTGACTCAGGGAAAATCTCCCTTCTTACTCTTCTCGACTTATCTGCTGCCTTTGACACCATAGACCATTCAGTTCTTCTCTCCCGTCTCCAAAACATGTTTGGCATTAAAGGCACAGCCCTCACCTGGTTCACTTCATACCTTAAAGACCGAGTCCACACAGTTGCAGTAAACAAGATTCAATCAGCACCTGCCAAACTGGAATGTGGTGTCCCTCAGGGATCAGTTCTGGGCCCTCTTCTCTTTACCCTCTATACTGCTCCACTGTCACATATAATAGACCGTCATCATATCAATTATCACTTTTATGCTGACGACTCGCAGATTCAAAGCAGCGACACACCTGAAAATCTTCCTTCTCTCTTGACAAATATGACCAGCTGCCTTCATGACATCCAACACTGGATGATACAAAACAAATTACAACTAAATGCAGATAAAACCGAAGCCATGCTTGTAGGCACCAAACACAAACTCTCCTCCATTCCAACAACTTCAATAGAATTCGGCAATACGTCAGTTCCGCTATCCACTTCTGTGAAGTATCTAGGGGTCATTGTGGACAACACTCTCTCCATGCAAAAATTCATTACCCAAACCTGTCAATCATGCTACTATCAACTACGGCGTATTAGCGCAATTCGAAAGTACCTGTCCACTGATGCAACATCCAAACTCGTCACTTCTCTTATTCTCTCACGTCTGGACTATTGCAATTCTCTTTTGGCTGGTCTGCCAGCATCATCCATCCACTCCCTTCAACGTATACAAAACTCTGCTGCTCGTCTTGTCCTCAGAAAGAAAAAATCTGAGCACATTACCCCTCTCTTGAAATCTCTCCATTGGCTGCCTGTACCACAGAGAGTAAACTACAAGATCAATACCCTCTGTTACAAATGTCTCCACAATACTGCACCCTCCTACCTCTGTGAATGTCTTCACTTGTACACACCTTCTCGCTCCCTCCGCTCGTCGGCAGATACTTTGTCCTTAAGAATACCCAGATTCAACCTATCTACCGTTGGCCGCCGCTCTTTCTCTGTTTCTGGTCCATCGATCTGGAACGACCTTCCTCTCTCCCTCCGGCAAAAGCCTACTTATGACACTTTTAAATCCAACCTCAAGACACACTTATTCCAAACCTAAGTTTTCTCCTTTCCGCTTCCATCTCTTACCTGTCCCTGCCTTCAACATCCACCTGCCAAAGTGCATAACGTTTGTAGGTGTGTGTGCCCGCGCGCGTGTTGCGTGCTTGCGTGCGTGAGTGTGTGTGTGTGCATTCGAATTTGTTAAAACTGTAAATTGTTGTTAATTGTGTGTTGTGTTGGTCGAACGCAAGCGCTTTGATTTGTTTTTACAAGATATAGCGCTATACAAATTCCATGTATTATTATTATTATTATATATATTAAGCATGCAGAAGAAGGATGAGAAAGAGACAGAGAGAGAGAGAGAGAGAGAAGGGGGGGGGGGGGGGGGGGGGGGAAGGTTAGTCGAACAACGAAGCATGGTCACGCGTGTTTAAAAGCATAACACTAACAGTATTGTATCTTTATCTCCAGCCCAACAGAGTGGGAAAAATTATCCTTATTTTTCCCAGTCTACCTTTAATATTATGTTATTCCATCCAGTCTACCTGTAACATTTTGTTATTCCACCCGGTCTTGCCTTTTATCATTATGTTATTCTATCCAGCCTACCTTTGAAACACATAGAAGTTTTGATTATATTGACATTCCAGCAGAGAGAGTTCTGATTTAAAGGGACGGTGCGGTCTGGAACTTTCCAGTGTGTGTGTGTGTGTGTGTGTGTGTGTGTGTGTGTGTGTGTGTGTGTGTGTGTGTGTGTGTGTGTGTGTGTGTGTTTGTATGTGTGTGTGTGGTGTGTGGGTGAGAGAGTGAGTGTGTGGGTGAGAGAGTGAGATAGTGAGTGAGTGAGTGAGTGTGTGTGTGTGTGTGTGTGTGTGTGTGTGTGTGTGTGTGTGTGTGTGTGTGTGTGTGTGTGTGTGTGATATCACGAGAACCAAGGGGGGCAGATAATGTGGCATGGCATAGTTCAGTTGCCATACAGTTCGTCTTTGTACACTTTTGAGGCTAGTCACGGGAAAGATGCAGTGGCATTTCTAATGGCTTGTATAGTTTTGATTTAAGCATTCTGTGGATAATGGTGGTGGTGGTGGTGGTGGTGGTGGCGGTGGTGGTGGTGGTGGTGGTGGTGGTGTGTGTGTGTGTGTGTGTGTGTGTGGTGTGTGTGTGTGTGTGTGTGTGTGTGTGTGTGTGTGTGTGTGTTTATAAACCGCTTTCAGTCACGGTAGGTCTCTATGCGTGAAGTTCGGGTTATCCTTCCCGGGGAGATTGCGTCGCCAAAAGAGCAACGCCACTCATTTTGTTTTAAAGTCTGTTTGCAAGTGCTTTTTTTTTTTGCCGTATTATAGTGGGTTTTCTTCTTCAGAATTTTGCCAGAAGCAGCTTTTTTTTTTTTTTAATTTTTTTTTTTTACTTTGCGGCGTTGGTTCTTTTACGTACGCTTTTTTCTTCTTTTTTTTTTCTTTTATTCTTTTATAATTTATATTGAGGTAGAGTGTGGGTTTTCTTCAGAATTTTGCCAGAAACAACCCTTTCTACCTTGCAGCGTGGGTTCTTTTACGTGCGCCTTTTTCTTTTATTCTTTTATATCAAGGATAATGGTATAGGCACCCATGTTTTGTTTTGTTTTGTTTTTTGTTTTTTACATCCAGCCCCTATATTACTATTAATATATGTACACAGACGCACCTATATAGGTACGTGTTTGTGTGGAGGGGGTGGGGGCGTGTGTGGGGGCGCGAGCGTGCGCGAACAACTAGATCTATCGTGAAATTACAGTAATCTTGTATGGTTGGAATGTGAATAACAGTCGGGAAATCATGGTATTGCGAGCTTTGAAAATTGGGGTTGAAATGCCATACCAGTGCGACCGAGATATGTCTAAGTGTCTGTCCGTCTCTCTGCCCCCCCCCCTCTCCCTCTCCCTCCCTCCCTCTCTCTCTCTCTCTCTCTCTCTCTCTCTCTCTCTCTCTCTCTCTCTCTCTCTCTCTCTCTCTCTCTCTCTCTCTCTCTCTCTCTCTCTCTCTCTCCATTTTTTCCATTTTCTTGTTATTAGTTTGCTTTTACTAGTTTGTATCATTATAGAAAGCTGGATGTAAAAAAAAGCAGTTGTCATGCTTACTCCTTCACCCTCTGAAAATAAAATTCAATCAATCTCTCTCTCTCTCTCTCTCTCTCTCTCTCTCTCTCTCTCTCTCTCTCTCTCTCTCTCTCTCTCTCTCTCTCTCTCTCTCTCTCTCTCCAGAGCGTGCGTGAGTGCGTTCTTGAATTGCCATTCTTCAAAATTCGATAGATTTTTTTGTTCAGTGTTGATTAAAGGTCGTGATCACCACCTAACTATTTTGTATGTTTAATTTTCCCAAATCATCTTGGATGCTTTTGTTGTTGTGGTTAGTAGGCCTAGTAGAAGTAGTAGTAGTAGAAGTAGTAGAAGTAGTAGTAATAATAATAGTAGTGGTAGCAGTAGTAGTAGGAGGAGGAGTATTGTTATTATTATCATTGTTAACGCTAGTGATGGTGGTACAGTTATTGTTTTTCCTACCCATAGATCAATAATAAACCATGACAACAAAGAGAAAGACGCTACACAAACAACGCCACTCCAGTCCACACAAAGTAAGAACAGGCACAAACTTGATCATGGAAGGACAGATCAGATCAGGTGTCTCAGAAGAGAGACACAGACAGAAGAACAAAAGAGAAGAAAAAAAAGAAAAGAACAAGACTGTGAAACCCTGGCAGGTCGGTCCTTCCACAAAAATAATAGTATGCTAACGAAGCCAGTGCCACGAATCATTGGCACCGATTTTTCAGCAAGCACACGCGATATTATCATACATAAATCTATGGGACGGGCCTAGGTCTGGACCGTACATGTCTACCCATTATTCTAACCGGATTCTAAGCTGAGGCGTTGGCGGTCCACTAAATAATATACATGGCGTTGGCACCGGTTCAGTCGTAGTACAGAGCAGCTTTTTTTTTGCTTTTTCTGTCTCTTTTTTTTTTCTTCTCCATATCCTTCCTTCGGGTGGTTGTGTCAATTGAGAGATTGTCAGACGACAAAGAGCCGTTGTTGACGTAACGCCTAGTTCAGTTGTTGATAACCACGCATGCTGCTGCGTGTTAGTTGCGTATTGATGCGTGTTATTTGCGTATTGATCAACAAAAGATTTTTATTATTATTTTTTTTTTATTTACTTCATCCCCCAGTTGTAGAGAGGGATGATGATCAATGATTGAATTTTTGTGGGAGTAGAAAAAAAGAGTCTGAAGTTAGAAGTGTGGCGGCGGGCGGCACGTGTTGTGTTTTTTCAGGACGGATGTGGTGGTGGCCGGGAGAGAGAAGGAGAGAGGTGGAGGGAGGGAAGGATTATCCCTGTTATTAGCTCTTGGCTCTGCAAGGCCCCTTGCCAGTTAGGGCACAGTTGGCTGGCAGGCAGAGTTGCTTTGCTTTGCTTTGCCTTGCCTTGCCTTGTGGCGTGCAAGAAAAAACAGCGTTTTGTTTGTTTGTTGTTACCTCGTGTTCTTTTTTTTTTTTTTTACCAAGTGAGGAGTTTTTTATTTTGTTTTTGGTTTGGGTTTTGTTTGTTTTTTGTTTTGTTTTTCTTTTTGGTGGTGGCTGTTAAAGAGTTGAAGTTTGGTGGTGGGTTTTTTTTTTTCTCCAAAATATTCTGTTAGTTATCTCTTTTTAAAATATATATTCGTTGATTTGATCAGGGGTCTTTTCAGCATCTAAAAGTCTCATCTTTTTCACCATAAAAGAGGGGAAAATATGCTGAATGTGTGTTTTACTTCCTTCAAAGTTAATCATAATAATAATAATAACGATAATAGGAATAATAAAAGATATCATCATCATAAAAATATTACTAGAAATCCTTAATCTCAAGAATCCATCCGCTCAAAACGTTTACAATAGCCAGCATTTGGCGTCACACATTGTAACACTGCCATTTCGGTGTTCTCGTCAAAGTTTTTATTTACATAAATTTTCCACTGAAACTGTTCTTCAGTCCCCATCGATAGATCTATATCATCAGCGGCTGATTGACATCCAAGTTCTTGGATTAACCAATAAAAAATATTGTAGATTCACTGTTGACTTCGATACTGTTCTTTTTCTTTAATTTATTTATTTATTTATTTTGGGTAGTTTTTGCCAAGTCTATAACCGTCAGATATGCGTCAGCTGTATGTCGTAATGTTAAAGGACCCGCAGGTATAGCCAAGTACGTTCCTGTAATGGGTAAAGGATCGACAGATTTTATGAAATCGCAAACGAGAAAACACTGACGATTGTATGTCGAGAATTGTGCAATGTTAAAAGACTGGGAATGGATGTCGAATGTTACAGAGTTCAAAGACCAAGATTCCAATATTTAGAATTATGCCGTGGTGAAAGCTGGACTGGCGTCTTTCGGTTTTGTTTTGTTTTTAATCCCGTTTTTTTTATGTGGATTAGATGCTGAGATTAGAATTGCAGTGGTGAGGGAAGTAGGATTGGATTATGACGAGTTTTGAATTTGTAAAAAGACTGATATTGGATTAAACAAATTCTGCAATGAGCAAAGACTTGGGTTGGGTGTAATTTTGTTTATACACTAAGAGACTAGGACTCGATGTGAAGAAACACAGAGGTGAAAAAAGCCTGGAGATGGGGAATGAAGAAGTGAAAGACTAGAATTTGATTGTGGAGAATTACACAGCTGGTGCAATACTAGGAAAACATTCAACAAAACCACAATGTGCATGGGGGAGAAGAAACATACATAGGTGAAAAAACCTAAGATGGAGAATGATGGAGAGGTGAAGGACTAGAATTTGACTTTGGAGAATTACACAGCTGGTGCAATACTTAGGAAAACATTCAACAAAGCCACAATGTGCATGCGGCTGCTGCGGCAGGAACTGTTGTCGCTGGTCCACTCAGAGGACGACAACTTGGAGATTCCCTCCGTGCACACTCTCCTACTGGAGCTCAACCACAGGGTAAGTAAGTAAGTAAGTAAGCAACCGTTGACCACTCTACTCTACTGGCCAAGTCCAGCTGTTGGCTAGCCACCACCCGTGACCGATTAGCTCTCACCTGACTGCCCCCTTAGTCTAGGCTACCTGTAGTAGTAGGTCTAATCCATCGCCAATCACCTTACCTGGCGTTTGTCCGCTGCCATTAAATTATATGTGCAACTTTCCTGTCAAGGGTGGATGGCATAGCCTACCTGCCTGCCTCGAGCGTACAGTTGCGTTTGTGACATCTGTGGGAAAGTTGTGGATTAGTTGCCAGTTGGGTGGTGGTTTTTGTTGTTGTTGTTTGTTTTGTCTTAATAGTTTAAACGCGAAAGTTACATCGAGTTAGTAGACGTGTCTGCCCAGTTCGGGTTGTAATATATATATATATATTATATATATATATATATATATATATATATATATATATTATATATATATATATATATTACTCTTGCAGTCTGCATGTATGGTTTGTGTGTGTGTGCGTGCGTGTGTGTGTGTGTGTGTGTGTGTGTGTGTGTGTGTGTG
>CM060317.1:22793605-22836105 GCA_030674155.1 Stramonita haemastoma
GTACTTTAGTTCATGACCACCTTTACCTGATTGTCTATCGGTGTGCATTCAGTATATCAATCTGACTTCAGACACTTCTGTACCTTAGTCATGACCACCTTTATTCGTTGTCTAAGGGCTGTGCACGCAGTATATCAATTACGGTTTTCAGTCGCTGGCGGTGGGTGAAGGAGAGGCCTGCAGCCCGGGTGGAGGTGGGGGAGGAGGAGGGGGAGGAGGAGCACGACTGACAGGAGCCAACAGCGTCAACAGCATCGTCACCCCCACCACCAGCTGACGGAGGAGGAGGAGGCTGGGACGGGTGGCGGGGTGGGCATGTGGGCTTCCCCAGACTGCTGGCTGACCCTGCTGGAGTGGCCATCTTCACGGTGAGAGGGGGGGGGAGGTGGGGTTGGTTGGGGGTGGGGGGGGTTGGAGGGGGTGGTGGGGGGGGGCGAGGGGGGTCACCGGGTGGTGGGCAGTGGGCTTCCCTAGACTGCTGGCTGACCCTGCTGGAGTGGCCATCTATACGTGAGAGAGGGGGGGGGGGACGGTGGTTTGGTGGGGGGGGGGGGGGGGACGGGTTTGGGTGAGAGGGGGCTTTGAGAGGGTTTGGTTGGGTTGTTTTTTTTTGTGGGGGGGGGTTGTTTTTTGGTTGTTTGTTTTTGTTGTTTTTGTTTTGTTTTTTGTTGTTGTTTTTTAGAGGGGGGAGTTAGTTGTCAGTGGATCTTGAGGAGTAGGGTGTGAATCATTAGTGGAGTGGCCATCTTCACAGTGAAGAGAGGGGGGGGGGGGTGGTGGTTAGTGGGGGGGAGGGCTGGGGGGGGCATTGTTTTGTTGTGAGAGGAGGGGTGGGGGGAGTTAGTTGTCAGGGTAGTGGATCTTGAGGAGTAAGGTGTGAATCTTTTGAGGGTGTGGATGGATGACTGGGTCATTGTTCTGTCTTCTTTCTCTTGTGTTCAGTTTGTTGGCTTGGTTCTCTTGCTTGTCTGCCTCCACCCTCCCTCCCCTCTCTTGTTTCTGTCGTCTGTGTGTGTGTGTGTGTCTGTGTGTTTTCTAGTTTTGTCTTTTGTTTTTGTGTCTTGTTGTGGAAATTGAGATGGATATTACTCAATTGTCCCAATGTAAAGAATACAAAAAGAGTCAGTTTCAGAGAGAAAAATGACCACAGATTCTTCACTTTTTTGTGTTTCTCCATGTTCTGTGTGTGTGTGGGTGTGTGTGTGCGCGCGGCATGTGTGTGTCTGTATGTGTGTGCAGGTGCGTGTCTGTATGTGTAGTTGTACTGGGGGGGGGGGGGGGGGGGGGAATTGTTTTCACATGTTAGGTTATAGGTGTGCTTTCTTTTTTTTCCTTTAGTGATTGAATTATAATTTCCTGTCATCAACTACGATGTGATAGAATCACAGGTGTAGCCTCGGGAGTACTGAATAGGGAGTCTTTTGTTTTCTTACTCCTATTGTGATGGACATGAGTGATTGAGCATGCAAATATATATATATATATGATAATTTTTTGTTGTTGTGTTGTGAACAGGAGTTTCTGAAGAAAGAGTTCAGTGAGGAGAACATCGTGTTCTGGAGTGCTGTAGAAACCTTCAAACGCATCCTGACAGTGAAGTGGTGAGTCCTTTTTTTTTTCCAAGAAAAAAGGCTGTAATTTATTCTCTCTGGTGCTTTTTTTTTTGGGGGGGGGGGGGGGCGGGGGTCACTTTTTGTGCAAACGTTATTTTGCTTGATGTTATTAATTTTTTGTTGTTTTTATGTTTATTTTATTTACTTTTTTATTTCATGTATGTGTGTGTTACCATGTTTGAATCTATATTTATCTTCTGTTGCTTTTGTGTGGTGTTGTGGGGGTGTGTGTGTGTGTGTGTGTGTGTTTGATTTGAAAGAGGGGGTTGTGTCCTTTTTTCTTTGATTTTTTGGAGGGGGGCGGGGGGTATTATACTTTACATCTCTCACACACACACACACACACACACACACACACACACACACACACACACACACACACACACACACACACGCACACACACACAGAGTCAGCTCTGTACCTGTGTGTTTATTAATCTGCAGATCTCGGGCATAAAAAAGTATTTGTTACAATAACAAACATTGAAAAATGAAAAAGAAATCCAACACCCCTCACTCCTACACACACATGCTCACACACATCGCATGGGCGCGCACGCACACACACACACAACACACACACACACACACACACACACACACACACACACACACACACACACACACACACACACACACATACAACCAAGGCTGTAACATTCAAGTTCTCATTTTACAAAAATCCAAATGTGTGAACAAATAACAGAAGGGAGGAGGGGGTAGGGGAGGGGAGCAACAAATTTGGAACACCAAAAAGAAATAAAAACAGAAAGAAAATAAAAAGGAATGAAGACAGTCCCCTCAAAAAAGAAGGGAGAGAAGAGAGAGAGAGAGAGAGAGAGAGGAGAGAGAGAGAGAGAGAGAGAGAGAGAGAGAGAGGAGAGAAAACAAACTTTCAAAAAGCCAATATTGCTCCAGAAGGATCTTGTAGGCACAGAATCAGGCTGGGTCCCACCCTGTTTACCCACAAAGGGCATGTTTGTCTGCCAGCCTGAATGGACAGGGTTGCGGAGAAGAAGAAGAAGAAGAAGCAGCAAAGTTTAATCAAGGATTGACTTGTTTTTTCTGGGGCTTAGTTCGCTGTAGGCTTGTGCTGTCTGTGTGTCTGTTGCCTGTGTTTGTTCTTGACAGAGCCTGGGCAAAAATCAATTGAACCAAACAATGTCTGTGTAGTGTTACAAGACGGTCAGTTGACTTGCCCGACATATTTTTGTTGAAGAGAGTTGAGGTGTTATCAGGTTTTCTGCGTTGTTCATTGTTGAGGAGATCCTGTTTTGTTTTCTGGTGTCTCTTGTTCCGTATCTTGTGTGTGTGTGTGTGTGTGTGTGTGTGTGTGTGTGTGTGTGTGTTGTGTGTGGTGTGTGTGTGTGTGTGTGTGCACACTAATGAAAAGACTGACATTCCTTTGGTTCTGAACTTGCCCTTTCCAGTTTCTCTGGCTTGAATGGTCTATTTGCATTTTCCTTTATTTGTTGTTTGCATATATTCAGGCTGTGTGTTTGTAGTCAAACCCTCTCTCCTTCCTGCTATTCCCAGAGGTTTTTTCTCATTTCATTCACTGTAAAAAAAAAGAATTATTCACTGACAGAAGACATGAGTGGAGTACCAAAAAAAAATTCTTTTCTGCTGTCATTTTGTGTTTATGCATGCAAACAGTCTTATCAGAATAAATTCTTGAGAGTGCGAATCGCCATTGTCGTCTCTTTTTCTTGGTCCATTTTAAAAGCATTCATCTAATACTATGTCATCTATCCATTTTTGTCAGTTTGAAAACTTTTCAAAGCCTTTTTGTCATATGTCTGGTGAAATTCATGAGGCCGGTGGTTGACCTTTGGAGTCGTAAAAGTGTGTTTATCAGCCATTCATTTGCTTGAATGACAGTTTGTCTATATCCTCCAACTTAGACCAGTGGCAGTGGACAGTAATGTCCTGTACCCTCAAAGAACAAAAGAGTAAAGGAGAGATTTCAATACTGTTGTAGTAGTGGAAGAAGGAATATATATATTATTATATATCTCCGTGCCCACAGAGAACAAAGAATAAAGAAGGGTTTAATGCTAATGTAGTGGTGTGGAGAAAGAACCTGGGGTGCCAATGTTCATGAGGTTTCGTGCCTGTGGTATATCAATCTTGCAGGGCTTGGCTGACCCCCTGCAAAGAAGGGGCCAAGTTTCTGTCCCCTTCTTTTTATGTTAGGGGAGGACAGGGCCTGTTCTTCTGATCCAGTTTATTTCTCATTTTATGGGGGCAGGGGGATAATGTGTGGGCATTCTGGTGTTTGACCTGGGATTGCTGTACAAGCAAAGGGCAGAGAGAGGACAGTAAAGACCTAACAGCCACTTACTAGCTTAGGTTTTAGTTTGATGCATTCATTTCTTTTCTTGCAAGGTAAATGAGAAGGGCTAAGGGTGTAAATTTTCTTTCTTTCTTTTTTTCTTTCTTTCTTTCTTTCTTTCTTGAGCAAAAAAAAAAAAAAAAAGTAAAATATAAATTTTAAGACCAAATCTATATTGAATTAATCACTTACCAAACTTTATGTTATTCTTTTTGTTCACCTTCCATCTATGTTAGCGCCGCTGTAGCCTAGTGGTTAGGGCGTGGACTCGTAATCTAAAGGTTGCGGGTTCGATCCCAGCTAGGCTATGCGTTGTGTCCTTGGAAAAGGCACTTTACGGCTATTTTCTCACCCACCAGGTTGGTAAAAGGGGTACCAACCTTGTGTTTGGGGTTAACCCTGCGATAAGACTGGCGTCCTATCCAGGGGGAGTCTATGACTCTCAGTCGCTTAAGCACAGAAAACGGGATAAGCGCGGCCTGATGAGCCTTAGGCTCGGGACAGACTTAACTTTTTAACTCCATCTATGTTGATCTGTGATGTGTTTGACGTATAATTCATGTTAAGTGATGTGCTCATCTTTGGTTGATTGGTGTACTGTTGTCGTTAATTTTGTTCAATTTCATTCTTTAAATGTTTCCAAGTATAAAGGTAAACTTGAAGAAGTTTTTGTTTTTATTTTTCTTTACCAACAGCTGTCTTTCAGACCTCACTTGACTAATTCTTTTACTATCAAATTTCATCTGATGTACTTAATGTGGCTTCCTCGTAAAATTTTTCGCGTATGAATTCAGTTTTTTTCCCTGTACTTTTCAAAGTCAGTCAGTCAGTGGGTATAGATCTCCTCTCAACACATCACTCTGATTTGTCCTGTGTTGTTGTTATCAAACACATCTTCTGTGTCTGTCTGTAGTGTATTGATAGTTTCGCAGGTGATCTGATGCGTTCATGAGGAACGGAATCATTATTTGTGTGTACGTTATCTTGATACGATCTAAAAGCACACCTGAGAAGTCGGCAAGGTGCCTTCAGTGATCAAAAGACCTGTGCCACTACAAGATAGGTTAAAAAGATATGACTAGATGGCATTGTTGAGATGTACTTAGAAGATAGACCTTTTTTCCTATACATTATTGGAAGTAGGTGCCATTTCAGTCCAGTGTGATTTTACCAGATGTGTGATCGAAGGTGTATGAAAAATACATTGACATCCTGGTACAGCAAAGCAATCAGTGTCGCTGGTTAACAAGTAGGTGTTCCTGGGATCAACTAACGCCAGTGGTTAGGTTAGACCTAATGCCAAGTACGTTATAGGTTCAGACCTTAACTGCCAAGTACGTTATAGGTTCAGACCTTAATGCCATGTATAGTCGACTTACATGCCAAGTAGGTAAAAGGTTCAGACCTTAACTGCCAAGTAGGTTATAGACCTGTTCAGACCTTAACTGCCAAGTAGGTTATGGGTTCAGACCTTAACTGCCAAGTAGGTTATAGGTTCAGACCTTAACTGCCAAGTACGTTATAGGTTCAGACCTTAACATTTGCCAAGTAGGTTATGGGTTCAGACCTTAACAACTGCCAAGTAGGTTATAGGTTCAGACCTTAACTGCCAAGTTGGTTATAGGTTCAGACCTTAACTGCCAAATAGGTTATGGGTTTAGATCTTAACTGCCAAGTAGGTTATAGGGTCAGACCTTAACTGCCAAGATAGTTAATGTTCAGACTTTTAAGTACTGCCAAGTAGGTTACAGATTCAGACCTTAACTGCCAAGATAGTTAATGTTCAGACTTTAAGTACTGCCAAGTAGGTTACAGGTTCAGACCTTAACTGCCAAGATAGTTAATGTTCAGACTTTTAAGTACTGCCAAGTAGGTTATAGGTTCAGACCTTAACTGCCAAGATAGTTAATGTTCAGACTTTAAGTACTGCCAAGTAGGTTACAGGTTCAGACCTTAACTGCCAAAGAGGTGTAGGTTATAGACCTGTTCATTCACTCAGACGTGTTTGACATGCTCCTCAGCTTTACCTGGTCTATTACTTAGTGTAAGGACATTAAAGTGAAGAACAACACACACACACACACACACACACACACACACACACACACACACACACACACACACACACACACACACACACAACACACACATTCTCACACACACACACGTTCTTGTTTTGGGGGGTTGGGGGATCTTTTGTTTATGTTTGATTTTGTGTGTGTGTGTGTGTGTGTGTTGTTGTTGAGGGTGGGGGGGGGGGGGTAGCTTTTTTTTTTCTTTTTTTAAAAAATAATTTGTTGTTATTGTTGGTGGTGTTTCTTTCTCCTTTTTTTTTTTGGGGGGGGGGGGGGGGGGGGAAACTACTTACAACTTTTTTCTCAGGTGAAATTACCTCACATTTTTTCGTTGGAATTACTGTTTTTGTTAGGAACTGTTAGAACTGCATTTCCTTTTTGTTCATTGTAGTTTAGTAGGTAAGTACCGTTATGGTTTTTTTTAATCAATCCACATGTAGGCCCTATTGATCCCCTGAAATTCTATCTTCCATACATTACCAACTACACCCTCCTCCCCTGACTTTCACACACCCTTCCCCGTCTGTCTTTCTCTGTCTCTGTCTCTCTCTCCCTCATTTCGGTCTGACATCACAATTTGTGGCGCTCCACCACGAAGTGAGTCGTTTAGCACATTACCGAATTTTGCGCTAGGAGACATTAAAGGTAGGTGAGGGTCAAGTTGTCAATTTTGAGATTTTGATTGATTATTAAACTAGATCTGTTTATTTACCTTATAATGAAATATCAAGGCATAATTTTTATTCCTTTTGCTTTTAAACGTGTTTTGAAAATACCCAAGCCCTCATTCTAACAACCTGTTACAGAAATAAACTTGCCCGTTTCTCATTTTGTCACATCCTGCGACTGTCTATCATTTCAGTTTGTAATAACTTTGCACAGAATTGTCCGATTTTCAATCTGTTTTTTGTATTGGATAGCCACTTTATTGCACATTGATAACATGTCATTAACTAAAAATTGACCACTGGTGCACTCCGACTTATTATGTGGTGGAGCGTCACATTTGTGAAAAGATGTTAAAAGAAATTGAACACACACACACACACACACACACACACACACACACACACACACACACACACACACACACACACACACATTTACTTACTAATATTCATTTATCCATAACAAAAATCCAGAGAACTTTCTTTCAGTCAGTATAAGACATAAATTTATGAATGACTAAACCATTTCAAAAGCATGTTAGAGCCAATATTTGCCTCCATGTTGTTGGGCTAACAAACTTCTAGGTACTTAAAACACAAACACACACACACACCAACAACTGAACAACCAAGAAAAACAAACCACACAGTTTTTTTCCACCTTACTAATTCAAAGATTTGCTCTGATTGAAAAACAAAATCAGTCCCCAAAACACACCAAGTGAAGCGAGACTGAGAAAAGACCAGTCAGTAACAAGATCACAGTGTGTGGCTGGCTGGTGCGAAGAACTCCCTCTGTTGATTGGGATCAAGGGGAGGGGGGGGGGGGGGAAGGCAGGGGAGAGGGGGTTGCTAGAAGACAAGGGCAAACTGATCTGGGGGGGTAGGGTGTGGGCGCCTCAGTATTGAGGCCTGGTGAAGCTTGAAACATGGTGATTGGCGTCTTTGTGTATACATGTAGCAGCTCTGCGGGAGTGGAAGGATCAACTTGGCTTTTATCTTTGGGATTCTCTCACCCTGTATATATACTGTACAGTGCCCACACCCTGCTTCATACACACACATACACAGACATACACAGACACACTCACAGATCTATACACCACACCCACACACACACACACACACACACACACACACACACACACACACACACACACACACACACACACACACACACACACACACAACACACAACACCACACACACACACCACACACACACCACACACACACACACACACACAACTCACACATCACCACACACAACACTCACACAGTGAAGAATAAAGAGGCGTTGTTTTGTGTCTTCCTGTCTATGTTGCTTTTATATTAGAATCATGGGCTGAGAAAGAATTAACAAAATGTTGTTAAAAGTTAAGTTAAAGTCTGTCCCGAGCATAAGGCTCATCAGCCGGTGCTTATCCCGGTTTCTGTGGCGTTAAGCGACTGAGAGTCATAGACTCCCCCTGGATAGGACGCCAGTCTATCGCAGGGTTAACCCCAACACAAGGTTGGTACCCTTTTACACCTGGGTGGGAGTGAGAAAATAGCCGTAAAGTGCCTTTTCCAAGGCACAACGCCATAGCGGAATAGCTGGGATCGAACCGCAATCTTTAGATTACGAGTACAACGCCTAACCACTAGGCCACAGCGGCGGCTAACAAAATGTTGTAGGTGTTTTATTTAGTCTGTACTGGTGCATGTGAAGAAGAATAAGTATTGGAAGTTGTTTGTCTTGATAGATCAATGAGTTTTTAGAGAAGATTTAGCAAGAATACTAGTAATGTGAGAATTTGACAACAACTGCAATGATAGTAATGATGATTGTGTTCATAATGCACCCAGTGAAATGAAAACAGAAGACCAAAGTACTAACACTTACTGTCACGATTAGACATGAAATTATGAACAGTCATAGCTAATTTCCGTAAATTCAAGTAGGGAGAGGAATACAAAGGGAGAGCATGCACTAACAGAGGACGCAGCGGGTATTTTGATATTTTATACTTGTGTTCTTGAAAGGCAAGGTCTTGCTATAGATCCTATCCATTTTAGAGACTTGATATTCATTCATGTTCATTCGATATCAATATATTAAAACAAGTTATTACAAACAAATCCTATCCAACATTTGTTGTGTGGTGTGTCTCAGAGACGGAACAGGGCACAGGAAATCTACAAGAACCACCTGAGCAGTCAGGCAGGTGACCCCGTCAATGTGGACAGCACGGCCAAACAGTTAACAGAACACTGTCTGGAAAACCCCTCCCCCACCATGTTCGATGTGGCACAGCAGCAGGTTGGTGGTTCGGATCTACTGTACTGTAACCCCCGTACATTTTTATGTTGTTGATACATGTTCCTTTAGCGCCTGGGCTTTATCACAGTTCTTGATTAAACCATTGATGCTGGGGCAACAACAAAGTGAGAGGCTGTATGATCAGTGGCTTTCTTTCCACATTGAATTCCACTTTACAGCTTAGTCTAAGTTAGTGATCGACTCTGACTCTCTGACTAGGAGGCTTGACTTGCACAGTCCTTATGTGCTACAGCCCAGGGGGCTAGTTGGCCTTTGGAGAAAACTCCAACGCTGACTGTCCGTATGCCCTCTTGGCCAAGAGAGTGGGGATGTACTGTGGGCAAGGCACCTCCACTATAATCAAATTTGTGCCCAATTTCCGAAACCTGCCTCCTCTGCTGTTTTGGAGGTCATCGTCAAACACGACGGACAAACAAACAACAACATGCTCCTCAGCTTTACATTAAACCCTCAGAGTCATCCAGAGTATGCTTTCTCAGTCAACTCACCTGGGAATCACTGTGAGATTGTAGGTGCACACTGGATGAGAAGTTTGCATGTATGACTTTTAAAGTACCTCGCTATCTAGGCAGCTACACACTCAAGGGGATTTTTAGATCCTTTCAGGGAGAGTACAGTGGCCAAAGGATGAGATCAGTCTTTTTGCATCAAATGACAAATTGTGAGGTGTACATACCATTCTACAACTGCTTTGCTCATGTGGGCGTTTAGCTCCTGTGAGCCTCATAGATTCACACTAATGATCCAAACATACAGTGGTTGGGTTTGGTTGGTTGTTTTTTTTGCATGAATTCAGTAACAATTTACCATTCTACAACTGCTTTGTTCATGTGGGCACTTAGCGCCTGTAAGTCTCATAGATTCACAACAATGATCCAAACATATGGCAGTTGGGTTGTTGTTTTTTTGGGGGGAATGAATAACAATTTACTATTCTGTCATATAGGCAGCCATATACCAGTGTCAAGGAACACAGTAACAGTACCAGCCTCTTTCTGTTCCTCAGATTTTCCAGCTGATGCGTACCGACAGCTACAGCCGTTTCCTGAAGTCTGACCTGTACAAAGGTCACCTGATGCGGGAGATGGAAGGTCAGCCCCTGTCCGTTCCCAACACCGCTCCCCCTGCTCAGGTCGTACAGACTGACGGCAAGAAAAAGGTACCCTTCATTTATTTTACTGTTCTGTGTGAAGGTCTCTGCTGTGGAGATCTCTTCTGTATAGATCTCTTCTTTTTTTTTATATTTCTTTTATATCGAGGATAATGGAATAAGCACTCGTGTACTTTTTTACATCCAGTCCCTTGTGTGTGTGCAGTTTTGTAAATCTTGTCATCTGTTCCCACCGGCACATGATGGCCTACTCTTACAAAAAGCGGAACAGGATTTAACGTCATCCAGTGAATCATTTCTCTTTTCTGCTGTTTGCTTAATGCAAGAGTAGAATGCATTAAAAGAAAAAGATGTGAAAACTGAGCCAAGAGAAGAGAAAGGAATGGGGGTTTTTTGTGTTTTTTAAATTTTTTTATTTTATACCACTTTATGTCACAGCAGATTACTCTGCATGAAATTCGTGCTGCTTTTCCCGAGTTTTGTTATTAGTCTTTTTTGTGTGTGTGAATTGTTTGTTATTATTCTTAACTTCATGACTGCTGACTGATGACATATGATAAACCACAAACTCTCAGAGTCATGAAAACAGTGAGTGTTTTGTCATTTTTCTGTCTTTGTCATTTTCACTTTTTCTGCTGTGCCTCTGTGAACAGGGTAAAGGTAAAGAGAATGAGGAGAAGAGGAGGAAATCACTGTTGCCCTGGAAACAAGGTAAGTTGCTGGCTTACAAAGTCTGACCTCGAATCATGGTTATCGTGTGGAAAATGTAACTCAAGTATACTTGGATTTATAAAATTATATGCTGGAATGATGAAATCACCACAGAATAAACAGCTGGGAAGTGCATTGATAGACAGTAAACATATGAGTTAATAGTTTCTGATTGAGTGTAGAGTAGAAGTGAATTACTTCAGAGTTATGATTTAAAGATTTCAATACTATATTTTATTTTCAAACAGTTAAGATTGGAAAGAGAAAATAGAATTTGATTTTAAATATTCATATTCCTAAGAGAAAATGTAATTTTTAAATTGGTAACAATTGTTAAAAGAAAGAAATGATGTTGGCTAACACAAATGCACACACACACACACACACACACACACACACACACACACACCACCACACCACACCACACCACACCACACCACACCACACACACCACACCACACCACACCACACCACACCACACCACGACACGACACGACACGACATGACACAATCACACAACACACCACACCACACACACACACACACACACAATCACACACACACACACACTTTAAATCCACATTATCATCAACAGATAACATCTCTCATACCTTTTCTCTCTCTCTCTCCCACACAGGAAAGAAATCCAGCCTGAAAGAGTCCAAAGGCAAATCGAAGGAGAAGGAGGAGGGTGGAGGGAAGGAGTGGAAAGGGAAGGGGAAGGAGAAGGAGGTGAACAACAACCAGAAGAAAGGCCCGGGCCCAGGCATTGACCTCAGTACCATGAGGAAAGAGGTCTTCCAGCCAGCTGAGGTCTCCACTTTGATTTCTCTTCTCTCTCAATCTACTTTCTCTTCTTGGTTTTAACCCTCTCGCATTCGAATTCTCTGAACACAAACTGC
Source organism: Stramonita haemastoma (assembly GCA_030674155.1). Classification (NCBI taxonomy): domain Eukaryota; kingdom Metazoa; phylum Mollusca; class Gastropoda; order Neogastropoda; family Muricidae; genus Stramonita; species Stramonita haemastoma. The sequence continues at coordinate 22,805,343 of CM060317.1, forward strand.
CCCTAGATTTGACATTTTAAAATCTGGTCAGGCACACATGCTCGCTGGCCTTTTCCTCCTAAGTACATACCAGCAACTATAATTACTTCCAGACACTCAACAGGGTTTCTCCTTCTAGCCTGATAGAGGTTTGACATGTGGTAGCAATTAGTGATGGTCACAGTGTGCTGGATATCTACTGTGTGTAAATCCCGGCAAATCCTGGATCGGGACTAAGAGGGTTAAACTCTATCCTTAAAGTCAGAATGTGACTACCTTAATTTATGGATAATAATGGTTGCTGTTCATTCTTTTTTTTCTGAGGATAATGGAATAAACACTCATGTGCTTTTTTTAATGTCCAGTCCCCTTGTGTATGCAGTTTTGTCAATTTTGTTATCCGTTTCCACCGGCACACTATGGCCTACTCTTCCAAAAAGCGGAACAGGTTTTAACGTGTGCGCAAGGTGTTCTGCTAATGGTGGGTAGAAAGGATTGCATATGCAAAATCTTACCATTGGTGAACTTCAGATCTGTAGCTGAGGAACAAACAAGAAAAAACAGCAAAAAACCCCTCTGTGGTTTGCTTTTTTAATTGGGTGTTGCCTTTTACTCTGATTATTTATTTTGGGGTTTTTGTCTCGTCACCTTTTTCTTCTTAACCCTTAAAAAAAAAACCCACCAACAAAGCTTTCTTCCTCCACAGACGGAGGCTGCAGAGAATGGGGAGGTGAAGTTTTGTCGTGTGGTGATGCCGGACACCTCCACAACCGTGGTGTGTACCCGCCCCGGCCTCAACATCCGCTCTGTGCTGGGCAAGCTGTGTGAGAAACGCAACCTGTCCATCGCCTCCGTCGACGTCTTCTTGCTCGGCTCGGATAAGGTGGCTACTTTTACTGCTGCTGCAGTCTGTCTGTCTGTCTGTCTCGTCTGTCTGATTCTTGTAGCTTGGATAAGGTCAATCAATCAATCAATCAATCAAATTTTTATTTCCAGATGGTACATTGAGTAAGCAGCAATCTGCTTTTTTCCATCAAGCCATCTATCTAAAGAAAAGAAAAGAAAAAAAATCAAAACAATAGCAAAAATCAAATCCAAAACAAAACAAAGCCAACAAAAAACAAAGCAGAAAATCCCTAGCAAACAATAAAGCCAACAAAAGAAAGAAAAGGGGAAAAAGCAAACAAACAAATAAAAGAACAACAACAAACATTTCACCATTAATTTGCTAACATGATTTCAACAACTTTAAAATAAACTATGCCTATAAATAATACAAGCAACTACTATAACAACAACCAAAAGAGAAAAAAAACGCTACTTAACTCCTGCAGTCTGTCTGTCTGTCTGTCTGTTTGTCTGATTCTTGTAGCTCGGATAAGGTGGCTACCTTTACTGCTGCAGTCTGTCTGTCTGTCTGTCTGTTTGTCTGATTCTTGTAGCTCGGATAAGGTGGCTACCTTTACTGCTGCAGTCTGTCTGTCTGTCTGTCTGTTTGTCTGATTCTTGTAGCTCGGATAAGGTGGCTACCTTTACTGCTGCAGTCTGTCTGTCTGTCTGTCTGTCTGTCTGATTCTTGTAGCTCGGATAAGGTGGCTACCTTTACTGCTGCAGTCTGTCTGTCTGTCTGTCTGTTTGTCTGATTCTTGTAGCTCGGATAAGGTGGCTACCTTTACTGCTGCAGTCTGTCTGTCTGTCTGTCTGTCTGTCTGCTTCTTGTAGCTCGGATAAGGTGGCTACTTTAAGCCTGCAGTCTTCCTGTCTGTCTGTCTGTCTGTCTGCTTCTTGTAGCTCGGATAAGGTGGCTACCTTTACTGCTACTGCAGTCAGTCTGTCTGTCTGTCTGTCTGATTCTTGTAGCTCGGATAAGGTGGCTACCTTTACTGCTGCAGTCTGTCTGTCTGTCTGTCTGTCTGTCTGATTCTTGTAGCTCGGATAAGGTGGCTACCTTTACTGCTGCAGTCTGTCTGTCTGTCTGTCTGTTTGTCTGATTCTTGTAGCTCGGATAAGGTGGCTACCTTTACTGCTGCAGTCTGTCTGTCTGTCTGTCTGTCTGTCTGCTTCTTGTAGCTCGGATAAGGTGGCTACTTTAAGCCTGCAGTCTTCCTGTCTGTCTGTCTGTCTGTCTGCTTCTTGTAGCTCGGATAAGGTGGCTACCTTTACTGCTACTGCAGTCAGTCTGTCTGTCTGTCTGTCTGCTTCTTGTAGCTTGGATAAGGTGGCTACTTTAAGCCTGCAGTCTGTCTGTCTGTCTGTCTGTCTGCTTCTTGTAACTCGGATAAGGTGGCTACTTTACCCCTGCAGTCTGTCTGTCTGTCTGATTCTTGTAGATCTATTTTGAAATGTTGATTTTTGTGTGTGGGTTTTCTTTCAGTTAGAGGAGAGATTCTTGTGTTTGAAATGGGCTGGATTTCACAGTGTAGATCTATTTTGAAATGTTGATTTTTGTGTGTGGGGTTTTTCTTTCAGTTAGAGGAGAGATTCTTGTGTTTGAAATGGGCTGGATTTCACAGTGTAGATCTATTTTGAAATGTTGATTTTTGTGTGTGGGTTTTCTTTCAGTTAGAGGAGAGATTCTTGTGTTTGAAATGGGCTGGATTTCACAGTGTAGATCTATTTTGAAATGTTGATTTTTGTGTGTGGGTTTTTCTTTCAGTTAGAGGAGAGATTCTTGTGTTCGAAATGGGCTGGATTTCACAGTGTAGATCTATTTTGAAATGTTGATTTTTGTGTGTGGGGTTTTTCTTTCAGTTAGAGGAGAGATTCTTATGTTTGAAATGGGCTGGATTTCACAGTGTAGATCTATTTTGAAATGTTGATTTTTGTGTAGGTTTTTCTTTCAGTTAGAGGAGAGATTCTTGTGTTTGAAATGGGCTGGATTTTGCAGTGTAGATCTATTTTGAAATGTTGATTTTTGTGTGTGGGTTTTCTTTCAGTTAGAGGAGAGATTCTTGTGTTTGAAATGGGCTGGATTTTGCAGTGTATGTTCAGTATTTCACAGACCAGGAAGTATAGAGGTATACGTTCATGTACAAATCAGGAAAAGCTATTGTTTGTCTACCAAAATACTAGTAGTACCCTACATCCTTTTTTTTTGCCTTTTCACTGTCATACTTTTGTGAGACTAAAACAAATAGTCCACTGATCTCTCTTCCCTTAAACATTGTGCTGGAGGTTCCCTCAGTACATCATCTGTATACCTTTAATCACCAAACACCTGGTGCCTAGATGCATTGTGTGACAATAGTCCACATAAAGACTCAGGTGCACCATGTTTCATCAGACACCATTTTTTAAACTCCTGAAAGCAGTAAACGTTTCACATAAACTTGCATTCGTTTTTGTGTTCGTCTGGATAAAATGGCCTGATATAGTTATCATACTCTGATTTTCAGAATATTACATTGTGAAGGTTTTTTCCTTGGTTTAGTGTCAGCTGTGCAGGTGAGCTGGGCTGTTGATGACTTAAGTGAGTGAATGGTTTGGTTTTGTCTTCGGATTTTGACTTGTAAGTAGATCCTGCATTTTAATTTGAATAATTACCTTAATGTGATATTCATGCTCAGCTGTTCTGTGAGCATTATGCTTTGGTTAGATTCTGTAGATTTGAATCTTTTTTTTTTCTTTTTTTTCTGTAGGTTTGATTCTACATGTGTACGGGCTTTAATTTCTTTATGTATCATGCACATGTGTATGAGAGAAAGGGTTAGGAAGCAAGAAAGAGAGAGAGAGAGTGGTCAGTATAACACAGAACTGGATATCACCATTTTGCATGCAGCCTCTGGACTTGGAGGAAGACATTTCTGCCCTGGGGTCCAAAGAGGTGATGATCGAGCGTCGCGTGCTGTTTCGATTGGATCTGCCCAACCACAAGTCCATCGGGGTCAAGGCCAAGCCGAACCGCTCCATCCGCGATGTGTTCAAACCCATCCTGAATAAATATGGCCATCGCATTGACAGCTGCGGAGTACAGCTGGTGAGTTTTGCTTGCAGGGTGATGGTTGCTGCTGTGGCCTTGCTGCTGTACTCTTTCTCTGTGTTTGCATGACTGAGGTTTGTTTCTGTTTGTACATGTCAGTAGGTTTTTGGGAGGGGGGTTTGGTTGTTGTGGGGGGATTTTTTTTACTTTGTAGTTTTTTTTGTGAGAGTTATATATAATATGTAGTTTTTGTTAGAATTTGTATACTTTCAAAACTTTCATATACATCTTACAGACATGTGTGCATTTTATGTGAAAGTGTGTGTTCATTTGGCTCAGTTCTTTTTTTCCTCATAATTATGTATTCATAGCAACTTGGACACAAGACTGTGAAGAGCTTTTTTTTTTACTGCGAAGAGCTTGCTAGTATCTGTAGATAAAGGAAACTAACCGTAGACTATTTGGTTGTTGATACTCACCTTGTACCTTTTTCTTATAATAGAATATTTGATACTGAATAAGAAAACTATTTGTTCTGTGATAAAGGAAAGGCAAAACTATATTGCATTCTGTATGTTAACATGACAAAATCTTTAGTAATGTAGACGATTTCTTTGCTTTTATATCAGCTCATATAACTCAATTGAAAGCAAAATACTTTCAAACCGGTGCCTTGCTTTTCCAGGCGGGCATGCCAGAGTTCCTGGATCTGGATATTCCGGTCTCTGACCTTGACAACCAGCGGGTCATTGTCATCGCCAACCCAGAGAATGCCGGTAAGATCCTCATGCTGTATAACCAGTAAACTGTGTTGAAGGAAACAGTCCCCAAAAGAGTAGGTGTGTCCCTCTGCATGAGCTGTATCTGATTTGTCTTGTATACATCGTTCTGATGGAGTCGTTATGTTGACTGATTTTGTATGATCAGGTGAACATAGGTTTACAAATGTGGAGCCAGATTTTGAAACGTGATTTGAGTTTTATGGGCAGGGGGGGGGTTGTTGTTGTGCTGTTGGGTATGGTAGTGGAGATGAGCCTAGTTGTTATGTAGTATTGTAGTATGCAGAAATGTAATACATGGATAAGGAGGATGTAAGAAAGTGTGGGGAGTTTTCAGTTGTTTGTGTAGACTTAATCTTTTGGCTCGTGGTGTAGAAGTTGTTTGTGTGTGGTATGTGCATGTGTGTGTGTGTGTGTGCATGCGTGTGTGTGCGTGCGTGTGTGCTTGTGTGTGCAGTAGATTGTTAAAAAAAAAAAGTTGTGAAAAAGTTTTGAAAATTGCGCTTATTCATTATTTCTATGTCATTGGTTCCTGATGGCATGCTCTTGAAATAGGGATGTCTGGCATCATGTTCCACTTAGTCTGCAGATTTCACTTGATAGGATGAGAGAAAAAAGCTTTGATTCAGTTTAACGTCTGTGGCTCTCAAGAAAGAAAGGGTATATTCATTGTAATAAGCCTGCTAAATGAAGAAAATAGTTAGAAAATAAGGGAAAATGTGATTTAATTAAAAAGTATATGAATAAACAATTATATAATTTGATTTTCAAATCTATGGTAAGCAGTAAGGGTTGTTTTTATGTGTAAATTATCTCTGTTCATCTACTTATTTTCATGCTGCACGGAAAAAATCAAACTTCTGTTTGGAAGCAGCAAAAGGAGTGTTAAGGATAAACCGACACCATTGTAACTGTACTTGTCATGGCCACAGAGCAAAGTATCGTGGACGAAGTAGGTTTTCTGTTCTCCCTGTGCTGTTGTCTTGTTTCTCTGTGGTCTGTAAACCCCATCATTTGTCATGCCTTTTCATTTTGCATTTTTGAGTATTGCTTTTGGTAAAAGGGTTTTTTTCCCCCTTTCTTTCCATCAAGTAATTTGAATCATCTTTTTATATATATATATATTTTTTTTATAATTTTTTTAAGCAAGTGCATAAAGATTAGTCAGTTTCTGTTTACGTTTTCGGGATTGAAGCTGAATGTGTTTTCATAAATTGTTGTGGTCTTTTTGATGCATTTTCATCAGAATCATGGCTCCTATGGTTATGCGTGTATGTGTGTCATGTTTGCTAGTGCAGTATTCGTGTCGTAGACTGGGGTACTGGGGGACATAATGCATGTGTGTATTCAGACTGTGCATGCCCATTCTATTACCCATTACCATTACCATTACTCATCATCTACTCCAGATTCATTATTCCACTGACATTGCACTGTGTGTATGATGGTGTATTCAGTTACTGAACTGCCTTGGACTTCTAACACTACAGCTCTCTCACACACACGCTGATATAACAAGTGAAGTGGTTTTTTGTGCTCTGGAAGAGTTGTGAGAAAGTTGTTTGGTTATTTTCCGAGATGGTAGCCTATTATTGGCACTGTTGAATTTCTCGTAATGGACAAAATCATGCAAAGCAATGCCTAAGATGGTGACCATTTTATTACTTGTCTAGTGCTGAAATTCCCACACATAGAATTCAAATTTGTACTTATTATCTTGTAAGATGATAATGTTTTGTTTAACTGAATATACAACATAACAGTTTATTCAGATTCCATGAATCATTATCCAAGAACAAGATTTTGAAAATAATAATTACTTGGACACTAAAAAAGAAAACCAAACAAACAAAAACTGTCACACAGTATTCAAATTGTAATAACAGTATTTGCATTGTTGATAGACCTGTCTGTTTGGTATTCTCTGTATTGATTTCAGAGACAGAAACATGCTGTTTGTTGTAATTCTGTGTTGGAGATTTGGCCGTCTTTCTGCCTGACAGTGTTTACATTGTTTTTTCTTTGGTTTGTTATTTCTGTGATGTTCCTTCCTTCCCATCCCTTGAGAACAGCTTAGAGGACAGGGCAGTGCATGTTCTTTCCATCCCCAAACCATCATTCCTCTCCTGCAGTGCAAAGGTTGTTGTTCTTACCCTTGTCCACAACCAGCCTTTCATTTTTGTAAAAGAATTTTGTGGCAGTTTTTTTGGGTTTTTTTTTTTTTTTTTGCCTTACTGTGGTTTGGGTCCACTCTTTAAAACTAGCTATTGTTTGGTGTGGATGTGTTCTGAATATTTCTTCTTTTTTTTCTAGTCGTAAAGGTGAAGGTGTCCCATAACCTATGTGGTCGTAGGGGCGTCAAAGACCTCAGCTTCTCTAGGGGCCAGCATATTGAGGGCGGCGCCCATCTCCTCTCCCTCGCTGCTTTACCTTCCCTGACCCTAAAGAGGGCAGGTACCCATTTACAGCTGGGTGAACTGGGGGACTGTACTGAAGCTAAGGCACACAAACTGTCACCCATCCACTTGGTAACCATGTTCGATGCTGCTTAACCTTGGCTTGGGGAAAGCGAGTGCTCTGACCACTGAGCTATCCCGTCCCCTAGTCATACTGACCTATTTAGTGGCTTCAGGCTGAAAAATCTTCATGATTTACCGATGTAAATTTGTTCGAGCTTAGAAGTCTGAATCTGTTATGTAGTCCAATAACATTGAAATAGTTGCTCATTAAGGCTACTCCTGTAGCCTCTCTGGTTCAGAACTGATAGGGTCCTTGTGGTAGGCTGAGAAAACATGAGCAAGAGCAAATCATAGGTTCTGCTTTGTTTACTTATGTTGAAGAACCAGTAAACAAAGTTTTAAAGATGTTAACACAGCAGCTTTGTCTACACTATACTGAAACCTATTTTGCACAGATTTTAGAGCGACAGAATCAGCCTTAATCATAACAAAAATAACACAGGCCTGTTGAACTGTAGCCACGCCATTTTGATACAAATCACTGCCTTGCTGGCATTTGTTTCACAGTTCTCCCATCAGACGCAATGAGGTAACCTGTGTGTAGTTGCAGACTGCCTCAGTTAACACCGTATAGTTGGTCTGGCACAGTGTGCATTGTCATGAACAGACTGTTCAGTCTGTGCCACAATCTGTAGCTGCAGTCCTGTGAAAAGTCATCACTGTCACTGTAGTCACTAATCCAGTCACTGCCATGTCTGATCAGTCTTGCCACTGACACGGCCACTTGACACTCTCTGTAAACTGTCACTAAGTTTGTCATCACCTAAAAAAAAAACCAACAAAAAAAACAGTTTGTCATCACCTGTGATTTCTGTGGTCTGTGGCAGAATTTCTGATCATGTTTGGTCTGTTCGCGCTGTTTCTTTGTTCACAACGTCAATGACACATTCTCTCTGTTATTGTATCACAGGATCACAGGATCCCATTTCACAGTTTCTTGGCAGTATCATTTTAAAAATTGTGTGAAAATGTATGTTGCATTGTAATCATGTACATTTTCTTGACCTGATATAATTGTTCTTTGTGAATAAATTCTTTGATCACTTTTCCATGCAGACTATTTTAACTCTTTAATTCATGAACTATTGGAATCTATGGTAATCCAGTATTTGAGTTGTTTCCATAGTTAGAGGTTGTTTTAACTAGTCATAACTGATATGTTAACTCTCAAACCTTTTTCTGGTTTTTGTCTTTTTTTCTGATTGAAGCGAGTCTGAAAGTCATATTTCACCATTGCAGTATTTCTGAATCGATCAACCACTTTTGTTAACATACAACAGCTACTCATTATCCAGTAACTGTCCTATGGTTAAACCGTTTGTTATCATCATTATCATCCATATCACCATTCTGTCAAAAACAAATGGCTTTGGTAAGGTTTGAACATTTCCACTCATCGGTATCATCCATCATATGACACTGACAGTCATAGTGTTGTCATGACACGAAAGGCATCCCTACTTCCAGTCCTGCACCTCATTTTTTTTTTTTTTTTTTTTTAGTCCTGCACCTCATGAATACCATTGATCGTTTCTGTGCATCCAGTCCCTGTCGCTTTCTGCATGCATGTAGAGCATGTGACAGATGGCGAGGGACACTGCTGCCCCCCACCCCCACCCCACCCCCCTCCCTGTGTTGGCTGCATGTTGGTTTCTTGTCTCCTTCACCCACAGAGAACAACACCACTGGCGGCCCCACGCCACAACAACCTTTACCCTCGCGCCACCGCAGAACCCCTCTCTTGCACCTGCCCTCCCGCTCTCGCGGGGCAGCAGGCAGCAAAGGGGGATCACTGGAGGAGATCACCAATCAGATTTTTGACGATCTGATGAAGGGCAAGTCGGAGCTGGCGCACGCCTTCGATGAGCTCGGGGTGGTAGATTTGGAGCGAGGTGGAAAGGTAAAAGAGAGGGCCAGTTGTTTTTGATTTTTTTATAATCTGGCTGCCTTTCTCTCCACCGCCTTTTTTTACTTCTTCTTCACTGGGGGACCAACCTGTACACTGTGCTTCTGTTTGCTGCAATACTATCTGTACCGGTGTATGCTTGTAACATAGCATCATGATTTTAGTGGTGTAGCCATGTACTACTTCCCTTTCTGCTGGCTTTGTTGTGACTTGTAACCCCATAATGTGTGCTGTGTATCACGTATCAGACTTGATGTGCTGTCTTACTTAACTTCTGTGGTATCTGGTTTTGTCTACAGCGTGCCTCTTCCTGTGTGGCAGATAGGTTGATGGGGGAAAGTCTGGGCAGTGTCAGATGCTGGATTACTTCTGGAAGCCAGTGTCAGGACTTTTTTTTTAACAGGGTGAATTTATTGTAGCTGTAACTCATGTGTGAAGGCTGGTGCTTGTGCCTTATTTGATGTAAGTATTGCATAAATATATGTAATGTATGGCAGAGACAAGCCCAAACCTTACACGGCAGTAGCCACGGTAGTGCTAACAAAAGCACTGTCAGTTGATAAAAGTGTGCATCACTTCAGCAACAAAGATCTAGAAAGGCAACGGTTTTGTTTTTGATCTTTTTTTGTTTTTTGTTGTTGTTGTTTTTTTTGGGGGGGGTTGTTATCTACCTTATTTGGCTGTATAAGACTTTTTTTTAATTGTTTTTTTTTTTGCTGTTCTTTGAACATGTTTAGTCTGTCAAAAGAACTACTTTCTATCAGAGTTTTGTGGCCATTCACATCAGTAATCAACTCTTTGCTGGCACAAAAGACTGTGGTAGTGTTGAAGGCCGATGAGAATGACCCAGGACTGCTCCAGATTGTTTTTTTTTTTGGACTGCTCCAGATTATTTTGTCATTTTGAGTTAGGAGAAATAGGTAGCCTTTCCCTTGAATTTCATTTGAATATCTAATAAACAATAGTTAGTTGTTTCTTTTTTAAATTAAGACACACTAAAAATGTGACATAGATGGTGTGATAGAAATGTTACCGTATCTACCTTCCATCTATCTGCCACTGGAGGATGGGTTAAGACTGTGAGACAAAAGCCACTAGTGCATTTTCATTGAAAGATTACTCTTATGCAAGCTTTGCGCGCACGCTTTTTGTCTGTGGTTTGGTGTGGAGCTCACATTGTTCTGCTTCATGCACTGCTTTTCTGGGCTTGTGGTGTGCGAGGTGACGTGTTTGGGGAAAGAAATTCTACTCTATGTATGTAACCTTTTTTCAAAAACATTTCTGGTCAGTGCACTTACTGTTGTGATTTTTTTTTTTTTTTTTTAAAGATGTTGTGGATGTTGTAGCATACCTTAATGTTAAAAGATGCTTTTAGATTATGTTGTTTTTTCCTGGATGATTTCACATGTGTAAGATGAACATAATAAATATCATAGAGGAAGCTTTGCTGCAAAACAACAAACCTGGAGGAATCATTGTCAGTGAATGATGGAGAAGTGTGAAAAATACAAATTATACAATATGTAATGCTGTGCTTTAGAGTATGCTCTGAATGTTGTGTGAGAGCTTATGTCTTGCTATGTGTGTGATCATTACACTGTGATGTTCTGTGTCTCTGGATTTACCAAATACCTGTCCTTTTGAAGCACAAGAAAACTGTACACAGCAGGAAAACAGTGGGATTAAGAAAAGCACAGCTAAACATTTTTGTGTGTGTGAATTGGACTTCATTGGTATGTTGGGGGGGGGGGGGGGGGGTTCACATAGTAGGGGGCTGTGTCTTTGGAGGAAGGGTGAATTTTTAAAGGTGCATTTTTGCCTGTGGTGTTTTTGGTGTTTTGCAATCTATTTTATGTGAAATCGTGTTGTGTGTACACATGCTGTTTGATGTTGTCTTAGACTTATTGACACAAAGCTATTGAAATACTGGAAATCATGTTGGTTTGTCAAAAAGAAACTTTTCATTTGGCTGTAATGCTGCCCTGTAAAAAAAAAAAATGATAATAAAAAAGGCCATATATTTATGAACTTGACTATTGTGTCATGAAAATTAAAATCACATGGGTATCAAACAACAGTCATGAGTTTAATATTTATAAATCACTGATAATCATAAAAAATTATCACTTCTGTGGATAGGACTGCCCAAAAGTATAGATAATTTCCTGTAAATTTTCTTCTCTGATGAAGCATTTTGATGGGAAGTGGACCGTTGTATATTATGTTTGGATGGGGATTTTTTTGTTTGTTTGTTTTTGGTGTATAGTAGAATAGTGATCTTATTCAATCTAATTGATTCCATTTATAAATGTGTGGTTGCGGATAGTAAATACGAGTCATGTGCTTATGTTATCAACACAGTGTGTACTCGCTGTCACTGCTTTGCAGTTTTGTCTTCACTTCCGTAGTTATTTTGAAGGCAGTTTATAGTTAGTCATGTATGTTAATGACTTTCGTCTATGCTGCCTTGCTTTTGTATTGCACCTGCAAAATCGTGTGTTTTCACAGTCCTGTTATCTTGCCTCTTGAATTGTAATGTTGTGACTTTCTCTCCTCTCTCTCTCTCTCTCTCTCTCTCTCTCTCTCTCTCTCTCTCTCTCTCTTCTCTCTCTCTCTCTTGAAAATTCTGTTCCAGAAATTTCCCCATTTCTATCACTCTCATTTCTGTCCTTTCTATCATCGGCTTGCTTTATTTTCTGCCTTCCTAGTCCAATCTCCTCCTTTTTTTTTTTTTTTTTTTTTTTACAAGCACATCAGATAAATGTTTTCTTTTTATAATGTTATACAGCATTTTGTCTGTATTGTTTTCTTCTGGCAACCAGGTAATAATATTGCAAACATTGGGATAGACACAGAATGTCCATTCTCCAGTATTATTTGCCCACATGGCATTTCTCTCTCATGTACTTTTTTTGCACATTGAGTCATTCACTTTCTTTTTTTATGCTTTTTTTTTGTAATCTGGGAATTATAAATTAAGCGGAATGGTTGATGTCCTCAGCACAGCCTGGTTTTATTGGCCTCTAAGGATTGAAATAATTATGGTATTTTGCCATTTATAGTGGGGGGTTGTTTTTTGGGTTTTTTTTCAGATTGATGATGTTAGATAATTGAAGGGATTAGAGATGGTCTTGATTTGGACTGAAGGTGGGTGTTGTATCAGAGTTGCTGAAATGAATAGGTGACAGCCCTTACATGGCCTTTGTGGTCGGTGAGGCTGTAGAGAACATGATATAAAATTTCTCTGAAATTCTTGAAAAGCAAATGGACCTAGTGAGAAGTTGTAAAAGGATTTTTTTTTCTTTTTTCCGTCATAGGCTGGCCAAATATGTTTTTTTGGGGGGTTTTGGCCAAATATGTATTTAATATCTGAACTGTTTTGAGTTATAGTATCGTTGCAAGTTAGAGTCCTGTTTCATGTTTATAGTTTGCTTATTTTTTTAGCAAAATATATATCACCTGCTTTGCCTAGCACTTCAGTCTGTATATAGAGCTTTGGCTGGTATAATTATTCATGTTGTGTAAATTGTGTTGATCAAATAAAACAAAAGGCCTGGTTTCTCCTGTTTGATCTTGGTGTTCATTATTTTGGGTTAATGTGTTAAATTTAGCTTTGCACTTTGAATGAAACACCTAGTTGTGTGGGGTCTATAGCTTGTTCAGTATAATTATGGTAATTGATCAAAGGAATGCATACAGGAGTATAAAGAAGATGGGTAATTGTGCTTACGTTTGGAAGAAGTCAACACTTTTGTTTTTTATGCACATGATAATATTGTAATTAGGTATGTTAAAACCCCAATCAAATAAAAAAAAATTTTAAACCCACCTGACTTTTTAAAAAAAAAAAGATGATAATAATACATTTTAAAAAGTTCACAACAAACCTAACCATGCTTTTTGATTTACCTATTTTTTGTTGTTTGATATTCAAAGATTTTTTTTTTTAAAGATTTTTGTGTAAAAAAAATATTTAAAAAAAAACTAACAAAAGCCATGAAATAAAAGAATTCATTTAGTAGAGTTTGGAGACATACAGACATTTTTTTTTTTAAATTGAGACTGTTCTACTTAAAACTTTGAAAAGATCAACCTATTATCTGATCCAAGAAATGTGATGTGATATTGCCAAAAAAAAAAAAAAGAGAAGAAGAAGAAGAAAAGGGGCTATTTTATCACAGCAGTTCTATTCAATGCTTTGTGATATTCAACCTTGGCCTATACATTTCTGTACTGTGTGTTGCCAGGCCACAAAAATCAAAAAAAAAAAAAAAGAAGAAGAAGAAGAAGAAAGGATATTTATCACGGCAGTCCTGTTCAATGCTTCGTAATATTCAACCTGGGCCTATACATTTCTGTACTGTGTGTTGCCAGCCACCAAAAAAAAAAAAAAAAGAAGAAGAAAAAATATTTTATCACGGCAGTCCTGTTCAATGCTTTGTGATATTCAACCTTGGCCTATACATTTCCTTACTGTGTGTTGTTGGCAGGGCCACAAAAATCCAGACGAACATCGCTCTTTGGGTTTATTCGGCCTGCTGAGAAAAGAGTCGTGGGGAACAAAAGACCCGACAAAACAGAAGGGCAAAGGGCGGGTAACTTTTGCCCTCCCCCGCAGTGACTCCAAAAAGAAAGCTGCGCTGGCGAAGGCTGCTGAGGGTGAGTGGATCTTTTTGTGTCTGGGGAAGGAGTTCGGTTCTCCGTGTTTGTTGAATATGTACGGTTTAAGTTGTGTGTGTGTTGTGTTGTGTGTGTGCGTGGGCGCGTATGTGTGCACAAATGCATGCATGTGTGGTTGTGCGCTGTACAGGATCTGACGGAGGCAGTGAGGCCAGTTTACAGCTGAACTTTACTTGTGAGAGAGAGAGAGTGTGTGTGTGTGTGTGTGTGTGTGTGTGTGTGTGTGTGTGTGTGTGTGTGTGTGTGTGTGTGTGTGTGTGTAAGTTTGTGTGGATGTGTATGTGCATACTCATCCACTTTTATCATTTAATTTTTGTTGATGTATGAATGCGTTTGAGGTATAAAAAAAATAATAAAAATAAAATAAATTTTTAAGAAAACAAAAGTTGTTGTTGGTGTTGTTGTAGCCTTTTTCATTGACCATTGATGGGATGTTGTCCCTGGTTTCAGAGGAACGGCTGATGGAGGAGCTGGCCCAGGCCCACAGACAGCAGCTGGAGGGGGAGGAAGGGGGGCAGTGGAACAACAATGCTGACAACAACAAGCACAACCCCCCACCCCCCACATGGTGGTCACCGACTGTGTGGAAACTGTCGACATGGCTGTCACCCACACAGACACCGCCACACTGGGACTGACGCCCGCTGGGGACCTAGCGGGAGAGGGGGACCATCCAGTGTTACCTCCCCCTGACATGTTTGACGACGTCCATTACATGCACAGCGGCCGTGCGGACCCTGCCCAGTCCTCACAGCAGCAGGGGGGGGAGGGGGGGAGAGAGGACCTGGTGGATGATGTCCCCCCCCTCATCCAACTCTCCACGCCTCGCTTCACCACGTTTGGAACGCCTCGCTCTAAATCCGCCGTCCATTCCTTGTCGTCAGTGTCGAAGGGTGGGGCTTCTCCGTCAGCCGAAGAACCAAACCCTTACCTCTCCATGCAGCCTGTGATTGTGGACTCCTGCAAGAAAGAAGGGTCCGTGACGCGATCTAGTGTACAGTTGCAGACTCTGGGTGAAACGGTGTCCCCGCATTTTGACAGCGTGTCCACATTCCGTCCGACTAAAGCGCAGTCTGCAGGTAATGAGAAAGCTCCCGTGGCGTCCCCTGAAAAATATTCCCCAGAAAAACAGCAGCAGGAAAAGCTGTCTGTTAGCGAGATAGCCAAAGACCCGCTGAGGCCCATCCCTGCACGACGTCGTCTCCTGGACCAGTCCTCATCTGGAAAGAGGTCAGCTTCTCCCAGGTCACCTCCGTCTGATGTACCCACGCCCGCACTGGTGACCTCTTCTCAGCCAGATGTGGCCTACCTGAGGACATCGGAAGCTCCCCATTCTAGAGCATCGCTTGTCAGCCCCAGAGGGGAAGCGGAAGAGCCCGGTCACAGGAACAGTCCTTCTCGGCAGTCGCCAAAGTCGGGCGCTGTCGGGGAATTGAGAGTGTCCTCCTCCTCCCCAGCCTCCTCCACCCCCTCCCCCACACAGCCACCCATGTCCCCGGTGTGCGTGGTGTTGCAGGAGGGGGCGCCCCGCTACACCTCCCCTCCCCCTTACTCCGCAGCCGTGGGTCACCGGCAGGGTCAGGGCAGTCGTGGCAAGTCGTCGCCCTCTCCCCCGGTCTATTCCTCAGGCATCCCAACAGCCAGCAGCAGAACGTCCCCCCTCAAGTGGCCTCTCCCCGCAAACATTCCTCCCCGAGTGGGATCGGCGTACTGAGAAGTGTTGTTGACAGGGACCAAAGCTACCACCCAGGGACCAAAGACATCTCCAGCATTGCCAGTCCTCGCAAAGTCCTCAACAAGAACAACGGGCTGATGGAAAGTTCTCGCGACAATAGTGGGTATTCTTCATCAGAACCTCTTGACAGTGAGTCCGGCGGTTCTTTCACGCAGAAAGGAGCTGTGAAGAAAAGCAGTGGCAGTGGAAGCAGTCAGACGCCCAGAGACAGCATGGTCAGTCCCACAGGGGGCAAACAGCCCACCCCCAGAGATCGCTCCAACTCTTACGGGACGAGGCTGGCGGCGCCCAGGAACCACTCCAGTGTTCACAAAACGGTCGTCACTCCTAGAGACAGCTCCAGCTCTTACAAGGGGTTTTCAGAGACGCCGCGCAGTTCTACGCAATCCGAAGACAGAGGCGGTGGTGGTTCTTGGGATTCGGTGATCAGGGTGAAAGACGGTGTCAGCGCTATAGAGCAGTCAGTGAGGTCTCCAAGAAACAATGTACACAACGGCTCTGCCCTGCCTTATACCGCCTATTCTAGCGCCTCTGTGAAGGACTTTTACGGCCACGCTGCCCCCAGAATTCTCAGTCCCCGCGAATCTTCCCGCCAGTACGCACACTCAGTGGACTTGGTGTCCCAGCAGTCGTCAGGCCACGCTCACAGCCGGGGTCATGGGGTCAACTCCAGCACAGTGGTGGTGGCAGCTGATGTGCATCACCGCCCTGTGCAGAATCGAACCAGTCCACCAGACAGGCGAGCTTTGTCCCGGCCTCTCTCAGGCACAATGGACACCACCGCGTACTCAGAACAGACGGTTACTTTTGTGTGAAGTGGTGAATATGTGTGGTGTTGTCTTCTGTGTGAGGCAGGTCACTGCTGGAGAAAATGAAAGTGAAAGTGTACTGGGTAAGTTGTGTGTGTTGATTGAAAAAGGGTATGAGTGATTGACCAAAGTTCTGTATGATTGAAAGTAGGTGTGAGTGATTGACAGACTTGACTAGCAACAAATAGAACAAAAGACTTTCAGGGTCTGGCATTGTTTTGCTTTGGGGTTTTTTTGTGTGTATGGAAAATGTCCTTGAATAGGCCTACAAAAAAAATGTGTATTGTGATCATGTGTCCAGTTTTTCCTGAAGATTCCATTCTCAAAAGTTTTGCTGAGTGCTTACCCTTGTTTGTGTGTGTGGTAACAGGATGAGATTATGAGTACTTAAAATGATGTGCGAGTTTTGATGATTTGTGTGTGCATGTGCTTTTGGAATATGATCATGCATGGAATTGATTAGTGATATTGTAATTGAGTAACTTGTCTCCGACTGTCAAAACAAGTACAGATCATGTTATTTGGCACTTGTTTGTAACCTTGATTGTTGACATTATAATTTTTGTTGATATGGCTGAAGTGTCAACTCTACAGTATTGATATTTAAGCCATTCTCTTAATAGCAATGTGTTCTTTTCTTCTCTCTTCCTTTGGGAAGGGTGGTCCTCATTTTGTTTGGGAGTTTTGTTGTCATTTTGATCTGTTTATGCTGGAATCTGTGAATCATATTTCCATGCCAGGGTATGTTCCAGGTGTATTTGTAGATTGTTAAAGCAGGATCCAGTTCTTTTTTTTTTTTTTTTTTGGTCCAGATTTCCCATTCATATTTGGAAATACTTTTTTCTTTTTAATTGGCCCTCTCTGGATTGATTTTGGTTTTTTGATTTTTTTAATCACCAATGTTATTTTATGTACATGCTGCATCAATCCTGATAGGGCTGTTCATTGGACTTTAAAAAAAAAAGTTCAGTGACATGACTAAAGCATGAAAATGCTTGCGATTTCATTGCCTGGCAAGATACCACTAAAAGTATCAGTTTATCTGTTCATTTCAATCTTTTGACTCTCGTTTGAATTGTATCACCATATAGGGAATAGAGTAGGCAGCAGTCAGATAAAAAGCCAGGATAATATTTGAATTCCATTCTCCTCTTTTCGTGTTCATTCTTCTTTGAGTGTCGTAGGAAATTTCCATGGAACTTACTGTCTCCCCATATTGTCTTTATTTCTTGTTACTGCGTACAAATTCTGCTGACTTACTGTGCCGGTAGAACAAAAGCTAACTGCAGAATGAAGTGACAGGCTATAGACTACTGGTAGTCTTCAGTTCAGTTCTTCTATGCTTTAGGGCTTCCATTGTAAGTTTGCCCAGTGTGTTCAGTGGGTAATGTGTATGATCTTTTTCATGGGGTTATGAATACCAAGATTATCTTTGCCCAGGGAAAGCACCAAATAATTAGTAAACCACTCCTCAGTTTTTGTGAGGAAGGCTGAATTCAAGATTTTTTTCTTCTTTTTTTTGTAGGAGTAGGGGTGAGTGGAGGTTTTGTTGTTGTTTCATTGTTTGTTTTGGGGCAGGGGGATTTGGTGGGGGGTTTTGTTGGTTTTAAACATTTACTGTTTGTTATTACATGTGTCTTGAGATTTTTAAGAACTGATTTTAACGCCTGGATCTTTTTGCCATTTTACTGTGAATTTTAATCAGGAATTTTAACAAAAGGCCGACTCGTATTTCTTTTGCAAGCAAAAGAATATTCAACAACAAAAAACCCCAACTATTTTTGTTCTGATTCAAAGGTTCGTGACAAGATGACATTGAATTGCTGTCATGGGCTTTAACCATGACCATTTAAAGCCATCTCGATTCCAATCTTAGGGATTGCATCCAGGGGCAAGAGCAGGCATGGCTTATCAGAGTGAAAGAAAGAGGCTGCCTCTAGCACTGCTTGTCAGTTATGTGACATCAGCTGCACCTGTGCTCCTCCAGTTCAAGTTTCATTGTCTTGATAAACACAACAGCTACATCTTTTTTTATGTAAAAGATGATAATTCTAGAGTGAAAGCAATGTTTGTGATTTTACTCTGAGAAAATAAGCCTTGTATTTTCCATCATTACAAGAAATTTGTGATGTCACAGTGTTCTTTTCTCAAGAGTTGCAGTTCAGAGTGTGTGTGCCGCGGAGTGCTTTTCAGCCATGAATATTATATACAGTCTCTGTTACGCCTTTAACTGTGAATTATTCCAAGAAAGGTCTATGAATTACAAGTTGCTTTTAGTTTTGTACAGATTAAATCTCACAAAATTTATACGAAAATACTCAGAAGGAGGGTGGTAGGACAGTTTAGACAGTCATCTATCTGCCTGACAAGTAATCATGAGGTTTTGGGTTCAATTCCCAGCCATGCCCTTTCTTCCCAGTTGACAAGAAAATTGAAGTGAATGTCAAAGTCATTTGGATGAGACTATAAACTGAGGCCCTGTGTGAGAATGAATACAGAACATCTTGCACTCATTCCTCCTTTTCGAAGAGTAGGCCCTTTCGTGCTGGTAGGAATGGATGACAAAATTTCGAAAACACATGCACACAGACGTTGTGTTTAAACACTATCCCTGAAGTCCAAAAGCAGCTACATTTTACAGTTGCATATACAAATATCTCCCATATTACGCCTTCAGTGCCTGGGCTTTATCATAGTTCTTGATTAAACCATTGACGCTTGGGGCAACAACAAAGCGAGAGGCTGTATGACCAGTGGCTTCTCACTCATGGAATTCCGCTTTACAGCTTAGTAGTGATCGATGATGACTCCCTGACTAGGAGGCTTGAATTGCACAGTCCTTGTGTGCTGCAGCCCAGGGGGCTAGTTGGCCTTTGGAGAACATCTCCAACGCTGACTGTCCTTGTGCCCTCTTGGCCGAGAGAGTGGGGATGTACTGTGGGCAAGGCACATTCACTATAATCAAATTTGTGCCCAGTTTCCGAAACAGCAGCTGCCTCCTCTGCTGTTTTGGAGGTCATTGTCGAACGGGACGGACAAACACACAGTGAGCCTGGGAGGTGTAGCTGAGGAAGGGAAAATATAGACAATTATAAAATAGTTCCTTGAACTCCACAGTGGTGACAGAATTTCTTTTGTGATTCATCAACTTTTATTTCAGTCCTTTTCTTTTCAAACTTTTCTGTACTCTAATGACCTTATATTTAATACTGTTTATTTTTGTGTTTTCAACTATTAATTGTCAAGTTTCATTCATTTTGTGGTTAAGGTCATGCCTCGCAGCCTGTCATGTTTCTGAATAGATTTGGCTTGCAGTTGTGTTTCTTTATATACGTGTATTATGCTGTGTTTGTCAGTACATTGTTGACTGAGGTTTGCCTCTCATAATGTGCTTATGATATTATAGGAGGGGCAATTTTTCCTGTGCCTGTGTGTCCATCAGTGATCATGTTTAAAAAGTGAATGCATGGTTGAAGCCTTCTCTCTTTCTCTTTTCTTATCCAATCAAAAAATATATCACATCAGCACAGTGATCTCTTGCAATATGCAGACCTTTTAGGCATTATTTTTCGTCTAAGTCCAAGCTGTATGAGCCAGTTTGAATTGCAATATTGATTTTAACAAAAGAAGAGCATTTTTTTAGGGGGGCAGAAGGATTTTTTGTTTTTGTTTTTTCAGTGTCATCTGCTTGTAATTT
Organism: Stramonita haemastoma; assembly: GCA_030674155.1. Classification (NCBI taxonomy): domain Eukaryota; kingdom Metazoa; phylum Mollusca; class Gastropoda; order Neogastropoda; family Muricidae; genus Stramonita; species Stramonita haemastoma. Next base: position 22,825,366 of record CM060317.1, read on the forward strand.
GAGGGATAGGCTTTTTGTTAATCTTGTTACAACCCACCTAATATATTCTTAATGCACATCATAGCCCAATATTTCAGACTTCCATCCAGTTTGTTCTTAATTATTCTTATTTGAGAAATAGTTGTACTGCAACTTGTACAAAGTAGGCATTGCATTTGCAGCTCAAAGAATTTTGGAAGAAAAATTCCTTCATATCCCTTGTCATCATCAACCAATCACTTCCATTACCACCTTTTTTTTTTTTAACATAGATAGATGTCTCAGGTGTTCATTTTATTGTTTGTTTGTTTTGGACAGAAGGGGGGGGGGGTGCTTGACTTATGTCTTAAGGAGTTGGTTTTTTATTAACTCCTCTTAGATGGAGGTTCTCTTTTCCTGTATGAAGGACTACGGCTATCCCAGCAGTTTATATTTTCTTGATTTCTTCTTTATTCAGGTAACAGACCAATCAGCGACTGAGCAGAAGCAAATAAGCTCCAGTGAATGAATTATGTTTGTCGTTACTTTCAGCTGGTTGTGTATAAATGCTGTTGTGTTATTTTGTGTGTTGAGGGAGAACATGGAAGTTGTGAATTTTAAGTGCAATACTGTAACATAACATCAGTGTTTCATTTGTCCAGTTTTCTTCACAAACTGTTGCTATATATTCACATTTTGTTTTTGCGTCACAATTTTCTTGAGTTTTAAAATTCTTTCCTGAGTGATTAAGGGAGATCTCAGTTTACAGTCAGTGTATGGGGAAGTGTCTGTAAATATGATTGGGGCTTAAATAACAAAAAAAACACCCAAAAAAAAGTCAAAAGAAAAAGGGGAAGAAAGAAAAAAGCACAGCAATGTAACCTGTTTGAAGGTAAAGGGAAGTAAGCCATATGGATTGACAGTACACAGCAATATAAATGCTCACATTTTTAGCAGACTGAATTCTTGAAACAAACAATTTGTAATATCTTTTTCTGATGGCACGTATCTCCAGATTCCCCAAGAAGTGAGGGACATTTGCCTTTCCTCAATGGAATCCCCGATTCATAGCAAAAGCAACCCCAAAAAATCCCTAAAAAGCATGAGCATGAGATATTTGTTTACAGACATTTCCCCATACTCTGAACATACACCTAAAATAATGAGATATGTTTACAAGTGCATGTTACACATGATGAAGTTCCTAATAGATCAATGCGTGCCTTTTGGAGTAAGCTGAACAAGTGCACTTGACTGTTGGTGTGAATTTTTTTTTTCTATTTTATTAAGTTTGATGGGGTTTTTTTTGTTTTGTTTTGAAGTGAAGAAAAGAAATCCTGGGTGATGGGACCACCGTTTCAAACAAACTATAGAACATGGATCTCCACTGGTGCTATGGTTGTGAACAGTTATTTTATCAGCATTTTACTGCAGTTATTGCAGTTGCCTTGCAGAGCACGAGTTGTACGTACAAGATCATTAATATGTTATCAAACATGTTCATCTCTGAAATAATTTGATTGTTGCAAAGGAAGTGAATATGTACATCATTTTGTGTACTTTGAAATGATTATTAAATGATGACGAAATTTCAGACTGTCACAGTGTCCGTTTATTGTGCTTTGAATGCCATGGTTATTATTGTGTTTAAAATCTTACTAATTGGATACATCTTTAAAACATGCAGATAATCATGTATTCTGTCTTTCCATTACAGACTGATAAGCAACATGACTGAACAATTAGTAGACGAGTCAATGAGCTGATAGTGAAAAAAAAATCCAATGCCCACATTTTTATTTTATTCATTTTTCTCTGAACACTTTTTTTTTATAAACGCATAGTCTGATTACTCTCAACAATTTCATACATTCAGACTGTACTTATAAATAGATAATTTACATCTGTCAAAACTCTTTTGGATGGCAACATGCTCTTAATTAATGATGATATTTTCATTTTTACAGTTTAGATTCAGTGACCATGCCTAGTTACAGAGAAGCTTTTTGTAGCTTGAATGGGTTGTGCATGCCATAGGCTCTGGCTGTTGAAATGCATACAATCAGTGATGGAAAAAATTGTGAGCAACTTTGTCAGGTCTTAATTAAACTGATGTGACTTCATCTTTGTCACTCTTCATTCTTACAGAAAACAAACAAAAGAAATTTCATGGTTTTGTGTATTTTCATAAATGCCACTCATTTGCTGAGAAAAGGGGACAATGATCACATCTGTGAACAATGGCCTCCACTTGAATAATAAATACTGCAGTTTTTGCAACAGTTTTAATGTCCAACAAAGTCTCATTCACTCAGATTTACTTTAACCTAAAACATTTCCAAACACTGTAAAAGATATGAAGTAAATTGAACTGACAGAATGGGAATCACAATAATGCCACAACATCTTACTCCTGTTATTTGAAGTTCAAATAATATTATTCAAACATCATTAAAGCACCAAGCACCTTTATCTAATGCTACACCTTACTGTTGCACACTTATCCTCACAAAAACAGTAAAACCAATCTTACATCAAGACAACTGTGATCACTGTCACCAATTATCAAATCTATCTCAGTCCGCTCAGCCAGTCTGAACCACAAAGTGACTCAGTGATCAGTGTGTGTGTCTGTGTCTGTGTGTGTGTGAGAGAGAGAGATGGAGAGAGAGAGAGAGAATTTTTGTTGTTGGAATCTGTTGGTCATGAGAAACCATGGTCGGGTTTGTACCAGGAGAATCGCGCTCACAGTGAGCAAGATGGCACTTGAGCAGCACTTGTGGCTGTGCAGGCTGATGACTACACAATTTTATTGAGGGGGGGGGGGGGGGAAATCAACTCGGCTGTGTTTCAGATCTACTGTGACAGAGATTAGTGACAGAACCAAAAGCAAGAGACAAATCTTACACAGTTAATGAGATTTAGACTGGAGAGCAGCAATCACTGGTTATATCTCATTCTCTGACAGCTGACATTTCATTTTCCACCCGGAAACCCTTGTCACGCTTGTGTGACTCAATTTACTGCCTGAGAAGTATACTTTTGGTGAGGATAGCACAACAGACATACACAAATCAATATTATAAAAAAAAACTACCCAGACTTGTAAAATATACAGGACAACTTACCATTAAAATATGCTAGATGTTGGGGTAGAGAATTTCATGAATTTTAAACTTTTTCTCTTGCTTGCAACAGACTAACAATAGTAACCACCTGTGTGCAGCATGCTGCAAGTACTGTGCTGCAGTGTTGTTGATGGGAGATTATTACCTGCAAGAAAAGGAGCCCTCTCTCTTTATCACACCCCCATCATCCCTGAAAGGTTCTTTAAAGCTTTTTTTTTAATACAGAAAGTCTTATGTTGAAAATAAAGGTGTGTGTCTACTGCAGTAATCATTAAGAATGCAAAACTTTCTTTAGAGATCTAGGGGGAAATGGCGACAATGCTATCATGAATCATGCTGCTTGCCAAGAATGCTAGCAAAGAAAACAGTTGAGGACAGAAACCTATGGATACCCACGTGATCATGTGTTAGGGAACAAGAATCATAAACCTGCCCCTGAATTAAGAGAGTCATAGCCCCGACTCAAGCTGACAAGGGAGAAGTCTATCAGCAGTAGGCCTGGTGCTGGTGAATTTCATCAAGCCAACTTAAAGGCCAATAATTTATGAGGCTTGGTATGTCCTCTTTCATCTGCATTGCTTAGCCAAGCTTAGCTTAGCCAAGCATGGCCACATAGGGTGGGATGTGTAATGCCTGGTCTTCCTTCTTCTGGATGTAAAAAAGCACAAGAGTGCTTATTCCATTATCCTTGATATGAAATAATAAATAAATAAATAAATAAATAAATAAATAAAATCTCCTGTGCTTGTGATTATGCAGGTCTACCTTCTGGCCTCAGCTGACACATTCTGACTTCAGTGCAGCTCATGCCCTGTCTAGCCTGTGACCCCTCCCTCTTGGTGGAGGTTGCCAAGAACTAGTTCTGTTATAGTGATGAATCATCCACGCTCATGCCCTGTTTGCCACCGCTGAAGGTTGTGCCCAAGCGGCCCCATGTCCCCGTCAATAAATCGCCCACATTACTGTGGCATGGAAGCAAACAAGATCATCAGTCATCAGGGTTCGCGATAACCGGTAATTGTCGGTATTTTACCGATTGTAAACAGGGAATACCGGAAATTTTCGAAGCAGCCGGTACCGCGTACTGATTCTGTTTGCCCGTGACCGATTAGATTTCCGTCTTTTAAAGTCTGAAGTGACGTTTTCTGACAGTCTGTCATGGGCCTGTACTGTGCTTACGCACCTACCCCTTCCTACCCCTTCCGACGAACATCTTTGGCGCCAGCCTCATTTAATTAGCCTAGCACGCAGAACAGCAAGCTTTACTGTTATAGAATAGAGCTTCGCGCTCTTCTCGGCATGACAGTGACTTCCATTCACAATGAGTAAATGGGGCCTAGATTTATTTATTCTTTATTCTTTTAATCTTCTATATCGAGGATAATGGAATAAGCACTCCTGTGCTTTTTACATTCAGTCCCCGTGTGTATGCATTTTTGTAAATGTCATCTGTTCCCACCGGCACGTGATGGCCTGCTCTTACGAAAAGTGAAAAGGGGAGGGTCTATGACTATGAATTTGTGCGTTGCTTTGAGTCGAAAACTAAATCTAACGTGAACGAAAGATCTAGATGAGCGCTAAGCATAGAAACAAGAAAGAAGAATATAAGTCACACAAATGATGCCATGCAAAACAACAGACCGACACAGACAGTGACACAGGCGCTAGAAAAAAATCCTATTTCCTGCGTGGCTTCGTGCACAAGAAACGAGTGGCAGCAGCACGGCAGTCAAAGTCTGAGAGATTCACGTTCAATTTAGATTTAGGTTTGCTGCCAAACTATCCCCCCCTCCCCCACCCCCTCACTGAATAGTTTCGTTTTGTTCACAGTAGGTACCGGATTTTATTTTCTGGGGACCGATTTTGGGGGAGTTGATCAAGATATCTCTGAAATGGCAACTCCCAGTACCGGTTTTAAAAAATCCTAGCGCGAACCCTGAGTCATGACTAGACATAGCTGATCTTGATGCTGAAAAGACACTTCACTTTAGCATAATAAAAAATGGGGGGAGGGGCTGGTGCAGCTTAAAAAGTAGTGGCTTTATAACCAGAAAAACACAATAGGTGTGAACGTGTGTGACAAATCATTAAAGAGGGGGGAAGCTTTACTTGTGGCTTCGAAGGAGAGAAAGAAAAATGAGTGTATCTACTGAAGTGGTGTCTCTCTAAAGCTGACATCTTTCTGATTTGCCTGTGGAGGAGCATTCTCTGTCTCGGCTACTTGACAAGCGTGAAGTCAGAAAGTTCTCAGCTTACTGGTGAACCTAAATGCTGTCTTTGCCCTTACGAAGCACAGATGCTGCTTTGTACACGGCAATGATGATCATGCCCTTTATGGTATCTAAAGTTAATCTCACCTTTATGTGTTGCAAAGCTGTTCACTATTTCTGAACATGAGGAGGGAACAATCAGGCTCACAGCCTGGGAGAGAGAGACAGGGATAAAGGCAGCATTAAAAAAGGACAAAAAAGCAACAAAAATTAGAACACAACTGACTATTGTGTTAAAATTTGACAGATAACCATCTTGCTCTCAATACAACATAAAAACGATAACTTGAAATTGATGCCATTCATCCAGTCCACGACACAATATGACAAAGCTGAATACTAGCATGCAAACAAAATGCAACCATGAACACTTGTTCACAGCGTTATCTTGCACACCAGATCAGTCACTCTTGTCTCCTTGACTCCTTTCAGCTCCCATTCATCCAAACACATATGCACGACTCACTCTCTTTCACCTTTAGCAGCAATGTCTTCACTCTTTCATTCAATCTGTACTGGGAATTTGGGGAGATGTACATATTGTGGACATCCAAGCACTCCGTTTCTCTGCATGCATACATACGTCTTTGCCTATTTTTTCCAGTCTTAATCCTCTCCTTTTCCATCCACACATTGCACATTTCAGATCTCCAATTCCGAAGATATAATTTTCATAAGAGGTCGTACCTCAACTGTAGAAGCTGCTATTCTTCCCATTCAGTCACATAGTGACTACACAGTCAAACCTAAAATAGAAATGTATTTAATCAACCAAGTAAATTTTTAAAATTCATCCACTCTGAATGTACATTAAAAAAACAACAACAATGCAACTGCAAATAAAAAATATTAAAAACAAAAAACTTACACACTAACACTGTTTCACATGCTTTGCAATGTACAGGTTTTACAATATTCTTAAAAGAAGTCATTTTGATGTTCTTTTTTAAATTGTTCAGCATATTTCTACCTGAGGTTGCAGAGGATGAAAGGAACAATCGAAGATGAAATATTTAGCAGTATTTCTATTGAGGGTAATCACTCCAGAAGAAGCATCATCACGACATGCTTTCTTCAGCCTGACTGTGAGCTAGCTACAGCTGGATTTCACACACCATTCACAGTAAAGCAGAAAGAAACTAGGATACTGACTGACTGGCTGGCTGGCTGGCTGGCTGGCTGGTTGAATATTTCAACACAAGATGAGTGAACCACAACAGTAAGGGCAGTTGCACACTGATGGACATGCAAACGTTGAAAAGAAAGTCACAAATCTCTATCAACCATGTCAACGAAGTCCGAGATCCTAAATCACCACCGTTTTAAACACTGCCTCACAACCAAGTCTCTGTAGTGTAGCGACTAAACATTCCCACAAGCACAGGCCTTCTACCAGTCAGTGACTGTGGTTATCACACAACATACCCACGAGTGCGGGAACACAGGGCATGCATTCACTGTGAATCTCTCAGCTAGCCAGCCAATGTTTCTGCCAGCCGACCACCGCGTTCTGTCCCAAACTCTTTGGCTCTGGGTCCATCAGCCAATTTCTTGCACCTGGATCGTCTGCATGGGAAGGTCCTGAGGAGGCAGCCACACTCTCTGTTCTATCTGTCCATTTCTCTGATGGCCATACTCAAACTTGATGCGCAGTTCTCCAATCCTCGACACAGGCAGAATGTCTGGGATCCACTCAATGATGAACTGTGTGGGTTCCTTCTGATCCGGCGTTGTGTTACCTGGGAACATTTTTTTTATTTACAAATAATGGGTAAAATGATTTGTTAATCTGATTCAGATCTATTATTTCTTTTTCTATCCATGAAGCTGAAAGTGTATTCAAGCTACAGAGTTCTATGTGTAAACCTCTGTAAACCATTTCAACAAATTTAAAAAACAATCTTGAGCACAAAGAAAGAACCAACCCCCAGTGTTTTCTGTAATCTGTTGTGTAAACATATATAATAATGAACAGAACACCCATAACTCTGTCAACAAATGATGCATGAAACAGCATGTGACAAGTGTATGCTGTGATAAAAGCCTACTGAACATACTGAAACTGTAAATTGTTATTGATTCCTTGTGTGTTGTATAGGTCGAATGCAAGCGCTTTGATTTGTTTTTACAAGATATAGCACTATACAAATTCCATGTATTATCATTATTATTACAAATATAAATATAGTAGAACCTTCACTGAACAAAATTACAAAAACGTGGGTGCCCCCCCCCCCATCCACCTTGATTTGCACAATGAATAAACTCTGGTTTGCCTGTCAAATACGAACTATTTTACATTTCACAGTTATTCCAGAACTGATCAAAAATTAAGTTCAACAAATTTAGAATTATTCCTTTTGACCTCAAAAAAAGGTAAAACTTTGTCACTCACCCACTTTCAGAAACGTTTTCAATTCAAATGGGCCTGATGGGAGTCTGGTTTTTGGTTTTTAAGCCATCTTCCATGTTTTTCCACAGATACCCGAGGTGCCTCATATAAGTCGTAAGTTCCATCTCGATTTTCAACAAAACTACGGTGATATCCAATGGCATCTGCAACAAGTTTTTTTCCAAATCTTTAGCCATCGTAAAACAGTATTCATTCCAGACAAAATAACCAGTTCTTCAATCACAGGACGTACAGACGAGCATAAGAAAAACAGAGAAGACAGAACAGATAGCATTCAAGAAAAAACACGGTGTTCAAAAAGGTAAAAAGTGCTTGACAAACAAAATTTTCTTCGGTAAAAATACACCAGTTTTCTAAAACCGTATCTAAATTAAAAAAAGACAATAATATCGATGATGTTTGTTCCTGGGGATCAGGAGGCATTTTCTTCATGTTTAAAAGTAAATTCTGTACTTAAAAGTTAAAGTCTGTCCCGAGCCTTAAGGCTCATCAGGCCAGTGCTTATCCCGGTTTCTGTGCGTTAAGCGACTGAGAGTCATAGACTCCCCCCTGGATACGACACCAGTCTATCGCAGGGTTAACCCCCAACACAAGGTTGGTACCCCTTTTACACCTGGGTGGGGTGAGAAAATAGCTGTAAAGTGCCTTTTCCAAGGGCACAACGCCATAGCCGAAAGCTGGGATCGAACCCGCAACCTTTAGATTACGAGTCCAACGCCCTAACCACTAGACTACAGTGGTGGACTAAATTCTGTACTTACAAGAAGATAAAAATAAAAATAAAAAGTGGACATCCTTGGATCAAAAAGAAAGTGTAAGATGAAAAACAAGAACTTTGGTGGGGAAGGGGATTGTAGTTAATTCAATGAGATCTGGTGACCTTTACTATACATTAAGCAGCAAAATTTGATATTTTCAAAACACACACACACACACACACACACACACACACACACACACACACACACACACACACACACACTCACTCACTCAGTCACACTCAGTCACACCGCGCGCGCGCGACACACACACACACACACACACACACACACACACACACACACACACACACACACACACACACACACCACACAAACATACACACACACACACTCACACACACACACACCATCACACACACCCACACACACACACACACACACACACACAACACATCTAAAAAAAAACAAAAAAACGTACAACCACAACATTTTCCTTCTTTTTTTTTCAAATAATAGCGACAAAAAAAAAAACAAACCAAAACCATTTCTACATTCCGTTACAAGACAACAGGTGTCAAGTTATACCTCAGGGGTGTCGAAGATCTGCTTGACGTGCAAGATGTTGACGATCTGCCAGGTGAACTTGGTGAAGGAGCCCAGAGGCAGAGCGTCTCTGCGTGTGAAGGTGGAGGTGCAGTTGGGCAGGCGCTTTTGACGGCTCCCCCCTGAGATCCTCTGCTGCAGGCAGTCAAACATCACCTGGTGGGCTGGAACACCAGGGGCTCTGGGTTGCCTGCACACAGCAAGGAACACAGCCTGCCCGATACAGTTTGCTGCATTTTACTGCACACATCCATCAACACAATTGCCCCCTTCCCTCCCATTCCCGTGGTCTAATATCACTTTGAGTGAATAGACGTAAAATCGAAACAACAACGACAGTTTGCAATGCACACAACCTCCAACCAACATCCTAGGTGCGTGATATGGCTTAGTAGGTTATATGCCAGCAAATGTTCTATCTCTCATGTCTGAGCATCTTGTGTTTAACTTAGTGATTTTATTTCTTTAAAAATTCAGGAAAATTTGTAAACAAGTAAACTGTTGGTGGCCAAAGCTTCTGTAAAAACATTTATTCAGGTTTCGCCTCTCTTTTCAAACCCAACCTATGAAAAAACATTTAATTTTCAGACTGTACTTAATGATTCTTTAGCATAAACAAAACAAAGAACGTAGAGGAAAAACAAGAGCATGGCTGTTGAATCTGTGCAGAGACTTAGTGAATCTAAACCAGCTCATTGCAAACAGCACTCTAAAAAATTTGTACAAACTAAACTGGTGCACAAGAAGTTACAATAAAGAAAAAAAAAACTAATCACAAAGTATAGTGTAAAACAATTGTTACAATTTTTAAAAACCGAAAACATAGCATGGTGCGCAAAAACCTATTCTGTTCTTCCTACAATGCTTACCACAATACTAGTGGAGTGTAGGTTCACAAAAGCAGCAAGGAGTCAACACATACCAACCGGGCAATTGTGCTATTAAAAGCATTACATCTGTACTTCTCCCCACATATATTGTTATTAGCTGAATTGATTTAATCACAGAAAACAAAATTGAAGTGCTACAATCTTGTCCTCTCAGTACATGACTGAAATGGGAAATAAGATGACTAAACTTCAGTACATGTGATGGCAGTGGTGACACTCACCATCAAACTGATAGTGCATAGTCTGGTTTATTCTCTCCGTGACACTAGCCAGCCACTGCAGAAATGACAAGTTGACTTGAGTCTCGTCCACCTGGGGGGTTACTGACAACCCTCGATCTGTAGAAGAAGAAAGAAAAAAGAGAATAAAATTAACATGGAATATTCCTTTAAAACAAAGAAAAAATGAGTGTAAGAAACTGAGATTGACGTGTGTGTGTGTGTGTGTGTGTGTGTGTGTGTGTGTGTGTGTGTGTGTGTGTGTGTGTGTGTGTGTGTGTGTGGTGTTTTCAGAAAGGTATACAAATATCAGTACTTTGAAAAAGTAAAACCACACCTACGCACAAAAATTCAAACATTTATGTTATGACCTGCTCTTTTTGAGTTTTGTGAACAAGGAAGCATACGTTCGCACACAGGACCTTAGCAAGCCTCATCTGCACACCTACGAAGGGACTGGAGTCTGCACAAACACTGACTCTCAAGAAAAAGTCTCCTCCAATATATTCTTTTTGTGTAGGATTTCAGTCTCCAGTCC
>CM060317.1:22838605-22891105 GCA_030674155.1 Stramonita haemastoma
ACTGAAGGGCAACAGTTGGACACACTGACAAAATATTAATACCATAACCTTAAGCCTTTTTTTTTATAACCTTAAGCCAAACACCCCCTCCCCACAAGCATTTTCTTTGATAACTTTCTGGCACACCATCTTTTTTTATTTTTAAAGCATACTTTTCCATTTCTTATAAAAATGTATTTTTAAGGTTTAGGTTAACTGGTAACCACACTCAACACTGCTTAACTTGACCGGGGAAAGCGAGCACTAAAAATGTATTTAGAATGTCCATATCATCTCTTAATAATTAATTATCTAGACTGTTCAAAATGTAAAGATCTTTTTTTTATCACCTTAGTCTGTGTCCTCAATAATCCAAGAATACCAAAACCTTTTCTCCAGGTAAGCACTGTCAGTATTGACAGCATGCAAAGCCTGGGGTTTTAACCTTTTAATATATGACCTACTACCCTATTTGAACTGATAAATATTAACACCTGCCAGGTATATAATGACTGCCACTTTATCCACTGCAAACTTATTACCCCTTTCTCTGATTTTTCTGCTTTCAACGAAACACCACAAAGTTCAAGCCAAAGAAATGAACTGCCAACTGACCCTGAAAGCCTTACAGCTACACTGAAACTTGTAGTCTGGCTGCTGTCGGTTGCGTGTGGTTTCAAAGAAGGCAAAATGAAGAAGCCCCAGAGGTTGCGTGTTGCTGACTCGACACTTGACCACCATGATATTTTTGGTCACACGCTGGACAATAGGGCCTTGGGATTCTGATGCCAAATGCCAGATCAGCTGTTTGATTTCTGGGGCCACCTGCACATTCCAAATATGTTTTTTACGACTGATTGTGCAAAGACATTAAGCAGTCAAGAATACAAGTATGACACAAGAAAAGTAAAAACTAGTATTCAATTTCAGCCTGAAATGGCAATTTCATCTCACTGGTAATCATACCTAAACAAACATGGACACACACACACACACACACACACACACTCTCACACACACACACACACACACACACACACACACACACACACACACACACACACACACACACACACACACACATTTTTGGTCACACGCTGGACAATAGGGCCTTGGGATTCTGATGCCAAATGCCAGATCAGCTGTTTGATTTCTGGGGCCACCTGCACATTCCAAATATGTTTTTTACCACTGATTGTGCAAAGACATTAAGCAGTCAAGAATACAAGTATGACACAAGAAAAGTAAAAACTAGTATTCAATTTCAGCCTGAAATGGCAATTTCATCTCACTGGTAATCATACCTAAACAAACATGGACACACACACACACACACACACACACACACACACACACACACACACACACAACACACACACCACACATAAATGATAGCCTAGTGGTCAGAACATTGCGCTGGCAATTTGACGACCCGGGTTAGAGTCCGGACGAGGAGATTTTTCTCCTGGAGTTAACATCAGTGCTGACTCCACTCTCCCCAAAAGTCCGGATGAGACTTTAAACCGAGGCCCCGTGTGCGAACGCACGCAGAACAACCTTACGCACATGTTAAATCTGTTCCGCTTTTCGTAAAAGTAGGCCATTGTGTGCCGGTGGGAACAGATGACATTTACAAAACTGCATACACACGGGACTAGATGAAAAAAAGCACAAGGAGCTTATTCCATTATCCTCAAGATAAAGAATAAATAAAAATAAATAATAATAATAAAAATACTGTAGTTGTTCATATATGTGCTTGCTAACTATAACTACTTTTCTGTAAAGCTAAAAGAAGATGCTATTTCCTTCTTCCAGTCTAACACTCCTGTTACTTTTTTTCTTTCCGGATTTGTGTTTGAGTTGCTGGTTGTTGGGTGCCCCCCCCCCCTCCCCCTTTCTTCTTTTTATCAGCTTCACTGATATAACTCCCTACTTGATACCTTTGACCTAGTTTACAAAGTCTCTTTCCAACACTAACAGCAAAGTTGACATCTGTTGTTTTTTTTAAGTACCATACAAAACCATTACCTAATTCATAAATAAGAGCTAATGTAAATGAAAGATCATACAGAGCTCCATCACTGGTGCATAAAACCACATACAGACTACCACTATGAACCAACCACCCTATTAAAAAAAAAAAGCTGACATCACATGAAAGAACACTGACCTAAAACCTTAGACAGGTTACCTTCACTCTTAACAGCTTGACAAACATTCTATGAGGCAGATGAGAAGCTGGCATCTTGAGAAGTGACGGTCATCCTTACACCTACAGGCAAAGATGCTGGGTGGCCTACAGGTGAATCAGGACAAACCTGTAAATTGTTGAGCACAGAGCTTTTCACGGACAAGGACTGAGCCTCCTGGTGCACTCCACGGCAGCCTTGATGTGGGAGCAGGGGCTCCACTTGGTCAGCTCATTGGCCAGGTCCCCTGAACTGTTGTTCACATTGCGACTGCAGCTGCTCACAAAGCACCGAGCAACCTGTTTCAACAAAACAGAGGGGTGGAATGTTGCCATGTTTAAAGTCTGTAATTTATACGCTGGAATAAAACTTACAAGGAAAGTAAACAACACCAAAGGATTAGAACACATTCCAAATAGATTTTACAAATAATTTGAAAAATAGCACCTAAAAATGCAACAACAATAGTCATGTGGTCATTCTCACCAGTTTTCAACCTCCTCTCTTAAGGCTTTTTCAGCCGTGTAGAATAAGACATTTTACCAACTCAATCACAAACCTAAGTATTGCATCTGATTAAAAAAAAAAAAAAATTTTAAGTATTGCATCTGATATTTTTTTATGCTGTTTACAGTTCAGTTGGCTACAAGGGCACAGTTTGAGTTCAATTGGAAAACAAAAAGAAATATTGATCAATGACAAACTCCTATTGCAGCAGACACTGATCACACAAAAAAGAAAAGTAAAGCAAATCACCACCACCACCCCCCAAAAAACAACAACAACAACAACAAACAAACCGGGTCACCAGCTAGTGTGATGATTTGTAGAAAAGCTGAATGTAAAAATTAAACACATCATAATATAGGTAAAGGTAAAAAGGTAAAGGTATCCCATAACCTAGGCAGTCGTAGGGGAGCGAGGTGTCAGAGACCTCAGCTTCTCTAGGGGCCAGCAAATTGAAAGACATTGTAATATATACCTCTTTCAAATAAAAAAAGATAACTCACTAGCAAGGATATACATGCCACTTTAATCACTGATGGACCAAAATACACACTCAACTATTTGCCTGATTACCATCCCTTACAGTACACAATGACAACCTTTTTTCCACAATATACAATTGATTTTTTTTAACAAAAAAACCTCTCATTCTTGTTCGTCTCCATGACAAAATAAAATAAGAAGTTACTTCTGTGGCAGGATGAGAACTACATCCAGTGTGGGAATACATCACCTCCATGAAGATCACATTTTCTAGATTAAATTATAGATCTATATATATTATATACAAGCAGTCTCCTTTTTTCCCTCACAAAATCAAGATTTTATATCCTCTGCCTTAATTAAATATCTTACCTGTGCCAGCACGTTAATGTCCACACCTGTGGCTGGGTTTCCATCCTGATCCTGCACAATAGGCAGCTGGACAAATCCACGATAATCTGGGCCTCGATCACGCAGTCGGACAGAGAACACCTGTGACACAAGTCAACAGTGTAATGAAACATGATACAGAATTTTTTTTTTATTTAAGGCTCTACAGTATATATTTTTGCTATCACTGTAAATATTTTTAATGAACAAATCGTTGTTTGGAAAAACTGTTTTTGTTTTTTGTTGGGTTTTTTTTTTTTTTTTTTTTGGGGGGGGGGGGGGGGGGGGGCATGGTGCCCTTAACTTTAAACATATTCAATCAACTCCTTCATTTCTAGACAATTTACAGATTTGATCATCACCTAAGTGATCATACCTATACCTGTGAAGACTTCAAACTTCTATTCATTCTTTTGATTAAAATGATATTTTTATTCATTATATTTTTATTAACCATTCTGATACTGATATAAAAGAAACTGGTACCATGCTGAATGTAAGAAATCAGTCACCTGCCCAGGGGTGCCAGTCAGTATTTTGACAGCCTCTGCACTGTGCCCTTTCTTCGTCTCCTTTTCCTTGAACACTGCATCACACGTCTTGTTCTTGCAACTGATCCCTCGAGTACCATTGTAGGTTCCACACTTAGGACATTTCCGAACACCACGAAGAGTTGGCTTCCCCAAATCTCCAAACAGAGCTTTCAGTTTATCTGGTGCTGCCATTGGCCTGTGAACAATCATAATTCAAGATTTGTTGGGTTTTTTTTTTAAAGATGATGAGTAAACCAGCATAAAAAGACATACATGTTATATAGTTTAGGACAGACAACAAATAAAATTATCTGAAAACTCATATTTTATAGTTGTTGGACACATATTGAGTGAAGAGTTTTAGGACTTGCCTCTGTCACACATCATGCATGTAATAATATTGAGATTTTTGTTTTTATTCATTCTATTTTGATGATGCTGGAATATGCACTCATGATTTTCTTTTTTTGCACCCAGTCCCAATAAGTATAGTTTAGTACATTTTGTTATCCCACTGCCACACATAGCCTTCTCTTCTGAAAGGCGAAACAGGGTTTCTTGTAAATAATAAAAATTTTATTTAGACAATTTTTTCTGTCAAACATTTTTTCTTGTTGCAGCCATTCTTGTTTATTCCTCAGAGATTTCAATTTCTCCCTCACTGATTTTCTAGATGATGCATCCACAATGCATCCAACAGACTGGTTCTAACATGTGCATGCCATGGCATACAGGACCTCCTTTTATAGTCTCATCCAAAGGATTTTCTGGGAGCACAGTTAGAAATGATGTTAAAATCCAGAGAAAAAAAATCTTGAGCAAGTGTGGCTTACCTAAGTGGAAAAAAAAGAGGCTGCCCCAAGTACTATCACTAGAGTCATTTATGGAACATCAGCTGTGCCTCTGCTCATTCATATCATAATTGAGTGAAACTGAAAGCAATGATAGTGGTTTTTACTCTTGAGAAAAATGACCTGTAGACACCTACTTTTCCATCAATGCAAGAAATCTGTGATTATTTCAGAGTTGCTTCCTAAACTGTTTCAAATCAAATAAGAACTAAAGAAGATACAGTATGTGCATGTGGCAGAGCAGTTTTATCAGTTTTAACTTTTATGCCTACTCCTGTTGTTCCTTTAACACCAAGCTATCCTCAGTATCCTGTTCTGTAAACAAGAGACACTCCGCAGTGAGCAAAACAGGCAAAATGAGTAAATTACCATTACGTCCACGAATCTTGTTCCTTCTCCCCTGTGTGCCTGTGGAGGGCCTAAAGAAAACCAGACACTGTTGCAACTGGCACAGAAGACAGGCAAGTACATCCTTCAGAGGTGCACGCTATAATCCAGGCCCACAGCAACCTGAGGAAGATTGTGTGGCCAATGGAGATAACCCTACAAGTACAAGTACAAACCAAGCTGTACAGCACATGAGAGGAGCTGGAAAGGACATGCCCTTATTATTCCTTCTGGACGAACCTGAGGGTGTAAAGCCAACGAGAAGAACATTTTATCGTAATGTGACGTAGTATTCATATAATAATAATGATAATACATGGAATTTATATAGCGCTATATCTTGTAAAAACAAACAAAAGCCCTTGCATTCGACCTATACAACACACAATCAATGAATAACCATTTATAGCTTTAGCAAATTCGAATGCACACACACACACACACACACACACACACACACACACAACACACACACACACACAAACGCACACTCACACACGCGCGCACGCACACTCACACACGCGCGCGCGCACACGCCCACGCGTAAAGGTTATGCACTTGTGGTATCCGTATGTTATAGTGTTAAATCATATCACTCTATTTTGTTTTGTTAGTTAAAGTCTGTCTCGAGCCTAAGGCTCAGGCCAGTGCTTGTCCCGGTTTCTGTGGCGTTAAGCGACTGAGAGTTTTCTCCTTTATTGAATATTACATGTTCTTATGCTTGTGTGCTTATTGTGGATGAAGGCAACCTCAACAATACAGTCCAAAGCGTTCAACATTTTGATGTAGACCTTGGTACTAGGCCTATGTCATATGGGATCTGATATGCTTACAATAATAATCGGTGACAATGCTTTTGGCTACGTAGCTTTAACACAGCGGGGCATGCCTTCCTGCTTCAGTGCTTTGTTTGTATGTCCATTCTCTGAGATAGTTTTGCAAACCTAGCCATGTAAATGGGAAAATACCAAGGGTACTGAATATCATTTGTGTACAGTCGCCTTCTTCAGTGTTGTGTTCGTTCCGACTTGGATCGAATTATGTTATATTCCCAATAGCTCGTTCATTCTTCAACAGATCTAATTTCACGGGTTCATACTTATGGTTATTTAGGTGTCAAGTAACTTAAGCACAATACAAACTGTACAAATGCCCAGTTACCTTTTAAATATTTTTGTGATCAACCTGGAAGATTTGCCTCAACCACAACACGAAACGTTCTGGTGTTCCGCCATGTTTATGATCAATGCATCACGCTCCCGGAACGATAGCTCTGATTGGTTCTGAGGAGGCACATGATATGTACCGAATGCTGATTGGTCAGGTTTGCTTATTAGCAAAAGGCTCCTGTCTGCTGTCAATTGCTGAGCGTGCGTGTTTTTCTCCATCAAGCTTTATAAACAATGAACACATGAAACATGAATTAAAAATTAATATCCTAGTACTTGGCCAAACAAGTTTCTGGGATTCTAATCACAACAATGGTGGGTTATTTCGTTCGCTATCTAGAAATGCCCCAGCCTATTGTTGATCATGATTTTGTCAACAATGATTATACAAAAGGCCCTATACACAATCCTGTCATCACACACACACACACACACACACACACACACACACACACACACACACACACACATTGAATGAAAAGGGAAAAATCAAACATCATAGGAGAGATCATACAAAATGATGGATAACAGTTGCCTGGGTGAATTAGTTTGTTGGGCTTGAAAGTGACAAAATGTGTGATCCTCCATGAATGTTCAGAAACTTTTTTTTTTTCAACATTATTATTGGTGTAGACCCTCATGCACGAAACTGATGAAACCTGTATTTTTCAGGATTTTGCATGAACCTTCAGAAATTCTACAATCAACAAATTTTGTTTTCAGTTGGCTAACATCGTTCAAGAATCTGATGAAATCAATTGTACTTACTTAAGTCTTATGCAGCGTAACTGTTAATGATCTTTTTCTTTAAATGCTCCTCTCTCTCTCTCTCTCTCTCTCTCTCTCTCTCTCTCTCTCTCTCTCTCTCTTCTCTCTCTCTCTCTCTCTCTCTATATATATATATATATATATATATATATATATATATATATGTGTGTGTGTGTGTGTGTGTGTGCGTGCGTGCGTGCGTGCGTGCGTGCGTGCGTGCGTGCGTGCGTATGTGCGTGCTGCAGGTAAATCAATGGAACGATATATCACATTTTTGGATGAGACTATAAACCGAGGCCCCGTGTGAGAACGCACGCAGAACAACTTGCGCACAGGTAAAGGTGTCCCATTACCTAGGCGGTCGTAGGGGAGGCAGACATCGGAGATCTCAGCTTCTCTTGGGGCCAGCGTATTGAGGGGCGGCGCCCATCTCCTCTCCCTCGCTGCTTTTCCTTCCTTGACCATAAAGAGGGCAAGTACACATTTACAGCTGGGTGGAATGGGGGGTACTGAAGCCAAGGCGCGCAAACGGTCACCCATCTAACTGGTAACCACGCTCAACGCTGCTTAACTTGACTGGGAGAAAGCGAGCGCTCTGACCACTGAGCTATCCCGCCCCACAAAAACTGTGTAGGCTACATCTTCTTTAAAACATTGCTTTAGAAAAGGCAGAACACCTCAGTGATCAGAGCACTTGCTCTCCCCAAGCTAAGGTTAAACAGAGTTAAGTGCGGTTACCAAGTGGATGGGTGACCATTCGTGTGTCTGGGCTTCAGCGCAGTCCCCCAGTTCACCCAACTGTAAAATTTTAATGGGCATCTGCCCTCATTAGGGTAAGGGAAGGTAAAGCAGCAAGGCAGAGATGGGCACTTTTTACTTTATACCACTTTATGTCACAGCAGATTTCTCTGCGTGAAATTCGGGCTGCTCTCCCCGGGGAGAGCGCGTCGCCACAAGTGCAGCGCCTACCCTCCCCCCCCCCCCCCCCCTCAGGGATGGTGTCTAAACACGACACCTGTGTGCATGCTGTTTTTATTTTATTTTGTCATCGGCTCCTACCGACACACGATGGCCTGCTCTTCCGAAAGGCGGAACGGGATTTTAACGTGTAGGCCTACGCAAGATGGTCTGCGTGCGTTCACACATGGGACCTCGGTTTATAGTCTCATCCGAATGACTTTGACATTCAGTTCGATTTTTTTCGTCAAACTGGGAAGAAAGGGTGAGCTGGGTACGAACCCAGAAACTCGCGGTTTACATATTGGCAGGAGACCGTCTTAACCATCCTGCCACCGTCCTTCCTGCCCTCAAAATGCAAGCCTTTAGACCAAACCCAGGTCCGATACCTTGCCCTCCTATGACTGCATAGGTTATGGGAACACCTTTACTTTTTTCTCTTTAGAAAGGGCATTTTCCCTTTTATTTCTCTCTCTCTCTTTTTAAAATACCAAAATCAGGTATAAAAGTCTGTCTTTCACTCTATAATGTTTATAAAATTGCAGGAATCTTGTATTGTTGTGTCCTGTTATCTTATTTCCTTCTCGCCTTTAAAGACATGCCCACTATCCACTCCTAGCACTCCCAATCAATTTTGGTAGACTACTCTATCTCCATCTCTTCCAGCAGGCTTTGATTTTCATCATCCGCACAAATGTACTCAAGCACAGCCTTTTTTGTCTTGTTTGTAAACTTTTAAAACAAAAACGTGGGAAAGAAAGAGGTGGCAGGCCAAACCAAAAAAACAAACACACACACACACACACAAAACAAAAAAACAAAGAAAAATGTATTAAAAAAATTAAAGGATGAAAAAAAAAGATTGATAGACGTGGCAAAAAATGTTGTGGGCCTACAAAAATTGAACTAAAGTGAAAGATTTTACATTTGTCAGTGCCCACTGCTGCACGATTTGTTCCCTGCCTTCTTGCATTTATTGAACCTTTCCTTTTCCATCAACTATTGTTGCTTTTCTACAATTATGGTACTTCACTTCCAATATTTCTGTAATCCAAAATTCCAGTGTAGGATGTAGAATCTGTTCTAGCAGATCACTGTGAAAATGTATTTTAGCGCAGGCTGTGGTTGCCATTTATCCAGCTTTCTTGCTGTTACTCGTGTGTTCTTATGAAAGCCGGGTTGTGCAAAGCTAAAAAAGAGAGAAAGAGTTATGTATGTGTGTGGTCTTTTTAGTGGTTGGTTTTAAACTGTTATCAAGCAGATGCATGAAACACTTAAATGTAATAGGTGATTTTTTTTTGTTTTAAATCATCTTTTCAACTACAAGAAAAACGTGTATTTTGGCAAGGAATAGGCTACTTGTGGACAGCTAGTCTTTTTTCCCCTAAATGGTAGCCTTTACTACATCTCTTTTTGTTGACCGCATCTTTGGCATATTGTATCTATTTATTCTTTTATATCGAAAATAATGGAATAAGCACTTTTTTTTTTTTACATCCAGTACCCCTGTGCAAACAGTTCTGTAAATATTTTTTTCCACCGACACAATGGCCTACTTTTACCAAAGCGGAAAAGGATTTAACGTGTGCGCAAGATGTTCTGCGTGCGTATCGAAACATTGAGCATAGTTTTCGTGATTTAATTACCAAAAGCTGATGTTCTTTTGATACCTTGCTTTTTTTTCATGAACTCAGTTTGAAATATGGAGTGCAAAGTGAAATTTATTGCTTAAGTCCTCCTTTCCATCACAGATGGTAGAATTTGGGTATTGTAGACTGCTGTGATACCCACCATACCTATAGATCATTATTCCAACATAGCCCCACATATTTGTTAAAGTTTGTAATGACTATGCTTTTGGTCATGAAGCATCATCCTGTCTTGGGCTGATCTGTTACTCAGCTGTAAGGGACAATGATTTGTTGTCTGCTCTCTATTCCACCATTGGATTGCTTGTAAAAAGGTAAAGGTAAAGGTGTCCCATAACCTAGGCGGCCTTTAGGGAGCGAGGCATCAAGACCTCAGCTTTTCTAAACGCCAGCATATTGAGGGCGGCGCCCATCTCTCCCTCGCTGAAAAGTTTACTTTCCCGATCCTAAGAGGGCAGGTACCCATTACAGCTGGGTGAACTGGGGACTGTACTGAAGCCATGGGCACAAACGGTCACCCATCCAACTGGTAACCACGCTGCATGCTGCTTAACTTGACTTGGGGAAAAGCAAGTGCTCTGACCACTTAGCCTATCCCTGCTTGACTTCACTTTTTTTCTTCTTTGCTGACAGCAAACATGATGATACAGCTAAGTGCGACCCTAACAAAACGTTCTCATTTCTTCCAAAATAAATTGCCATTCCTTAACTTAAATACAACATGCTTTTTAAATTTACATATTCCGTCAGTTTTGTATTTGAAGTTGCAATTTATTTTGGAGCTTCTAATACTTCAGATCATTTGTAATTGATTTTTTCTGATATCAACTATTCCAAGCAATGCCCATATTTTCACCTTAAAATGGATAGTATTGTGCTGTAGCTTGATGCCTATATCAATTCTTGATCATAAGCAATGAAGGACATGGCGTAAGTTGTCTTTAACATATCTTAATGTGAAATTCTTAGACAATTTTTTTAATGGTATCCAGTAGTATTTGTTCAAGTCATGCACTTAATGCCCTCCATTCTATTTTCTGACCCCTCCTGTATTTCCATTATTCCAGGATCAAAATTAAGAGTTGCAAAAGTTGCTGTCTGAGCGTTTCACAAAAAAAGAAAGACGACGAAGACGACGACATCGACGAACGTTGTCGTGTACGAAGAAGAAGAACAACAAAAAAAAGCACAACACAGCACAACAGAACACAATTTAATACAAAATGCACAACTGTTGCGCGTGTCAGATGTAATATAGTGAATTGCACAGGCAGGAAGACGACAATGCATTTTCTCATGTGCACTCACACCCTCGCCAAACACACATCTCCTCGTGCATGAATGCATTTTCCATTAAATTATTGGTGATGCTATAAATGAGACTCACTCATAAGAAGAAGACAACAAGAAAAGAACAACAACAAGAACAAGAGAACAAGAGACCCCGTGTGTGAACGCAGAAAGAATATCTTGCTCACTTGTTAAAACCTGTCAATGTGTGCCGTGGGGAACCGGTGACAAAATTTACAAAACGGATACACACCAAATGATAGATGTAAGCAAAAACAAAAAAGCACATGAGTGTATATTCCATTATCCCCGAAATAAAAGTATAAATATCAAATAGACAACACACGCACACACGCGGCGTGCGCGCACACACACACAACACACAAGACCATCACACACACACCACAACACATAACACACACACACACACACACACACACATCTAAAGCTCAATAAGATCCATCATTCTGACCCTCTGAAGTCTTCAGCCATTGGCTGCTATTAATTCGAATCAAGGGAAGTGGGACACACTTGCTGGTGATAGGGGTGGCTGCATCGATGATGACGACGACGATAGGGTTGTGTGACCTGGGGGGGGGGGGGGATGACTAAGGGATGTGGGCCACACCCTCACTGATGGTCATCATGATGATGATGGCAGGGGTGTATGACCAAAAGAAGTGGACCACACTTGCATTGATGATTATATAGGTGGTTGCATTGATGATGATGATGATGAGGAGGAGGAGGAGGAGGAGGAGGAGGAGGAGGAGGAGGAGGAGGCTGTGTGATGAAGGAAATGGGACCATACTTGCATTGATGATGATAATGATGGTGGGCTAGGGTTGTGTGACCAATGGAAGAGGCCACACTAGCACTTGATGATACCGTTAATGACACTGGGGTGGTGATAAAGGGTAGTGGGCCACACTTCAATGATGGTGATGATGTGATAGGATTTATGACCAAATGAAGGACCACAAGCCGCTGCTGTATCTAGTGGTTAGGGCATTGATGTAATCTAAAGGTGCGGGTTCGATCCAGCTCTCGGCTATGGCGTTGTGCCCTTGTTGAAAAGGCACTAATATAGGCTATTTTCTCACCCCACCCAGATGGAAAAGGGCTACCAACTTTGTGTTGGGTTAACCTGGATAGACTGGGTCTATCCAGGGGGGGTCTATGACTCCACGCTTAAGCCACAGAACCGGGATAAGCACCGGCCTGATGAGCCTTAGGCTCGGACAACTTAACTTTAATTAAGCAGACCACACTTGCATTGATGATCATGGAAATGATGCTGATGATAGGGGAATGGGAACACTTGCATTGATAGTGATGATGATGATTTTTCATTGAAATCCACCTCACGTCATATACACACAATAAAGTAAATGGTATACACACAATACAAGTAAATGGTATGGAATAAACCTTTCACCTATTTTTTTTGTTTAAGATACATATGTTGGTGTCATATCTGCAATGATCTCCCGGTCAGTGAAAGATCAGTTGACAGATTTGCCACCAAAACAAAACAAATGACATTTTTACCCATACCAATGGCCATCACAAGTCCACCTTTTTTGTTCCACATTTCATCAGATTAAAGAGGGAAAATCCACGCGAGGGCCGTCGTATGAATAACATCTCCATCTTCGGGAAATTTTGTGCTACAAATTCCCTCTTTTACTATCCCTCTCTTGTTCCTCTTCTGTCACCGTCTTTTATCTTTTTTGTGCCTTCTTGGTTCATTCTCCTGCTTTTTCCCAGAAAGGCTTAAAAAAATTCTTTCACATCCAAAATTATGATTGCACTGGGCCTGGCTTATCAGGTTTAAAGCAACACAACAAATTTCACTCATATGACAGACAGTAAATACTTGCTGTCTGAGCATCCAACAAGACGAAGAAAAGGAAAAAGCATCAACAAAACCATGGCGTATTCCATACTTAGACAAAATAGTCAGATATCCAGTTTGAACATAAGCAACTTAAGCATAGAATCAACATAAGTGAGTAAGCATACAAAAAGTTCAAGATCAGTAAAATGTTTGTCAGCAATGCTAACAACATTCTTGTCCATACCAAAGGCCATAACAGGTCCTGATCTGTTTAACCTTTTCCCAAGGGTAACCCTTGATAAGGTAACCAACCATCTATTAACCCTCCCTCCATGTAACCGACTTTTGGGTTATGGTACAAAACAAATGACACAGTGAACATGTACTGGAAAAGGGGTTCTCTCCTTTAACGTAGGGATAGTGTTAAAGCCCAATTCATTTCATTACAAAAAAAAGCACAAAAAGTAAATGCTATGTGCAACTATTCTACTTTTTTTTTTTATCAGATGCAAAAGTTGGTGTGAAATGATCTTCCACTAGTGGAAGATCAGTAGACAGGTTGCCTCCAAGAAAAACTCATGGCATTACTTACCCATTTCAAAGGCCATCAAAGGGTATGTCATAATCTGTTTATTACATTTTTAGAAAAGAAAAAAAACTTCCCCCTTCACAAAAAAGCACATACTATGTCATATCATATTGCTTATAGCCCTATGGACCACGAAAGGCCTATCAAGGCTGTCACTTCATTCACTTTCAGGGGCTCCAGTAACTTTCAACTTCGGGTTCAAAACTAACACCACCTAATCCTTTCAAATATCTAACACCATCTAAAAAAAAAAACCCTTTGAAATGACAATACCTAAATCATTTCACTCCTTAAGGCTAATAAACCAGGCTGTGCCGTGGACGCCAGCAAATCTGCTTTATCTATCATCACCCAATTACAACAAAAAAAAACGTAAAAAAGGAAAACAAACATGTCAAAGTACAAAAATATACAAAAAATGAGTACCCAGCGTCTAAGTATCACTCACAAAAACTCACCAGGAGAACGGAAATGTGAATAGCTCCTAAATTTAGTAGGCTTTCACTTCATCACACCATACTCGTATGCTACTGTTAGGCTTGTTTAACAGCAGCATGTATTGTTGACAATATGCCATAAAGACATACCACTGCATGGATTTGCCTGTAGGGTCATTCCTTTTCCCTTTTCGTGCACACACTCATACACACAATCACTCACTCTGTTATTCCTCTTTGTATTCCTACATTACCCCTTATTCAGTCATACTGGCAAAATACTGATCCTCAAACAGAATTAAAGTCAAAGTGGAAGAAGAGTCTGATGGCCAGCAGGTTAAAGAACCAACAGCAGAACAGACGCGTTGTTTGTATGATAAATACTTATAGAGAAAATCAGGAACACTGAACAGAAAGCCTACAATTGTTACAGATTAACAGCAAGGCATTGGACAATTTCATACACAACCACTTGTTCACAAGGCCTGTCAGATACGAGTTTTTCCAGACATTAGATCTTACTCTTAGCATCTCTCTACCAACACCGGCAGCAATGGGCTTTTCCAGACACAATTCTTGCTCTTAGCATTTCTCTACCAACACCAGAAGCCTTCTCTAGACACTAGATCTCGCTCAAGAAGGAGTCCAGCAAGGTTTTATTCTTCACCCCCACCTTTTCAACCCTATACACAAGCATACGATGAGAGATCCAGACATGGAATGTTCGGGATATAAATTCAGGAGAAAGGAATTTCACTAACAAAAATACACTAATAACACCGCCCTTTTAACCGAAGATATATCACAGCTATAAAGAGAATTCTAATTTAAGCAGCTGCTGCAGGAAACAAAGGCATGACTGAAACTGAACGCTAAAAACACCAAAGTTGTGCACATAGAAGGATCAGCTAACGACGTACAGCAAAGCAAAGCAATAAATGAAAATCAGAGCTGGAAAACCTGCATAACTTCAAGGACGTGATCTCTATCCAAACCAACTCAGGATTTGCAGCAAAGACATCAGCTCAAGAATAGGCATGGCCAAGCAAAAAACGGTCCAGTTGAACAACTCATAGGGCATAGGCAGAGGCATACCAGCAAAGCTGAAGTTAAGAATTTTACACTGCTTCATGTTTGAGATGTAAAGCATAGACTAAGATAGATAATGAAAATATGATAAATGCAGCAGATATGGGGTTCTACAAGTGAAATTGACAGACATAAAGAACAGTGACAGTATGTTCTAGTAATCAGCTGCCCATGAGCCATTGCCCCCCCCCCCCCTCCCCTTTAACTTTCCTCCTACTCCTCCCTTTCCCTATTCCAGTAGACTAAACATGCAGCCTCCCCATTCCTAGCACCCTTTTTTGACAATGCTGCCCTCTCCTCCCTCAAACGCCAGGAAAAATTTTGACCACTGTTGTCAGCTTGTACCAAGGTATCTACCTGCCTTTGTGTCCGCATGAGGGGCCAGGATTAAGAAACAAAGTTAGTGTTAGTGTTAGCAATAACAGTTTGCATGCAAGGGGTAGGGGCTGTTGGTTGGTCAGTACTGTCTGAATGCAAGTGGACACAACACAGGTAAACACAATGGTAGTAGCTGTAGACACATTGGTATGGACCATTATTTACCTCATAATTTACCCAATCCTACCAGCTTAGGCTGCTATTTGGAATTTTTTGGACAAATTTCAGTTCTGCTATCAGCAAAGCAGTTTTCTTCCCACGTCATTAAAAAAATTTTTTTTTAATTGTTGAGATATATTAACCCAAAATAAAAAATAAACGGTAGAGACCAAAATAAACATGAAAAAACTGCTCTTTCCACTGGCCCCCTCTTTTTTTTTCTCTTGTATTTCTAATAACCTAATAGTGCTAGATAAGGCCCAGAGGTTAACATCCCCCCACTGTCTTGTGACACACCTATTTGCAATCTACAGTTCGCTGATGACGTTGATATCCTTGGAAGCAGTAAGAATTAACTCGAAGAATTTCTTTGCAAGCTGAGGATGTGATTTATCACTTATGGTATTTAATGCATGCTAGACAAATGAGCTAATGCGCATGGGGGTTAATATTCAATAAAGAATCAATGAGATAACACTTAAATGCAAGAAAGAATGAGCTAAACGAATGGTAAGGGGATCAGTTCAAAGAAGAGCAGTAAGATAGTACCAATGACGTTTTATTTAGCACTATTGTGAGTGGTCAACAACTTGAAGAAATAGACTCAATTATCTTGCCTCCACACTGACCAAAGATGGCTCCTCTCTAGCTGAACTAAAGATCTTATCATAGAAGCCCTTGCAACCTCAGCCATGGCAGAGCTAGCCAGGATTCAGAAAAGCAGACCGATCTCCAGAAAACAAAAATTGTTTTAGGTACTCATCTTATCCATACTGTTGTACAAAGTGTGAAAGCTGTACCTTAACTGCAAAAAAAGGGAAGTTTAATAAGATTCAATTCTTTGAAAAATATTTACCCCAAAAGTTGCTAGAAATCCCCTGTCCAGACCACAGAACCTATTAGCCAGTGCTGAAAAAAGTGATGATAAAGCTGGGCCACAGGAGCCCCTTCTGGATGTTGTAGAGAGAAGAAAACTGCTGGTTTGGTTGCAATCTCCCCCCCCCCCATTCTGTATCAGTTACTATAAAATGACCTCAAATTTAAATAAAAAAGAAGACTGTATTCTTCTGTCAGCTCTCTTTAGCCCCCTTTCCATTCAATTACAAGACATTTTTCTCGTCTTTTCTCTCTTAGGCTCCATTTTCAGGCTGCTTGTGAGGAACCAAATTTTCTTTCCTTGCTTTACACCGTGTCTTCACAGGTAAAAAGTCCCCAACAACAACAGCAGCAGAACCTCTTTCCCCTCCACTTCCTCTCTCTTTTAACAAGGTCTTTCAGTCACTTGTGCCTAACTAACCTGTGACCTGTGCATTTTAAGGCGATTTGACATCTGAACACATTTGTCTGGGTCTGCTGTTGCTCTAGTGTGTGCTGAGGCATGCACTTAAAGCCGACTTGCAAAAATGTACAAGCAGTTGATAGCTCTGTTTTCTCATGAGTAATGCTGATGACAATGTAGCGCTGGTTTGTGTGAAGTGTTCAGTATTTGTGCACACCCCTCATGCTTAGTGTGACTGTCTTACCCAGGTTATGCATGATTCACATACCATACCATATTGTTTATAGCCTTACCAGGGCTCTCACCTCATCCAGTTTCACTGGCTCCAATAACTTTCAACTTCAGGTTCAAAACAACACCTAATACTTTCAAATATTTAACACCATCCATCTGAAAAATGACAATACCTAAATTATTTATTTCTTAGGCTAATTAACCAGGTTGTGCTGAGGATGCCAGCCAATCTAAAAATTTATCATCCCCAGATTACAAAAAACGTAAATAAGGATAACAAACATGTACAAAAATATGCATAAAAAGGGCCACATGGGCAAAGACCACAGCAGGATGGACACCTTGTGCCCATCGCAATTTGACGACCCGGTTTCGAATCCCATTCGAGGGTTTTTTCCTCCTGGAATTACATCAGTGCCAACTCCACTCCCCCAAAAGTCCTTCGGATGAGACCATAAACCGAGGCGCCATGTGAGAACGCACGCAGAACATCTTGTACTCACGTTAAATCATGTTCCGCTTTTTGTAAGAGTGGGCCATTGTGTGCCAGTGGGAACAGATGTCAAGATATACAAAACTGCATACATACGGGGACTGGATGTAAAAAAGCACATGAGTGCTTCTTCCATTATCCTTGATTTAAAAAGAATATAAATATATAAATATAAACTATGTGTTTAAGTACCACCATCTGTCGCAAGAATAAAAAACCCCAGGCAAAATGCCATATAATGAAAACAGAATAGTGTTTAAAAGATTTGCTTCAAAAGCAGAGAAGGACTGGAAAGTGAAAAAAAGCAAAAGAATGATAAAAAGGCAGGAGAAAGGACTGGAAAGGTAAAAATAAGCAAAAGAATGATAAAAAGCAGGAGAAAGGACTGGGAAAGGTGAAAAAAAAGGCAAAAGAATGATAAAGAGGAGAGAAAGGACTGAAAGTGAAAATAAGCAAAAGAGATGTTAAAAAGGCAGGAGAAAGGACTGGAAAGGTGAAAAATAAGCAAAAGAGATGATAAAAGGCAAGAGAAAGACCAAAAAAAAGTGAGACAGAAAAGTGGAAATTTCTTGCACAGAATTTCCAGAAGGTGGGGATGCATTTTACATTGATTCACGTTGCATGTTATTGTGTAAAGTTCCATAAAGTACTGGAGGTTTTGCACAATTCCACACTACTCATGTTTTATGTTGCTGTTTTTCCCCAGGTTTTGCACGATTCATTTTCCAAGTCAAGGTGTCATTTTCCACAAAGTATGGGAGGTTTTGCACAAGGAAGTGTTGGGGGTATTCTTGGTGACTACAGGCGTCCACATCAATGAAATGTCCTTGGTGATGACTAAGCGTCCTCCTGATGCACTGTGTGTGTCCTTGAAGCCTGGTAATGTCCTCCTCCTTCTGGAGATGAAAAGAAAATTCTAAGGGCTCTGGTTTGCTTACATAGGGTTTTAAGCAGCTTCCATTAGTTAAACTTTGTCAAGAATTCATCCTAGCAAGTAGCAAAACACTAAAGATGAAGTGTGTGAGGGTGGTGTGTGTGTGTGTGTGTGTGTGTGTGTGTGTGTGTGTGTGTGTTGTGTGTGTGTGTGTGTGTGTGTGTGTGTGTGACTGTGTGTGACTCTGTGTGTGTGTGTGTGTGTGTGTGTGTGTGTGTGTGTGTGCGTGCGTGCGTGCGTGCGTGTGTGTGTGTGCGTGTGTTGTCATTTTACCATGAGGCCCATTCCTTGTCAATTGATTCAGTTCACCCCCCACAGTTCTTGAAAGTAATAAATGATAAGCTACACTGAAAATTCCTTTGCTTCCTTGGCTTACACATTACATTCATCTGATCATTTCATTTCGAAACACAATGAATTAAGAATGTACTTTACAGATCTTTAATTCTTTGCAGCCCTTGTAAAAATTCACTGATGCATTATTTGCTAACATATTAAAATGACAAAATTTTTAAAGATTAAATCCACAAAGATTACCACAAAACAATGTCACAATCCATCTTCAACCACTCAATTGCAAGCTGACAGACTGATTCTATCACATAGTGGTGAAACATCTTCATGATGAAATGCAGCAACCTTCAGATGACAGATTCATTCTATCACATGGCAGTGAAACATCTTCATGATAAAATGCAGACCCGCGGAAAGACAGACAGATAGAATGAAAATGGAAGAAGACAGAAATGCAAATACAAACAACACAAAGACAGGCAGGTAGGCAGGTAAAATGGATGATACACAAAGGCATCACATAAACAAATATTAACATACACACACACACATTCACAAAGAATGATAAACACAAAAACAAATGCATCACATAAACAATTACTAACATACACACACAATGTCACAAAGACTGTAACTAAAAAAAAATTTTTAAAGTTACCAAGTGTCTTGATGTTTCCTTAGTGACCACTGTCTCAGGCAGGTGCTGAACTTGACCACTGCTGGCCAGGCTTCCATGATACCTGGTAAAACACATGGGCATATGATTAGAAACAGCATTTTAAAAAAAGCACGAACAGTAAGTGACAAAAGATACAAGTGGTAAACGTATAAATAACTAACAGAGAGAGGTCACTTACCTTATAACACTAACATGACCACAGCTGACTGCACTTACATAGTATTTGGTCAAACAGGTGTCCATCATTACAGAGACAGCTAGCACAAAACAAGTAACCACCATCCAAAATGACACAGACGATGTAGAAATAAATAGCATATGTAACAGTGACTACCAAAAATAAAATTAGATAAGAAAATCAACACAGATTGGACAAAGATAAAAGTCCAGTTAGAAATAGGACACACAAATAAAAACACAGAAGTATGTAAACTATACCTTGTTGACAGACTTCAGTTCTTGGTCACTGTTTGTTACATGTACCCTCCTTGCCACTCCACTCCAGCCCCAGAGACTCTGAAAACAGTAAATCATCACCAGTCATACCAAACAGTTAAGTCATCACCAGTCAAGTCATCATCAGTCATACTGAACAGCAATTCATCATCAGTCGTACTGAACAGTAAGTCATCATCAGTCATGCTGAACTGTAAATCATCATCAGTCATGCTGACAATCCTAAAAGTTTCTTCAACATATACATTGTTTTTAGTTAATTAGTCCACAATAAGTAGTCAAATACAAAGAAAATCTGTAACGTTCTCACCTGAACTTTTGTACTATCATGGGACCTTTTGGCTCCCTCCATTAGGCAGCTGTGATGTTGTCAGGCTCATACACCTGGACAGGAGCTCTGTCAACAGATTGATACTGTTACATGGCAGTAGAACATTTTCAACATGAAACGAAGGCCTGCAGAGACTCAAGCAGACACAAAAGAGAAAAAAGAAACCAGACAGACTTGGTACCACAGAAAGACTAACAGGGCAGAAAAAAGAAAGGCAGACAAAGTGAATAACAGACATGAAAACAATGACATGATAAAATCGAAGGCATACATTCACCATCACACAGTAAAGTATAAAAACAACCTGAAAACTACAGTATTTAAATAGCTTACAAATATGTGCAAAAGATCAGACAAGACAGAAAAATATTTTTGTAAAAAGGATTAATCTGTACCTTATGGCTGAAGTGATGAACAAGGCTTCTGATGGTGCTGGGCCTGTCTGAATTTGTCCAAACTTCATCTAATTCCTGGTAAAAGAGATCATCACTCAGAAAAAAAACACATGTAATAAGATGTTGGTCCTGCTTTCAAACCAGGAATGTCAGTACTGCTGTGAAAGGCTGAATACAGACCAGCCTGGAGAGCAATAAAACTTTGCCTGCTGTAATGCTCATGTCCCTCTGGGTAACCATCTTGGTCAAGGGACTGATGATCATGACCATCTTGGCCAAGGGACTGATGATGATGATGATGATGATGATGATGATGATGATGATGACGACCATCTTGGTCAACAGACTGATGATGATGATGTTGATGATGATTATGACATCAATGATGATGTCCTTCAGTGTCATGCAAGAACTTTTTTCCCAGTTTATTTATGTTTATTTATTCTTTGGTTGGGGAGTTTTGCACTTTTTTTTGGGGTGGGTGGGGGGTGAAGAGCTCTTCTTTTAGTTTTAAGTTTTCTTTTTTATTAGCATTTTTTAAGGGGGATTTTTTCTTTATTGGTTTTAAAAAAAAATTTTTTTTAGGGTTACTTGTTTCAATTTATTTTAGTTTATTCTGTTTAGTTCAGTCTCTGTAATGTTTGGTTTTCCTTTTTTCCATTCATTTAATGGGTTTTTTTTAATATTTGTTTTAAGTTGATCTCACAGGTTTATTGTTTATTCTGTTTAGTTCAGTCTATGTAATGTTTGGTTTTTTTTTTCCATTCATTTTAATGGGTTTTATTTGTTTGTTTTTTTTTAGTTGATCTCACAGGTTTATAGTTTCATCATTTCAAAGCGCCAGTCCAGTTTTTTGTTTGTTTTTTAAGGGTCCAGTTCTTCTCGCGTCACTCATTCCAAACTTTCAACACAATAACTGTATCCAGGCAAATCCCATTGTACTCAAACCTGAAGTTACCTGGAGCTTTATGTACATGCAGGACCAGAACATACCACCAGCAGGGGAGTCCTTGTTTTACTTCTTTCTTTTCCCCTCCCCCTATTCAATTTTCCATTTTAGTTTTCTAGCTTTTTTGTTTGTTTCTTTTGTTTTGTTTATTCCTGTTTAGAAGTGGCTTTTGTTTGGAGGCTTGCACGAGTGCTCCATTTGTTTTAGGTTTTTTGTTGTTGTCGTTTTTTAATTTTCAGTTCTTTTCTCCCGTTTTAAATCATTGTTTAGTTTATCTCCCCTTTGATTTAAACCATTTTCATTTTATTTTGTCTGTCTTTTGCAATGCACTGCTTTGCATTGCACTCCATTCATTCCGTCTTAATTTACTTAACTTTGTGTAGACTCAACTCACAAATAATTTTAAAAAATATGCTGTCTCAGCTGTAGTTCAGCCTCAAATACCAAAAAATTTTCAATCCTATGCGTCAACTGTAAAAGCATGGGATTAAAAGTATCACAATTCAACAGTCCAAGACCAGCATACCTTCTGGTCCTAGACACTAAGTCAAAAAGCCCTTCAAGTCTTTGCTACAGTATTCTTGTTTTATAATTCCTTCACCATACCTCAACAGAGATCCTAAGAAATAAATACATACAGTAAAGATTTCCTGATTTTTGCAGAATGTAGTGCTGACACCTTCATCCTAGTGTCCTTGGCGTCAAGGTCCATCACAGCCAGCCAGTGTCTGTTAACAGAAATAAACATGTGTGTCACTAACATGGCACTATTAAAGCAGAGAGAGAGAGAGAGAGAGAGAGAGAGAGAGAGAGAGAGAGAGAGAGAGAGAGAGAGAGAGAGAGAGAGAGAGAGAGAGAGAGAATGAGGGGGGGGGGGGGGAGACAGAGACTAAGACAAAGACAGAAAGTGTGTGTACTAGTTTTCATGTAAAAAGATGGACATCTTGCCTCTTTAGTAATGAACCCTCTTTTTTTGACTAATAATTTACCAAAAAAACTTGTATATAATAAAAGTATGCACACTGGCTAATGGTTAACACTTCCTTTTTCTCAAACAGTGGGTTAAAGAAAACACTGGCTGTATACTAGGTATGCATTCTGTGTCATATTGAAGTGAACAATGGGTGTGATATTTTGTGTACATTTGTGGTGCAACAACTATGGCTCTGTTGTGATTAAACTGCTTAACAAGTCAAATGGACCCTCTTTATTTTCCAACACCAAGTTCTAACATATTGTGTCGTTTCTTTCATAGTTTTACTCGGCTCAATTTGCATAATGAACCCATTACCCCCCCCCCCTCCTCCCCCATCACAACTGAAGAACCAGCCAGGGATGCTGGAATGGATGACATGGATATACAGTAATAATACACAGAATATAATTTGTTACCTAAAAAGGGATGGGGTTTGCAAGGAAAATATAAGGTTTTTTTCTCCCATTACACTGTAGCTTGAATTAACACTTTGGCAGCCCAGAACATGAATAAATATTATAAATATGATCTTCAATGATTTGAATTCGAAACAGATGACAAAATTTATAAAATACATCACGCTGGTGTCCTGTTGAGACACCTCCATGATCGGAATGCGACTACTTTAAAAGCTTACTTGAATATAATGACTTTGAATTTGGCTGGCAAACACTACTTTCTGCAAAATCTCACCATGGCACTGGTAAACCTCACTCAAAATCTCGGGGGGGGGGGGGGGGGGGGGGAATTGTTTTCCTAATGCTAAGTAGGGAAATGTAACACGACGAAAGTTAAAGAACACATTAAAAAAAAGTTTGAAATCTGAAACTCAATGCTTGTAAATGCTTCCTTACTGTCAGGACAAACTGAAATTCAATGCTTACTCCCATGTCATTGTAGGTGTGAGATTTTAAAATTCTCTACATGAAAGATGGCAATTGAAAATAATTACCTTGTAATAGTATGTATCCAAATCATTCCACCTGAGAACTTAAAAACTGTAGACTATAGCCTAACCACTAAAATTCACAAAGTACTTGTTCATCTGAAGTCAACCTCAACATTGAACTCATGCTCACCTGATAAGAGCACGCCATGTTACCTGACAAAGGAAGATAACTCTGTGTGTCTTTTTGTTATTCGGACCAATCAA
The DNA here is from genome assembly GCA_030674155.1 of Stramonita haemastoma. Lineage (NCBI taxonomy): Eukaryota > Metazoa > Mollusca > Gastropoda > Neogastropoda > Muricidae > Stramonita > Stramonita haemastoma. The sequence goes on from CM060317.1 coordinate 22,862,426, forward strand.
CAACAGGTAGGGCCTATTGTCTTTTCCCAAGTTTTAAACCAATTTTTTTCTGCTTAAAACAACTTGTGTTTACCTCGATTGCCTAGAATGTTGCAACAGAATGGGAATGCAGCTGGGTTTTTGTTGTCGTTTTATTTGTTTGTTTAGGGGATGGGGGTGAGTGTTGTTGCCACCTTCCCTCCCTCACAAAACTGCTAAGGGTGAACAAACAGGGAGTATGGACATGGGTAGAGATAGTAGATGGAAAGGAGGGGGGGAGGAGGGGGAGGGAAGGAGAAAGGAGTGGAATAGCTAGGATGGGGGTAGGAGGCAGGAGGGACAGAAACGCTTCGTGTCCTTAGAGTCCTGCCCATACAATCTCTGTTGCCAGTTGGTTCCAGTTAGACATTGTGCGAAGAAGAAGAATATATTCTGTTCTGTTATGCTTTTTGGAATCAAGCAGTCATGGGCCTATGTCTGCTCGTTACTAACTTGTCCTTCTGCACTAACACTGGTACCAAAAGGAGAGAAGAGATGATGAGGGGGTGGGGGAGGAGGGAGGTTGGACAAATACATCACCCATGGGTGACTAGCCGACAAAAAAATCCCTGCCCCTTCCCATGATGAGAAGTATTTTATCTTTCATCACAACCGCCTGGAAAGACTTCATACCCAGATTATATCAGTCATCCATTCAGCCCACCATAATTATTAGCCCATAGCCTTGTTCATTTTGATTTTACATGTCTACAGTACTGGAGTTGTTACAGGCTCTTTTTTTCCCCTCCCTATCCATGATTTGCTTAATCTTGACACATCAACATCCACACGAATCAGTATAAAGAATTGAATACAGACTAATCAGTGTGAATAACTAAATTTAACTCTCTCACTTGTCTAGTGTTTTTTTTCTTCTGCTTTATCCACTTGTTCTTTTGCCCCTACTGCACAGTTTACGTTGTTAGACCTAATAGCAGGGATGTCATTTACAAACAGCCCCCAACCAAATACCAAAAATATGTTGAAATTGTCAAAAAGTCAATGCAAATACACGTAAAAGATGTTGGCCAACAAATTAAACATCAACATCCAAACAGGCAGGCGTGTTGTTGTTGTTGTTGTTTGTTTGCTTAGGTTTTGGTGTTTTTGTTTTGTTGCTAACAGGCACGAGCATTTAACAGTACATCTTGGGCACACATTAAAACATGTTTCACTTTACGTAAGTGTAGGCCACTGTGTGCTGGTGGAAATGGATGACAAAGTTTACAAAACTGCAAAAACAATGAGACCAGATGCAAGAATACACATAAGTGCTTATTTAATTATCCTCGAAATAAAAGAATAAAGTTGTGAAAGGCGTAGCTTGCAAAACTCAAGTCACATGAAATAGTATTATTGATATCACAGTTTAAGGTAAATCTTTTCCTATACTTATACAAATTTTAAAAAAAGAGTTTCATATAATCAGTGACATCCATTTTCGCAAGTGTGCACACAAAATTAATGGCAAGCACTGGCACATACAAGTATGTGGACGCATGCACACAAACAAGTGTGTGTTTGCACACACATTGTTGTAACCCATCATAGAATCAGAAATACACTATATGGCCGATACTCTATATATGTATAATTCCAAAAAAGAGAGAAAGAAGTATAACTCTCCATTGGCCTGTCTGGCTGGTTAAGTGGATCACATCCACCCACACACCTGGTTCGCTTTTATTGTTGGATGTTGTTGAAATTTTTTTTTTAAATTTGTTTGTGTGCTGTTGGTTGGTTTTGGTTTTTGTTTTTGTTTTTTTTTTTTTGGGGGGGGGGGTATTTTGTGTGCTTGTCTTTTGGTAGGGTTTATTATTATTATTATTTTTTGCTTTTGCACTTTTTTGATTTATTGATTTATCATTTTTTTTGCCTGTGTATTTATTTTATTTCTTTTATATGAGGAATAATGAAATAACCATTTATGTGCTTTTTTACATCGAGTCCCTGTGTGCATGCAGTTTTGTGAATCTTACCTCTTCCCACTGGCACACAATGGCCTACTCTTACAAAAAGCGGAACAGGATTTAACGTGTGTGCAAGATGTTCTGCGTGCGTTCGCACACGGGGCCTCGGGTTTATAGCATCATTCGAAGGACTTAGAGAGAGAGAGAGAGAGAGAGAGAGAGAGAGAGAGAGAGAGAGAGAGAGAGAGAGAGAGAGAGAGAGAGAGAAGACAGACAGACAGGAAGACAGACAGACAGAAGAGAGAGAGAGAGAGAGAGAGAGAGAGAGAAGAAGAGAGAGAGAGAGAGAGAGAGAGAGAGAGAGAGAGTGTGGGTATGGGGGGGATGTCATTTTTTGTTTGGTCTTGTGTGCGTGCATGTGTGCGTGCGTAGGCGTGCGTGCGTGCGTGCGTGCGTGTGTGTGTGTGTGGTGTGTGTGTGTGTGTGTGTGTGTGTGTGTGCGTGGTGCTGTGCGTCGCGCGCGTGCGCGCGCGTGCGGCGTGCGTGTGTGTTTGTGTGTTCTGTTATGTTTTTCTCTATTCGGTATAAGATGAGATAGCTCAGCGGTCAGAGCCCTTGCTTTCCCCACGGTTAGGTTAGCAGCATTGTGCAAGGTTACCAACTGGATGAGCGACTGCACACCTTGGCTTCAGTGCAGACCCCCAGATCACCCAGCTGTAAATGGGTACCTGCCCTCTTTAGGATCAGGGGGAAGGGGGGGGGGGGGGGTAAAGCAGCGAGGGAGAGGAGATGGGCCCCTAGATAAGCTGAGGTCTCTGATGCCTCACTCCCCTATAATCACATAGGTCATGGGACACCTTTACCTAGTAACATACGACTCATGAAATGTTCACAATTTTCCACCACCACATTCACAAAATAAAACACCCCGACATCAATCAAATCTGATTTAATTGTTAACAAAGTTTTCAATAATTCATCAACATAATTTAACACACAAATGAATACACTCCTTTAGTTACAAGCATTTTTTGTTTTGTTTACCATCAGTCATGAATGTTTTCAGCTTTGTCACTGTATCAGAAAAAGAAGGCCAAATGGTTATTAAAAAAAAAGAAAGTCAAACCAGAGCTACAGTTTCCTGTTCTAAATCAGCAAATGTTACTAACTAAAAAGATATCTTTTCTACAAAACTTATTCCAGAAACGTATTAATGCCCAGTATACCATTTTGAACATGCTTGCTGATGTTAATTTTTTAAAAGTAATTTTCAAATAACACAGGATAAAAAGAACAGCTAAGGCAAGCGACTGAAAAAAAGTTCATCAAAAACCTTAAATACTTTTCAAAAATACTTACAACTTGACTACTTTTATCCAAACAGTAGGTCAAAGCATACGTTTTTGTATCTATTTTTCCTTTGGCTCAACTTTGTAAGGTATATTCACACGAAGGCTGAACATGACACAATACCTATCCTGCAATATATATATCCACATGAACATGTGTACATACAAATGCACACTACTGTATCCAGCATTCAAACACAGCACAAGTTTTGAAAATGACTTCCTAATCTGAAAATGACTTCCCGATCCATGCAATAATATTCAGACACGCATTGACACAGAGAGACCTGTGTCCCTATTATGTCACAGTTCAAAAAGAAAAAAAAGAAAAAAGAAAGCCAGAGCCAAAATCCAAGAAAAAGCTTGGACACCAAGCAAGCAAATCAAACCATAACAGTGGTGATATGTTGATATTGTCATGGAGACAGCAAACCACACAATCAACATTATTAAGCAGTAAAAGCATGTTTTGCAGCTGCATTATGGTGACAGATTATATATACAGTCCCATTCAGTTAGCTGTATCAATTCCTGAACATATTAAAATTAATAGCCCCCCCCCCCCCTCCCCCAAACCAAACAGGGTGGGGGAGGGGGAGACGCAAAAGAAAAACCTAAAAAGGGCAGGTGAGGGACACAATGATTGACATACATACCAACACGAGCACATTTTACATTTTTAAGATTTCAAGTGTTTTAAAAATCCTTTATGATACTCCTATGCAGCACGCAGGTGTAACAGTTCAATCATTATGAAACATAACAATTTTTTTTTACACATTACTATGAATCATACATAAACCATAGGTAAATTTACATTACCAAACTGCACAAAAATATCAGAAACACTGTCCCTTGTTACTTAACTTTCACCATGAACTGACGAACAGACTAAAGCTCTGTCGAAGGAATGCTATAATGCCGTACTATTTACATTTTCAGATCAAACTTATAGAAACTTAAAGTGAATGGTGGTGGTGGTTGGGAGGAGGGGGCAAGAGGGGGGGGGGGATAGTGTGTGTGTGTGTGTGTGTGTGTGTGTGTGTGTGTGTGTGTGTGTGTGTGTGTGTGTGTGTGTGTGTGTGTTTTGTTACAGAAGTATCATTATTACCACGTTTTCCCATTCTGGAAGACTTGTGAGAAACCTTGCAACTAGATGGCTTTTCAGTGAACCAAATTATTAAATGATTTGGAAGAGTGAGTGTGGTCCAGATCTTATTGTATCAGAGCAGAATTTTTCAGGGCAGGTGTATCTTTTCAGGCTTACCTTCTTTACCTGGTTTTCCTCTTTCTTTCAAAAACATTGACTGTGCATCATCACTGCTATGAAATTCATCCGAGCAAGTTGCGACAGCAAGAAGGCATTAAAGGTGACAAGAGATTTTTTCTACAATTCAAAAACAACAAAAATGACAATGTAAATATCAACAAACAGAACTGACTGTATGCCTTGTGTGTGTGTGTGTATATATATATATTATATATATATATATATATATATATATATATATATATATATATATATATATATATATATATAAAGACAGGTTGCTTCTTTAAAGAGGTGTTGCTCTGATAACTATCTGCAGCATGTATGCGGGAACGAGACATATAATAAATTTAACACAAACTATTGTAACGTCTTCAAAAGGTGATATACACAGTTTTCAACTATCATATCACCACATTACCTTTTAAGTACATGTGCTCACTTCAGACTGAATAAAGTCTGTCATGGAAAGCAGGACGACAAGACTGACTGACCATTGGTCAATGATTTCATTCTCAAAACAGACTCTGCAACAGAGACAGATTCAAACAGCACATCCTGAAAAGCAACTGGAAAATTTTTTAATTTTGTAAAGCAGCTGGAGATGTTTCAGAGTAGTAATTTATCACTTCATTGCCAAACCATGCCAAGTATTCCAGCATATACCCCTTTCTCTCTGCCAAAGAGAATCTATTGCTATCACTGTATAATCATCCTCTGTCAACAAAACTCTTAGTATTTTTTTCAGATCATAATCTTAAATGGCTGAATAAACTTCTCACATTCCTGTGTACACAGTAACACTAATACTTTTCATTTAACTGACAAAACAATGAAATATCTTGGCTTCCACCTGTTTTTTTGAATAGCACAAAATTGAGAAAGGGGGGGGGGGGGGGGGGGAGTAACGAAAGACTACAAGTTATGTATGCATCTTATTGATTTTTTTAAACTGTTCATACACACACACACACAACACACACACACACACACACACACACACACACACACACACACACACACACACACACACACACAGAGCATACAAAAATACTTTCCTCTTTCATAACGTCTTTAAAGTATGAACACATGTGTAAGAAGATACATGAAAATACTGAAATAAGAACAGTAAGTACATGCTTTTTTTCCTGAAAAATGGCTGTGGATCACATCATAAATTGTTCATTTCTAAAACACACACTGAAAAGTCATTGAAGACTGCTTAAAAGGTACATTTTTTCTGTAAAGACAATAAGTTTCATACTAGACTGCTTACAAAGATTACATCAGACTGCTTATAACAACAAACAACATCAGATGACTTACAACAACAAAAGTAACTACAAACCCTTATTCAAGTACTGGCACAGAATGGAATTGGATATTGTTTGATAAACATGATGACTATTTTCAAAACTTTTTTTTTTTTAAGTGCTTCTTCTGTCAACATGGAATGTTAACTGTACACCGTTTTATAAGTTATTTGATTAGCAATCATTTGATATACCCTTTAGAAGTGGATGGTTGGTATTTACTGTAGCATGCAATAACTGAACACTGTCAAAATGTGCGAGTTACAAAGAGAGTACTTTAATGTTATGTCGGGTTTCAAAGTACTTAGATGGTTTCAAAACAAAGCTTTTCGGGATAAAATAGCAGATGAAAAAGATCTCAACAAAAGTGGGGAGTGAGGGTTGGGGGGGGGGGGGGGGGGGGGGGGTGAAGGGGGGGAGAATAAACCAATGGTAGGGTGTCACACTGGTGACCTAATATGGTAACTAAGGGCTTAGGTTTCAATCTCCACTAAGGCTTTTCAATCCGCAGCTGAATATTCAAAAGTTTTGAGACTGGTGACTGAATTAAAAAAAAAAGTTTTTAGTGACTGAATATTACTTTTTATATCTTCATTACTCTTCTTCCTCTCTCCACCTGGGTTTTTATGTCTAAGTGGCCCTTTTTCCCACTCTTCCCCCCAAGGGGGTGACGATCGATGTGTTCAAAACATTCCATATGCACCAACCACATCTGCAAAGAAGTTCACTTTGGAAATCCTTCACTGATAGCACTTTGACTTCAACAAGGTGATAGAAGTGTATGCCAGATATTTTTCTCCATCTCTTACCAAGCCCATCCTTCTTCAGGTTGGTGGGTACATTTGTGTCCTCCATACCACCGGCCTCAGTACAGGCAAATGTTGATAAAGATGATGGAGCTCTTGGCATATTTTTAGTTCAGCACATTCTCTGTGTGTGTGTGTGTGTGTGTGTGTGTGTGTGTGTGTGTGTGTGTGTGTGTGTGTGTGTGTGTGTGTGTGTGTGTGTGTGTGTGTGTGTGTGTGTGAGTATGAAGGGAGGGGAGTACAGCACTGAGCAATCAGGTTTGATCTGGGACACTAAAGAATTCCAACTCTATTCAATCCACCAGGTATTTGTATTTTAAAAATTTTGTACCACTTAATGTCACAGCAGATTTCTCTGCATGAAATTTGGGCTGCTCTCCCCAGGGAGAGCGCGTCACCACAAGTGCAGCATTACCAAGATTCAAAACTACAACCCCATGACTTCTAGCCTATAGATTAGAACCTAGTCACTTCATCTACTGATCTCTTGTGTCTCTTAATATCTTTATAATATTACCTTTCTATGTTTTGTTTTTAAACTGCGATCTTTTATCCCTAAAACTTGACTTATTCATTCAGCTGGTGTACCTGTTAATATCTATATATATATTACTTTTTTCCAGTATGCATTTTTATACTTCAAAATAGAGTAAAATAATACTATAAAATCTAACACTCATGCAAGAATATATTATAGACAAAAACCCAAACCAAAACAAACAGCAAACCCACCCCCACAAAAAAAACCCAACAAAAACAGCCCCCCCCCCCACCCCTCACACACCAAAACAACCAGCAACAGCAGCAAAACAGTACAACAGAAGTAACTCCCTATTCCACACACCACAGACATCATCATCAGAACATGCAATACACAACGATTATCACATTGAGCTTGAAGTTCCAGAGCTGCTCCATCTGCTGACGAGACTCGTCAAACTCTGGCCCTGGCAGACTGATCCATACCACCACTCACTCCTCTCACTCAACAACAGCTCCACCTTGGATGTCCAATTCCATGAAATATATATATAATACAAAAGGTGTTCTTTTTTCAAGAGACACACACATTCCTATAAAACGGACGCAGAACAAGAAATAGTGGCTGTGTGACAGCCATCAAGCAAGAGAGAACAAACAAACAAACAACAAACAACAACAAGAAATTAAAAGCAAAAAAAAACCAAACAAAAAAGGATCAGGGGAAAGGAGAACACTGAATCCTATGAAAGACTTTGTCTTTATCTATGATTATCATCTGACAATGTTTTGCCAGAAGTAGCTCAAGCAGTGGTTGGGAAAAGGTACAAAGCCTGGAAGGCAGCATGCTCGCTCCAATAAAACGTTACTGCTTGGGTATCCTGCAAATCTGAAATAGTCTTTCCAACTCAACTGTCTTCATCACCTCTGTCATTGGTAGGAGCTCCATGCAAATATTAACATTTTAAAAACAACAGAATCAAAGCAAAACCACAAAACGAATAGCTTAAAAAAGGATGGGAGCAAAAAAAACAACAACAACAAAAACGATAAAAAGGAAACGTACAACATAATTAGTTTGACAGTACAAGCACAGCACATATACACCCCACACACACACCACATGCACGCACGAACGCACCACTCATACACACAGAAACACACACACACACAAAACCACACTCATTCGCAATGTGTATAGCCAGCCAAGTCCGATACCTACCCACACACATAGGCATCAAATGAACATGCCCCTATAATACATAAACAACAAATATCCAAACTGCATTTGCATAGTACATGCTCCACAACATAACCAGGAAGATGATATTGTTGATACGCCACATGAAGCAGAAAGTACCAGTATATCACAAGCCAGAACAAAAATATTGCTTCAGTTTGCAGAATCCTGCTTTTTCTCAGCTAAAAGTTTTTTTAATTAAAAGCAATATTTTTTTTTCGTCGCTTCCCAAACCATATAGACACATTTGTAGACATACATGCTTTCGTTTTTATCTTCTTTTTTTGATTTTGTCATTCATTTTATATAAAAAGAAACAGAATTCAGTATGTCCGAACAGGTTAATCTATTGTGGTTAAAAAACATTCATATAAATATCACACACAAATTTGACGATCCGGGTTAGATTCCCATGTGAGGCAACTTTCCCCTGGAGTTAACATCAGTGCTGACTCCACTCTCCCCAAAAGTCCTTTCATGAGACTATAAACCGAGGCCCTGTGTGCTAAGCACACAGAACATCTTGCGCACACGTTAAATCCTGTTCCGCTTTTCATAAGAGTAGGCCATTGTGTGCCAGTGGGAACAGAGGACAAGATTGACAAAACCGCATACACATGGGGATTGGATGTAAGAAAGCACATCAGATGCTTATTCCATTACCCTTGATATAAAAGCATAAATTTTAAAAAGAAATGGTGGAGGATTCTTAACAAATTTCACACCAAAAAAAAGGCAAAGGAAAAAATCACAAAGTCAGACTCCTATTCAAAGCTAAAAACCAGGTCCAACACATTTGAATTAGGCCAAACATGTCTGAATGTTGAGTGTGTGTGAGTATGTGTGTGTGTGTTTGAGTGTGCGTGTGTGTGTGCACACAAATGCATGTTCATGCACCTGTGACAAACTCCAGATCTGGCAGGGAAAAAATAGTTTGCTGTTTTTGTCTTAGTAACAAAAAAGAAGCAAACAAAAGTAAAATGATATTTTGGAAACAAAACTAAAATCGAGAAGAGAAGATGACAGAAAAATACACAAGTAACATGATGTTCTAAAAACACAAAATAAACACCACCAAAACTACAGCAGATTGAAGCAGAAATGAAGATAACAAAAATACATAGCAAATGCCACACTGTTTTTGTTGTTGTTATAACAAGTAATACAATGTTTTAATAACAAAACTACAGCAGACTCACGAAGGAATGAAGATAACAAAAATACATAGCAAGTGCCACACTGTTTTGTTGTTTTTATAACAATACAATGTTTTAATAACAAAACTGCAGCAGACTCAAGAAGAGATGAAGGTAACAAAAATGAATAACAAGTACCACACTGTTTTGTTGTTATAACTAGTAACATAATGTTTTAAAAACAGAACTACAGCAGACTCCAGAAGATATGAAGACAACAAAAAAATTAATTAATTCCACAATGTTTTGTTGTTGTTACGCAATCTTTTAATAACTTAATGACAGGAGACGCAAGAAGAAACGAAGACAACAAAAATAAATAACAAAGTGCCACCATCTACTTTTTTGTTGTTATTGTTGCACGTTCCCCATCTTAAAACCAACCCTGAGGGTCACCAAGACCATAAAGTTAAAGTCTGTCCCGAGCCTAAGGCTCATCAGGCCAGTGCTTAACCCGGTTTCTGTGGCGTTAAGCGACTGAGAGTCATAGACTCCCCCTGGATAGGACGCCAGTCTATCGCAGGGTTAACCCCCAACACAAGGTTGGTACCCCTTTTACACCTGGGTGGGGTGAGAAAATAGCCGTAAAGTGCCTTTTCCAAGGGCACAACGCCATAGCCGAAAGCTGGGATTGAACCCGCAACCTTTAGATTACAAGTCCAATGCCCTAACCACTAGACTACAGCGGCGGCTACCAAGACTATGCACTCTGAAAAAACAAAAAAGACTATGCACTCTGTCTCGTTCATCCCACCTGGGAACACTGTGAGACCATGAATACACACACTTGATGAAAAGGTTGCATGTATGACTGTTTTCAAGTACCTCGCCATATAGGCAGCCATACTCAGACTTCAAGGATTTTTTTTTCTCCTTTAAAGGAGAACGCAAGTTATTAATTTAAGAGCTTGTCATGGCTGAGGACAATCTCAACATAACATATCCAAGCACAACATTTTGTTTTGTTTTTTGTTGTTGTTGCAAACACAACATTTTAATGTAGGCCCTGGAACTTAACTTACATAAGTAACCGACACAGCTTTGGCCTAGGCCAGCCATGATGCTTTAACCCTTTTGTTGTTGAATTCTACAGAGCTAAACTGCCTGTAGATTTTCAATTCTTTGAAGGTTTTCTACCCCCAACTGACTTAGTTTAATCCTAAGACAATTGTGTGTGTATGACAAAAAATCAGGCTGAAATTTTGTCACAAGCTTGATATGTCTTTGTACTTGCATTTCAACGCAAGTTTACTTGTCTCATCATCGGATGTCTTGTCACTGTCACCTTATTTGTCACCAATCACAGGTAAAAGTATGTTATATACGATAAACCAGCAAAACATGCATGGATATGACAACAGCTCCTGCATGTTAGTGTTAAATAAGGAACTGATGCCTAGCTGATGTGTTTACCAATGGTTATGTGCAATTGTACTTCAAGGGTGTGTCACACAATGTCCCCATAACACCTGATGTTTTATACTATGTCTTGACGAGACAGAAGTTTTGTTAACTGTTTTTTCTTTTGAAAGAAGTCATATTCAATCAATATCTGATTTTCATACTGCAGTTCAAATCTGTATGTGTTACCACATGTTTGTTATGTACACAGAAGTGTGTTATTGTACATGAGTGTCACATTGTCACCACACAGGTGTGAACAAATATGAAACAACACAAAACTTCTGTAATCCTACAAAGTTTTAATCTTGGTAGTCTCTTAAGTAGTCAAAATGACGGCACAGGGACACATCGCATCACAGAAAGCACAAATTGTGGATGTGTCTGAGAGGTACCCATCGCTGTCACCTGTCGAACTTTGGCAGACTGGAGACTTATTTTCTTTTCGTTCTTGCTATTTTCATTATGACCATATCTGTCTGTTTCTGCCATTGCAGTTTTAAAGGAAAAGTGTGGTAATAACTAGAAAATAGTCAGAAGGTGTCACGTTTTCAGGCGTCTATGCTGTGGACCCACAGGGAGGTCAAATTTCTCCACAGTGGTGTGTGAAGCACAGGTAACTACACTTGCAGGAATGTGCTGTGTAGCACGTTATTTTCTGGGTCACTCTTCTCCCTAACTGCAGCATTTTCTTCCTCCTCTTCATACTAACAAAAGTATAGATTTAACAGGAAATGAAGGGGAAAAACATAATAAAAACTGAAGAAGAAAGGTGAAGAAATGAAAATGCGATGAAGACAAAAACAAAAAAAAAAAAGAAAAAAAGAATGAGAAACAAAGCAGAAACAAAGATGGATAAACAAATGAACAAATTTAGTCATGTTTTACCAAAAGAGATACAGCACTCAAGAAAGACACAAGGTAGACAATTAAGCACAACGAAATAAAAAACTGCGAATACCCTTCAAACTCAGAAAAAGATGCATTACCAACAAATGACAGTGTGAAACAGCGTAGGTTCTTTAATTTTCTGTCAAATGTAGTCCTCATGAAGATATTGATTAATCATTTGTTAGGGGTTGGTTTTCACCATGTCAAATCTGTAGACTGAACTGCTCATAAGAAAAATCAGTCAAAATACAACCAGCCAAAACTTACTGGTGCACAAGTAAACAGCCCAGATCTATGAAGCTGAATATGACCATAGTTCCCAGAATGGACTCAACCTGACTGGACTCGACCAATTTCACCCTAGATAAATAAAAGTTAATATACATTCAAAACAAACCCAAAAAACAAAAACAAAAAAAAGGAAAAGGAAAACAAAAAGAAATGACACACAATCTATACGTTGTATAACCATGCATTTTTGTTTTGCACCACAAGGAAAGACTAAAGATAAGAAAAAAACTAAATGATAAAAAAAAGATTAAAAAAAGATTTTAAAAAAACCACACACACACACACACATATTGCTTTAAAACAGCAAAACTGCCCCCCCCTCTCCCCCCCTTCCCCGTCAAACGAAACAGCACAAAAAACCCCTATGTACAGATGTTCACACACCCTCAAAAACATACATCTGTACTCCAAAACAAATGGAGTAGTGACCAAAAAAACCCCACCAAACTATCTGTACAAACACAAGAAATCACAGTCATGAATGCTGAAGTGCAACTCCTCCTCCTTGCTCTGAACTGCTTTACAGGTGGTCGCGATGCCAGATCCACCGCTTGCAGGACTGCTCAAAGTTGTGGGACATCCACTGACTCTCCAACAGCCGCAGACGCTCTTGGCTCAGGAACAAGGGCTTACCCCGCCTGAGGAACACACACAAATATTATATATATTATATATATATATATATATATATATTATATATATTATTATATATATATTATGTATGTATTATATATATATATGTAAATTTGTTATATATATATATATATATATATATATATATATATATTATATATATATATATATATATATATATATATATATATATATATATATATCACAATCATTTTTTAACATTTATTTTTTTTTGTTTTTCATTAAAAAAAATTTTTTTTGTGAGATCAGATTTTTAATATTTCCTGTCATCAGCTATGATGTGACAGAATCACAAATGTAGCCTCGGGAGTACTGAATAGGGAATCTTTGTTTTCCTACTCCTATTGTGATGGAATATATATATCTATATTTTATCTATCTATCTATCTATCTATCTCTATCTATCTATCTATCTATCTATCTATCTATCTATCTATCTATCTATCTATCTATCTAATCTATCTATCTATCTATCTATATGTGTATATATGTATATTATATATATATATATATATATATATATATATATATATATATATATATATATATATAACACCCTGAGAAGGTGCATGAGATCAGAACACTCTTTCACCTAGCAATATATTTTTCCTAAAAAAAAAAAAATCACACTCCTTTCACAACAACAAAACAACATCACAGCCACAGAACTTCCTTTCATTTCCAAGTAATTGATGAAAAAAAACAACACAACAGCAATAACAACAACAACAAAAAGTAATGGGTGTGTTGTCTGTGACTGAATTCAGAACTCACTTCAAGTCTCTGTCCTCCTCTCCGTGCTGGTCCAGGTAGACGGACCCCCAGAGGGTGGCGCGGGGTCCTCGCAGCACCACGATGATGCTGGAGTTCACCAGCAGGAAGATCCCCGTCCCTCCCCCACACTGCACCGAATGCTGACACACCACACACACCAACCACACATCACTCAATGACCAGTAATATGTACAGACTTTTTTTTAAATGTTGTTTTTTTTTTTACTACATAAATATATATATATATATATATATATATATATATATATATATATATATATATATATATATATATATATATATATATATATATATGCCTGCTGTTTCAAACTGGCCTTGATTTGTACTAGAAAATGAAAAAATTAATTCTAAGTTAGATGTTACAGCTGTAGATAAAACAAAAATAAATAAACAGATCATGTTTTGACCCCCCCCCCCCCCCCCCCCAAAAAAAAACCCCAAAGAAAAAAAGGCAACTTACCACCATCTTTTTACTAAATGCTGCATATTTTTGTTTGGACAAAGAAAACTGACCCCCAAAAAGTGCATCAACAAACAGAAATTTGCTGGGGGAAAAAAGTGATTCCTTGACAAGGGTTATGTTAAAAACAATATCTGAAGGAAAATTCACACTAACATATAGACTTGTACATAACTTGACAATAAAAAGCCTCGCTTATGACAAAGGAGAACAGAACTAAAGGAAAGACAGAGAGAGAGAGAGAGAGAGAGAGAGAGAGGAGAGAGAGAGAGAGAGAGAGAGAGAGAGAGAGAGAGAGAGAGAGAGAGAGAGAGAGACAGACAGACAGACAGACAGACAGACAGACAAGAGACAGACAGACAAGAGACAGACAGACAGACAGACAGACAAGAGACAGACAGACAGACAGCATACTTTCTCTTCTCACTCACCTGCACACATTCGAAGACATTGGTGGACACATCGGCACAGCACTGCTCCCTGAAGCACAAGAAGGCCCCACAGATAAGACACAGGGTTGGATCCTTGGGCACACGACGACAATTGCTGCACGTCTTGTGTCGGTACGTTGTGAAGATGTCATAGTATCGCTCCGGTAGTGCCAGCAAATGAGGCTGAGCCCATTTCTCATCTATGTTGATCAGTGACTGGAACGGGAAACAAACAAAAAGGAAAAAAAAAGAATTTAGAATCTGACTTTTTGTAAAACAGTTACAGTTCCTGGTGAAGAAAAGCCTTGTAAAGAAGTTTATTGCCATGCATTTTCCCATTAATTATGTCTTTAATTTGAATGGAATCATAAAAGTAGAGATGGTAACAAATAGTTTTGATGTGTTACTCATGTACAGCACAAAATTTCCAAATTCTGATGAAGATTGAGTCCACAGTTTCCTCTCTGATGGGTTATTTTTCCCTGTTCCTGCCAGAGCTCCAAGGTTCACAAATGGTGAGATTTTACATACATGACTAGTTTTGCCCACATCAATGTAGCCGCATTTTCACTTCAGGGACTAATGGGATCTGAGTCTATTACCTCCCAATTCTGATGGGGTCTGAGTCTATTATCTCACTATCTAAGCTCTCTTACTCCTGGACTAGACACTAAATCTGCAAACAAAGCCAGGGCGCATGACGCAATCCCACCTCAACATTTTCAAACAAAGACAACAAAGCCAATTTCAGAGGCGGGGAAGCCCCGCAACCGCATCCTGTTCCACAAAGACTCACCTTGCACTTTGAGGGCTTGGCTTTGGCGAAGTTGCTGAGGTCTTGGCACCAGGCCTGAACCAGGACAAAGGGGTCGGGGACAGCCCAGCGCAAACAGATGATGCCCGTCACCTCCGACTCCTGCCTGCTACTGGCAGCACCAGCAGGAAGCAGGCCTAGGTACTGCACCAGTGTCTCAAACTCTGGTTTCTCCTGTCAGGTCCAAAATGAATGAATGAATAAATACTTCAATACATAACCACCCAAAAAACACCACAAGACAGACACCAAGAAAAACATTACTCATCCTCATCTGTGACTCTCTGCCAGATAATGAGTCACATTGTACTGGAGATCAATTTTCAATTGTTAACATGTTACACAGTGCACAAATTCAACATCACTCAGTAAGGCATAGTCAAGAGTGCTACAATTAGCACGCTCCTTCCTTTTGCCCAGTCCATGTGTGATCAGTTCCTGCTATAAATAGCACCAACTGGCCACAGCTGGGCTGGGCTGGGCTGGGATAATTAGCAGCTGAGAGGAGCTGAAAGTGGGGGGAAACTGACAGCTGTGGTTATTAATCTGCAAATAATTTTTTTTAAGGAAGGAATTAATGCAAAATGTTATGTAAGTGTTTGCACACAGGATCTCACTTTATATTATAGTCTCATCTGGTGGTCTTGCAGAGGAAAGGAGTTGGAATGGAAGTCAATTCCATGGGAGAAATTTCTTCAAACAGTAATATCACCTGTGACTTGGACTTACACTTCAGATCATATAAGATTTTAAGTCTCAAGCTGTAGCCACTGAACTATTCAGGCTTCCCTAAAAATAACCCAACAAAGCAAAAAACAAAAACAAAAAAAACCAAAGAAAAACAACAGAAAGGAAAAAGAAGAAAAACAAGCAAAAAACTGGCAAAATTATCAGTAGAGTTTAAAAAACAGATTTTATCAGATGAGACATTAGTGATTACTCATTCAGAAAGGTTTTCTTTTTGAACTGCAGTCTCCATGATGTTGATTCAGTTCAGGTGGGCCGTGTTGTGTATAGTGGCTGGTTCAGTTCCACGTGTTCCCCATTCTTTGCAATCACAGTCCCATTTGCCTTGTTTTCATTTCCCCTGGCTCTACATTTTTTTGTTATAGAGGAGAATTTTTTTGATTGTTTGTTTCTTGGTTAGAGCTTAAAGGTTCACCAATGGTAAGATTTTGCATATGCGACCATTTTTACCCACCATTAAAGCAGCCACATTCTGACTTCAAGGTTGATGTCTGAACACGACACCAGTGTGCATGCGCTTCAAAAAGGAGGAACAGGTTTTAACACATACATAAGATGTTCTGCATGCATTCACACACAGAACCTTGGTTTACAGTCTCCCCAAAGGACTCTGGGGGAGTGAAGTCGGTACTGATGTTAACTCCGGGGGAAAATCCCCTTGAGCAGGTGCCTCGAGGTGGCTTGAGCCAGTGCCATTAGATCACGAGTGCAACACTGTAAACCACCAGGCTGTCCCACCCCCAGAAAACAAAAGAATTTAACCATGTAATAATTTTATGTGACTCTTCACCATGACATGAGTAGGATTGCACCTGAGCCACTTTTCCCCAGGGAGTGATTTTAGGCAGGTAGGCATGCCCCCTTACCTGTGTTTCTGCCATGATGGGGGGACCAAACATGTTCTGACGCAGCAGGCAGCCACCCGCAGAAACGGCAAGCAGAACTCCTCCACCCAGGCCTCCACACTCAAAGGGGACCACACACTCTGGCAAATCTGTCATAAAACACACACACACACACACAACTCTTACCAAACAACAATAGAACACAGGCAAAACCCCTATTTTAACTTGTAATAAGCTTAATTCTAAACAGGCATACACAAATACTTGATATTCAATCAGTGCTTCCTTCTCTACCTGCTAACATAGCTTCTATACAGTCTACAAGACTTGTTTTATATTAAAAAAAAAACTGCTTCAAAAGTAGGTGGTCTACCAATTCTGCCATAATCTTTTGGTGGTGCACATTCAGATATACAGAAATACAAAGAGCTGAAAGATCCTACAGTATCCTATTCTTCAGATGAGCTGTCAAAGTTCCTCAGACCACAAGGGGCACCATCACCAGAATACCAAAGCAGAAACAAAGATGACGCATAAAAAGCGGTGCAGAAAACTTACAGCCAGGAAGTCGTTGTTGGCATCCATTTCTCTGTAGAGAGGTGATGCTCCAAGGTCACTGATGATGAAGTTCAGCCATCTCTGCAGAGAGCCGGCTGTTGCCTGTCACATCCAAAAACCGCTCTGTTCACAATCTTCCCAGTCTTTTGAACTAATACTCATAAACCAAAATCACCGCTCTAGAATCTAACACAACACTTCCAAAATGAAAGGCAGTTATTCATTCTATACTCTGTAACAAAAGTCATTAATTCTATACCAATACTCACAAATAACATCTTTTCAATAATTATGGCATGCTTCTCTTTAATGTCGAAACGCATCATTTTAAGACACATCTCAAACTGCACTGGTATTGAAGTAAATTCTCAGTAAGAAAACTCGAGTATGATGGTTTAGTTTTTTTAGGTGGCAACTTGAATACTGCAGCTCAATTTTTCTAGATTAAGTTACATGAGCACCACTGCTCAATCTGTCTACACTAGGAAACCTGAAAACTAGTGCTGAATTTTTCTAGATTAAGTTTCATGAGCACCACTGTTCAATCTGTCTACACTAGGAAAACCTGAAAACTAGTGCTGAATTTTTCTAGATTAAGTTTCATGAGCACCACTGTTCAATCTGTCTACACTAGGAAACCTGAAAACTAGTGCTGAATTTTTCTAGATTAAGTTTCATGAGCACCACTGTTCAATCTGTCTACACTAGGAAACCTGAAAACTAGTGCTAAATTTTTCTAGATTAAGTTTCATGAGCACCACTGTTCAATCTGTCTACACTAGGAAACCTGAAAACTAGTGCTGAATTTTTCTAGATTAAGTTTCATGAGCACCACTGTTCAATCTGTCTACACTAGGAAACCTGAAAACTAGTGCTGAATTTTTCTAGATTAAGTTTCATGAGCACCACTGTTCAATCTGTCTACACTAGGAAACCTGAAAACTAGTGCTGAATTTTTCTAGATTAAGTTTCATGAGCACCATGTTCAATGTGTCTACACTAGGAAACCTGAAAACTAGTGCTAAATTTTTGTAGATTAAGTTACATGAGCACCACTGCTCAATCTGTCTACACTAGGAAACCTGAAAACTAGTGCTAAATTTTTCTAGATAAGCAAACCAGGTACTGCTGATCAATTTTTCTATGTCAGGTAACCTGATCCTGAGAATATTATTTTTCTTGGTAAACAAATCACAGTCAAAATAAACGTGTTTGAAGCTATGGGAAAAACCATCATCATCAATACTTTTCATCACTATAGCTATCATTGTCAAAGGATGTCTGACCTCTGACCCCTTCTTGCACCATGCCTGTCTTTCGTCCTGCGTGAGTCGACAGCTGAGCACGGTGAGGGCCTGGATGTAGGTGACACAGTACAGCTTGTGCACCACACACAGGAAATGATCTGCACACCAGCAGTGTCACTGTTTGTCAATACATTGCATTTTTCAGATCTGGGTTTGTTGTTGTTGTTTTTTATATTACATACACAGATACAAACAAGATCAGACATAGCTATGTGCATGCACAAAAAATATATATTACATACAGAAATATCAAATGTTTAGCAACACAATTAACTGAGAATGTGCTCTCTCACACACAGACACAGACACACACACATGCACACATTATACAAATACATATGCAAATGCTTACACACAGAAACGCACACATACACACACAAATTATAAAGACAAACCACACGTGCACATATACAAAAAATACATATAAACTTACAGATACGTACATGAACACTCATCCATTCACACACACACAACCACACACACAAACACACACACGAGGTCCCGTATGCGAACTCACGCAGAATATCTTGCGCATACGTTAAATCCTGTTCCAGTTTTCGTAAGAGTAGGCCACTGTGTGTCAGTGGGAACAGATGAAAATATTTACAAAACTGTATCACACAGGGACAGGATGAAAAAAAAGCACATGAGAGTTTATCCCATTATCCTCGATATAAAAGAATAAATCAATCAAATAAATCAACCCCCCCACACACAACAACCCCCTCCCCCGCCTCCCCCCCCACCCCATCCCCCACACACCCCCCCAAACACACCAACTGACCCAGCTGCAGAGAGAAGGGGAGGGCAAGGACGAACTGGCAGAGCTGGGCCACCATGTCCCTCATCAGCAGGGGCACACGCTGCTTGTAGGTGAGGAGGGAGGTGGAGTCGTCGCTGAGGGCCACACCTGTGATGTGCGACCACTGCCGCATGTGCACCTGCGGGGATTCGTTGGTGCTGGTGTACAGGCTCAGCACAGCCAGCAAGGGAGCTGCAAATGGAGGGAGAAAGAATGGCGGGTGAGTGGGTAGGGTGAGGGACGGGATAGCCTAGTGGTCAGAACATTCCGCTTGCAATTTGACGACCTGGGTTCGTTTCCAGGTCGAGGAGATTTTCCTCCCGGAGTTAACATCGGTGCCGACTCCACTCTCCCCAAAGTCCTTCGGATGAGACTATAAACTGAGGCCCCGTGTGCGAACGCACGCAGAAAATCTTGCGCACACCTTAAATCCGGTTCCGCTTTTCGTAAGACTAGGCCATCGTGTGCCGGTGGGAACAGATGACTTTTACAAAACTGCATACACACGGAGACTGGATGTAAAAAAGCACACGAGTGCTTATTCAATTACCCTCTATATAAAAGAATAAATAAATAAATAAATAAAAATGAGCAGGTATGGTGTGTTATGAGCGGGTGTGGTGTGCTACTTTAATTGCCCTTCAGGGGTGATTAGTGTTTTTGACGACTTGACTGTTTTATTCATCGCTGCCTGTCTCAATCAACAAGATTGTATCTACGAGACCCATATTAACTAATAACAGTATCTTTGTAAGGCCAGACCTACAGGTCCCCTTTGCAGTGGTGTGACAGTCACAACATGCCTGCAACAACTGGCATAGAAGCTGGGGGGAAAATGGACCTCAAGTCACCATGCAACCTGGCATGAAGGGCCACATGATCCGTGTTTATTTTTCTGTGCCTGTCAATATCTGTTGTTATGGTCCACATTTTACATGCATACAAAAAATATGGCATGACCATGGAATGCACCAGTCTAATCTTGAAGCTGACGGTAATGTTCTTATTGTCCTAGATGACTTTTAGTTTGGTCATTGCCGCTGGCTGGTTAACACTACAAAAGTATAACTCAAAATGCACATAGCTTTTTTTTAAATTGTTTTTTTTTTTATAGATATTTTCATTTTTCCCCTGTGCAACTTGGGAGTGATAAAATCAAAGATGCACTTAGCTTTTACTTAGATAACTTGTATGAGTGTAGCCATATGCACAAATGCATGCACATACATTCCTTTCCTGCATCTTTACAAGCTACAAACTTCTGTACACATCCTTATTTAAGTTTCACAACAAGCCTGCCAACCTAACCATAAAGCCAGACTTTTGCAAGTAAGGTTACTTTATTATCTTACCAAAAAGGCAATCATGCACCACCTGCAAAGAAGCATGCGCGTGCAGGCACCCGAACACGTGCACACACACACACGCACACGCAACACACACACGCAAAATAATACAACAGTCTATCCACTTACAGAGGCACAACTTTTTGCTGGCAGAGGGAGCCAGAGCCTGCAGCAGACTTCCTCCTCTGAACAGCAGTTCCAGTTCCATGTTGGTTCTGCAACCACACAAGCCAGATTCCTCTATGCATGTCCTCACCCATGAAACTTGGTTTAAAGTCTAACGCTGAAAAGGGACTGGAGTCAGCGCAAATGGTGGCTCCATAGACAGAATCAAACCAAAGACTCTCGAGTCAAACATCAAATGAATTAACCACTGAGCCAGCTAGAGCACACAGACCAAAAAAAGCTTCACCCAACAAAGTTGAAAAGATTCCCAAGATTAATGTGGAAACCTCATACCCTGAGGTGAACCACACAGCCTATCATTTTTATTTCCATGGCTGGAGCTCAAGGTTCACCAATGGTGAGGTTGTTTTTTTTTTTGTTTTTTTTTTTTACATATGCTACCATCTTTCCCCCACCATTTAGGTAGCCACATTGTGACTTCAAGGACACAGTTGGGAACTGAACCTACCAACTTTTCCAGAACAGTTAGGGTACCTCTCTGCTCTTTCCGATTTTCAACAGTCATGGGTTCTTTTGATGAGTACAAGTCTGTAGGCACACAGGTCCAACTGGTTTACAGTCTCCTCTGAAAGACATTCACTTCAATTTTACTGTCAAACTGGGAAGAAAGGGCAAGACTGGAAATCAAACCCAGAACCTCAACAAGACTTGAAATTTAATCCAGAACCTCACAGTTAACTTGTTAGGAGGGCGAACGTCTTAACAGTCCTGCCACCTCCCTCCTTACCTTGCTACAGATGTAACGAAGAGGAAATTGTTGATCACTGCGTCATGGTTGGGCAGGACATGGAACGACTTGTAGGTGATGTTGAAGACAGCTTCCAGGGTCTTGTTGACTGCGGACACCAGATCTGGCATCTCCTGGTTTTCAAGCACACAATGGGAAAGAAAGGTTAATTTAACATCAGTAAACCATGAGCAACTTTATGAATCAATCTATAGTAGAAACACACCAACCAAAGAAGTGGAAGAAATGTGGATTACATGTATAAGTTCTTGTGTAACTTGCTTTTATCTTATTCCAACAGTGGTTACAAAATATCACTATTTCTGTGTCGCTACTATTTTGTCACTGAACACTCATCATGAACATCATATTATGAAAGAATGTTTATCTATAATAAAAGTATTTAAAACCAACACCACAACATTCTTTTAAACAAATAAAATCTGTAAATTGCTATTATAAGAAATTATTAGTTAAAGTTAGTTAAAGTCTGTCCCGAGCCTAAGGCTCATCAGGCCGTGCTTATCCCGGTTTCTGTGGCGTTAAGCGACTAAGAGTCATAGACTCCCCCCTGGATAGGACGCCAGTCTATCGCAGGGTTAAAGAAATTATTAAGCGCTTCGATTTGTTTGCTTTACAAGATTTAGCGCTATATAAATTTAAAATATCATCATACATTATTCAGTCCATAGAAATCAACAACACCAAGATATGACATTCTCAGGGTAGGGAAAAAAAGCTTTAAAATAATTTTTATTGCAAACAGCAAGTTCTGAAAAGTCAAGTCAAATATATTTCAATCATCGCATGTAGGGCAATTACAAAGACCGTTGCTTCAAAGCAGACTCAAGTTGCAGCCTGTATTCTAACAATGACTAAGACAAAACCAGAAATAATTCATAAACACACATGAAAATGTTATTTCTGAACATCCAAGACGTACGTACCAACTGTTTAGGTTTCTGGAACATCATGTCGGCAATGTCCTTGACCATGCGGATGGGGTCAGAGGACACGGGCCTGGCCACGCTGTTCCTGCCCTCCTCCTCAGGCACGATGGGCAGCATGGCGTTGGAGATCTGCCGGCACATCGGGCAGTAGAACACCCCGCGGCTGATGGAAGATGTCTCCGTCTGGACTGGTTTCGCTTTTAACACACACACACACACACAAGTAGGCCATGTGTGTTGGAACGGATGAAAAAATTTACAAAAGTGCATACACACAGTGACTGGATGTGAAAAAGCTCATGAGTGCTTATTCCTTCATCCTCGAAATAAAATAGATCAATGAACACACACACATACACACACACATGCACGCATGCGCACACTCACACACACACTAGCTCATGAGACAGGCAACAAACAAACTATATTGAAGATGGATGGACTCTTGTCAAATTGAAAAATCGAATGCAGTGCCTTAACAATTCTTCAAGGAGTGAAGGAAAATATCAATTGAGTCAGTCACATGAAAACCAACAAAAAAAAAGAAACAAAACAAAAGTCAGCAATGAAGGAATAACAGAAGATGGAAAGTCTAGCCTAAAACCTCTTTTTTGTCACACTCCGGTTACTGAATCTAGTAATCACTGGAGCTGTTGTCTATAATAAAGTATGCGATACACCAATTAAAAAAAAGATTCATTAGCAGATGTCATCACCACTGTAATCATTACATGTCTTTGCCAGCGTAATCTAAAAGAAAGACCAAAAAAAAAAAGAACATAAAAAAAAAAGAAAAAAAAGAAGGGTTGGTAGTGAGGAGCACTTACTTTCAGTGTGTCAATGTAGGACTTGTGACAGTCCAGGTGCAGGTAGTGGCCACAGGTGGAGGCAAACACACCTCCCTCCCACCCAATGCTGATGGACAGGTCACAGGAGGTCTGCACACACCCCGCAAAGTTATAAATATACATACATACATACATACATACATACATAGAAATAAATACACACACACACACAACACACACACACACACACACACACACACACACACACACACACACATATCATCCTCCTTTAGCATTTGTATTCATATCAATTCTGGATCAGTGCCTCATCATATTTCTGAACTAGAAGGACATTTCAAACTGTATCAAGATCTGTCTGCTCACTGTCTAATGACAAGATTTTTCAAGGTTGGGTTTTTTTGTTTGTTTTTTCCCTATCAAATTCACAGAGAAGACAAACCTGGTAGACTTTCCAGTTCTCTTTCAGTTCATACCTATATTCTCTTGTCTTCATTCATCATTCTCATCCTTCAAAAACAAGTCCGAAAACAGATCTCTTCCACCAGTCTTGCATTTTTCACTGAACTGTATACCCTACATTGGAGGGGAAAGCTTTGGGGGGGGGGGGGGGGGGGGGTCGGATAGTCTTGTGGTTAGAGCATTTAACTTGTGATCTGAGGGTGCAAGTTAAGGGTCACTGCTATGAGGTCGGTTTTATAGGATTTTGGCCCTGGACTTGACACTGGTACTTAACCGATTCTCTTGCAAATAGACAATAAACCAAGGTCCTAAGTGCAAAAGCACACACAACATTTCGTGCACACATTTTAAAACCCATCCACTTTTCATGGAAGAGTACACCAGCTACTACAGCTGAGGCCAGAAGTATGGACAACATAGAGATCATATCCAGAAAGCACCCTGCTACCTGGAGAGGGATGGAATCCACCAGGTTCAACCTGTCTAAGCCACGCTGCCTGAAAACTTCAGTGTAGTGCTCTAACAACTCTTCTACCAGTTAGGATACACATAAATCAGGGCAAAGAGAGGGGGTGTCCATGAGTGCCTTATTACAAACATTATCATATTTCTTTAAAAGCTTACATTCTAAAAAAAATAAAAAATAAAAAAATAAATAAGCAAATAAAAAAAAGCTTACATTCTGAATTATTCATGATTATGAAATTCATGAACGTAAGCACAAATGGCAACAAGTTCCCCCTCCCCCCCCCCCCCCAATGAACAGCAGCCCAATTCTAAAACAGAGAAATCTGCTGCACTGACCCTGGCTGGTGTACAACACCATTGATACAGCCAGAGTTTGATGCTCACCTCTTCAAAGTGTTTCAACATTTCTGCATGTTTCTGTCGCTTGGCTCCCCCACAGCGAGTCTCTGACACCTCCTCTGATGACGGGGGTGTCAAGATGGACTCCTGGGCCTCTGTGCGCTGTCTGTGACCCAACACTGCACACACATTCACACATATACACATGTATGCACACATGCATATGTACATGCATGCACACACACACGCACGCACGCACGCACGCACGCACGCACGCACGCACGCACGCACGCACGCACGCACGCACGCACGCACGCACGCACACACACACACACACACACACACACACACACACACACACACACACACACACACACACACACAATACATACTTGGACTGGATTATTCTTTTTAAGGAAGTGATGGTTTTTTGTTTATTTTTAAGGAAGCATGAAGACTGAAATCAATGTTCAGCAACATGTAGGCCTCCGTCAGTCGGTGTCGACTATGGAATTCGCGCCAAAAGACAGGTCATTTGTTCAGCGACAATGCCGGCTGTGGCTGGTAGGTCCAATGCGGGAGTGGCAGTCTCTGTCACATCTGATGCAGATGTGGCTTGTTGAGGTGGCTGGAGCACATGCCTTCTGCTTGGCTCTCTTTTCGTTTGCTGCGGTGTGGATCTTTTCTTCACCACACTTCAGCTGTTTGTGGAGAACACTGCGCCATTTGCTGCGGTCAGCCGCCATCTCCTCCCAGTTCTCTAGGTTGATGTCCAGGGCTTTCATGTCACGCTTGCAGATGTCTTTGTAGCGCAGTTGGGGGCGGCCAATGCTTCTCTTGCCGGAGGCAAGTTCACCATAGAGGAGATCTTTAGGAATGCGTCCATCCTCCATCCTTCGCACGTGACCGAGCCATCTGAGTCTGCGTTGTCTGAGGAGTGTGTACATGGTGGGAAGACCTGCAACCTCGAGGACCTGAGCGTTGGTAACTTTGTCACTCCAGTGGATGCCGAGGATGCGATGGAGAGAGCGCAGGTGGAAGCTGTTCAGTTTGCGCTCCTGTTTGGAGTATGTTGTCCATGTTTCACTGTCATATAGGAGAGTGCTGACGATGCAGGTGTTGTACACTGCCATCTTGGTGGAAATTGTCAGCTTTGGGTTCTCCCAGACACGGGTAGTGAGGCGTCCTAAGGTCGTAGCAGCCTTGGCGATGCGCTTGTTGATCTCAGCATCAAGGGATAGGTTGTCACTGATGGTGGATCCCAGGTATGTGAACTGGTGTACGACATCGAGCTGGTAGTCATCGATGTAGATGGCTGGTGTAGTTACCACGTCCTAGCTCAGCACATTAGTCTTTTTCAGGCTGATTGCCAGGCCGAAGTCTTTGCAGGCCTGGGAAAACCTGTCCATGAGGCATTGGAGTTCTTGCTCAGTGTGAGAAGTGACAGCAGCATCATCAGCAAAAAGCATGTCCCTAATTGTTTTCTCCATCACTTTTGTTTTTGCTTTCAACCGAGCCAGGTTGAATAGTCGACCGCTGGATCTGGTGCGTAGGTATACACCCTCTGTTGCGGTTCCAAAAGCGTGCTTTAGGAGCAGTGCACTCAGAGCAGCCAGAAACAAAGTACAACAGACTGCAAGACGTTGTGCCAACGAATACTGGCAACAGCTCAGTGCCTCCATCCAGTCTGCAGCTGCCTTGTTGCCGTGGGTTCTTTTACGTGCGCTAAATAGTGATGTGTAACACACGGGACCTCGGTTTATCGTTTCATCCGAAAGACTAGTGCCAAGACCACCACTCAGGGTCTAATGGATGGGGAAAAAGTTTTGGGTCCAAACGGGGTACGAACCCGGCACACTCCGACCCGGACTTTTTGCTTTCTAGGCAAGGCGCGTGACCACCTAAGAAACAACAGCAACAAAAAAGACCTAAAAAGGAAAACTGAAGAAAAGTACAAGCAACAAAAAAGGCAGAAGAAAAACTTAAGTACTACAAACAATGCCATTAGAAGATGAAGAAGATGCTGGTTCTTCCCAAAGTTATCAAGAACTCAAATAAAAAAAAAATCATACATAACACTAAAAAGACCAACCCCTATGGAATCCAATCATACTGTTTATAGCCCTGCAAACCACAGAGGCCATATCAGAGCTCTTACCTCAACATACCCACCCTCTCCCACCAAACAAACAAAACTAATCCCAACCTATCACACTGACCATAAAGTGGTAAAGTAATGACACAAGGTAAAAGAGAAAAAGAAAATATGTGCTGTTCCACCATATAAGGAGTCGCACTGCACATGAGGTCAATTTTTAGTTATTGACATGTTATTGATTTGCAATAACAGGGCTATAGAATACAAAAACAGATTGAAAATCTGACAATTCTATCAAAAGTTATTACAACTTGAAATGATAGACTGCAGGAAATTACAAAATGAGAAATTGACAAGTTAAGCATCCTAATAGGTAGCCAGAATGAGGGCTTTGGTATTTAAAAAATATGTTTAAAGGCAAAATAAAACAAAACTATCATTGATATTTCATTATGTGGTAGAATAGAGGCTATAGTTTTATAATCAATCAAAATCTTAAAATTGACAACTTGAACCCCACCTGCCTTTAATGCCTGCTAGCGGAAAACTAGGTCAGGTGCTAAGCAACTCATTTCGTGGTGGAGCGTCACATATATGCAAACACTTATATATCATCGATCAGTAAATTTATCTCACAGAACTACCTAAGCAAACCTCCACCTCAACACTGAGAAGCATACAAGCACAGACCAAAAAAAAAAAAAAAAGTCCTATCTTTCTTTCATTCCCACTCACCACTTGAAGACTGCAGAAAGACAACCAGCCCCACCAGCTTTGAGGGTTTGGATGGAGTGCACTGGTTGCAGATGACACAGTCGTACTTTGGGGTGGACGGGTGTGCAGATGCCCCTTCCATGTACGTGCTCTCCGCCATCTCTTCCTCTGCACAACACACACACACAACACAAACACACAGCACGCGCACACACACATGCATGCACGCACCACGCGCACACACACACACACACACACACCACACACACACACACACACACACACACACACACACACACACACACACACACACACACACACACACCACACAACACATAACACACACACAATCAGATGCTTTCAGGTAACCCCTTCTCATAGATGTACCTGTCTCCATTCTCCATCCCATCCCTACCTCCTTTACCTTTCTTCAGGCCCTACTGACAAAAAGTATGGAGAAATTTCTTAACACTTTATAACAAAACTATTTAATAGTGACTGATAAGCTATCTGCAAAACAGCTTGCATCTGGGTCTGAAACTTAATAATCCTTCAACCTGAAAGCTGGATTTAATCAAGACTGTTCCATACAACTAATGGTTTTATTTATTTATTTTTATATTTTATTCTTTTATATCGAGGATAATGGATAAGCACTCGTGTGCTTTTTTTCATCCAGTCCCCGTGTGTATGCAGTTGTGTAAAGTTGACAGAACTAGTGCCTTTTGAAGAAAACGCTCATGAAAACAATACATTGTGGTAAGCTTTTAATCCCATTCATACAAAAAAAAAAAAAAACCAACAAAAGGAACGGCGCAATATCCCAACATATCTAATCTGACGACTGTTGCAGTTAGAAAAAGTTTTATTTTACCCACTCAAAAGCAGTCTGTTACTAGCACCAACTACAAAAGAAAAAAAAAAACGAAAAAAAAGAAGAAAAAAAACCCGACCCCCCCTCCCAGAAAAACAAAACAAAACAACCCCCCCCCACCTACAGTAAAGA